>CM062353.1:3043144-3730288 GCA_031216105.1 Dalbergia cultrata | reverse complement strand
CCTATGCTAGTTTGATTATCAATTGTAGTAGCCTAATTTCTAACAAAGTTAATTTCAATCCCTTACCAATTGAATGTAATTAAATCAATTGACCCAATACCCCAATGGTATCTAGATTATGTATGCAAATCAATACACAATCAAACAACTCTTAAAAACACAATTACTATAATCCTTTCAACTGATATTGAAAAGAGAGGACAAACGGGAAAGAAAAACCAACCATGAATCGCAATTGAACTTGGGAACCTCAAGAACAAACTTAATCCACAATCACCCCTATGCACAGTAAAAGAATTACTCCTCCATAGGGGGAGGTTCATAATCATTGTTAAAAGAAAATGCCAAATTAAAATCTAGAGTGAGAACTGAAACAATGATTGAGAGCTCCTAACCCTAGAGAGAGAGAATTCAAAAGCTAAAAAACTCTACAACCAAAGGGTACGAAAATTAGTTCCCTTTATAATCCCAAAAAATGGAGTTAAATTGTAAGTGGTTCAATACATGGACCGAAATTGTGTAGTAATGTTGAAAGCAATTTCACTTATGGCCGCTATAGCGGTCCGACCTTTAAACTGCCTCCCAACACTGAAACAATTTCACTTATGACCGTTATAGCGCTATGACCGCTATAGTGGTCTTGCCTTTAAATGCTTGGAGGTTTAGCTTTCTGTCTACTTGCTACAACGGTTGATAACTGCTATAGCGGTCTTGGCCAACCAAAAGTAGTTTCCTGCCTTTTCACATTCTTCCCTTTTGCCAAAGAGTCTTGAATTCTTTTTCTTGCTTTGACACATCAGCTTTGGAAATTCCTGTCAATATATCAACAATGCTACATAAAAGATTAAAAGCAAAAGTAATTTCCAAAAATAATTATCAGTTGCAAAATGGTGTCAACACTATGAAATAACTCAATGATGCATGATGAGGATAAAGTCTAATTTCATTAATTAACCATCAATTAAGGATAATTCACATCCAAGATATTTGGAATTAGGATAGAAAATGGATGCATAAATGCAACCCACCAATAAGGACATATCAAGGAAAAGTTGTGGATCCTACCTATTATAAGGGTTTGATTGGAAGTTTGAGATATTTGCCTGTAACCAGAGCAGACATAGTTTTTGGAGTTGGATTATTAAACAAGTTCATGCAGGAGTCGCACACCTATCATTTATAAGTAGCTAAAAGAATTCTTTGCTATATCAAAGGTACCATGACTGATGGAATTGTTTATGGTAATACCAATGATGTGACACTTGTTAGATATAGAAATAATGATTTGGCATGTGACATAGAAACAAGAAAAAACATTTCAGGATATGTTTTTCATATTGGATCTAGCACAATAGCTTGGTCTTCAAAGAAACAACTAGTTGTTACACTATCCACAGCTGAAACAAAATATAGGTAGCAGCCAGTTGTGCTACACTGACAGTATGACTTAGAAGAATTCTTTAAGCATTAAAGCAGAAGCAAAATACTCCTACAACAATATTTATTGACAACAAGTCTACTATTGCACTTTGCAAAAATTCAATGTTTCATAAGAGATCCAAGCATATTGATATTAAATTTCACAAGATTCGAGAACTGGTTGCTGAGAAAGAAGTGTTGATTGATTATTATCATACTGAAGAATAAGTTGCAGATATTTTTACAAAACCTGTGAAAAGTGAACTGTTCTACTAGTTAAAGAAAATACTTGGAATGATCAACTTAAAATGTTTGGTTTAAGGGAGGCAGTGTTTTTTTTAAAAATAAAGTAAACATTAAATGTTTAACATGCCGAAATCTAATACTAGCATCTATAGCCACCCTATGATATTCTAGTTAATATTTTGTTGTTGACTATGTTATGATTTACCATGTGCTTGAGAAGAAAACCATTCCCATCATGTTTGCCATGCTTGTTTGGCATAAATATAGTTGTTGAAGCTGTTGTTTTTTTCTCATGGTTGTAGCCTATAAAGGCATCACTTGCAACGTATTTGAATTATAGAGTTGAATGAAATGAATTTGAGTGTTTAGAAAACTCTTCCTCTTAGTGTGTTGTGTCTTTTATTTTCAAGAGAAAAAAAATATTAAGTGTGACTAATTGCGTAGATCTGATATCATTCTTCCATCTCCTTGCCTACACAGGAAGTCATTTGCAACCCATTGCTATTATGCCTTACCACCCTGCTCTGTAATTCAAGTGATTCCATATTTTCCTGGTACGGTCGCAAGTCCAGTTTAAAAATAATTTCGAAAAGTAGTAATTTATTTTTTTTATAAGTTTATAATTTATTTCTTACTCATTAAGCTCATTCAAAACTAAATCTATATGACTCATCTATTTTTTCACTCCGACTAACTCTCCTGTTGTGATTAATTTATCTAAAATATTTATAGGAGTGAGCAAGTAACATTATGTGTAGATTTTAAATATTTTGTGGGGTTAACCTGAATAGTGAATAGGGAGTACGAACAGGCAGGGCACTCATTCATAGGGTGCGGCTTTTGTGGTTGGCAAGTCATGCAAACAAAATTTTAAGACAATCACAATAAAATAAAAAACAATGTTGGGCACATTGGTTGAAAAGTAAATATTTTGTTATCACTTACAAATAAAAATATAGAATAAATTAATCTATTATTAATATTTTAATAGATTTATTTATTCTATTTGTATTTTAAATAATGAGTAATTTGAATAATTTTATAAATTAGTAGAGATTAATTTGTCTTATAAATTTTTTGAAAATACTAAGAAGGGACTCATTTATCCCATATTTTCAACTGTAATATCATGAAATGCCTTTTTAGTTAATTTTCCTAATGTTATTTTTTATAGGGACTAATTTTGAGGTTCACCTTAATTATACAAAAATTATAATATTTAAAATTTTTATTTTTATACCATATTTTTTTATTTTTTAACCAATATTTTAATTTTAATGCAATAATACTATAAAAGTTTTTTACACAATAATCTAATCAATTTTTTTTTTCATTTACATGATTACTCAAATAATGAGTATGAGAATCAACTATATTTATTAAAATGAAAATATAAAATTACATAATAATACTAAATTATTTTGCAATAACGGTGCATTAAACTCAAATCCCTTTGAAATTACGTAGCTATGCAACTTCAAGATTCATTTTTTGATATGAACAAAAAAGAAATTTTAAGCTCGTTTTTAAATTAGAGGACAAAGATGTGATGATATTAAAGTTAGAGAGATAAAATAAAATCAAAACTTGTAAAAAAAAAAAAGAGAGGAATTTTTAACCCAAAAAAAAAAAAGACATTACAACACTGTCTAATTTGGTGAATTTTAATATAAATGTCCTAAAACGGATTTAAAGAAATCGATTCAGACTGCATAGACTTTAATGGTTATGCAGTTGATGCATGTCAACTTCTAAATATTTTAAAAAAATCCTTTAAAGTAAGAAAATAAAAGCATATGTAGTGTTAAATTATTTAGTGAGTAATAGTTACTAATTTACTATACTTTATTAATCTAAAAAAAGCATTTTCTTATTTTTCACATCAAAGGTATGTTTGATTGGAGGATAAAAATATGGGTAAATTTATCATGATTGAACTTCAAATGTAAAGTTTTACATAAAGTTCAATAAAAGAAAATTTATCCAAACTTGTACCTTCTAACAAAACATAGCCTAAAAGTAAATTTGTTTTAGAAGAGCTTTATTTAATTATAAATGTTACAAATATGAATAATTTTCCACATTTCAAATAATATTGTTACAATTTTTTTTATAAAAATCACAGCAATTATTGCATGAAATAAAATATTATGATCCATTTATTTATTTGGGAATTTTACGCAAATAAATAAAAAAAACATTATTACATGTTTCCCCATTTTTCAGCTGTTTACATATATGTCTTATTCTGATTTTAATAAAAGTTGATTCTAATTTATTACCATGATATATCAATTTTTTTGCGTTAAATCACTCTAAAGTTGATTGAAGTCGACTTATGTTTTACACACTATCACATCATATCCAATTGTGTCGGATGGAGAAAAGCTAAGGAAAAGTCGACTTGAATCTAATTCATACTGTTCATGGCAGCTTTTTATCAAAATGTCAGGTACAAAACTGAAATCTGCTTGAATCGACTTCTATATTACACAGGAGTTTATTCAAATTGATTTCTGTGTAATGCAAAAGTCGATTCAAATAGATTTCAATTCTGCACCTGACACTTTGAAAAGCTCTGACAATGTGTGTGAAAACGCTTTGAATCGACTTCTAAAGTCGATTTAACCTGCTTTTTCACTCCTCCTCGTTTATAAATACAACTCTCAACTCAGTTCACATAGCGGAGAAAATTGAGTGATTCAATATAGAAATTTTGGTAAGAATATGGCAGAGAGTTACATTCATATTCTTGTTCATTATAATGGTGAAATTATAAATACCGTGGAGGGCGAGACATTCTATAATAATAATCAAGCTTGGTTAGTTATTTGTTCACCTATTAATTTGTTGGAGCTGCAAAGTAAAATACTACAAGAGTATGAGGGTAACAACAACCAAATAGGAAAAATATTTATCGAATGCCAGTTGATATTGGGTGTCACAATGTCCTTGGAGGGGGGTGTCGTGACAAGGAAAAAAATTATTTTTCAAAGGTTTTCAATGAAGTTGTCATCAATTTTTATTTAAGAAAAAATTGAAAAACCTTTTAATTTGCCAAAACTAGTCTTTTTTAAAACACAATTGGATTTGGGAGTGTGATTATAATTAAGAAAGAGTAGAAACTTAATTTCATTGTACTTCTAATACATCTGTCTTACGACAGTTATCCAAAATTTATTGTGCAAAATTAAAATAACTTCCATAATTTTCTTTTCCCCTAAAAATTAAAGTTTAAAAAAATTTACAAAATTTAATAATTCACATTTACCAAAAAAATTTAGAAAATTTTAATTTTGGCTTGATAGAAAAAATTTGATCCTATGTATCCTTCAGTGCAATGAGGAATTCAAAATCATGTGATTCTTCTAGAAAATAATTGTTTGTTGGGTTAATTTTATTATTTTTTAAAAAGAAAAGAATTAAAGGAGATAAAATTAATTTTTGCACAAGATTCAAGATAGCAATAGACTACTCAGTAATCCCTTTACAATTTAACAGTGATGAAGGACACACCAGCCACTTAGTCATAACTATTGACTATTCTACGGTTAAGGAAAACATTTATTAACTATCATAAAAAGGAAATCTTAATTGCTAAAAAGACATGAATGATAAGGCAATTAAATCGATTTGTATGTTGATAGATCTTTTTAGTTTTTTATTGCACACAAAATAAAAGAAGCGAATTGGGCACACAAATAAAAAGGGAACACAAGAAGACCGTGGAATATTAAACCAAGGATGGTTTTTCCTTTTCTTGCAATAAATGCTAGGATGACTTTTCCTTCTCTTGCATTAAATAATTCTTTAAAATTAAAATCTAAGACCAATATTTAGGTGCAGCTATATCATGTTAGTATTTATTTTATTCTTGTCTTTTATGTTGACATTTATTGCATGCTTATCTTTGTATGATAAATATGTGCTTATAAAAGGTCATATCTTCCATCGTGTAATGTAATTAAAAAAGAAAAGAGAGAGAAGTTATAAAAAAGTGTTAAAATTTTGTGTGTAAATATAAGTCTAGTGGGTAATTGTGTGGATCTAATATCAAAGACCCAAAAAGAAAAAATGCAAAAACTAAGGACACGAACCTGCACAAAAAGAAAAGAATCAGATTCAAAATAATAGACATGATGACGATGATATAAAAATGATACTAATAAAATGAAATAAAAAATAACATAAAAACCTCTTCATGCTAAAACGTGTCAAGGGCTAAGGGCTGATCAGCCTTGCGAAACATGCGTCCATATGGGTAGCGGATGGACATCATCGACGTTGTTGAAGTCGACATACGTGGAGGTTCGCTATACTGTGGCTACGTGCAAAGGTGATGAGCCATGGGCGTGATGAAAGGTAATGGATAGCCTAGTGTGGTGGGTACTGATTGATGGCAATGGTGTTGGAGAGGTGAAATGATGGAGGTTTTAATAAGGCTATGATGAATGAGTGATGCTGCTATGTGATGGTGCCGGCCCCGTGATTAGGAATTCTGCCTAGTTTCCATGCTGTTCCCCCTATCGATCAACTAACAAAGACTATTTATACATATTATTTTACCTTATGTAATCAATGACATAATTATTTAACTGGATGCTAATTGATACTAAAGAAAGAAATAATATCAAATTAATTGACAAAATGAATTAGAGTAAAATCAATCAATGCTGAAAAATCAATTTAAAAAGATTTGATATTTCTTTTTTCTTTTCAAATTTTTTTCCTTTTTTTTTATTTTCATTTTTTATTTTTTTTTTGGAACATGGGGACTAAGATAAATTAGTAAACATTGACTGAAATGAAAACTTTTTTTTATTTTTCTAGATTCAAAGAAAAGAAGATTTTTTTTTTTTATGACCTGATCAAAATTGAGTGCTGACATTGGGACAAATGAAATACAATATAAAAAATTTCAAATTTAGAAGGATGAGCACATCAATAGCATGTTTTGCTTATTTTTATGTGTTTGTTAAAGTTCGTACAATAGATCTCTTTGTCGAACTCCAAGATGTTTCTTTAAGCTTTGGAGCTTAACTCCAAGTGCATCATTTGTTGTCGTACCTAATGCATCCTCGTCCCGCGAAGTGCCACGTGATCATGTGCAAAGCTCATATGCAAGAGATGGTGAATTGACTTCTTTAAGCTTTGCACAACTTGTAAGGCAGGTAGAAAAGCCATTACCACTAAATCCACAACCGTTAATAGAACTTGGCCCACTAGGGGATTTTGATTTTATTATGGACTACTAGAATGATGAAAATGATGAAGAAAAGGAGCCTAGTCATGTAGCAGATGATGTTGAGGAAGAGCAGCAGCTATTGAAGAGTAGCAGCTATTTTATGTACAAAATTTGGGTGAATAGTTCATATAAAATTTAAAAACTAAAATAAATTTATCTTATCAAAATTTGCCAATTAAAATTAAATTAAATGCCCACTAGTTTTCTAAAACTTGAATCCTTTCCAATAATTCATTATAACAAATAAAATAACACATTAAACCAAAAAATAAACTAAACATTACCATTTATTTAAATTAAATAGTATATATACTCACAATTATAAAATAATATACAATACTAGTAATAAATTTAAACAATATATTCTTCTACTAAATTACACTAAAATAAAGTAGAAAAGGTTGCCTAAGTAAAAGTAAATTTTAACATACACACATTTATCAGAATAATAGGTAAAATTAACACCATACTTTTACAACCTATATTGTGTACACAATTTTAGATTTAATATTATCAATAAAATTATATGTCAATATTACACATTTAACTACAATAAATTAAAAAATTAAATAAAATATAATGTCAACAAATAAAAAATTAAATTATATTACTTGCACTTTCGGTCTGCCTGCAATATGATCCACAACATTAAGGCGATAAAGCATGCTCTCTATTGCTAGCAGTGTGGCACTCCTTCCTTCCTTTTTCTGCTAGTACTTCCTCCTCCTTGTCTCACAATGCTCACATTGCCACTACTTGCACAGGCTTCTCACAAAATTGTGATCAATCATCTGGCTTTTATAGAAGGAACAGAGCAGAAGTTGATTCCAACTAGTTTAGCCAATCGTGAGAAATCGATTCTAACCGTCTCTTAAGACCAAATTGAAGTTTATTCCAATCGGTTTGCTGTAAAAGCTGACCAACTCTACTTGTTCCAGAGCTATAGAATCAAGTCAATTCAAATCGACTTTGCTACAGTGATTGGAAGTGAAACGTGCTCTAAACGATGAACCTGCAAATTCTATTACTGTTCTAGCAGGAAATAACACATATGCAAGTCGATTTTAGTCGACTTTAGGTTGTTTTGTTGATAAACCTGCAGATACTCTAATCTTTGAACATTCTATGCGTGATATGACACATCCACAAGTCGATTTTAGTCGACTTCAGAGTTGTTTGTTTTGAGCATTTAAAATCCAAAAGGAAATAGTGTATGATTGACTTCTATTACATCCAAAATAGGACAAATATGTAAATGCCTATATAATGGGGGAAGTGTGTAATTTGTTATTTTTTTTATTTTATTTAGGTAAAAAATCCTATTTATTTATTTATTATATTGGTACATGGGTTAAAAAAGAAGAAACAAAACAAAGATCCATTTATTTATTTAAATACTAACAATCATGCCACACTATTTTAGTGACAAAATTCTGACAAAACTTTTTATTACCTAGCATCATATTATAAGTATTTAAACTTATCAAAAAAAATCTTATAAGTATTTAATTGTACATGATATATGCAATTCTCGTATGAATCACATATAAATAAGGTCCGTTTGGTTTACTTGCTAGGAGAATTACTTTTAAAATAATGAAGTTGAAAAAAAATATTTTCAGAAAAATTACTTTTAAAAGAATTTATTTATGTTTGGTTTGAATGTATCAAAATTAAGTTCAAGAAAATGATTTTTGTTTGAATATGATAAAACTAAATTTACTTTTAATTATTAATGTAAGAGTAATAATAAGATTTTATCTCAAAAGTACTTTTACTAGAATGACAAGTATCTTAAGAATACTTCTCTCAAAAAACTTTTAATTACTTGATAAGTACTTTTAGAAGAATGAGAAATTTACCAAACAAATTGAGTTACTATACAATCTCATTTCATTATACTAAAAGTACTTTTGGAGCCTTATGCCAAACCATTCAGGCACAATTTAAGATAGTCCTTACATCAGTTGTTAATGTTAAGATTCGCGGCAGACTATTTTCAGTAACTTAGTACTTGTTTGTATAGTAATTTTAGTAGAAGGAGAAGGAAAAATATATCTTCCATAATGCATCTTTGCAGAAAGTAATAATTTTCTTACTCTGTCCAAAAGTACTTTTGCTAGCAAAACAAACAAGCCTTTAATCAAGGGTTACTCTCGTATTTTTAGCAGTGACAATAAATAATAAAATGGAAAAACAAAAATAAGAATTACATGATTAATAGATGAAAGCTCAAAGTAATTCCATCAAAAACCAATAATAATAATAATAATAATACATGAATAAATCAAAAGAATGACGTGAACATGGTGAGGTTGGAGGTACTCGGTTTCAATCAACACCAAGTATGGCCTATATAGTGGAATATGAGCTCAGATTCGGATAACATCTGAAAAAATATAATAAGATACCATCTCATATTAAAATAAAATTCACCCAAACTATATTTGACAATAACACATCACCAAATGAATTATAGTGTGGCACTACCCAATAGAATCAGCTACCCCAAGAACAATTTTTTGTCAGTTGTAGCTAGCAAATTAACATGCACTTATTTATTTTAAATTATTTTACTGTGGTTAATTTCAATAGTAGCAATTTATATTAAGAGATTAACATTTAACGAAGGTCTTTTTACTATGACAAGATGCAAAAGCAATGGATTAGGGTATTTAATATCAGAGTTAATTGTACATCACATGAACTGTCACAAAAGGGTCACTAATTACTTCATTGAATAGTTTGATGCAGAAGCAACAGGTTATGGAATTGACCAGTTAAATTTTATCACTTGACTAACATAAATTTGGAGCAACAATGTTAAAACACCAACAACAATTAAGCAATGTCCCACAAGGTGGAATTAGCTACAGGGATCTGATGATGCCTTGACCAGTTGTCCCACTTGTACGAGTGTATGACAACTTCCAATAATAACTTCTGCAATTGCAAGCATATCAGGACTGTTGCGAAGTATACCATATTAACCCCTCCCTACAAATATCATAGCACCCTGGTGTTACTGGATATGGGTAAAGCCAAAGTTACTAATGTTGGTATTCTCACGAGAACAATCATGTTCCAAACAGACATCGAGAACTTTGATATTGCTGATTACAATTTGAAATACTACAAAGACGAGAATGAATCCAGCATTGATGGAACTGAACATCCACAGTAGGTCACCTCTACTTTTATCTGACTCTTCCTAATTTCGGAAGGTCCTCAGATCAATCTCATCCATAAATACAAAAGCAGAGAGCTTTCCTCTTCTGATACAGCCAAAATTGCAGCCATCTCTACGCAGATTCTGAAGCTCCAGTTAAGTTTCACCCTTCTCTACACCCTCTCTTACCACTAGTGTACGACCACACAATTCCTGCAAGAAAGAACACACATACCAGGCATCAGACACAAATAAGCGAAATAAGAAACAAAACATTATGAAGTGGCAGAAGCAGAATTTTTGTTTAATCAATACAAAAGAAGCAGATTTTACTGTTCCATGGAGGGTCAATGCAGCATCACGTTCTCTCTCTGATACAAAAGAGAGAAATGCATAAACCCGAGTTCGCCCTTGTTTCCGGTCTTGCAACAATCGTACACTAGCCACATTACCAAATTTACTAAAAAGATGTCTCAAGTCTTCAGGTCTAACAGCCCTAGCAAGATTCCCAACGTACAACTTATGTGGAGCTTCATAGTATATAACTCTCCTCGGTGATGTGTTCATTGTCTCAAGATCCCTCCTCTGGGGATTCATCTCAACCGAGAATCTTACCCGCATCTCGCGGCCACCAACATCCTTCAGTTGTGATAAAGAAACGAAAAGCAATATTTCAGATAATAAAGGAGGCAGAATACACTACAGTGATGGAACAGGAGGAGAAGGGAGCACACTAACCGTTCCATCCAATGCATTGACAGCGTTTCTTGCTGAGGTAATAGATCCCATTGTCACATAAGCACACCCTCTACTTTCACCTGTCTCAGCATTCCGGCAAATCTGCAGCACAGAAATTTTAAGCATAAACACAAGGCCTTGTGCCGGTTTGGATTATATAACGAATGAAGAAAACTGGATGACAATTGGCCTCTTTTTTTTTTTTTTTTTTGGACAGATATCATAAGGCTCAAACCCAAGACAGAGGAGCAAACAACAACAAAAGGTTCACATGACAGCTACATCAACAACACAAAATGCAGCAGCCATGCATACATCTCTCATCATATTTACCCAAAACACACAGACCATCCAGGAATCAACCACCACAACCCACAGTAACACATCAACAAGGTCAGCACTACAAAAACAGCAACAGAAACACAGCAGATATTGCAGAACAAACAGCAGCAGATACATAGCAGTAGAAACGACAGCAGGACACTCGCACACAGCAACACTCACCCTCAGATGCCTTGTGTATTGAAACTATTGATATGCTTGTTCTATTCTGTTTGAGACTTTTAAGTGCAGCAAAGCTGTCAATTTGCTAAAAGACGTTAATGATAAAGAGATTGTCTTTAATTGGTCGCTTGATGAATAACTTAAATACATCACATTAATTTAATTTCTTTTTGTTTTTTTGGTACATCACATTAATTCAATTTCTTCTTCTTCTTGTTTTTTTTTTGGTACATCACATTAATTTAACTTCTATTTTGTATTCAATCACCAGCTAAGGACCTATTTTGTTTCAGTTTTCAGTTTTCATTTTCAGCTTTTCAGTTTTTAGGATTTGGAAAAGGAAATACTGCAAACTAGAAATAAAAACTGAAAACTGGAATTTCAAGGAGCTATTTGGTTTCAATTTACAGTTTTCTAGGTTCATGGAATTTGTGAACGAAAAACTGAAAACTGGAAATGATAACTGAAAACTGGAATTTGTAATTTTCAGAATTTTCAGTATTTACTTCACAAAATTTGAAAAACTAGAAAACTGAAAACTGAAACCAAACAGGCACATAGTTTTCAAAATCTTCAATATTTCTTTCACAAAATCTGGAAAACTGAAAAAACTGAAAATAAAAACTGAAAACTAAAATTCAAACCAAACAGGCCCTAAGTTGTTCTTCTCAGTTTTCAAACTGGAGTGCAAGTTCATCAGTAACATGTAGTGTTCCCATTGCTACACTGTCACAGGATGCTGCTGCAGAAGGAATCTTATATTCATACAGCATAGAAAGCTCTTTATTCAGAAAGTGCATCAATTGCAAGAACAAGAAGAAAATTAACATTGTTTGATTTCAGAAAATGTTTTTTGTAGTTATTTGTTTTCAATATTAACTGCAAAAAATGTCAATTGCTCTTTATTCCGTTTCTTGCTTTCTATTTTCGCATCATCCCATGAAATTTTAAAGAAAAAATGACCACCCTAGTACAGACCAATGTGTGCACATTCAAAACTATGAAAGCAATTTTTTTAGATTAAACCCCAAACTGGTCCCTAACAATTTTAGATTCGATCAACTTGGTCTCTGACAAATTAAAAGTACCTAATTGGTCCCTGACAATGTCACAAAAGTCGAACACTTAGTGGCCCTTGTTGGTGAGTGTAACAAATTTGCTTAGGTGGCATATCTAATTAGGATTACTAGAAACCCCGCCCCCCTAAAATTACTTCTCAGCCCCCACCCATCCAACACACTCCCTCTGTCCCTTATCCCCACTACCTCCATCCCTATCTTCACCTGCGCCCCCTCCATCTCCGCTCCCACTGCCATTATCATCATCTATTGGACAGAGAAAAACAGAAGTAGTTGGGCACAAAAAAGAGGAGAGTTACAACAACAACAACAACAACATCATCGTCAAAAACTA
The DNA here is from genome assembly GCA_031216105.1 of Dalbergia cultrata. Lineage (NCBI taxonomy): Eukaryota > Viridiplantae > Streptophyta > Magnoliopsida > Fabales > Fabaceae > Dalbergia > Dalbergia cultrata. Next base: position 3,717,554 of record CM062353.1, on the reverse strand, counting down.
TTATCAAGAACCCATCATCAATTCTATCACCCCCCTAGCAAAGAACTCCTCCCTTCCCCTGCGACACAACCACCACAACAGCAACTGCAACATCATCAACTCCATCACCCTTACCAAAAAACCATCCCCATCCCAAAACCCTCAAGCCAAACCCAACAACCATAGAAATAATCAAATCAAATACATCAAAAACGCAACCCCCAAATAAAGGGAAAAAAAATCACAGAAAAAAAAAGATCAACCTTCATCTAATTAGAATCATAGCCAAACCATAAATAAAAAATCCATAGCCAAATCCTAAGCCCTTAAATAGAAAATCATCAAAATACATTACAATCCCTTCTCCATCATCACAAGTAATCAAATCCAACCAAAAAATCAAAAAAAGAAAAGACAAAAGAATAGAGTCACAGCCCATTGCTCTCGGCCCTCACTACCATCGTGCCTCGAACCACCGCACAGCCACCGCACCCTCACTGCAAGCTACGTCGTGGTCTCTTCCTTTGCCACCGTGAGCCACCACACCGCGACCTCTGCCATTTCAGATTGCACCACCACCATCTTCCTCCATTGCCGCACAAAGCCACTGCGATCAACGCACACCTCTGTATTAGTGCATGCCTCCTCCGTCATGCTGCCACACTGCGTCATCCACCTATGTGCTGCCATAAGCTTTGCTCGCTTCAGTTTGTGTCATTGCTTTATGGGTGTTTGCAGTGGTCCTAGGAATGATGGGTTTTTACTGTTTTTGATCTGAAAAATTGAAGGATGAACTTTCGTGGAGTGGGGAATGAAGATGATGATCAGTTGTCTGATTTTTATTGGAAGATGATGGTGGTGGCAGCAGGGGGTGGGGATGGAGGTATTGGGGATGAGGGATAGAGGGAGTGTGATGGTTGGGTGGAGGTAGGGAAGTAATTTAGGGGGTGGGGTCTTTACTAATCTTGATGATATATGCCATATAAGCATGTTAAACTTAACGGCAGGGACCAGTAAGTGTCCTAGTTATTACATTGTCAAGGACCAACTAGGTACTTTCTATTTGTTAGTGACTAGGTTGGCCGACGCTGAAATTGTCAAGGACAAATTTGAGGGTTTCCTCATTTTTTTTTCAAATAAATAAACAATTTGAATGTGCAACAGTTGAGAGGGTTAGAATAGAAGAAAAGTGAATAATTAAATGATGAAACTTTAGAGAGTGAAAATTAAAAGTTTAATTACCGAAACAAAACCATAGTTTATACCTCTTAAGTTTTCTTGCAAAGAAATGTCATTATTCAGGCATTGCTGGGAAACCATGGTACTGGAAACTTATAGATTGAACAATTCTAACTAATGATGTTATTGGATTCTTAAATTATCAAGGATTTTGAAAGCAGAAAATCGATTCGCAACCAGAGCGCAGATGGGGTATGAAACTCTGATAACAATGAACAGTAGTGGACACTAACTTATCAACAGAAACTTAGAAACAGGAACAAGTAAAAAAGTCTCTACACAAACAAGTTCCATATGCCAGGGACTTTACTAGACAAAACCAGTAGTAGCCATACCAACCATTATGAGGGGTAGGAATATAATAGCATGTTGAACTTTTAGGAGAAGATTGAACTTTGACTATGACTATCAAGAGAAAATTATATACTCTATTTAGGTACACTAGAGATAATAGCCATTTGTGAACCCCCACCAAATAAGCTTAAGCTTTCAGGATAGCTAATAATTAACATGGTATCAGGTCCTATGTGAACGAGAGAAATTGAATACAAAAGGAAAAAGAGAGCGGAGGAAGAAGAAGAAGCAAGAAAACAAACCTCTGCGGATAGAATAGTTCCGTGAGACTCGAACATATGACGTAGCTGCTGGGCGTCACAGCTCCTAGGGAGGTTGCAGACGTACACTTCCGTCGCTCTCGGCAGCTTCCACTGCCGTTCCTCCTCAGAACCCTCCACACCTTCTCCTCCTCCTCCGTCAATCCCTTGCTCCACCGCCGCTTCTTCATCCACCGCCGCCGCCGCCAAGGCCGTGAAAACCCTAGATTTGGAGCTGAAGCCGACAGCAGCAGCAGCACCCAGCCACATACAAGACAAAGGCGCCGCTGAACACGAAACGAACCGTTTCCCTGTACCCACGAATCCGGGCCTGTTGTGCTTCAACCGCGACAAAGAAGCAGCAGAAGAACAACAAGGAGAAGAAGCAAAACAAAGTGACAAACTAGCATTAGCTGCCATTCTGTTTCCCCTACCGATAGCAGCAAAACAAAACAAAGAGGTGAAATGAGAGAGGCTCAGGTCATGACATGTTACATGGCTCCCGATTTGTTGGTCCACCCAACGTTTGGGTCTAACGTTAGTCTCGCCTTAAAGTGTTTGGAAAATTTTTAAGTAATAGAATTGAATTTATGTAGGAATTGAATTCAATGGATTAGTAAATTAAGAAATTGAATTGAATTGCTTGACTTAAAATATATTTAAAAATGAATTAATTTATTTATTTTTACCATATTATCCCTCGTTAATAAAAAAATATTTTTCTAAATCTAGCCTAACCCTTCTCTCTTGCTCTCAGCCACCCTTCCTTTCGCCCTTGATGGGAAAAAAAAAAAAAAAACCAAGCAGAGGATAAACTCAAGTTCGCGCAGCACCACCTCCACTCGCCTCCGTTTTTCGCCGAGCACCGCGCCAGCCATCGCCCAGTCGCGCGGTCCTCCCCCCACCGCAACGCGTCGACCTTCCTCTTGCTGTCTCAGTGAGCTGCCGCTCCTCCTTCTTGGACCGTTGCGACCCCGTCAAGATCCAGCTCTTCATCGCGCTGGGAGCACCGCCATGAAAGCCCAGCCGCGCGCCGCCTTGCTCTAGCTCCATCGCGCCGCCCAGCAGCCCCCAACCCAGCCAGCGTTCTCTCCTCTCCGTCGCATCTGTGCATGGCCGCTGCAAAAGGGAGGAAGGAACAGGAAGGCTAATTTGGTAATCTCAATTTTCCAGATCAATTCTATCACCAATTCAGACCTCTTGAGATCTGATTTATTTTTGGAGGTGATTGTGGAATTGAATTCTAATTCCCACATGATTCTTGGATAAAATTGTGTTCCAAAATAAAGAATTGAATTCCAATTCTCGAAGGAATTCAATTCTTTGACTTTCCAAACACCCTGCTAGTAAATAACAAAACAGGGCCTCCGTGTTTTATCAAATAAGGTTACTGAGTCTGTGAATTTGCAATCAGGCCCTCTTGGTTATAGCAAAGGAAAGATCTTGTGGCATAGATCTGAAGCTCCCCACAACTGAACAAGCGATCGGAGAAATATCCGTGAGATCATCTCTCTCAATCCATTCAAGATTCATATTAGTGGGTTTGGCTCAGTAAACTGACTTGGTTCAGGTGTTACCAAATCTCGCCGAAATTTCAGGGCTTGGAATTCTGATGTTGTTGACCAGGTTAACATTTTTTCTCATGTTCCACTAGGTGAAGGCTGGTCGAGGTGGTTGTGTTCGCATATATCCCAGAAGTGGAGATATTTGGGGTGTCCATCGAAATTGGTCACCGGATTGGAACACATCTACTCCAGATGAAGTGAGGCACCAGTATGAAATGGTGGAAGTGCTGGATGATTACTCTAAAGAACTTGGTGTCTGTGTTTCTCCCCTCATTAAGTTGGCCCGATATATGTGCATGTTCTTTGTTTAGATCATCATCATTTCATACAAGGAGCAATACAGCCCGGGACGCCACCTAACCTCAACCAATTTTTCCTACACATACTGTTGTTATATTAAAAGACATGTTCAACCAATCCAACCAGCCACCCCATAACTTCAAATGGGAAAGGACTTTCACATTCTTGGATATAATTTCTTACATCAGATGTTATTTTTCTGATTATCTATTTAAGACACCCAAACTCCAAAGAATTTGGAACAGACGTAAAGTGAGTGAATGATTTGTGATGCTTCTTCATTTAGCTTCTTCCTTGCTATGTAAAACACTTCATATTATATTATTACACCAATTTTCATTTTAAGATTTCTTGTAGTAGTTCAGGGATTAATATCAGGCAAAGATATTAACGTTCGCAATTCACCAAGTATATCTCTTTTTAAATACCAAATCCACTAACCCAGTAAACTCACCTTACAGTATCGCCTTCAGCCAGGGTCCATAGCTCAGTGGTAGAGCATTTGACTGCAGATCAAGAGGTCACCGGTTCGAACCCGGTTGGGCCCTCAAGTAAATAATATTTTAGTTTTATTAGCTGTGTGCAGTGCTATTACTATAAATTTATTTCCATAAGCAAGAGCTGTATAACATTATTATACCTCTTATGCCTTATAACATTACTATCGAGTTTGTTTTTGGTCAAAATTATTAACAAGTTATAAGCACTGCCATTAACTAGTTGTTTTGTTTGCAAAGAAGCAATTGACAACCCGTTCTTCACTGTAAGTTATCACAAATACAAGTGGAACTGGAGTTTTCACAAAGAAAGAAAATGCACAGTTTACATTCATTATAGTGGCATACTTTGTTAGCAGAAACTTATGCCTCAGCATTGAGTACCAGAGCATTCACCCAAACTCCCCCCCCCCCCCCCCTCGAATACAACAGAAGAGAATAGTCATCCAGCGACACGTTATTATCGTTTCCATCACTTGAACCATCCACTTCAACTTCAGTTACAATTTCTGGTTCATCCTAAACATGTTGATGACTGGACGGATTTTACCATCATTTGAAGCCAATCTAGCCTTTTCGACAGTCTCAACATTTCACAACACCTGGCTGATGTGACCAATGGTTAAATTACAATATTGATTTCGGAATTTATATATTTTGTGGTAACTTTATTGGGTATTGTCCTACACTTAGAAGATTTAAACCCAGTCCCTCTATAGTCACTCACCTGCCGGAGGTCCGTGGAGCTAGATGCTCGCCATTTTGTCCCTAACATGTTTCATTTCTTAAGTGCGGCAGGGATGGCAAATATAGGCAGGCGATGAAGGAGGGCTTGGTGATGTGAACAACACAGTAGTTAAGACTCTTGTCTATAAACCACTCCATTCAAGTTCTGAGTTGGAGTGGACATTGTAGGTCTAAACTTGCAGTACAATCCTTCAGACTAGATTGAGAACAAACCACACCACGGGCAAATGAAAATATAGCACTAGCCAAGAGAAACCAAAAGATATGACACTTTTGCTGGACTAATTAAGCCGTTAGGCCCGTTCACCAAACCCTCTCATAGGCATGCAATTCTTAATCCATCCTACACATTTAAGTTGTCCTCCAAAAGAAAAATGGTCCACATCGGCGACATACCAATATTACACCAATAAATCCTTTTGAACGGTTTACAGGATCATGTAGCAGCATTATTAAGATAGCAAAGTATTTAATGGTAACAAGTATTGCTTAAAAAACTTTCTGGCTGCCTCAAGAAACTGATTCTGCGGGAAATCCTCCACGAAACGAAGAAACTAGACAGCACATAGAAGGGTATAATACAACAAGTTATTTGGCCATACTTAAAACAAACGGAGTTACTCATCACATTTCAGCACTATATAGAACCAACTCGTTTATCTTTATCTAAATGAAGCACCTATGGTCCATCTGTTTGATATGATAATTTGAGGGTGTTCCTATAAGAATTCAGTAATGGTTTAACACGTCAAATCTCAGCCTGAACGCTATGATACTTTGATCCGAGTTGTTCATACGAACCAATCATGAAGATATAATAATCTCATGAAATGTGGGGTAAAGTGAAAATTATTAATTTAGGTTCTGCAGCAATGTTATGATAAACTGGGTCTAAGGACAACAGTGAAGATTGAACAAAACAAGAAGGGGGAAGAGAGATAAACTTAAAGCACATCTCATATCTGAATTCTCAAAATGGACACAAACCCAAACTCCTTAGTTCATAGCACTACAATATCAAGACTATATCTAAATATAACCAACCCAAAAGGAAAACCTACAATATCCATAGAGTAAATAACCATAAAGAAACACAAAAATTGACCAGACTAAGCCTCTCTAATCAAACAAGCTGAATCCCATATCATCGTCACTCTCTTCTTGGGGTTCTTCCTGTGAAATTGCAACAAACACATGCGAATTAGACCATCAGCAGCTAGAAGACAGAGCTCAACAAGAACAACAGGGCAAATTTTTCACAGACAATTACCTTCTTCTCCTCAGCAGCAGGAGCAGCTGCAGCACCACCACCACCTGCAGCAGCAACTGGGGCGGCTGCAACAACAGCTGGAGCACCACCTCCACCGGCACCAGCCATCAAATCATCAAGACTTCGCTTTTCAGCAAGTTTAGCAAACAAGCCGGGCCAATATGATTCAACTTGAACCTTTGCGCTTTTCAACAAGGTAGAGATTTTGTCAGCCTATTAACAATCACTTAAGGAGAAACACATCACCTTTCAACAAACTTTTAATATACCTATCAATCCCACTTCCCCAGTATTCGAATTGATTCCAAATCAATTCCACCAACAATTGAAAACAATACATATGTTAGATTATACCGCTTCCTTTGAACGAATCTAACTCAATATATTATACTCACTTTCTGCAGCCGAAAAATAAGTTTATTATAATCAATCCAACTTACCAGTTACTTCAATTGAATCATAATCTATAGCTGAAAGAGAAAACATCAACCGAAATTAAGAAATTACTCGAACTTTCGCATGGTATGTAATATACAGAACACGAGGAATCGAACAAGGATACGGTGACAGGGATTTGTTCTTCGTTGAGGATCATAAGAGCGTAGCTGCAAGCAGCCTCTGAAGCCGACATTTTTACACTACAAACAAAGACAATCAAAGAAGAAAAAGGCAAATCAAAATTTAAGAGGAAACTCAGATTACAAAAAAGAAAAAAAAAAGCTTCAACAAAATAAATTACGATTGTTTCGATGCACGGGGAAGAGTTCTTACCGCAAGGAAAGCAGATCGGAGAGGAGTGAAGAGTGCTCCGCAAATTGGATGCGCGCCGCGAGTGGAATGCGAGTTTAGGGTTTCGGGGTTTTTTAAAAGGTACAAGAACACCATAGAATCGATGATGCAGTTCATGGGCCTCGTACAAAATAGGCCCATTTCTGAATAATGTTCTACACCATTTTATTAAACACATGTAATCTAACCAGGGAAAAAATATTTTCGTCAGGTTGCTGACCCAAAAATGTCGAAAACTGACGAAAAAAAAGGTAAGTTAATTTGCTTTTTCTGACCAAAAGATAAAGCTTTGTTTGTTTAATTCGTTCAGTAATCACTATATTCTATGCAAACAAGCTGAAATTTTTATTTATTGAATATCATATTTTAATCGTTGAATGACTAAAGAATAAATTAAATAACCATTTGGTAACCTTGGGGGTATTCCATTATCTTGCCCTTTGCATATGCTCTTTAATATGATTTCAATTAACACATTCCAGGTAAGCTGTCTTCTTAATTTGTCAAATAGTGAGGTTTGAAACTTCAAACTTTATTTTGTTCTGTTAGGATCTAGTTCAATGTGACTTCGAGACTAATTATATGTGTCTTATATGTCTGAAGAATGAAAGATGAAAAAAAAAATTATCACGTTTGCTACTTTATGCTCAATATAAGAAGCATGATGTCAGCAACAGTTTATATAGTGTATTTCATCAAAAAAGAATTGATATAGTGTATTCACATTTACTACTTTATGTTCAACATGATTGGATTTTATTTCATGGAAAATGTTATATAGTATGAACGTATTTTCTACTTTGCTGATGAATAGACTTAATCACATGCTAGTTTTTTCCAACTTCTCTCTTTTGTGAATTCGGTCAAATGATGCTTTATTTTTGGAGCTAAATAGCAATCCTAAAACAGTGGGAAAATAGTTATCGCGAAACCATACCAAAAAAAACATGGGAATTAAAATAAAGCAATAAGGCTATTCGTAGAGATCTGACGTACAAATTCGTCTTCCTGCAAATATATTTTTCCTTACGTTGAAAACAGAGTGCCTATGTTCCACTCACCGTGAAATATTTCAAGTTATTCATATGTTCGAGCTATAATTGAGGACAGGCACGAGCTTCATGAAATCAATCCCGTAATAACATAATCAATCATTAGCCCATTTATTGTTTGAGTCGTTCTATTATGGTTTCCTTGATTTCTTTACTTGTTATTATGTTGATCATCTTTCTTCCCAACCTTACAACACGACATTGCCCTGTTGCTAATGCCTCTGCTACTGCTGTTGTTGCGGTTTTGCTAGCTAGCTGCTATTGTTGCAACTGTTACATTAATTGTCTTCAACCTTAATATTGTTTAAACTTGTATAGTTCAAGAGACGATATTAATCTAGTTAACTTCCTATAGCCGTTATGTTTCCCTCATAAATGCCTACTTGCTTGTATTCATGTTCTTATTTGGTCTTGCTTGATCGCCCCTTCATTTGCAAAGGGGTTGCAATTCAATTTTGTTGAGCAAGTGTGTAAATGGAGTGATGATTTAATGACTATGTTAATTATCCACTTATCCCAGTAATGATTACATCAACTGAATCTTTTGTATTTAATCACTGATCATAATTAACCTTTTCCAACTCTGCTTTGGCAATTACCATTCATTTTGCCCGGCTTAGTATATTTGTTTTTCTCCAGCTTTTATTTTACGGTGTAAAAATGTTTGCATGTACTCATTCCCTTGAACTTCTCTTCGCCCAATGGGAATGATTAGGCCGTTGAATCAACGAAGCAATTACACTTCTTTAACTATGGGGACAATAATAGGATGTTTAACAAAATCAAAATGATTTTCTTTTTGCTCCCAAAAATAACGAAGAGTATATTAATACGATAAAAGAAGAAGATTTTTTTCTTCTCTCTTTACCTCTGATCTCTGTATTCCATTTGCGAAATAAGAGTCCTCTCTATGTATATAATTTGGGTGATGGGGTTGCGGGTATGATAAGTGGTTCGACTTCCAAAGTTGTTTATGCAGTTTTGAAATAGAGTATTTGGCGAATTGAATTGTGAAATACGATTGAGGTTTTAAACATTTAACTAGCCAATAGCTGATACAACATAAATACTCCTTCAATGTGATGGCTAAAGGAAATAACAGAGTTATTTCATCAGGAGAAAAATTTGCGTTTTGCGGTGGTGAGCCGATTGTCTCCAATCGATTGGATTGATATACGTTTATTTACAGAATTTATACATATCATAATTTCAGTGGGTCGTGTAGCTCTTAAGCCATTATTTTTTAATTTACTAAAACTTTAAATTCGTCCGAAGTTAATATTGTGAGGGAGACAAATTAATCACACATAATTTAAAAACCATTTGATGGACTCTCACATTTTACAAAAAGAGAGAGACTAATGTATCATTTCTGTGAAAAGGGAGGGTCAACGTGTAGATTTTTAATCCCTGGAAAAATAATTGATCTCCACAATATTTATATAGCGACGAATTTGAGATTATTAATCTACTTAATAATACTTCAAAACCCGATTGACGTCCAACCAATTTGTTTTCGAAAAAGGATATATGTATATATGATCCTTTGAAATTTCAATCCAATATGTTAATGTTTCTAGCCAGCCGTGGGGAAGGCATTAGTATACCATGAGATTTCCCCTCCTACAGAGCTCTAGCCTACTTTGCTATATATGACGAAACTAGGAACTTATAGTAATCAGTAATGCTTTCAGATACTCTTACAAGTAGACACATATTCATCATCATTCTTCGCCATGTTCCTGAATTGGCCTTAAACCCGATGCATACCTGTTGTTAGCCTTTTGTGAACTATCCCCAGCAGCAGCAGCATTATTAGCAACACGAGCATGAAGCCTTCCCTTGTAGCATTCGTGAACGATCAATCGCCCTAATTCTGACTTGCCTTTACTCATATTATCCACCTTCTCCATTAAATCCTTGAGTTGGCCTTTGGTCATTCGCACCTTGTTTGTCACGCTGCCTTGATGAGCTTGATCACCCGCTGCTGGGTGCACCACTGATCCCTTGCTGCTCCTCTTCTTCCCAAACCAGGCATTGCCCATTGTACTACCTAGCCAGTATCTATAATCTCCTCGACCAGTACTGTTTGCCTCTAATCTATGGAGGATCGATCTACCTCCTCGATCGCAATTAGAGCTACTTTATTTCAGTTCCTCCGTTTCTATATGCACGTACTACTTAGCTAGACAACTCGACTCCAATTTTCGGGGAGGTTAATTAGTTTTCAGGGGAACGAGGAAACCACTGCACCCTCATTAAATAGGCAAACTAAACCTGCACGCTAACTGAAAGCAACGTATGGGGCTCGAACATTATTATTGTTGACAATTGAACATGAAGAGAGGTTTCGTGTCCCCCGTGGATCCATGAGGTCAAGGCCCGGCAGCAGGACCATCCTGCTTTCATGCCTCACAAAATAGTACTATTGCATTCGCCTCATTGATTGCTCTCTTTCTCGTTTGCTGGTTAGTAATATGTACAGTAATAGTTTTTCAAATCCAATTTATTGCTTTCTTCGGTTGGCAAGCTGGAATATGAGTTAGTTGTCTGGGATCGGTGCACGTGACATTTGAGGAAACTGCCAATTACTAGATGAATGAAGGACTAAAATTAAAAATAAATAAATAAATAAAATCAAGGGATTCAAAATTAAAAGGCGTGATATTTTTGTAGACAAGAAACATATTTTAAGTCCCGTCAATATAAGACTGTAATATGGTCAAATATATACAATTGAAAAAATAGAGGCATTAATAAATTTGGAACTGCGATGTCAGCAATTTTTTCCCCAGAAATGGATTTTTGGCACACATTTTATGGGATATCGTATCGACACACTCACATCCATTATTGGATAAGGTGTGAGACTAAAACTAAATGGAATCTATATCCAATTTAAAAGTGAATATAAATATGTCAATATAGCATCTTATAAAATGTGAGTCAAAATAAAATTACTCTTTTTTTCCTCATGACTTTCGTTCGTTTGGTGAACATACTCTGCACCTCACGGTTGATTGGTAAAACACGAGTGGACAATATTAGATTGGTCAAGCGATGATTAATTGCCATTAATTACTAGCAAGACTTCACGCTTTTAAGAGTTTGGTTTTTCTAACTAGGATGGATGGAACCGAAAAGTGAATTGATGGGGTCGAGTGGTTCGGATTTTGAAAAAATGAATAAATATATAAATCAAACTATCGATTGTGATAGGTTTGATTTCATTTGGGTTTATATATTTTTGGCGACCAAATCGAAATGATTATAATCAGGTTTGGTTTAATTTGGGGGATCAAGTTGCTCAATTATTATTATTTTATATTTATTTCAATTAGAATAAAAATCACAAATTTTTTTCACAAAAATATAAACTTTAAATGTCCTTATATATATAACTAAATTATATTTATTAACCAAATACATTACATATAGAAAAGTAAGAAAAATTGATTAAGTTAGGTCATTAGGTTGAAATTTATAAAATCTAATACCTACATAGATTATTATTGGGTTTAATTGAGTTTGCCTGATATAATTTGAGGGAACATATCATATAAGAGTGAGTTTGTTATGTGAGAAGTGAGAAAGAAATTTTTAACCATTAGATTAAATTATATGGCTAAGATTACATCCATAAATTAAGAAACTCATGTGCTCTTTTTCTCTTCTCTTTCACAAATTTCTGCTAATAATTAATGCACCTTCTTAATTTATGAAAGTAATATTAGTCGTATAATTTAATTTAATGGTTAAAAATTTCTTTTCCACTTCTTACATAACAAATCAAATTCATTTTCATATAATACGTCTCCTATAACTTGATGACCTGAACCGATTTAATTAGTTCGATTTGGGTGGTCAGGTTCATCAAACTGACCCTATTTACTTACACCTTGAAGTGAGATATTGGGAACTATTGACCTATGACTAGTACCAGAAGGATGAAAATAGTTGAAGCTTTGTTTGAATAACATTATTTATGATTTTTTTATTTTTTAGAAATCAAAAACATATTTTTAATTTTTTATCTTATTTAACTATACAATTTATTATATTTAAAAAAAACTAATTTTTAGTATATTTTTATGAAAAATTAAAACATCTAAATTTTCAAAAATATTTTTTAAGATACCCAAAGCAATTACTTATGTTACTATGCATTCAAATATAATATCCTTTTTTATAAAAAAAAATTCACATAAAATAAAAGTTGGAGGAAAAAAAAAGGAAGTGGTGCATCTGATGAGTTTTTTTGTGATTTAGCGTGTGGGTTTCAAATAACATAGTTGTTTGCGGTGTGTATATATATATATATATAGTCCTGTTTTCTTACGTAGCTTGATTTCGTCGTTTATCAAGTGGAAATAAAAGTTGAAGTCATCGTTTCTTGTTCTTAGTCTTAACTTCTAGTTGATTCTCAGTCAATCTATCCAACAGTAAGGATGATAAAAGTTGAAGTCATCTCAGTTAAATGGCGATTTGTCAGTGACATGACCCAAGGTTAGGCGTCGTTCTTGGGCCGGCATCCGATTGCCATTTGTCGAGCAGGCCTATCAAACAGTTTCACCAAAGAAAAGTTCTAGAATGTGATTGACCAAAAAAAAACTTACATATGCAGAATTATCTTTATAAATATTTTTTATAATTGTAAATATGAATAAAATTATATATACGAGTTATATTAATAAGAGATTAAAACTCTATTATGTTTATTTTGAATATATGAAATTATATTATATTAAGAGAGATGCTGAGAAACACGGTCTAAAGGAAAAAAAAAAAAAAGCAATTAGAGAACTAAGAGATTAAGAGAGACATATAAATTGGTGGTACCAAATGAGCTATTCTCAAGTATAAAGCTGATGAGAGCAAGAACTGCTTATATAGATGTAATGGAATTCTAAAATAAAAAATACAGTTATATGATTTATCCTAACAAATTTTATCCTGTTTCTTTGAATGTATTATTCAATAAGAGAAATAGACATAAATATTCAAATTAAGTCGCAAAAAATTTTAAATGACTATATTTATTTAAAGTGTTTTGTGTCCATCTATGTTAACATGATATGTTAAAAAATAAAAAACAAAAATAATGCTCTAGCACATGTCAATAATTAGATAAAGCTTTTACAGGAAAGATGCTTACTTAATTGTCCTTATGGATAATTGAATGAGCCTAAATATTAACACATGTTTTACATTCACACGACTGAGACTAAATAGTACAGGATGATGGGTAAACCATGACCTTTAAAAATTCAATATAGTGACATATTAATCTCTAAAATATATTTGATTAGTTTGTGGTATTCTTATGATCATTTCTTCATTGTTGTTGAAAGGCTATGCTAGTTCAGACAAAATACGATTTGGAGACTAATTTGTTAGCATATTATTCTTTAGAGACTAATTTATCAGTGCTTTGATCTTTTAGAGACAGATTCGCCACCATGCCAATCTTTGGTGGCGTATATCAAGCAAATAAATATATTTGGTCAGCATGCTCATTTGGGAGGTATCACGACTCGCAAGAACTTGTAAAACATGTTTAAGAAATTGTTTTTCAATGGATTGATATTTTGAGAGTCAAAACGGTGATTCTCCCATTGAATGACACATAATTAACATTTAGTTAATCATTTTAATCAATTATTTAATAGCTATTTTTAACATTTATTATTTTGATTAATATGTTTTTAAGAACCCAACTCCTCTTTTTCCACGAGACTAGTATTTTTAGCTAATTAATTTAATGTGAACTTTTTTCAATTTTCAATCTACATAATAGGAATTGTCAATTAAAAACTTTATCAAATATTTCTCTTCTCATTGATATCTATATAATTCTTTCTTTTTCTCATTTATTTTCCAACAACCATGCAGCAATTTTTTAGCAAATCAAATGTAAAGTTTAAAATTCTAAAATAAGTGAAATCAAAATTCCTCATTAAAATTGGAATTGAAATTATTACTCGCCTTACACTTCCAATTTTAACATTTCAATGGGCTCTTAATATTAATTTAGTAAAAGTATCCAAGTTGTTTGGAAATCTTTAATGAGATTAAATTCAATTTTTATGTTTGAAATAAGTCAGTAATTAAATAATTAAATTTAATTTCTTAATTTAGAATGGGTCTAAAAAATGAATTAATTTATTATTTTTAATATTTTATCCTTCATTAAGGGGTTAGAAATAGAATATTATATTCAAATAAAATTATTTTATATTTTTATTTATTGAAATTCAATTCTCATACTAAATCAGGCTTATTTGGGGTTTAGTTTCAATTCTTTGAATTATATTGCTTCAAAATTAAGTAATAAGGTTTAATTCCTTCATAAAATTAAATTTCAGTAATTTTTAGACACCTTGATCGTGATTTTAAAATAATTGACTTTTGTTTATAATCAAAAGCTTGAAAAAAAATGTTACAATTGTAAATTATTTTCCAGTTTACAATTATCAACTTTTGATTAATATCTATTTTCATAAATTTACCCAACATGATTAATTTTCTAAAAACAATTTCCAAAGGAAAAAAGCTTTTTTTTTTTTTTGAAGTTCTAAGAAGCTTTTAGTGAAGCTAAGAGAGAAATGGGAAGAGGATGTGCAAACTGGAATATAACTCTGATACAATATTAGGAAACTCCTAATTACTTAGATCAAGAGTAGTGCTATATAAGTTACATCTCATTAGGAAAAAGTTTTTTTTTGGGTAAAATAAAACTGATCTTTTTTTTTTTTTTTGCATCAAAGCTGCTTTTGACTATTCCCAAAAATTCACTACTCCCAATGCTTAGTGTGTTGCTTCGTCTTGTTAATTTTGATGAATATCCTAGACCCAGAAAAGGAAAGCCAAACCCACCCAAAAAAAAAAAACAACAGAAAAGGAACGCCCAAGTAAATTACCCGCAAAGTGTCACTGATATGTTAAACACGAGAATGTTGACCACGCAACATTTTATGACCAAAAAGGAAAATAAAACAAATGTCGAATAGTAATATATATATTTATACTATTTTTAGTATGTATTTGATTTGGTTAAGAGATAAAACTGGAAGAAAAAAAAATTCATAGATAAACTTTATATTTAAAATTATTTATAAAATTATTTATGAAAAAATTATTTTCATTATTATCCCTTAATTGTATACACTCTTACTAATGTGACAATATATAATTAAGTATATAAATAAAATTATTTTACACTAATAATATATTTGATTAAATTCTTATCTCTAATATGTAACAAGATAATTTTTTCATCTAATTATATATTATTATATTAATAAATGATTGATTCTTGTCCTCATCATTTGAAAGTTCAACAAATGAAAAAATTTGAATAGAATATCATTAATTCATTAAAACTTATAATTTTCCATGATATGACAACTTGAAAATATTAAAAAATATGAATAATTTTTATGTAATATCTGTATAAAATATTCAATATTATTTCATATAATTAAAAAATATCAAATCATCTTTTTTCGAAATTAAACTTATACAATTATTGAGCTGTACTTGTTAATTTCATAATTTTTAAAAGATAATAATGGAAAATTGTTTTACATTTCTAACGCAAATTTGTTTAAGAGCACTAGAATTTGCTACAAATAGGAACACACGAAATTTCCTCTGATAAAGAAAAACAGCATACAACTACAACAAAAGCAGTTAAAATTAAATAAGGGAGGAGTTATCACCCAAATAATAATAATAATAATAACAACAACAACAAATAAGGGAGGAGATTAAACTGAGGTACCCATCTTTCATTCTTTATCGGTTGATGACCACACATTCGCAAAACAACTTTTTTTTTTTTTTTAAGATAAACTCTATTGACAACTGAAATGAATAATACTTGGGTGAAGTTTTCACTGATGATATATATACAAGTGGAAAGAGGGATACCGAACCGGTATTGAGTTTTGCTAACTGATTTATACTCCCATGTTATTTTATTTGAATAGTAAGAGTGTGTTTGGATAAGATTTTTGAAAAATAAATCATTTTTTCACCTAACATTTTTTGTCATGTATATATATATATATATATAAATAATCAGAATTTTTAAAAATCTGATTTTAGCTTTTTTATAGAAGATAAAAAAAGTAGTTTATAAAATAATAAAAATATGTTTTTAACTTTTTTAATTATATATAAAATTTATATTTCACAATCAATTTATTTTAAAAGCTAAAACAACATCCTTAAACCCTTTTTTTTCACCTCAACTTGAAAGTATTTATTCAAAATCTATTTAGCATTTTTTGGTAACGCAAGAGTGATTGCTAATTTCATGAACTTGTCGTAGAAGGCCCTATTTCAACTATAAATGATCTCTGTTCCAACTTCCAAGTTCTGTTTGCTCTAAGTTTTTGTATTGTATACTTAGTTTTCTTGTTGTTTATAGTTTCGATTCTTTTGTTAGTGTTATTTTGCTGTTTTCGGTTTATATTTTGTCTTTATTTTTACTTGTATCAATGAGTAGCTCCCTTGCTTTAAGTTGATCTTGTTATTCTTCAAAGAAAGGGAATGCTATTCGTGAGCTCTGATGTATGCCATTGTATTGACCAAATCAGCTCTGTCATATATGTATATGGTTAAGTTTCTTGCAAAATTACAACGAAAGAATAACTTGGTATCAATCCAGGTCTCCAAAGAAAGATTAGTCACGTGGAATTATTGCAAAATAGGCTAACCTATGTGCATGCTTTCACTTGATGTATTGATTTCACTTAATGGATTAATGATGTTAGATGAAGCTCGCAAGGTGCTTTCGTGTAGACTCAAAGAGCAGTCAACAATATATGTACCGTCAGATGATCTCTAGCTTGTTGCGTTGTTAGTACTTCTGTGTCACTTAATATATATTAGTAATTTTAGTTTGCCTAGTCGGCCTTGGCCAACTATGAGTTGTCCTTAAATATATAACTTTTTGATTTTATAGGTAATTGGTCTGCTAAGTAAATTGATGATTTTTTTTTTAAAGAATAAGCTATAAATTAATAATGTGATTATATTGTCCTCTATATATATCACGCTACATAGCACCTTGTTTTAGAAAATTATGCCGTTTGGGGGGCTTTCCCTAGACTAACTAGTAAATAGCATACAGTCAAAGGTGAACTTAGAAATCAATCATGCTCCGATAAACATCTTAATATTGTATTCGTTTAGGAAAAAAATAAAAATTGCATTTTCATTATGGTCTTACAAAAGTGTGTGTGTATATATATCTTATTAGTAATATATTTTATTAATCCAACCGTTGAATTTGATATTATCTTGATAATTAAACACATCGAATTTCAGAAAAATTAAACATTGATAGATGTATTATCTAATACTCAAGATTTGGGTGTATTTTTAAAAATACGTTGTGCATCCAAATAAAAAGAGATGATGAAGTATCAAATTGTTTTGAAATTTTATACATTTGATCTATATAGTTAAATAATTAACTAATGAAATTCGATGTCTATAGAAAATTATTTAATGATATAAATATACCAAGACTTTATATATATATATATTTCTCACATGAGACTTTCCTTGGTCCGACCATGCGCTAAAAGAGAAAAGATCAAGGATTTCTATGACATGTCAGGGAGAAGATGAACACCCTTTCATATATTATAAAACAACAACAAATTTTTTTTTTAATAATATGGGATTAATTTTGTTGTAGAAGAATGGGCCGGTTTAATTCTACATAATTATGGCCCTTTGTGGGAATTGCAGGTTAAGCTATTCAATTCCTCACTCTTATGGCTCTATAACAATAACAATTGGTGTCATCAAAATTTGGCTGAGAAGCATATATATTGGGCATTAATTTTATTGGCGCTGGCGTGCTGCGACATAAAAGTTGAGGTACGTAGTTAGCAAATGTTATATGTAATTGACGTGGACACTGATACAACGAGGATAGCAACAATTATCTATACAACGAGGATAGCAACAATTTTCTTTCAATTGTGAGATGCTAAAAAGGGTTCCTTAGCACGCTGAAAAGGGTTCCTTAGCACTACTGAAATTGTCTTGTGGATTTGGAGAACAATTGGATATAAGGTGTATATGGGCTAATTGGCACTGGTGCTTCTTTTGGAAATGGGTTTTTATTGTATCATGTTTTGTAAGACTCATGCCCTTTTTCCTTCTCCGCTGGATATTAATTAAAAAATAATAATATTATTTAATAATTTAATTTTAATATACTGATAATATAAAACACTTACATTGTCAGTAATATAGAAAAATCCTATTAAAAAATTTGAGAGTGAAATATTTTGGCTGAGGTGTGAATATAATTAACTTGATGTTTATATAAAATATTTTTACATTAAAAATGCATAAAAAATATTATATTTATATATTGTCAACTCATCTCCAAAAATGCGCATGATTATTGCAAAATACTTCTCTTCATGGCTGGTCGCCGAAATTTTAAAATAAGTATGTTAATCCTTTTTCATTTAATTATTGCATAAATAGCTTCATACTTTCACTTAAATATTAGATGTCACTATGAGCGAAATATTATTTTCCAAAGAAGATAAAAAAGAAGTATTAAACGTGTAATTAAAAATACTGTAATATTAAAATGATATCAATAATTAATTATAAGTATACTGGTTTTTTATATTAATCTATTTTCAATTTTTTGAAAACATGATTGATTTATAAAATGTATTTCCAAGCACACACTAAAAAAGATAATCGAAAGAGTTTTTCTCCTAACAATATCTAAATAAAAATTTTAATAACATTATTTATCAAAATATCATGCTTCAAAGTTAAACTCACTCATGATTCAACATGCTTGAGAAAAACTGTACTACCGACGAGCTTGTAGCTGGCAGAGTTAGTGTTAATCGTGGTATTGGATTCAAGTTATTGATATTAGGGTGTACCAAAGGTGGGTCAAATTGAGTTAGACCAAACCTAAATCCAGCTAGATTTTTGGATCAGGCCATTTCTTAGCCCGAATCCAACTCAATGATGACCGGATTAATGGTTAACCCAACTCTAGTCAACTCGACTATTAAACAATTTATAAAGATTTTGACATTATATATAATAAAATTATAAAATTCTATTAGTAAAATAAAAATTCAAAAAATATTTTGCAATATATATTTTAAAACAAACAATATGATTACAAAAATGATATCAAATTATTTAAAATGTATTAATTGAAGTATGAAATTTTTATAATTTATCATTAATTATTATAAAAAAATATAATTTTAAAATAATTGTTTGACTTCGAGTTAAGTTAAGCCAGCTTGAAGTATAACCCAAACCTAATAAAAAATGCATTGGGTTAAATTTGAGGACCCAAACCCAACCCTATAAACTTTAGGTTAGGTCGAATCATGAACCTCCTAATTAATATGCAGTAGCATTAAAACTCCTGCAAGAACTTTGTGACCTTCATTATTCTACCTGTTTCAAACAAAATCGTTTTCGATGGGAGGTTACATATGCTAAAACAAAAACGGAGAAGAAGAAGAAGAATTGCACCTGCTACCTTGCAGTCAATCGTACCCTTTCCTCTAAAAAACCCACTCGACTTGCACGCCAGCTGTTAAAAGTAACTTTGAGTTTTGCAACGAACAAGGATAAACGAGAAAGAAAAGCAAGAGATTTGTCTATCGCGAAGCAGACAATTGGATCCGTCACAAGGGTATGCAAAATAAGCTTAGGAAATGATGATTAAAAGTTTAAAACCGACCCGTGAGGTTTTTATTTTTATTAAAGAGATTTCTCTTATACCTTATAAAATTCATAAGTATTAATATTTTTTTGATAATTTCTGATTAAAAATTTATCATATGTTTTATTAAATAAATTTATTAATATTTTAAATATTTATAATTAAATTATAACTTTTAAATTTTAAAAATACCAATACTCTTCAATTACAATAACAAAAACCTTTTATTATTATTTTTTTCGTGAACCCGTGAGGTTTTGCCTTCAATAAATTTATTTCCATTCTTCGTCATTAATCATTATGCCGTGATTCCCCACTAATCCTATTAAACCTAGATTAGATATTCCCTTGGGGTTTAATATATTTGTGAATTTATGATTTCTTTTTTCAATTTAGTAGTTAATTTTAAATATCAAAATGTTATTAATATTTTTTCAATAATATCATTTTAGCTATGCTTATTAATACTAAAGAGAGTCCAAAAAAAAAACCATTACTGAAATTACTAGTTTTTTTTTTGTTAAAACATGATAGGGTTTTCAAACTAATTTATTTTACGCAATTATTAAGGTCATTTATTAATTTTCGTAATCTATGCGAATCCTAATTTGCGCAACTATTTTTCCAGAGACCTACTCCATCTATTAATTCATTATCGGACTAGAAACCTGAACATATCTATGTTATAATTTTATAACTTTAATTTGTCTTTGTATATTTTACATTTTAATTTTTTAAATATTCATCAAATACAATGCTATTTGAGGCACAATTAAAGACTATAAAACATGAATGAAGTCCATATAGCTACACCAAAAAACACTATAACGTGAATATACTTGACGATCCTGAGACCTTAAAATGTAAACTCTTCGGCTAACAATTTCACCCTTGGCACTAGTCTCTCTCTCTCTCTCTCTCATTTTTATTAATGTCACTTTGGCTCAACCTGGCCCCTTCCAGCCCTCTCCTTTCCAAAAATTCATCATACGGTCCATTGACCATATTGTGCTTCTTATGTGTCACCTTCTGCGCGCATCATAATCCTTGGCTCCTTTTTAGAGATTGCTGCAACTTTTGTAGTGTATTGCATATTTTGCATTAATTTGAGGTTCTAATTCCACAAATAAATTGGCCGATTAATTAAATAAAGTTGACTGAGGATATTCAAAGGGAGTTATAATTACTTTGCTAATAATACAAACCAAGTGGGTCCACGCTTCTCATATACCATCACATGACCCCAAAGGATCGCAAAGAAAGAACTTGAAGAAAGGGATTTCAACATTTTATTTGTCGGATAGTTGTATCCTCCCATAATATAAACAAGAAACCTCCTCACCACCGTTCACATCCAAATTAACCTTTTAACTAAGGAAAACACATGCTATAAGTTTTACAATGGGAAACTGTATGTCCAGAGGGACCATTACTGGTCATGGCGTTTCGGATGACAACAAAATGTTGAAGGTGGTGACCTCCAACGGAGGCATCATGGAGCTCTACACCCCAATAACCGTTGATTTCATAACCCATAAGTTCCCCGGCCACGGCATATTCCGCAGCCGCGACGACTTCTCGTCGGAGCCTCAGCCTCAGCCTCAGCCTCTACTCCACAACGAAGAGCTTCATGCCGGTGAGGTCTACCACCTGCTTCCTCTCAACTTCCCTGCTTCTTGCGGGTTTTCAAGTAAGAGCATGACCAGACAACTATCCAATGCCTCTTCCTCCACCTCAACGCCTTACAGGATGTTCACCTACGACGACAACAGCACTAAGATGAGGTCGGAACCGGACATGTTTCCAAGGCACAACAGCAGTGGGGGAGTGTGGAAGGTAAGGTTGGTAATAAGCCCAGAGCAGCTGTCGGAGATTTTGTCGCAGGAGTCGCTTACGGAGGCGCTGATAGAGAGCTTGAGGACGGTGGCAAAGTGCGGCAATGGGGTGCCTTCGCTGTCTAATTCCGGCCACTTAAAATGTACCCATTAGTAGGGAATTGAAGTGCTCTAGGCCTCACAAAGGGCCATTGGGAATTCGGTTTACAGTATATAGTTAAATTAATTAACCCTCCTGTTAATTAATCAATAAATTTAAGTTTGATATATTTATCATCTAAAAGAGTTTTACATGTTTAGTCAATTGTGTATTGTCATGTTTGCAATCTTATGTAAATAGTAGGATATGATTAAAGGACAAAATAAACTCCCTCTTTTTATATTATCGATAAATCAAAATTAAATTCGTTAAATACCTAATAGCCGGTTATCTTCTTGATTATAAGTTGCTTATCATGATGTAAATAGCTTTTTTTTTTCTTTTTTAAAATGGTAAACATTTATATGAAAATATATAGATATATCATTTGCCTTTATAAATATTAAGGATGATAAAATGAGTCGAATTGAATTACCACTTGTCAAACCCACTATTCTTTACAAGGTAGGATGACATTTTCAATTTATCGAAAAAAAAAAAAACTTAACCCGCATGACTCGCCTCGCATGACATTTATCACTCTTAATGGGTATAGGTTGTTTCAAATTTAGTCATTCTAAAAAAAATTGTCTTTTGGTATCTTAATTTTTTAGTATTATATGTTTTTCTTTCTATGTCTTTGCTATCCAAATTTAAGTCCCCATAAATATAACAGAATATATTTTATAATAAGTATAATCCAATTAACAATGTTGGTTAACAGTAGAAACACAGAACATAATATTAAAAAAAGAAATATCGACCAAAATACCAAAAAATATATATTTAAAGAGATTAAAATCAAAATAATTAAAGTTAAAAATATATTTACGCCTGGAAAATAATTAGAGATATTTCATTGTACTTTCATGTTTATGTTAGACTATAAACACCATCTAATAGAATACTGGAATGACAAAAAATTTACTGGAAAATGGCGGCATAAAAATATTAATTATTTGATCATTACGCTGATTTAATGCTCAATTTTGAATTTCTTATAATACTGGTAATTTGTTATTCGCATTTCACATTGCTTTAAAACAATTTGAGCAGGAGAAGGTGTGGAAATGGGCGCTTATCATTTGTGAAAATGGACGTACCTTACAATATTTAAGGATACGTATTGCTCTAGTTTCTCACTTTTTGAAATAATTTTTCTTTAAAAAATTTATACTATTTCCATAGTAATTCAGGATCATATATATAAAAGTATATATATCCGAAAAGCAAAGCGAAAATTGGTATTTTGGATTAAAATAATGAAAGTGTACAATTTTACATTTCTAATATACAGAAGCACATGAAGATAAAATAAATATGAAAATTCATGCATTTCTATATACTACATATATAAAATTATAAAGAAATATTATACACCAAGTATTTATCTTAAAATAATTCATCAATAATACTGATGCGACTTTTTTTAATATACTTTTTTTTGTTCTACTAACAAACCTCCTAAGCCAATTCGTTCTCGATTATAGGAAAGATAGTTGATTTTGATACTTTATCCTACAAGAGATGAGAGTTCAACATGCGAATATAACTTCTGTGCTAACTCCAGTATCTTCCTTGCCATTATGATAATGTTATTTCAGTAGATTCATCGAAATGGTTTGAGTTTGAAGAGTCAGCCGAACAACTCTAAAAAATGAGTAAGCTAGGCTCATGGACAATTGAAACAAGAATAATTTACTTCGTATACTACTATATGTATCTGTCAAATCGATCGAGTTAGAATATATATCAACGTATCATTTTATTTTATATATTATTTTAAATATAATATTTATAAGGTTAAAAAATTCTCAAATGTCATTTAGCTAACAATAAAGAGTTTATTTTATAAAAATTTTACACGTTTTGAAAATCAAAATTGTCGAATAATGAAAGAGAATAAATGGATAATTTTACTATATTATGAGCCATAACACATATAGTCCAAAATAAAAATGATAATACATAATACAAATTCAATAAATATAATTAAAAATATAAGTGGTGCTAAGGTTTTATATATATAGGGATTGTTAATCTACACACATTATCATGTGTAGGTTAGCAAGGCACACATTTCATTTTAGACATAAAACCCTCTTTTCTTTCTCCTAAATCAACTTAAAATTTTGGACATTATTATAATTTTATTTAGCCCATATTTATTAATTATAAAAGCTTGGCGGATGGATGATGAGGTAACTCGGCCAAAGGCAAAGTCAAAGCATGGCCAAGAGGGAATTGAGCTCGACACAGGCTCGGCTAAGATGAAATAGAGCTCGTCCAAGAGGTGGGAGCTCGACCAAAGCTCGTCTAAGAGGAAATTGAACTCTGTCATATATCGGCCAAGAGGGAATTGAGCTTAGTATAAGCTTGGCGAAGATGAAATAGAGCTCTTTCGAGAGGAGGACGAAGGTTGGCCAGGGAGGTGGTGAAGTGAACCGGCGATGTAAGATCCAAGTAAAAAAAAAAATTAAAATAATATTCTTGTAATGAAGAGTAGATATTAATTAGGTGAGAGAAACGATAAAAGAGTAATAATAAATGTGAGCAAAATAAAATTACAATAATATCCAAAATTTTAAGTTGATTTAGGAGAGAGAAGAGAAGGTTTTGTGTCTAAAATGAAATGTGTACCTTACTAGCCTACACATAAAGATGTGTAAATTAGCAATTCCCATATATCTATATATATATATATATATATATATATATATATATAAGTGGATATTTAAATCATTTATATAAATGGGGAGTTCGTAGATTACATGAGACAGAAGCTTCATTCCCTGTACCAATCGTGTTTGACAAATAGAGACTCCACCATGTCCCCATGAAGACTAAACTAGTCCCAATTGTGAGTAATCCACATGGGTACCCACTTCAGTGGTAGATTTTTTTGTATTCCTAACTATTTACATCTTTTTAGTAAATTAAAATATTTCATTAATAAAAATAGTAAATAAATTTAATTTATATGATTTTAATTACACCTCATTTTCTAGTACTGACTTTTAGTAAATTAAAAAATTTATTTTAAAATATATTTTATAATTAATGAGTTATCATTAGTAAAAAAATTATAAATAATCCTAATTTATGTTATCTCAATTATTGAAGTAGTGCATCAAATTACACAAATATTTAATAAAAATAATGTAATTATTTGTTTTTTAAAAATTAATAAATAATTAATATCATTATCAAATAAGTATAAATTGTGGAAATGATTTTTAAAAAATATTTTAAAATACAAGTCTTTCTTTTTTTAAAAAAATAATACAAAAAAATTGTAGAATTGATAAGTTGGAATGTCTAAGTTGTAAAAAATCAAATATGGTATAGTGAGACAAGTAGATATATAATTTTTTTTAAACTTTAAAAAGCTCTTGATTTGAAGTTATAATTTTTTTGGGAAAATGGAAGAATGAAAAAATAGATTATTGATATGGCTGTTTTGTAGTAAGACAGATTAGGAGAAAATATGCACTGATTTGTGAAAAAAAAATATATGTTAAAATTAACCATGCAAAATAAATGAACGAATATGTAACATATATAGAATATGCCTAGTAGCCCAATTAGTAGAATTGCATTTAGTTAGTAAAAGAATAGTACAAATAGGTATGTTAGGAATTGTAATAGGAATCAATCAATCAATATGTGAAATGAAATGTGGTTCCCCTCTTTATAATATTCTCTCATATATCTGATATTCTGTCTTTGTCTCTATTCTCCTTTTGATTTCATAATTTTTTTTATATCTAATTTCTTACCTGTTACAATGGTGCTTTCATTAGCCACCATATGCGATTTCCATGGTGGTTTGACGAGCTTAATCAGAGAGCAAACTAGTACAGTGATAGAGTACTATTTGGAATTCATGGCACATACTGATCGCGTTCATATGAATGATCCTGAGATATTTTTAGCTTACTTTATCAATGGACTGAAAATTCAGATTCATAGAGAAGTTTTCTTTGAAAATCCTAAATCTCTATCCTGCGCTCTTTACTTAGCAAAGTTGTATTAAAAAATATTTGCATAACAGATCAAGATTGATCATCAAATAGCAACAGAAAATCAGAATTCATCGTCGACAATTTCAAAACCAACAATTTCATATCAGAAATCAATAATTGCATATCAAGATTTCTCAAATCCAGATGGAGAGCAACAACAACAACCATCACGGATCCAATTTCATATCCAACATCAACATTTCATAAATCTAGATCAATGTTTGATATCAACTACAAAGTTCATAACAGAAACACTCACAAATGCAAATCCAATAGAAGCAGAGGGAAGTTGCAATGGAAGCACTATAGTCATAGACAGCAATTGGAGCTCCGACAGTGGTATTCTGAACAGAGGCTTCAACGATCTAAGCCCACGCACAGTGGTAGCAACCGCATTAAACTTGCTTGCGGTGGAGGTGTCATCGAGCAGTGGAGAAGGCGATTCCAATGGTGATAAAGCTTTATATGAAAGAGGCAGATCGGACGACAGAAGACGATGATGCCTTGACGATGGTTGGTGTGGCCCCTCTTCTCTTCATTGGCAGAGAGGAGAAATGAGGGCGGCAATGTTGCCTCGGGTTCATGTGAGCGGGCTTTAGCAGGAGAAAGAAGATGGCAGAGCAACAACGGCTGACACGGAGGAAATAGCGCCCGTCGACTTCCTAGGATGGGGTACGGTGGAAGCAAGGCTGAAACTGCGGAGTCTCAAACTCTTCCTCATCATTGGCGGCAGCATTGCACTTGAAAAAGAGGAAGGAAGCGTAAAGTGGAAACTGCCAGAAACCAGGGCAATTGGGGCTAGGAGGTCTGATGCCCTAATGTGCCAAGCCCAGTGTTCTCCAAGGGCTCTAGCAATGGGCCAATTAAAAAGAAACCAACATTGGAATATGTTGAAAATTGTGGTCTCAACGCAATCTAATTCAGCCATAGGAAAAAAACAAACATTTAGGGACCTTGTCATTGGGCTTTATTTCAAACAATAGGATCCTGGTGGACATTTAATTTTTGTGCAACAATATAGGACTAATTACTCTTAGGATTAATTTGATTGAATAATTGTAGTTAAGAGTTATTGTAATTAGAGTTTAAAGTGTATTTTCTTTTTGACCAACCTTGAGAGCAAGGTTGTCTTTAAGGGGAATATCATGTAACATATATAGGATGGGCCTAGTAGCCCAGTTAATAGAATTACATTTAGTTAGTAAAAGAATAGTACAAATAGGTATTTTAGGAATTGTAATAGGAATCAATCAATCATCCCCCTCTTTATGATATTCTCTCATCTATCTTATATTCTATCTTTCTCTCTATTCTTCATTTGATCTCATAACTCTTCAATATCCAATTTCTTACCCATTACGGAATATTTTTCAACATTTAAATTGAGGAATGAATTTTAAATTTTTTTTATTTATCATTTTTATGGTGGTTTTTGAAAAATTATATTTGTGTAATTGCCACTTTTTTCTTTAAAAATATACGAATGCATTTTTTTTTGTGCTTTTCAATTTTTTTTTCTTTTTTTTTATTAGTGATATTAAATGTTATAATCAAATGTTGTATTATCAAATATGAGTTGTAAAAAATTTCAATTATAATATGTTAAGGGTTGTCATATGTTGAATGTTTAGAAATTGTGGAACTGATAATTGGCATAATATTCAATGTAAAGTAGGTGTAATAGAAGAGAGATGTAAAAATATAATTAGAAAAAATGATTAATAGTTATAATGCAAATAAAAATTTTAAAATTTATATTAAATAGAAATGTCGAGAAAATGGTGGGATATAAATTTCTTAATAAATGACACTTGACAAAACTTTCCTTGAAATAAGTCCAAATTATTAGTAATATAAATTAGCGATAATTAGTACTGAAATTAAGCATACTAAATTAAAGTGAACAATAAAGATAGAATATAGAAATTGATAAACGTGATATTAAATATTATATATATAATATACTTAAATTGATTGTGAAATCGATTTGGGATATAACGTGGTATTAAATGTCATATATATTTTTAAAATAAAAATTTATTTAAACCCGGAATCATAATTAAAGTTATAATCAAATTGATTTTAAAATGTTATTTAATTGATATTAATTAGGCAATTTTTGAACCAATATCAAATTAAATTTCAAATAAAAAAACTTATTGTAATATAACAATAACGGTTAAATGCATTTTACTTTTCTAAACTTTAGGTCATATGCAATTTACACCTTGACTTTTCAAAATGTGTATCACGACACCATGAACTTTCCAAACTACGCAAATCATCCCTCAATATAATTTTGGCAACTAATGAAGGTAATATTTATGTGCATTTAAACCTTTAATATTTTTAATCTGTGTAACTCGACACCTTGTCTGTTATTTCTATGTTGTAATTCCTCGAGCACGCGTGTCTTTAGACGAGTCTAATACGGCCTTAAGGTCCCTAGAATGCGTGAAGGGCCAAGGGGGTAGGACTGGAGTTGTTGCCATAGAATTCTGTAGAAGAGGCTCGCTGCAGCGAATAGGTGTGAAAATGTGCCCTTTTTTATTAGCGAGTCTCGTTCAGCGAGTGAATGCTTTCACAGGCTTGCCTGTAATATCCTAGATTAAATAAAAAGGTTGGAAAATTTTGTTCGAACTAGGGAGGGTTGTCAGTTGCCCTTACCTATTATTTTGGGTCCAAAATTTTCCTAAGTCTGGACCCTACACGTCCTTGGAGGACTATATGATAGAGTTATATTTTTGGGACTTTTAGTCCCTGTAATTGCTCCTAAGATGAAAATAAGTTGAAGGGCGATTTTTAATAAATTTTACCAAGTCTTTAACTCTTCCATTGATAGCCCCCAAGTTTGAAAAATCATAAGAATTCCCAAATTTGAACTAAAACCCAAAATTTAGATTTTGATTTGTTAGGATTTTGATTTTTCTGGTATTTTATTTTAGTCCAAATAGAAGGTATTTCCTTATTTACATTTATGTTTAAAAGTTAATAGAAAATAAATAAATGATTTAACTTTAATGTAAATAAATGGGACCATCCCAGAGATCATATGACTGCCCAGGCAATAAACAGAAAATAAGTTGGTGTGGCAACTGGACAGGGGATCACCCAGGATGTTAATGACCACCTAGGCGGTCATCAGAGCATTAAAAATCTCATTTCGGGGTCCAGAATCTTCATTCACTCAAAACACACCCCAAAACTCAAAAGAACTTAGCTCTCCACCCCAAATTCACTCCCAAACTCCATCTCTTCCAATTTTTTCTTGAAATCAACTTCAATTTCTTACTTCTAAGGCTTTAAGGTGCGTTATTCTAGTGATTTTGCTTCTATTCCTTCCATTTTTTCTTTGTTTTTGGGGGTTAGCATGAATTTTTCCCTACCTCTCAAAGAGGTAGAGTTCTTTCAACTTATTAGAATTAGATTTGAGTTATATAGAAATTTTAGCAGTTAATCTAGAATTCTATTACTTCATTGATAGATACTAGTGTTGTTCTCACCTTCTAGAACTCTGCTGGTGCTATTCCTGTGTCTACTGCCACTACAGGTGAGTGGGTTCACATCTGTAACTTCTGTGTTAATCATTATATCTATTTTCACCTAAAACATGAGAGTATATATGATTTTAGAGTTCGTTTTGTGAACTACTAAGATTTCTATGGAATATTGTTTTATGAACTATTGGTTTAATAAGAAAATGTGTTTTCTTGAAAACCATGGGACATCTGCCATTGAGGATGAGTTTTTGTATAGTTGCATTGCAAATTTAATCATTTGGAGCTGCTTCTATGATCATATGATTCTGATATTGTATATTGTTGCATAAAGAGAGATTTTTAACCTTAGGATAGAAGAATTTGGAAATGATAGAGAAAAGAATGAGATTTATAGCTGAGCTGGCAGTAATTATAGAGAAACAGGCTGTGTGTTAATGGTAGTTAATCCGTTAACCTTGGTACCAAGTAGCTTGGACCAGAGATATTCCGAGAATCTATATCCAGAGTTTGTATTCAGAGATTTATTGTCATACTAGGGATGACGATACATAACGCCCAAATATGACTGCACATTTATATTCAGAGTTTGTTACATTATAGACACTGTATGTAACCAGAGCAGAGATTATTGTTTCTCTACTAGAATACTGTTAGATCAGGTTATAAGAAGCCAAGATTTGGAAACTTGATTATAATTATGAAATGTTTGATACTGTTATTACCATCACCATTATTTTGGTATTGTGTATCTTCTCTTGGTGTCCCATGAAAGGGGATTCCAGATGATGGCTCACTCACTGATTTTTTGTTATAAAACTCACCCATTTATTCATTTCACATTTTACAGATACTGTAGCTGTTGAAGGTACTTCTACATCATCTTCCTCCCAGCAGCGTTAGATTCAATTGCTGAGCTCGTTAGGTGAAGTGTCAGGTATTTTGCTCTAGATGTGCTCCAGTGTAATACAGGTAGGATCTTGAACTGTAGGGCACAATTACATTTTGCATAAGTCTTGTATATTAAGATATTATTTGGATTGTATAATCTATGTTTCCACAGACTCTTTATATGTAAAGGACTCTATGCGTATTTTGTGATACTATGATTAGCTTTGAAAGTCCCTAAACAATTTGATTTTATAAATATGATTTTCTAGAGTAGGTGATTTGTATGTAGAAAAACACCTATTTTATGAATTTTCTTAATTCAAATTTGCATGTAGAGACGATACAGGTCACGAGGGTTACGTGGAAATGGAGTTTCTCATGTGCTGATCACGTGTCCAAGAAGGGTCGTGACATTGCTGCAACGAGCAGGTCCGATGTCAGCATAGCAGGAAACAATGCAGTTTTTGATAAGTGAGCCCCCAACCTTTTAAAACACCCCATACTTGAGATTTCATCCCCAAAACCGAAACCCTTCTTCTCCCAATTCCTTTTTTTGTCCTTCAACTCCAATTGCTCTCAAATCATTCTCCTCTAAGATCAAAGGTAAGAGATTTTGTGGGTTTTGTCAATTCCTTCCTCTCCATTTCATATTCTAAGGTTTGGGTTGTTGTTGTTCTCCATTGCTGTGAAGTGGGGGTGTTTCTCCAATATTATTAGTTAGAATAGAGCTATCTAGAGGGCATTAAATATTAAAATATAGTTTATGATTGTTTTGGCAGACGATAATGTCATTCCCGCTTCATGGAGCTCAGTTGGTGTTGATGTCATTCCTTCCTGCCCTCCAGGTGAGTGGATTCAAATCCTATGATCCTTATGTTGATCATTAGAGCTATTTTCTTTAGAATGTGGCATGATTGCATGATCTTAGAGATTATTTCAAGATATTAGAGATTATCATCGATTTTTATCAAGTTTATGGAAATTACGATTTTCAAATGAGCATGAAAGAGGTATTTTAATGCAAACTTATTGGGCCATTATTGCTAAAATAATTTTATAAAGAGGTAGAGTATGAATATGATTTTATTTAGAGATTTTATGAACTATCATAATGATTTCAAGAGAAATTGCATTGTTAAAGTTTTAGGATTTATATATATGTTTCTTGTTGTCTTCCCATAAAAGGATTATGGATGAGGGTCTACTTACTGAGTTTTAAATGAAACTCACCCCTTTCACTTTTTCAATTATAGATACACTAACTGCTACAAGTTCTTATCAACCACCTCTTCCCCAACAATAGAGATATTTAATTTGTGAGTTTCACTTCACAGTGAAGTACCTTGTTGCGTTTTGTATAGGATAAAGTGTTCCAATGTCATCACGGACAGGGTTCCAGACCATAGAAACATATTTGCATTGTTATCATAATTATTTTGTATTTACATGATTATAGATTTCATGGTTATTTTGTATAGAGAGGAACTCATTATATTCTGTGTCATAGAGATAGATTTTAGAGTTTGATTATGAACTTATTACCATTTATGATAATTTGGTTTCCCAAGAGAAAGAGATTTATATTAGAGAATGAAATTATATCCTAGAAAATGGATTTCATTATTATTATACGTATGTGTAATTAACTCCCATGATTTTTTATTGTGTGTAACCCGACTCTCTACTATGACTTAAAGTTTTGTGCTGTTTAAAAAATAGGGATTTTTGTGTATAGTTTAGAAAGTTCACGGTATAAATTATATATGACCAAAAATTCAGAGAGTAAATTTAACCCTAACAATAATAAAAAACTAAATCTTTGGAATGTAAAATGGTCATTGATATTCAATTACTATGATAGTAATTATTGATAACATCAAATGATTGATATCAAACAAGAATGATAGACTAATTAATATCAATCGCAAAATTCCTATTACAACTTGGTGTATATAGTCGCAACAAATTATTTAATATTTGATTAAAAAAAAGTTTTACTATTAATTATCTCGTGTGTTGTACAGGTAATAGACTAGTTTGTTTTTAATCTCCGGAAAAACACATTCTCGTTCATGTCCAGTATGATTATTGATTAATAAATGACAAGCGCATGACAACTGACATTTTACCAGCTGGTTAACTTATGCAAGGATTACGCAAATCTCGCTTATATTCCCATCCCTACTGCCATCCATCACGTGTTTCTTGTTTTCATCTAGCAGGTACAAATAAAAGCTCAATCTCAGCCCCACCATTGTTCTTTTTCGAAATAGTAAATAGTACGAAACGTCATTTTCTGAAACCATAATTTACCAATTTTGAATAAGTATACTTTTATTATATTGATAGTTATTCAATATTTTATATGATTTTTAAGTAATTAATATGAAAAGTTAGTCATATTTAGTTATTTACTAATAATATGTAGGAACACATAATTAAATAATAGCATTTCATATAAATGAAGTTTACAAAATTAAATAATATTTTTTATTAGTCGGCTGATATTTTTAACAATCCTCACCATGTCTTTTTTTGTGTCTCAACTAACTTTACTGTGTTTGGTAACGTCATTAGCCATATTTCGTTGTTATTTGTACTTGCTTTTGCATATTTTTTCTGTTTTTAACTGCCATTTAAGAAAATAATTAAGATTTGATATATTAAAAAATTAATATATCTCTAGATACATTGATTTTTCAATGTAACAAATCTTCACTATTTCTCCTCCCGGTGGTTGCCATTACCAATGCCAAACGAAAAAGTGTGGAGGGAAGGGGTGGCATGGTCCACGTTTGTTGAAGAGGTGTTTTTCGAAAATTACTTGGGTAGACAAGAATTGAATCCTTTTCTTCTTTTAAATAAGTATGGATTTAATTGTTTTATATTAATAATGTAAAAAAAATTTATATAGCTAACAAATTATGTATTATTACATAAGTTATGATAATTAACTTTTATATTTATTATTTAAAAAATCATATAAATGAAATATTTTAATTGATGACAGTATAAAATAGTATTATACTATCAGTGTATCAAAATTAAACTTAATAAAAGTTTGTCATAAAATATTTACAGTAAGAATAAACAACTCTTCGGTCTTGATATTTTTAATTTAAAATTAATTTGGTCTTAACAAAACTATTGACATCAATTTAGTTTTAATAGCTTTACTTTTGACATTAATTTACTCATTTTGGTGGATCACTACTTTAATTGAATGACTAAGTCGATTTTGAAATTAAAAAAATGGTAGAACTGAAGTGAAATCAAAACTAAAAATGTTAAGACTAACTTGATGTCCAAACTTTTATTATGATTAAATTGATATAAAAAATCTTGTTAGAATTAAATTGATATCACATTGAAAATATTATGATATTGAAAAAACTATTTACTCTAAAGCTAAAAAATGAAGACTTTTTAAAAATAATTAATTTAAATACATTTACAATGTAAAATTTTTTTACAATGTCATTTAATCAAATTCTCTAGTATACATAATTTTTGAAACATTGGGATAATAGTTAAACTTATTATACTCATAAGCAATATGTGATTGAAATACAATGTAAAAAAAAAGATAAAATACACCATTAAGGTATCAAAGTTAATTTTTTTAAAAAAAATAATTAATGGTTTGAAAACTCCGTAAAAGAAAGTTTTTTTTCCCTCAAAAGTATGCTATAATTTCTTGGTGCTTTTTCAATACAGATTTCAGGTGCATTTAGATGGGTTTTTTTTCCTTCTCAAAAGTGATTTTTTATAAAAAAAATAAATTTTGTATATTTAGATCATTTTTAAAAAGTAATCATAATTTTATAAAATTCAATTTTGAATTCTTTTTTAGAAAGTAAAAAGAGTAGTAATTTAATTTGTAAAATTAAATTTTCAATATTTTTAATTATATATAAAATTTAAATTATATAATTTTATTTTAAAATATAAAACAAATGCACCATTTAAAATTAGATCGTAATTGTGGACATGGTCCTACAATCTTTTTTTTTATAAAAAAAACTATATATTTAGTTACTTATGTTCAGTTATTCATTTCAACCAAATCTCGAATGAAATAAAATTAAAAGTATATATTCTTCTAAAAAATAATTTATCATTTTTAATTTGGGAAACAGAAGTAATAGAATAGAATAATAGATATAAAAAAGTCGACATAGGTTTTTTTTTTATTTGGATGTCTGAGGAATGAGCACTCACTATTTTTTTTCAAAAATTCCCACAGCGGTTGTCATCTTCCCTTTGATACCCGCGTATGGGTGGGTCCCCTGCCCCCCAAGCAGTGAACTCTTTCCTTCATCTTTCATCGTACTATGGTAGGTTGCTGAGATTCTCTCACAACAACAAAAGTAATCCCACACTTTCTTATAGAATAATAGGGTTTTGTTATTTGGATGCTATATTAGAATATTAAAATAATTTTTTTCGCACATAAACATATAATATTATTTTATCTTAAAATGTATATGCATATTTCAAAATTTATCTACATTTATATATAAGTATATTATTTCGTATATTATGTCTAAATATATTATCTCATAAAAATGTTTTCTATATGTTTATACATTTTATAATCATAGAAACTATTTAGTTAAAAAAAATCATAGAAACTATATTTGTTTGAGATTAATTTTAATATGCTATCGATATAAAATAATTTTTTATTATAGAATTATACGTTTTATTTGTAAAAATTTGATGGGTGATTGAGTTAAATAGTTTTATTAATATGAGCAACATATTATTGGATATCTAAAGTAAAAGATTTTTACATTAACTGTACATTATAATAAAAAAATTGTTTATTATGGGTTTCTATATATTGACCGTTTTCAATGAATAACATTATTTGTATAATTTGTTAACACATTTTTTAATAAACAGTCTATGGGGTCGCTTAATAATTAATTATGAGAAGTCACTTGCCATCAATATTTAATCTCAATGTTTGGAGGACATCTCAAGACGTCTTATCAAAGATGATAAGAAAAAAATGACACATAATTTTTTTTAATTAAAAAGTTATTTGAAACAAACAACTTTTTTTCTGCCCCCTCGAGCTGTTTCTGTTTGCAAATTGTCTTATATATGTATCTTTTGGTCATTCCGATCCCCACTCCTTTATAGTCTTCCTTCAGTACATCGTGCCCCTTCATCGACACCTTCCCTTCCAGTACCTGTTTTTTGATTTCTAACTCTGAAAATATTCTCTCTGCTATTTTGGTGTACCCAAAATTTAGAGCTTCAGCTACCTTCTGTTCTACCACCAATCTCTTGTTAATTAATTACTACAAGTAATTAATAATGTCGGAAAGCATGAGTATTTCTGTGAATGGACAATGTCGAGTCCCTCCAGGATTCCGGTTTCATCCAACAGAAGAGGAGTTGTTGCTGTACTACTTGAGGAAGAAGGTCTCCTCTGAGAAAATTGACCTCGATGTGATTCGTGACGTTGATCTCAACAAGCTCGAGCCATGGGACATACAAGGTGATGACACAAACTAATAATATATATACACACACAGGGTTATAATCAAGTTATACCGGTGTACCTCTAAAAAAAATGTTCTACCATTAAAAATTTTTTTCTTGTTATAAATTTTTATAAAATTCACTGTTGAATTAGAAACGCATATCGTATACATCAAGTTTATAAAATTTCAAATTAATCTAAAATTATGTGGTATAGTTTTTATATATATCAAAATCAATCAACATAATATACATACTTAAAATGAATATAAATAAGAGCTAAATAATTACATTACTACTGATATTCAATTTTTATGAAATTTGACACAAGTGATCTTTATGATAGGTTTTGTAATTCAATGGTTGGATAAAAAAAAAAATTATTTCATTAAAAATTATAAATGATGTAATTTTACTTAAATTTACAATGGTGTAACTTAATCTTATATATCTTTATATACATACTATAAATATCAGCCATAATTACTTACTTCTTACGGTTTAATTTTGCTCACATATTTCATTTAATTAAATTTTCTAGCTTCTCGCGTGAAAGGTGATATATGTATTGATATCATATATATACTGGATAATCAATCTATATTGTATAATCATGACATGAGCCATGTGCTGTCATTAATTAATTAATTTTAGAGGTGCGGTATTGTGTGCAGAAAATTGCAAAATAGGAAGCACCCCACAAAATGATCGGTACTTGTTCAGCCACAAAGACAAGAAGTATCCCACAGGAACAAGAACCAACCGCGCCACAGCTGCAGGGTTCTGGAAAGCCACTGGGCGCGACAAGCAGATATACAGCAACGGTAAGAGGATCGGAATGAGAAAGACTTTGGTTTTCTACAAAGGTCGAGCCCCCCGCGGCCAAAAATCTGAATGGATCATGTATGAATACAGGCTAGATGACACTACCAGCACCGGCGACACCAATTTCGTAAGCAAACTTTATATTTAGAGCAGTCTTATTTGAATATCCTAAAATGAATGTCCTATTCAAACGTCTATTTATCACACTTGGATAGTTGGATGTAGTGAAAAAATAGGATGAGTAAAACTACCACTATATTTAAAATTGATAAAATAAATATCTTAGTTGATGTTCAAACATTATTTCCCTTTATTATTAGCAACACAAACACGTGCATGTGCGTACTTCCATACTTTTATAACTGCATGAGTAGCTTATTTATGGTGCTTGCTCATGTGCATATGATCGATACTGTTATCTGTATGATGAAGATAACACACGTGTGAGTGATGAAAGTTCATATATGGTGTTTTCAAAAGTGATACGCATGAAGCAAAACAGATGCGCGTGAAACCACAAGTTGGGTGCTTTCCTGACATTGCAGTACATTGGGATGTTGTGAAATAGGAATCATTCTTGGATGAATGAGAGAGAAACGGATAAGAGAAAAAGTCAAGTGTAGAGATAAAATTGTAGAGGAAGAACGAATTGCTTCCTGGAGTATAAAAGAAATTTTCGTAAAATAGTATGTTTCTTTATATATATATATATATATATATATATATAATTGTTTCTCTCAATAATTTTAATATTAGTGTTTAAGATTTTAAGCTCACTACATTTTTGAAAAAAAAAATAAAGATTTTAAATCTCAAATACGATACTTTGATAATTGGGTTTTTAACATAAATAAAATAAAAGAAATACGTTATTACATGCATGTCCGAAGTTGAATCAGTGTACAAAAATGTCCTGTTTTGTGTAATAAGGAAGTCGACTAAAACCGACTCCCGTGCACCATCAAAGTCGATTATACTCGACTTTCCCACGGCCTTCACTGACGCCTACAGGATCATGGCAGCCTTTCATGCAGAATCGATTATAATCGACTATGTGGAGAAGCTGAAGTCGATTGAAGTCGACTTTCCCTGTGCATTGGAATCGAATAAAGCCGATTTGAAGTGGGTCCATTTGGCATTGTGTGGTCCTGCTTCTTTAAGAAGGCAGCGCCTCATCCTTTCCATTTTTGAAGCAGACATAGCGTGGGCAGTGAGAGGAAAGAAAGGAAGAACCAGAAACAGAGGGGGGAAGCACTGCATAGAGGAAGACCTGTAGATTTTGCATGATATAGTGGTGGAGGGAGGTGCACTAGCTGTGCAATGGATTATCTGTATAGGCTTAATTTTGTTGATCATATTGCAGGCAGATTGACAATGCAGGTACTTTTATGTAGTTTTAAATTGTTCATTGTAATTTATTTTTTCATTTAGATGTTACTAAAATAAAATTTGTTTATTTAGAAAAATTTGTAGATGTGAATGTAATATTTTAGTATATATTTATTTTTTATGGAACTATGCATGCATATTTAGTTTTATTAAATTGATTAGGTTGGTATGTTAGTTAATTTATGAAAAGTAAGGTAGAGTTTCTGTAATTTGCTTATAATTGTAGTTTATTTGATTTCAGTGTATTTGTATAGAATGTTGTTGTAATGTAAATTTGAGTATTTGAAAAAATGATTTTGGTGGTATTTAATTGAAGAAATAAGTGATAAATTGTAAAAACTAATTTGAAAAAATAATAAGTTGATGGAATTATTATTAATGGTAGTTATTCCTAAATTGTTTAAAGAGTATGTTTGTACATAATAGATATATATTCTGAGCATTATAGCTTAGCGAGCACCTTGTTATAATGGACGAAATTAAATTTTAATCTTAGTCTATGTAACTGTAATAAGCTTTGTGAAATTGATTTAGTGGGTATTTAATTTAAGAAACAAAAATAAATCATAAAAAATAATTTGAAAAATGGTAAGCTAGCGGAATTATTATTAATGATAGTTATTTTTAAAGTGTTTAAAAAGTATTTTTATATTTGTATAAATACATCATTATATTTATTGTAATGGTTATATAGTTGTAGCATTAGATAGGCAGCAGTTTGTTATGATTGAATAGACTTAAATTTAATTTTAGTGTTTGTAACTTCAAAAAATTTAAGTTTTGTTTTTGTTTAATTTTTTTCTAGGTATTTAAATGAAAAAAGAAATAATAAATTGTAAAAACTAATTTGAAATGTTTAAGGGGTATTTTTATACATGTATAGATACGTCATTATATTTATTGTAATAGATATATAGTTTTAGCGTTAGAGCTTAGTGAACACTTTGTTATAAGTGAAAATTTTCAATAAATTTAATTTTAGTTATTGTTAGTTTAAGCATAGTGTCGTTGTAAGTTATGTATATGAATATGAAGAAAATGTTAAGTAATATTTTAGTGCAATTTATATTTTGATGTTTAGTTTGTAGGATTTAACAATGTATTAAATATATTTATATTTTATGATATAGGATACTCGGATTTTAAAAGCTAGACGCTATAATATGATGGTTGCACCAGATCCGAGGATGGAGCCTTTTCTCAGGCAGACTGGATTTTGGTATGTTGCACAACTGGTCCCAGCATTTGATTATGATAGGGCACTCATTAGTGCACTTGTTGAGCGCTGGAGACCTGAGTCACACAGTTTCCATTTTCCGTACGGAGAATGTACAGTGACTTTAGAGGATGTTGTGTTTCAACTTGGTCTGCGTGTAGATGGGCTTCCTGTGAGTGGCTGCATAGGAGAATGGGAGAAATTTTATAATCAGGATATATGGGCTTTATGTGCAAATTTACTTGGAGCGGTTCCGAAGGAGAAAGACATAAAGGGATTCTCCATAAATCTGCATTGGTTCACAGGGACATTTCAGACATTGGCAGATGATGCTGATGAGCAGACGATTATTCGATACACAAGAGCGTACATAATAGTTCTATTTGGTGGGGTTTTATTCCCAGATAAATCGGGATTTAGAGTGCATATGAAGTGGCTTCCTCTTCTCACTGATTTTAATGGGACTGCAAACTTTAGTTGGGGTTCTGCAGTTCTAGCATCTCTTTATCGTGAGCTTTGTCGTGCTGTGAAATACAATGTCACTGAAATTGCCGGGTTGTTTAGCTCTTCTACGCCTTGGGCATGGTATAGAATACCTCGCTTGGCCCTCAGACAAAGATCATCCACTCTCTTTTCCATTAGCATTGAGGTACACATGTATGTGAATATTTTAGATTTGTTATTGATTTATATATGTCCACAGTGTAATCAGCAGGAAAATTATGTGCATTTCAGGTGGAGGCATTTTAGGTATTCGACTCGATCAGACACAAATAAGCTACTGCGATACAGGCAGATCATTGATTCGATTGGCATTAATGGGGTAAGTTGCATTTAATGAGTAGCATATTAACTATTCTGTTAATTTGTTTTTGTTGTGTGTCTAATAATTCTTATTGACTGTTTCAGTTTAGGTGGACGCCTTATAGATGTGATGAGGTCAGGGATATTACACCTGCATTTGTTTATGAGGAGGCTGATGTATGGGCATCTGTGACTGCACTTATACACTTTGCTGTGATTGAGTGGCACGCAGCTGATCGTGTGGTAAGACAGTTTGGTGGAGGGCAGCACATACCGATATTCCCACTAAACATTGATCGATTACACGCTAAGGATGGTCGAGGGGATCTCCATATATGGTGGCCTGACTATCATGTCGCATGGCACACAGCATGGGAGGCGCGTAGGGAGAGGCGGGTTCAGTATCCGCTATCTGATGATGATCGGCCATCTGTTGAGTATTTCCAATGGTATGTGTCAGTGGCTAATAGATTTTTGTCATTAGATGGACCCCCCCAGGATCCAGGGCTCAGGGACTTGCCAGATAATGTACCAGATTAGGCCCCACCAGCTCCAGATATTACACACCCTGATGACATCCCAGATCAACGCTCTTTTATGCGGCGTATGCGTGCCGGTACGCGTGCTAGCAGACGACAGTACCCAGATGATGCACCGGGTGATGATGGAGGTGGGCTGGATGATGACGGGGAACAGAATGACGATTTCTGACCTCACCGAGCCCCAGGCCCAGCCCCAGGCCAAGGCTCGAGCCCGGACACGATCCCATTTTCGGTCCCAGTCCCAGTCCCAATCACAACATCACTCACAGGCCCACCCCAGCACGCCCAATCCCAGCACACGGCCCGGTCCCAAGCACGGCCTCGGCCCGATCGCGGCCCAAGCAGACACGCCCAGAGCCGAGACATCACCCGGCAGATCCCATCCAGCAGGATGAAGCTCAGTCATTCTGTGTGTACCAGCCGACTCCTATGTATCCCAGCCCCCAGTTCATGACAGGGCCCAGTCAGCAGTTCATGTCGGATCCCAGCCAGCAGTTCATACCGAACCCTAGTGGCGATTCATGCCCTACTTAGCCACTGTTCATGGCGGTCCCTCAGCCAAGAGATTCATCACTGGCCTCTCCCACCAGCATTACATAGGTGATCCCTCACAGCACCAATACATGGCTGGCACATCTCAGCCCCAGATAATGGGGGGCCCTAGTCATCAGTTCATGACCCCTAGCCAGCAGTTTATGGCAGGCCCTAGTCATCAGTTTATTTCAGATTCTTTTGTTCACCCTAGTCCGGTGCATCAGTTCGTGACGGGTTTGGGCCAGAGTGACATAGCGCGACATATAGCCTTCAGTCCGCAATTCCCCACAGCTTCCGACGTGATGGCATTCATGGATTTATCCTGTACCGGGAGGTCAGTCTCAGTACTTCAGCCACCAGATCATTACTATCGACCATCCATTGAGCATATCCCCGATCCATCTCATCAGGGCTCTCGTCATGAGGATCAGGCAGAGGTTGCTAATGAGGGAGACCAGGAGGAGGATCAAGAGCAAGAGGCGGATCAGGAGCAGGATGACGAGTTGGAGGGGGAGGATCATGAGGACAATGATGAGCAGGAGGGGAAGGATCAGGAGGACGAGGATGAGCATGAGCATGAGGATGAGGAGCTGCAGCATCGCAGGCCTGTGCGACGGATTGTATATCGCCGTTGTGCCACAGGGAGTCACATTGCTGGCCCCAGGCGCAATAGCCGTGCTGGGTAGTGATTATGATGCTTATGTATTTGATGCATTTGTTTATATAGTGGTTATGTACTTTGAACTCTTATATTATGTACTTTCTATTAATGTTGAGTATGATGGTTATGTACTATGGACTCTTATATTATGTACTTTCTATTAATGCTGAGTATGATGATTATGTACTTTGGACTCTTATATTATATAATTTAGTCTTTTATAATATACTTGAGGTTAGGACATCAATTTTATGTGCTAGAGTTAAGCAAGCTTATCATAAACAAGATTCACCAAAGTTTTTCATAAGTAAATAAGACTTTCATAAACACATATTGACTAATACAAGTTTACATGTAGAAATTCAACTTAACAATGATAAGGAGCAATAACATAAGGAACAATAACATAAGGAGCAATAACAACTGACTGACTTAAAAAAAACCAATACATACCCCACAAGGAGCCATAAAAGTAGACTAACTTAACAATAGAAATGAAGTATTGAATCAATTGCCCTGGCTAGAGGATGGAGCATGCGGACATGATCGTCTGGTGTGGCCCGTACCTCTACACAGTCCACAACGTTTTCCTTGGTTTGGATCAGGCTCGTCCATTTCATTGTGAATCCTCGTGGAAACCGGACGGCCCTCAAGAGTTCGCTTAAGTGCAGGATTTGGCCGTATAGGAAGCCCAGTGTATGGAGGCCACTGTTCTTCATTAGCAACAGCAGAGAATTCTGTTTTGTACACGTTGAAGACCGACTCCATCGCGTAAACTTCATGAACAAAAGAGGTCCAATCCCGTCGAGCGTCAGAGCACGCGGCGAGTGCATGGCGGCACGGATAGTGCAATTTCTGGAATTCCCCACAGTCACACCATCGCTCTGTTAAATGTACTCTGAATTCCCGTCTTCCACGACTACCTATGTCGTCTCGCTCAAACACCAAGTAATCCAAATCGTCTCGGGTCACTCGAGTGGTACTCATGATGCCAAGGTGTCGCCTGTTCTCCTCAATTGCATTCAACAGGGTCTCTGAAAATTTTCGCCCACTTGCAAGCTGGGTCTTTGCCTCTGTGCCCTTTCGGACAAACAACTCAATAAGGCGATAGTATGTTGACTTTACTATGGCTGTGATTGGAAGATTTCGAGTGCCTTTCATGACAGCATTCATACACTCTGACAAATTTGTTGTCATATGCCCAAAGCGACGGCCCTCATCAGCATAATGGGCCCACTTCTCGCGCGGTATGCTGCTAGCCCATGCACACATTTCGGGTTTCACATGCTCCAGAGCCCTAAACCAATAAAGAAAATTATGCTCAGTCTTTGCATATGCTGCATTCATCGCCAGCGCTTCGCATCTTTGTTCTTGAACTTTACAGAAAATTAGACGCAATGTGTCGCGCACAGTATGCATGATAAGCTGAAGGGGGATGCCAACCACTCCCTTCTGCTTCTAAAGCTGACTTGATAGCATGATGCCTATCGGATATGACAAGAATGCCCTCCTGTGGTGTCACATGCCGTCGAAGATTTCTCAAGAAAAAAGACCATGCTTCTTTTGTCTCTCCTTCGACCACGGCAAATGCAACTGGCAAAATATTTGAGTTCCCATCTTGGGCAATTGCCATCAATAGTGTTCCAGCATACTTGCCATACAGGTGCGTTCCATCAATTGAAATAAGCCTTTGCGATTTGAAAGCCTCTATGCATGGTGGATAAGTCCAGAAAAGACGATGGAACATAATGCAACCCTGATCTACAACATCACCAACATAGTATGGTCCAGTTTGCATCCAACAAAGGGTACCTAGCATATAAGACAGTAGCCCACCCAACCATCTAGGAAGCTCATTATATGATTCTTCCCAGTCACCATAAATCATAGCAATAGCTTTCTGTTTGGCCAGCCACACCTTTCTATATGTTGTCTTGAATCTCAACTCTGACTCCACCGATGCTTGTAGAGCTTTGATGGCGATCGTCGGATCTGCTTGCACTAGGGGGTATATGTGCGCACATATAATATGATAATCCATTTGAGCATGCTGGTTCATAGACTCTGGAAAGGCACATGTGTGTGGTCCCGTGAGCTTTCGCACCTCCCACATTTGCAACTTTTGCCGAAGCGTGACACTTATACTCCACTGACAGTCAATACCAAACCTTACACATCTGCAATGAAATTTTATATGGTCAGACTCATAAACTTTATATTGCACACCTCTTCGAATGCTGTAGTGTTTAACAGCAAACAAAACTTCATCTTTGTTGCGAAACACTTGGCCGAGTGCCAAATCAGTCTCCCCTCCAATGCCCGAACCTGAACTAGACCCCCCACTCCCATCAGATCGCATTGCATCTAAATCCACAGCTGAGTAGTGACTAGGGTGCTGTCGAGATTGAGATTGAGACTGCGACATCTGATGTTCATCAAAGTTTTGCACATGAAATAACTGCTGATCTTCTTCATCATAGTTTCTCGCATCATCAGGGTCCTCTTCTTCCTCATTTTCATCCCCCTGGTGCTGTACAATAAAATCGAACTCCCCAATCGGCCTTACTTCTGCTATTGGTTATGGATTTAGAGGCGATGACTCTCTGGAAAAATGTTCGAGACTTGGAGAAGCTACCTTTCCCTGGTGGACGTCATGACGGGACACTTCAAACGATGGGGATGCATCAGCAACTGATGGACCTGGAGCTGAACCTCCTGAGCTAAAATGACCACATTCGAGTTCAACAAATAACTCTATTGTGCGAACTTCAGCAAACGAGTTAAAATAACTGAACATGTGATCAATGTGCTCGTCTTTTCGAATTCGCCACCTTCTATATCGGATTCCATTTGGTCCGATATCAACCGGCATTCTATAGAAGATTTTCGAGACTTGCACATTATTTCCTTCATACTCTTCCAATATCCGGCATTGTAATTGTAGAAAACTAATCGGTGGACGGACAACCACCTAAGCTTAAGTGTCACTATAAAATGTCTCTCCCTCTATTGTGTTTATAATCTCACCATTATAATATATC
Source organism: Dalbergia cultrata (assembly GCA_031216105.1). Classification (NCBI taxonomy): domain Eukaryota; kingdom Viridiplantae; phylum Streptophyta; class Magnoliopsida; order Fabales; family Fabaceae; genus Dalbergia; species Dalbergia cultrata. The sequence continues at coordinate 3,672,885 of CM062353.1, read as the reverse complement.
AGAAGATGAAGAAAACTCTCTGCCATCTCTCTCCCTCTGCAGCAAATTCTCACGCTTAGACTCACAACATCAGTGAAAAATTCACGCTCAAACTCTAGATTCTGTGCTGGGGAATGCCATCCGGGGAGCTCTATATATACTGGAGGCCTAGGTGAAAGTCGACTAAAATCGGAGTCTGAAGTCGATTATGTTTACTTTGAGATGTGTGTCGGTATGTCGAGTTAAATCGAAGTCTTTTATAATCGACTTCAGTACAACACAGAAGTCGATTATAGTAGACTTCTGAAGTCTACTATAATCGACACGTGTTGTCTTGAAGTCGATTATAATAGACTTCGATTACCTAGACAGTCGATTATAGTAGACTTGAAGTCTATTATAATCGACTTCAAGATAACATCAAGTCGATTATAATAGACTTCAGAAGTCTACTATAATCGACTTCTGTTGTGTACTGAAGTCTATTATAATCGACTTCAGTACAAGTGATCAAACCAGCTTTTCCAAAGATAGATCGAGTTAAACAGAAATCGATTTTAGTCGATTTCTATTAAACCCATTTTAGGACATATGTGTAAACGACTTTAACATGAGACATTTATGTAATTAGCTGTATATATTAATTTATTTATGTAAAAAACCCTTGATAATTTGATGTCAATTTTTTTTGTTATTCAATTCAAATTAAAAAGCTCATTTAGATGCCAAGAAATTTTTTTAAGTAAAAGTAGAATGACTAAAAAAATAAAAAAAAATATTTTTTAATAGATAAAATTTTTCTCTTATAAATTTTTTTAATATTATATTCAAATACAAATTGATGAAAGATCTTGTTTAAAAAGAACAATTAAAAATGATACTTGAAATTTCCAAACTTAGGTGAAAATAGAAAGATTCCTAAACCTCTTAACTAATGTGATTAGAAAAAAAGTTATAAACCCCATATGAAAAAATTGTAAATCACTAAGTAAAAATTATAAAACTCAGTTTATAAGTTGTGTACCTATGTAGAAAATAGAAAGGTTTCTAAACCTCTCAACCAACATGACTAGAAAAAAAAAAGTTATAAACATTGTATGAAAAAGTTCTAAATTACTGAGTAAAATGTTGTACACAAGTGCTTATAAGTTTTAAACCTGTGTGAAAAATAGAAAGGTTCCTAAACCTCTTAACCAATGTTAATAGAAAAAAAGTTGTAAACTGCTTGTTAAAAAGTTGTAAACCCATTTGTATTAAAATTATTCATATAAAATATAATCTACATTGAAATTTATTTATTTATTTTTATTTATAATTTTTTTACAATCATTTTTATTTTTTTCATATATATATATATATATATATATATATATAAGAGGTTTTTCCATAATAACTACCCATTTGGTGTACAACTTTTTAAATTTCAAAAAATACTCTTTTTAAGCCTATCACAAAAATTACTTTCACATCTACAACTTCAAAAACAAATACCATTAACAATAACTCATCCAACTTCTCATTTTAAAGTATTTTTTAATTCATTATTTCTTTCTTAAATATTTTATAAAAATAAAGCAAATTAATTGGCACGTAAGTTCCTGTGAACTTGCTAGTATATATAAACAACGATCAGAGAGATAGAAGGGAAAAAGAAAATCTTTATACATCAAAGTACAATTAGGCCTAATATGATATGTCAATATCTTATTTAGTTAATCATACATTGTTTTGATGTATAAAGGAACTTTAGTGCACATAAAATGTTATATATTTGTTGCAACATAATCACAAATAATGTCATAATAAATAGTATTAGTTTATACAATCAAATTTTGTTTAATGTACCAAATGGATCCTTGTTTGTTCTAGGTGATTTGCTTAGTTCTTTTTTATGGTTATGTCTTAAAAATATTGTAAACATATGAAATTAGAAAAAATAAAAGGCAATTAGTAATGAAAAATTAACATAGAGAAAAATAAAATAAAATAGTGACATAAATGAAATAAAAACACAATATATATATCCATTTAATTAATTTGATATGAAGAAAAAAAATCTATTGCTTTAGGCATCAAATTGTCAAGTTAAATACTTGAGATTAAAAATTTGAAATAAAAATTTAAGAAAAATATAAAGTGTAACAACTTAAAACACTAATATAAGAGAATCGAGAATAGCATTTTAATATATGGGTTTAATTTCTATGAAATAGCCGTGCAAAATTATTTTTTTTGTCATATAATTAAATTACCCTATTTACATGATTTTTCAAATAATAATTGTAAGACTTTACTATTTTTACTGATATAACAATATATGATTTGATAACTGTATAAGAAAATTTTAATATACAAATGAAACTCTTAATATATTTTTTTCATAAAAATTTAACAATTTAATATTTTTTATATAAATAAAATGAAAAACAAACTATTCTGCTACAACCCATTGTACAGGGAGGTTCATGGTTTCACGCACATCACTCTTATCAATTTATATTATGAATTCATAAATCCAATTCATAAAGCATTCTTCCAAAACATATAAAATTTGGAATATTCAATTTTATATTATTATTGTGCATCTTGTTTAATTATAAATCGGTTTACAACTTTTCTGCATATGGTTTCATATTTAATCTTGAACATAGTTGGTATGTGTTCTCAATTGGTTTACAACTTTTGCGTACAAATATAAATTTTTACGTATTGGTTTACAACTTTTTGTGTATTGGGTTACAACATTTCATAACACGTATTTACAATGACAACAAATCTCAATTTTTAGCAAAATCATTTTCAGTTCATTTTGTTGCTAAAAAAAATGAAAAAAATAATAATCATCTATATATTAAAACATAAACTATAAACACATCAAAAATCAAATTTCACAATTTTTGTCAATTTATGTCTTAATAGCATTGATTAAAGAATTTAAATAGAAGTAATTTTAAAAGTAACAGTAAATAAATCTAATTCATAAAATATTCTTACAATAAATATAAAACTCAGAACATTCAATTTTATATTATTATCGTGCATCTTGTTTAATTGTAAATCAATTTATAACTTTTTGTGTATAGATTTATAACTTTTATTGATTGAATTTTTAAATAATTAGATAACTTATATTTTTACTTAAAAATTTTACCCAATCATATAAAAATATGAAAATATAATTTTTTTTTAATCAAAATCATACTTACAAAAAGCTCTTAATTTGAGATGAATAAACAAAAAGATAAGTAGTTGGTTTAGGCATAAAATTATGAAGTATTATATTTGAGATTATAAGTTAAAATAATTTTCTTAACAAAATACAAAGTGTAACAACTTAAAACACCTTTTTTTTTTTAACACTAATATAACAATATCAAAAGCAACAATTTAATATATTATTTTTTTATATATAAGTTTAATAGTTTAGTATATTGTTAATATAGATATCTATAAAATAAAAAATAAACTATTGTGCTACAGTTCAATGTACTTTATTGTACAGGGTTGCACGTTATTGTTTCACGCGCATTACTCAAAGCACTCCGCACTAAAACCTCGTTCACTTACACATGTCAACATGTTATTCAACCACATAAAATCTGTACGTGCAAATAACTAATATCATCTGCACCTGAGAACTCGCCCTTATTTATATATATAACGACATATATAATATATTATTCTCTTTAACTTGTCGCAAATTTAGGTGTCCAATAATTATGCGATGGGAGATGCAGCCCATGAAGAAGCGTGGGTGGTATGTAGAACATTCAAGAAGAAGAACTATCTCAAAGGCGCAGAAAGCCCCTTAGCCTCCTCCTCCATCGCTGAGGAAACCGGAAGAAGTCACTTGTATGATTCTTGTAACGAGGGAGCTAATTTGGAGCAAATACTTCACCAAACGTTAGGAGTTTGCAAGGAAGAGAATCACGAAGAAGCCGGTGATTACAACAATGGAAGGTTTGCCAATAATAATAACAATAACAAGAGTGGGCCCATTATTCCGGAAAACATATTGGCCATAGGCAACGAAGAAGGCTCACTCACCAACTGGGCAACCATGGATCGGATGGTTGCACTCCAGCTGAATGGGGAAAGTGACGAAGGTTCCAGACAATTGGCTTGCTTCAATGATGACCTCGTCAACATGGGCTATTGCAGTGGGGCTGGCCAGAATGATCTGCAGTTGCCTACCCTCTAATCCTCATCAACTTCAACGCACAACAGGGTTGCTGCTTACGAATACGATACTGATCCCATCACACAGAATTTCACTAGCGAGATTGACCTGTGGAACTTTGCCCCAACCCCAACTACCACATCGTCCTTCTTGTCATCCTCGGAAGCAGCCCATCTTGAATATTTCAGCGTATTACAGTAAGGGCAGTGTTATTCTTCAGCGAAAAAGTGGGTGTCTCACATAAAGTGTGATGGATATGAAGAAAGAGGGAACTATGATCACAGTCAACAGTAATCAACTCAACGTTCAAATAGACATGCATGAGATATTAGAATAACATTTTTATATAAAAAAATAGTGTTATTTAAACACTTAAAAAATAGGTATCTAGTACTATTGAAATATTTACTTTAGAACTATTGGATATAACAATAATGTTCACTTTAAATAACATTTTTATATAGTAAAAGTGTAAACCCTTTTTATATTATGTAATGAAATAATTGTAGATAGCCTAATATTATATACCCTTTTCAACTGCTCAAAATAGGGTTTTTTTTCCTTACCAAAAAAACTCTCATTTAAATGCCTAAAATCAAATTAGATTACCATAAAAAAAAGTGAATATATATATATATATATAGTATAAACACAAAAAATTAATTAATTGTTTCAACATGTTTATTTTTATAAAAGAAAATAAGTTTAACTGAATAGAACTTATAATTGGATAACTGGGAGTTTCATTTAAAAGATACTTGTTATCTATGAGTACTTTTTAAACTATAGATTAATTTTATTATATTAACATTGTTAAAATACTTTACATAATTATTTAATTATATATTTTTATTTGTAAGATTTTAAAGTTATGGGTGATTGAGTCAGAGTACGTGTTAACTAATGTAATAATACATAATTAAGTATTTATGTAAAAAATTATACACTAACAATATATATAAAAATTAATTCTTTGAAAAAATACTTAATATTTTTTTTGATTAATTAATAGAATTACTACAATAATAATTAGGAGGACATGAAATCATTATTATTAGATACATGACCATATATAGTATGTTTCGGTTCCTCTCATGAAAGAGTGTAATTATTACAGATAGTTAAATTAAATGTTATAATGTTACTGTAGTAAAGCAGTTAATTAATTGAATTTTGATATGCCAGGTGAAAAGAATAAAAAAGAAGGAAAGGAGGGGCGGAGTTGCAGCTTTTAGATGAGACGGCACTATCAAAAATGGATCTTTGCTTGATCAGGATGTCTGCAAGTCCTAATTATCATCTATTCTTTCGTCTTCGTGTCGCGTGTTTTGACGGGTTTGTTCGATCGAGGAAGCTGCAGAGCCCATGTTGGCTTGGCTTGTCCCATTGCATTAAAAGTTTCCATTCTCTAAGAGCAACTCCAGTGGCATATGTTTGCCCGTCCCAGCCACTATTCAATGTCAGAGATGTCCCCCTCCCACCATTGGAGCAAAAACGTGGGACGCGGAGAGAGAAGGTTCAGTCCCAGCAAAGAGGGACGTCCCAGCTCCTTCATTTCAGCTTCTTTTGTGCTTTTTTTACCGTTTGAGAAAAGGTAATATTTTTTAAAAAATATTATGTGGGACTAAAGTTGGGATCAAAGTTGATCCCATCATTGGAGCAAAGAGGGATACTTTTAGGACACTTCTCTTTTTTATGACAATTTGATTATGTGACAATGATTGATAACAAGTGGGGCTACAAGTGGAATCAACATGGGAGACACTATTGTGGATGCTCTAAAGGGCTGATTGAAACATGAGTACAAATAAAATACTTACAACCAATCGAGAGAGAGAGTCCAAAGAAAACTGATCTCCCAGGTGCCTAATCTTTGCGTATTGATTTCATCACTATACCGGGTAAAAGGAAAATCAATAGTTGCTTTTCCAAGGAATTGTGTTATTTTTACTTTTATTATTCATGAGATATTATGTTAATTTGTACTATATTTATTATTAGATTAAATATAGATCTTATTCAAGTAAGGTCTAGCCTCTAATCAATTATAAATAAAATGTAAATTTACATAATTTTTTACACATAATAAATACAAATAATATTTTTCTTTTTTGAACGCAAAGATCACTGATATGTCCACCACAACACAGTTATATTGTCTGCGATTGCTGCAATTCCATGCAGAACTCGAATGAAAAGAAAACACTGAAAAAGTTTAGGATGTGTTTGGTTTCAGTTTTCAGTTTTTAGTTTTTGTGAAGAAAAAATTAAAAAAATTGAAAACTGAAAACTAGAAACTAAAAACAGGCAAAGTAAACGCATCTTTTATCCTTTGGTTGTAGGACACACCCCGTCATATAGATCTTATTCCCATTTTGGGCAGGGCAGGATTTTCCAAATGATCAAAACGGAAGGTGCATTTAAATTTCCATTAAATTTTGGATAAAAAACTTAGGTCGTATTTGGTTTGAGTTTTCGGTTTTCAATTTTTACTTTTATTTTTAATTTTTAAGATTTTGTGAAAAAAAAACTGAAAACTGAAAATAAAAATTAAAAATTGAAACTTGTAGATTTTAGAATTTTAAATATTTCTTTCACAAAATCTGAAAAATTGAAAATAAAAACTGAAAACTCAAACCAAACATATCTTAACTCCTCCCTTTTAGACCAATAAATGTACGTTCATATTACTCCTGTGAGCACTGCATAGTTAACATGAAAAAAAAATTAACACGTAAAATTGCTAAAGAAAAGGTAATTAACTCACCAAATGGCCCTATTTTTTTGTGTTAAAAAATAAACTACTAATGTAAGCAATAAGCACTAAAAATCATACCAAAGGCATCCTATCCAAAAAAAAAAGTTTTCCTCATGTATCCATAAGTTCCATGATTTCAAATTGTGATCCACAGTCACAATTGTGGTTATAATATTGCGACCTCTATAACTATATCACAGTGCCAATTGTGGCTGATATGCCAACGTTTTTCCGCAATTTAAAATTAACATTATAAGTTGAAAGCACTAGAACTTCAAGAATTGGAAACTACTAGACTTTTCTACAGCTTGAAGAATAATGAAGAAGTTAAAGGAAATATCCAGAAGAATAAAAATAAATGCCATGCTAGACTTTTATTTCTAGCTGCCGAAGTTCTTCCTAAATCCTAACCGACATAAAATGCCTATATATACGTAGAGGTAATTGTGCAATGTAATATGTGAGTAATCTAGCTAGTGGCTGCAAAGTGCTAGAGAAAATGCAAGCTGTGTGTGTGTCCCGTGAGTCAGTGTGTGCATAGAATTACTTGAGAGCTCAAGTGAGAGTTTAGTGTTTGCTCTAGTGTAGTGAGTTACACGTGTGTGTATATAATGTGCAGAGTATTTCAATGAATAAATAAGAAGAGTGTTTTATTTGTAATCCCTCTCTGCTCTTCAACTTGGAGTTCTAGGAATATCTTGAAGGAACCACCAACATGTTGAAGCTTTCAGCATGGAACCTAGTGGACTCATCTATGACCTATATTAGAATAAAGAAACAAGAAGATAATTCCCCATTTTAAATTAAATATCTCTTTTATTTTCTAAGTATATTTATTTGAGAATTGTTAACCTACACATCTTTATGTATAGGTTAGCAAAGAATATATTTCATGTAAGACATGGAACCCCCTCTTCTCTCTCCTAAATCAACTTAAAATTTTGTATATTATTGTAATTTTATTTTGCTCACATTTATTATTAATCTTTTACCTTTTCTCTCACCTAATTAATATTCACTCTTCACTACAAGAATATTATATTCAATTTTTTTTTTACTTGGATATTATATCACCGGTTCACCTCACAACCTCTCTAATTGAGCTTCGCCCTCCTCTTAGACGAGCTCTATTTCATCTTGGTCAAGCTCATGCCAAGCTCAATTCCCTCCTGGCTGAGCTTTGACTGAGCTCCCTCCTCTTGTTGGATGAGCTCTTGTCGATCTCTATTTCATTTTGGCTGAACTCATGCCGAGTTCAATTCCCTCTTCGACGAGCTGTGACCAAGCTCTGACTTTACCTCTGGCCGAGTCACCTCATCATCCATCAACCAAGCTTTTTTAATTAATAAATGTGAGCTAAATAAAATTACAATAATATCCAAAATTTTAAGTTGATTTAAGAGAGAGAAGAGAATGTTTTATGTCCAAAATGAAATATATACCATTATGTACAGGTTAGCAATCCCCTATTTAGAAATCAATATATCTAAACACAATTAATGCATATACCTGAAAAAAAAAAAAGGCATTTAATTTGATATAGAGCGACTAAAATAAAAAAGTTGTTTGTCCTAGAAAATTCTAGTTACTAAGGTCGGTTTTGTTAAACAAGATGTTGAGCCTATGCATAGGCAAGTGTGTAGCCCGTGAGAGCGTGTGCATTGTCAGGAAGTGAGATCAAGTGTACTTGTGTAGAGCTGGTGATGTGCGTTACAAGAGCCGTGAAGAATTGTGAGGCTTGGATTGTTATTTTAATGATTAAAAAATGAATGTCTTCTAATATATTTAGGGTTTAATATATTTAGAGCCGTGAATGTCTTTTAATATATTTACTTTTTATTATTAGATATGATAGGTTAATGAATAAAGTGAAAATTATTATTATATTTAATAATAATAAATTAAATATTTTAAATATATTTATATTTTAAGTATTGAAATAATATTTTTGTTGTGAATTTAATGCTTGAAAAGTGAGTGTTGTAGAGATGGGCGTTTAGTGTGCCTAGGAAAGAGTGTTAAAGTGCATTTGGAGTAAGATAATACTGTGCACAAGTGGTCTTGTATCATTTTAAGTAAAGAAAAGATACATATTTTTATTAACTTTATCTTCCTTGCTTTACACCAAATCACGCTTTTTTTAGAAAAAGATATATATTTCCCACTCTATACAATTTCTGCTCGTGATTACTGAAAAGTAGATATAACATTATAATGTTTGAAAATAAGAAATTATTAATTTAAATAATCAAAATTTATATTTAAAAATCATTTAATTTGCAATTAAACTTTTTAACTTGATTTATTACTTTAATTCCTTAATAAAGATAAAATAATTAAATGATACAAGAAAATTCCAAACCAAGTTATTTTTATGCTAAATATAACAAATTTTGTAAATATATGGCAAGAAAAAAAAATCTATGAAATCTCAAAAATTTAAATTTCATGTAAGTCTCTGGGATTGATTTAATGACAAGAGATTAAGATGGCATATATGAGCTCTTAGACTAGCAATGTAATCTAAGAAGTACTTAAAAATAAATAAATAAATTTCATGTCTGTTTCAAGCACCTGCCATGCTTTGAATTTGGCGGCGAAGCGTGGAACAAGGTATTTGGAGTTGGAAGCTGTCCTCAGCGGTCCCAAGTTTTCATTTGGCAGGCTTCTCAAGATCGTCTCCTCAAGAATACAAGGAAATTAAAGCCAAGATGTTTGGCACTAGTCCTAACTGTCATCATAAATGTGTGGGACAACTAGAAAGTGGGGTTTCACACAAATTTTTTAAAAAACCATTATTTACTTATATAAAACATTCAAACATTAAACGCCAAATTGAATCATTTTCATTTATTAGGTGATTTCTTAGAAATTTCATAAAAAGCTTTTACAAAATCAAAATGCATATGATTTCATAAAAGTCTTTTACAAAATGAATGCAATTGTTGTACATATGTAATCATTAGTTTGGCTGATTTGTGCACCCTCTTTTTGTCAAGTAGCGGTTAAGAGTTTAAATTTATGCTCCGTGTTTTGCTAATAAATTATTGTATATTTTCTTCATTTGAAAATTTTCAAGAATAATTAATTATGTTATGATAGCATAATTAATTAGTGGGTTGGTTCGTTAACTCAAGATTTTTCAAATATATTTTTTAAATTTTTTATGATTATTTTAAATTTTCAATAAATAATAATAAAAAGGACCTAGCGTTGTTAATTTATATATATATATATTGGTCAACATGTTTATACATAATTAGTCATCTAGATATAAAGATTTTCGAGATGTATAATTGTTCTCTAAAAAAAATGTAATTTAACCCCTACAATTCATGAAACCTGACGTAATAGGGTTTAGAACATTGGGATCCTACAATTTAGTAAGAATTTACTCTTTGAGGGTTTTAGTTTGTGCATCTTTGTTTCTAACTTAACAATGTGAACACAAAAGGCGTTTTAACATCTATTGTGTAAGTTTAAGCAGGTAAATCGTATGCCTTAAATCGTAAGGGTAAATCGCACATCAAACAAAGCTTGAAGGGGCTAAATTATATTTTACCCTAATCTTTATATCAAGATAATTAATTATGTATACTTACGTTGGCCAATACTATATATATATTACATAAATAAATTGCCAATGTTAGGTTCTTTTTTGTAACTTAATTTATTTATATAATAACTTAATTATCAAAAATAGAAAAATTGGAAAAAAGATAGGTGAAAGATCTTGAGTTAGCATATCAACACACACTACTAGAAAAGCACGATGCAATTACAACAGGTTTTTTGGACAAGTAGGATTCATACCAACGGGTACATGGATATCAATTTCCAGGCCGTCGATGAATATTACTGACCGGTAAATAAACCCATCGGTTATTTTCGACTTGTATATCAACAGGTAATAAAATACCCAACCGTTAGTACAATTACATATAAGGCATCACTATGACCGTCAGAGGTGTAATTATACTGACTGTTGTTTAATTTTACTAACGGGTGATTAAATAAAAAATAATAATTTTTTTAATTATTTTACCAATGGTGTTATCGACGGGTATTTGAAAAACAATACTTTAAAATATTATATATTACCTATGGTTGTACTAGTCGGTAACAATTTTTTTTTAAAATTTCCCTATTTAACTATGAAGTGATTGGTTATTTTTTATTTATTTATTTATATAATAACTTAATTATCAATTAAAGTGATATTAAATAAGAAAACAATAAAATGAATAAATTAATTTGATTAAATAAAACAACAAATTATGACAATATAATATATACAAATAGCAATAAATGTAAAAAAATCCACAATGAAAAAAGCTAGATAAAAACTAGCTAAACTCCGGGGTGCCACCATCATCGGTGGCGGTGGCGGCATCATCATTATCATCATATGAACCATCATCATCATCCGCGCCATCCGACTATAAGTAGCCCTCAGAAATGGAGAGGAGTGCGATATGGGGAATGGGATCTGGGGGGTGTCGTGCCGGAGTAGAAGCTAAATCCGAAGCTGAAGGATCCCAAAGCCGACATGCCCCGAAAGAAGGTCATCACATTAGCAATGATCTTCTCCTGCATTTTCCGGAACTTAGCCTTCTCTTTCTTTGCTTTCTCTTGCTGCTGCTGCTCAAAGGAGAGCTTAAGCACTCGGATCTCTCTCAGCTCATACTCAACAGCTACTCGCCCTGCCTGTTGCTCCTGCTACTGCTGTAGCTCCTGCTTAAGGGCATGTGCACTCTTCCTTAAGGTAACATCCCTAGTAGCTAACCCAATGGCAGAGGATGGGGATCTACTCTCAGAATAGTACCATATCCCATATATGCGACGCTTGTAAGGGCTGCCAATCAGCTGGACCTAGACATCCTCCTCGTTTGGAGGAGGAGGGATGTTAGCATCAGGCCCAGCCTCGGCCATCTGGCTCTGGTACTAGGTCTGTGCTTGTTCTTGGAGGTCTGTAAACTCCTATTGCAAAGGAAAAAAGATAAAACATATTATAAGTAATAATTATGACATAAATTAAAATAATAATAAAAGTTAAGTAAAGATATGTCTAAATACAAACTTACAAAGGTCGCCTTAGAGTGAGGGTCTACCTAGATCTCTTCAGACTCCCTCATTGGCTCACATTTTTGGGTGTAGGTATCTCGAAATAGCTCGCCCTGTGTCAGAGGGTAGTTTAACTCCCCCGGTTACACAAATAAGCACAATAAAGTCATAAAAATATAGTATATGCCACAATTCAAGTATAGTAAATGTTATTATAAAATGTCGAGTCCCCTCCTGGGTGCTCGACCTACCTGTGTGCAATGACCCACCTTTCTATGAGGCTTGATTTTGTTTTTCCATTATCCGACTTATCCTTAAAGGTCGGGTCGCTGACCCAATAGCACTGCAGCTCACTGAGGGTGGATCCATTCAACCACGAGTGGTTTATGTGTCCCTTACGGACATTATGAAATATATCCCGCAGTCGCTTGGAAGACCTAATCCTCTAAGCCCTCTTAGCTGCGGGCTCATGCTCGGGCAGAATGTAGAAGGTTGGCTGCATATACAAATTCACAAGATATAAATGATTATATATAATATATAATTAAATAATATAAACATATATTTTAATAGAAGCGAATAAATCATAGAATCACCTTCTAGTCCTACCACCACGACTCCTTGACATCTGCAGGGATGTCAGTCTATGTGGGCCATAAATGGTTATATAGACATTGTATAACCTCCGTGATCCTGTGATGAGCCGCCACAAATGAAAGAAAACTATTACATAGATAAAATAATAAAAAAAACAATCAAAATAATTTAAATATCATAAGGAATGTCAAATTAGAATGTAATAAAAAAAATGTTTCAACTTTACCTATCTTTACCGTCTGGCTTAATCTAGTGAAGCAGTCTACCATTTGGGCCGAGGGGCCTCCCATCCGCATCCTATGCCTGTAACCTAGTCGAGGAAGGAGGAGTCTAATCAGAAACGAGATTGGGAGTCGATGCAGTGGTAAGGCTGGGGGAGGGGTCACTGATGCAAGTCAGTTGTAAGTGTGAATACAGGGGAGGTGAGGGGCCAGCATACCCAAGAGTAGGTATCATCCTGAAAGTTGGGGTGCCAATGGTAGGAATTGATGTAGAGTTAGTGGAAAGGGAGGTGGTGGGAGGGGCGGTGGCGAAGGTGATAAGAGGGGCTGTGGATAAGGGGGTGCTGGGCAACCGATCTTCTAAGATCGACCTCTGCCTCTACCAGCCATACTGCAAAAATTAAAAAGTCCACAAAAAAACATTAATTAAATTAGAAATTTTCAAACAATTTCATAATAAGAATCTATACAATAATGAACACCTTAGTTAATCTGAAAGTGCAGAGCTATTTTCATCATCACTCTGTTGTTGATTACTAGCTGAATCATCAGCATTACCATCAATTATTTCATCTTCGTGATTTTTGATTGGGTGGTTACTTGTGTATTCAATTATGTCAACTTCCCCAATAGTCAATAAAAGAAGGTTTTCAGGATTGTCTGTAATGATTTTTGCCCTTGAAGGGGGTGGATCGTCTACTTGATAAGCATCTTGAACAATATCTTCCTCTATTTCAATCCTACCTCTTGGTTCTGTCTTGCTCACAACTCTCCACTGTGACCTACTTTTCCCATTGATTTTAATGATTTTGTAATTGTTGTGTTGTCGTGTCCCAATAAGTCGGGTAGGATCATACCATTCATATTTGAATAAGACACATTTATTTGCGGGCTCACCCACGTACTAAAACTCAAGGATTTCCTTAATGACACGATACCAATCATATTATCTGTCCACAATATCGCTTTTAACACAAACACCAGTATCGTCGACTTTTTCCTTGCACCCTAATTAGCTATGTGAAACTTGTACCCATTAACATAGTACATGGGCCAACTTACAACTTTATTTTTGGCTCCCAAGCTAAATTAAACAAATGGCAACATGTTATGCCATTATTTTTGTTATGAACCTACATACATGAAATTTGAAATGTCAAACTGACTTGTATCAATCAAAATTAACAGATAAGAATATATTGGGTTACATAATCTTAAACAAGTAGACTTACATGTAAGCTAAACTAATTCAAAAATTGTTAAAGAGAATCTTGACCATGCAGTTGCTCAAAGTATCTGTTGTTGAAAATATATTTTAGGTTATTTTAAAGATACATGATATCACACTAGCACCTAACAAAAAGGGATTATTGACTTACAATCTGAATGGTTGTACATAATTACAATTTATCAAAATATGTAAGTGCAAGAAATTTCACTCATTGAAATTCAACCATTGAGGCACATTCTTTCTAGCAGCTTGACCAGGTTGATTAAATATAGAAAAAGTTGGTGGAATAGAACACTCCCCTCCATCATCGTTATGACTAACCCGAGTTCTTCTAGATTGAACATGTGACTGACAGTAAAATGAATAGAAATTTGAGGTCTCTTTCGCTAGATAAGCTTGACATATTTATCATTCCACTTGAAACCTATTCTTCATGATTATTTTAAACCCTTCTATTTCCTTTTCAAATGGATACATCCACTTGAATTGAACTGGTCTATACACCCATGCTTCATATGCTAAATGTACGGGCAAGTGGTCCATTGAGTTAAAGAACCTAGGAGGAAAAATTCTCTCTAATTTGCAGAGATAGATTTATGAAAATATTTTTTTCCATAACAAGAAAATCATTAAAGAGTAGAAGAGCATAAATCCCTGAAATACCGACTCAAGTCGGTTAAGGGCTTCCAGACAACATCAGTTAGCTTTCTAAATGCAATTGGAAGCAATTACTCTATGAAGACGTGATAATCGTGACTTTTGATACCAACAAGCTTACTCTGTGCAACATCAACGCATCTACTTAAGTTAGAAGCATAACCATCAGGCATTCTCAACTCCTTCAGCCATTGATAAACAGTTTGTTTCTGATTGGAACTCAGAGTATATTTGGCCTTTGGTTTATAGAAACAAAAATCTCTTAATTCTTGTAAATGAAAATCAGGCCGCATACAATACTTAGCTAGATTATGGTTTGCCTTGTCATTGTCTTTGGTTCGAACTATATCCAATACAATATTCATGATGTTGTCAAACACATTTTTTCTCAACATGCATGACATCTAAAAAATGACGTACCAAATTATCTTTCTAATACGATAACTCCTATAAAATACTTTGTTTGGTCCAATTATAGTATACCCCATACCCTGGCATTCGCACTACCTTTCTGACTTTTGTTATTTTTAGGAAATCCTTTACTCGAGGCTTATCATGTTTAATCCATCTAGATAGCATTCTAATTTTCCTTAGGCCATCCATCCAGATGGTATTCCATAAGCTGGAAAATCATTTATGGTCTACATTAATGTAGCTCTCATCATAAAATTATGCTTTGTTGAAATGTCATAAGTAAGAACACCTTGACACCACAACTCATTCAATTCATCAATTAGGGATTGAAGATACACATAAATCTTAGCTTTTTTATTATCAGGACCATAGATTATGCATGTTAACAACAAGTAAGAATCTTTCATGCACATGTCAGGAGGGAGATTATAGGGTCTAACAACTATGGGCTAACATAATTGGTTATTTGGAGTAAAACTATCTGAATAGAGTCCCAATCTAATATTTCGGGAGTCATGAGTTAAATCAGAATATTGTTGATCGAACTTTTTAATGCCTCATCGTGCGATAGATGCGTTATCACACTGTCATCCTTCTGATTTTCATTGCGCCACATAATATAAGAAACCGAGTTCATTGAAGCATAAAGTCTCGTTAGTCTTGGGATTAAGGGAAGATAGTGCATTTTTTTCTTAGGGACATTTTTATAGCTCCCACTTCCATGTCTCTTAGGTTTAAACCTAGGTTCTTAGCTGAACTTACACTTAGTCAACAAAATATCATATTTATAATAAAGCATACAACCTTTCAAGTAGCATTCGATCTTTATTTCCTTCAATCCAAGTTTAGAAACTAAATTTTTTTCTTGATAAAAATCTTTTGGAATTAAATCGGGATTCAAACTTAGCTTACTTATCAATGTAGTGCACTGATCAAAATAAATTTGGCTTTGATTCCCTTCGAACTTAATACTCAACATTTGAACTACTAATGGCAATTCATAATGCATACAATCCTCCTATAAAGGTTGATTGACAGGTTCTAAAAAACTATAAAACCGAGCGGCATATTGGTTGGGCTCCTCGACTGAAGGCTGCGAATAACTAGCAGTAAATTCAGGACCAACAGTATCAAACATCATCTCTTGATGTCTAATCAAGTTACTCTCCCATAGCATATCACCCACGTCGTGCTGAGTTACATGGATCCCACCAGAACTACTTTCAGTTTGAAAAATACCCACTTGATTCCATGAATTAACTACTTCCCCATGCTAGGTCCAAACTCAATAATCAGGCATGAATCCACACTTATACAAATGAACCCTTGTTGTATCATCATCCAAATACTTCCTATATTTGCACATATTATGTGGACACTTAACCTTTGCTTCATTAATGAACTGTTGTGCTTTACATGCCATACTCATAAATTCTTCAACACCACTATTAAATTTCGGTTTAATCCTCTCTCTATTAAGATGCAATCTATCATACATCTATGATCGATTTGAAGGTAATATTGTGCTTGTGATTAACCCTAAACCTTATAATTTTGTAAAGATTTTAAGTTATTATTTTCAAATACAAATTCAATTGCTATTTAAATTTTTAGTACAACTACTTTTAATCTTATTCCCTTAACAAATATTTTGAAAAAATTTTGACAGTATTTCCCCTTAAATTCGGAGTTTCCGTCGTCAACTGGTCTTTAAAACACATGCAATTGATCTTTAAGTTTTATTTATATAATTACTTTCAAAAAAATCCAGCTAGCTTTTAAGTTTATTTTAATACAATAATTACTTTTATTTAATCTTTTTTCCTAAAATAATTTTTGAAAAAATTCAACAGCATATTCCCTTAAATTAGGAGCATCCGTTGTAAGATATCTAATGTACTTGGTCTTTAACACACATTTAATTGGTCTTTAAGTTTTATTTAAATTATTATTTTTAAACAAATTCAACTAGCTGTTAAGTTCTTTTAAATATAGTTACTTTATTTAATCTATTACTCCTACAAAAAAATTTAACAAAAATTTTAACAATATCTCCCTTTAAATTAGGAGCATCCATTGTTAGTTATTTCAGTCAATTCAACAATTTTAGATATTATTATAAAGATCAACAACAGAATAGATATCGTAAAACAACTATATTTTAATAGTTACATATAATTCACATAATCCTAAAAATTATTCTATTGTGCTTCCCCTTATAACTCCACAATATGCATCATGCAATCTCTGCAAATACAAAGAATTCCACAACAAATAATACAAACAAGTCAGGAAAGAAACTCTATGCCCTTCCCCCCCAGTCATGTAGTGCCCATTTCCTACAACTCTATCCTAGAAAACATAAGTCTTTATATCTCTTATATACAAACTAAACCATTAAACGATATAAATAACAAGAGTTTAGTTACTAACCTCTATAGCAGGAAAAAAAAATAACAAATGTGGGAAATCTTTCGGCGTCCAACAAAATCCAATCCTTAAAATTAAATATTATAAAGTTAAATCAACACGTATACTTATATACATAAAAAACATAAAATGGCATAAAGAATAAGAATGGCAAACCGATCCCAAAATCGATAATCACTATCACCCTTAAATAAAACTCCTACATTAACAAAGTAACAACAATATTTACTCCTCAATGCAATGAAACACAACACTTTGGGCACCCATAAACAAACAAAAAAAGTAAACCAAATAAAAAAAATCGAATAAAATGCTCATCAAAGCCCCAATATTGTAATGGTGACCTCCGTTTCTCGAACAGAGCTTCGAGCTCTAGTGGCAGCACATGGCGGTAAAAAAAGGTGACGGTTATGGAAGTTTGGAGAAAAAAAAAGAGAAAGGGTTTAGAGAGAGAAAGAGTTCACAGAGTGAGAAGGAAAAAGACTCACAACGGTGGGATATAGTGGGTTACTGATGGGCATATTGACGAGTAACCAATTAATAAAATGGTGCGTTTCAATTATCAGTAATTATCGACGGGTGTTCCAAAATATCAAAGATTGCACTGTAACTTGTGAAATTGCAAATGCCTATCAGTAATAAATAATAATTAATAATTTTAAAATAAACACCCTTCGGCTAACTAGTTAGTAATATAAACAAAGAGTACTTAAAAAAAAAAGTATAAATAACCCATCGGTTAAACCGTCGGTAATATTTAATAAACATAATTTAAAAAATATTATTGAGTACCTATTGGTATATTCGTCGGTTGATTTTGATAAAAAATAAAAAAAAAACATAATATTAAATATCCCGTCGGTAATATTTTATAAAAATAATAAAAACATACACTTTTAAATACCCGTCGGTACACTTGTTAGTATATTTTAACCAAAAAAAATTCAAAGATAAAATAAAAAGTAACCGTTGATACACTCGTCGGACACTATACGTGGCAAGTGGCGCGTGTTAGGACCAGCATACACCAATAGTGTTACCGATGAGTGTGTGACATGCATCACCATTATTTCCAAAAATGTGCCAACCCATCAGAGATATCGTCGGTAATTATCGACGATTTCGTGCCCATCAGTATCTTGCATATTTTTAGTAGTGACGCCAATTAATTGTACTATAATAACATAATTAATTACTCTTGAAGATTTGTAGATATAAATATATACAATACTATATTAGCAAAACATGGAGATGGGATTTGAACTCGTAACGATATACTTGAAAAGAGAGTGCATAAACCAACTAGACTAATAATTCCATGCGTATAACAATGGCATTGATTTTGTAGAAGCCTTCTACGAAATCACCTAATAAACGAAAATGGTTCAATTTGGTAGTTAGTATTTGAATGTTTTATGTAAGTAAATAATATTTTTTTTTATTATTTGTGTGAAAAAGTTAGAAACTACTTTCTATGTAGCGGTAGAACCCCTGCAATCCCAAATCCTCCCCGCTCCCTGCTGTGGAGGGTTTTTCCCTCCCATCTCCGTTCCCCGCTTTCCTATTGGTCTCCATGGATCCCTGAACTTAGTTAAAAAGAATGTTTTTGGTCTAACAATGCCAACAACTACCACAAATCAATAATAGCAACAGTAATGGTTATGTACCCAAACAAAATGAACAAACAATAAGTCAATAACAACAACACAATAAATGATGTGATGTCCCCAAAAAGGAAAAAAATAGCTTCAGAAGTTAGAACAACAGATCATGCGGATGAGGAAGAAGCCCAAATCTAAGGGGATGTAGCGATTGTTAATCAAGCTCATCAGAGATTGAGCAAATGGTGACATTGCCATTATTGTAAAGAGAGGCAACTTCACAACGGCACAGGGAAGTGTGGGTTAGGGACTGGGTGATGCTACTATTCACAACATGGAGGAGCATGTCACCAATAAAATTTGGCAGTTAATGGCTGTTGAGTGACTAAATTTTGGTTTCCTCCACTTGATGTGGTACAACAACACAAGTGCTTTCAAGTTTCAACAAAGTCAGAGTGAAGCTTCTAGGTTGAGTGACAAGGGTTAAAGGCTTTGACTTAGGTTTTTTTTTTCAGATGATTTGGGTAGATAATTTTTTTTTTTCTGATTTAACACATGTGGACCGTGAGCAACATTAAGATATAGAATTTTTGGGGGGAAAAAATTGAAAACATTTGAAATGTCATAAAATTATAGATTAGATGTACATATAATATATATAACAAAAGGGTATTTAAGTAATTTTATTTATACAGTTCCTTACAGGGTGGGGGAGTGATCCTTGGGGGTCTTTTACCCCCATCGCCGCCCCCCGGGGGAAAATTCCCTAAACTTGGGCCTCAAATAGGGTAGTCCCCTTGAGGATCCCTACTTGGTAGGGATTTTTGCCACCCGTATCTCCATGCATGTTTTAAAGGACTTGTCAAGTCTACCAAAACATTAAAGGACTTGACAATCTACGTTTCATGTGTGTGTGGACTCACTACCTTAAATTAAATTTGATATTGTTCCAAGGAAAATGCTTTATGTATAATACAAACTTACAACATATTTACACCATGCACAAGAAGAAAAAAAAACATTGTGGTGCAACCATTTGGTTTTCCCCATAAGCCTCACAATTTTATTTGTTCTCTTGTGTACAGTATAAAAATGTTGTAGGTTTTGTTGTACATATAACACTTCTCTTGTTCTAATGTTTTTTCATCTCCTCCGTGCTCAGCTATGAGGGACTGTACACATAGATTTGAACTTTAAACAAAATATTTTCTAATATATTATTAAGCGAAATTGGCAAGACATAGTTTTGTGACCAGCTAGTTGCTAGGCGCTTTCGAATTGGAGGACTAAGGAGTAGTTTCTGGGCAACTATGCTGGACTTCCCCAAAAGCACAATTTCATGACATAGTTTTGTGACCAGCTAGTTGCTAGGCACTTTCAAATTGGAGGACTAAGGAGTAGTTTGTGGACAACTATGTTGGACCTCCCCAAAAGCACAATTTCATATATATATATAATTCGCCGCTACCTTTGCTAATAGGGTGGCAATTTCAACCCGACCCACGAGTTACGTGCCTTACCCATCCTGCTCAGGTCGGGTTTAAAACCCGCCCCGCTTGCCTGCAGGTCGGGGCTGGTGAGGGTTTAGGGTGAACCTGCCCTGCACCCCTTATTTATTTAAAAAATAATTATTAATATTATATATATAAGTAAAATTACCTAATCCTAAATCCCTAATACATTAATGAGTAACACCCACTTATTTTGTTAAGGATATTCTGTTATTTTTTGGTACTGATTACTATTATTTTATAATTTAAATATTAACATTATCATTTATTGCATTTTATATTTTTGTGTTTGATTTTTTAGATTTTGAAATTATTTTACCGATTTTTTGAAAAATAGCAGGGCGGGTACCCATGGGACGGATACAGGTTTAAACTTGTAAAACCCACAGATAGGGTTAGGGCAAGTTGAAACTGATATTTTCTGGTACGGGAAGGAGTCGGGTTGAACGTAAACCACCCCATTCCAGCCCTATTTGCTAAAGGAGGTAGTGCTAACGTCGCTTATCAATGGACAAGTGGATTGTTTTATCATCCATTGGGAATTAATTTTCCTTGCCTGATAAATATAATTTAAGCTCAGGACAATGGACATCACCAAAGAGGCGAGCTATGGGGGACTCATAAGGAGTGAAATATATATATATATATATATATAGGGGCATATACTGGCCGTGGCCTGGTGGATTGGGTTCTTTTAAAAAATTGGCACGTGCACAACCATATAAATTATGGGGCATAATGTATCTGATTGGGTACAAAAGTAGTCTGCAGGGACAAAGGGAGGGACTAGAAGCCTTATTGTTGAAAGTGATTCTAAGGGTGTGATTGGGAGCCTCAAATTCGGGGGGAGTGGCAAGGTGTAGAAAGGAATGGCTGAACAAACTTTGATTATAAGTGAAATTTTGGAAAGGAGAGGCAGGGACACTAAGGGTGAAGGGAGCCCTTCTTAGCCATCCAAAACAGTGATTTATTTACCCCCACCCTAAATTGAGAGGACTATGATGGGCAAGATGCTTTTAAGTGTGATTTTTCTATTTTACCATTTTGAAACCTCTTATATATAAAATACACTCATAAAATAAAAGGACAAAAATGAACAAAAATTTTTTATGCACATTTCCATTCCACTTACTCATTTTGTAAACTTCTAAACAACAAAATGGTCTTTCACCCTCCACTCTACTCCTCACCTTTCTTCTCTATTCCATTAATGACCATTCCCTTCCGTTCTAATTAAATCTCCTAATCATAGCCTAAAGCTATTGTTTTGGTGCTATCCAATGGGAGTAAACGCAGCAAGAGCATCCAAGCTTGTAGACTAAACCAATGTGGCTCGAGAAGCTAGGAATGGGACGTCCCATGCATGTTACTCATACACGGGCACGGTAATATATAGATGTGCTGGCTGCCTAGCTAGAGAAAGAGAAAGAGAGAGGGAGAGAGAGAGAGAGAGCCTCAGCTCCACAATTATGGTCTTCAATTTTTTTTTGGTCCCGCTAGGGGGGGTTGGGTTCCTTGCCCGAACTCGGTGCACTTTCAAATGAGGCAAATTGTGTTGCCAGTTAATCCACCGCCTCAAGTGCGTCTTTAATTTAAATCTGGGAATCTCTTCCGAGTCCTATGGGCCTTGTTAACATCCTTCGTGAGTCGTGACGATGAAATAAGGGTTGTTATGCCCCCCATCCATTTCAGCGGTGTAGTGTTGTGTTGCTTTCTTTGGGTTGTAAACCTTGTTTCTCTATTGAAAAAAAAAAACTGCAAAAGTTGATTTACATATAAAGTCGAATTACTTTTATTTATTGCAATAAATTTAAGTTTGAATTGGAATAAAACTCTTAATATTAATTATGTTGACAGGTGTGTACTCTACTTGTAAGAATTATAGTTCAACTTCCAATAACAAAAAATAGAGCACACCATAAAAGCCCAATTATAGTGTGGGCACCTAAGAAGAAGCTAGACATACTAGCCCAGAGTTGGGCTGAGTGTCCCGATCACGGCTATCTCTATGACCAAAAATATAAAATATAAACACAGCTATCATGAGTGTTCCGAGCGGGGTTTTTAATTTCATTTTTCTCATCACATATTTAACCCGTTAATTATTCATTTAAAAATTTAACTTTTTTTTTCCTTTTCATAATGAAATCTCACACATTATTGTGGACATGTTTATTTAAAATTTTTAAGAAAAATAATTTTAGTATAAAACATATTTATGAAAATTCTAAATTGTTTAGATATTTTTCAAAAAATTTAAATTCTAAAAGGTTATTTTATTTTTTTCAAAAAATTTAAACTTATTTTTCAAGAAATTATAGAAAATTAAATTACAAATACTTTTTTGAAGCTTAAACAACGATAATGTTACTTTTCCGTATAAATTTATCTATAAGGTTTCTTTTATATATTTTTTTCGAAATCTGTGTTCATTTCTAATATTAAGGTAGTGTTTTTCTTTTGGGCAATGGCATTTTATGTACTTATATAATTTCATATCATTATCAATATCAATTTATTATTTTTCTTAATCAGCGTGTGTGTATATATATATTGCATAAATAAACTGAGGGCATATTTCTTTTTACTTTTTTGTAATTTATATATTATCTTTTTATATTTTACAAAGACATTAAAATTAGAAACTTTTGCTAGATGCTATAAAGGAGGAGGGAACTGAGAGTCGTACCTGGGACCTACTCAAAGATTTTGAGTAGGAAACAACTAGAACCTCAACCGCTTCAATTTATATATTATCATGCTAACACTATTTACATATAACATCTAATTTATTTTCTAGTTTTTTTAAATAACCCTATATATAACATTCATTGATTCGGGATTTTCTCAAGTTGAAGTCCACTCGATGGATTTTCTTTCTTTTTTAAAATTTTTCATAGCTCTAAGGTAATGTTTGGAATCATTAAAAATTAAAAATAATTTGATTTGATTTTAAATGATTTAAATTGATTTGATTTGTAAATTAAATCTTATATTTAAAATGATTAAACAAGAAATCGAATTGAATTAATTTAAAAATCAATTCTTATGTTTAAAATACACTATATTATGGCATGGTATTGAACTATCAAATTTGATTGTGCTCTATCTAATGAGAAAGTGGTATTTAAGCTTTAATTAATGGTATGAGCCATATTTTTATATATGTCACTATGGAGTAGAACACAATCCACATAATGAGCCAATACCATTCAAGAATTTCTCAAACAATATTTACCAGTTAAGCCACACAACCTTGTTTGTTTCAAGCAGAGGCCCATCCCCCACCTAGTATATCTCAACCAGCTCCCACTCTGCACATGACATGACACCATGAGAAAGCTTATCACGTCAACCCAACAAGTTTTTAACAAACAAATAATCATGGTTAAGAAAACCGGACCGGACTGGCCAACTTGATCGGTTCGATTGGAAACCGAATACTTGGTCGGTCCGATTAACCTAAAAAAATTGGGGAAAGTTAAAATCGGTCAAGAATCGGGAAAAATCGGGGAAAACTAGTGAATCGGTTCGAAACTTTAATTTTTTTTTAATTTTAAAGTTTAAATACTAATATTTTGTGGTAGTTATAGAACAAAAATGAAAAATTGGAACAAAAAAAAGGCATTAACAAATATGGTTGGGTTATTCTTCTTCTCTCTCTATCATTCACAGGGTGCTCACCATAAATCTCACTGGTCACCAACAAATATTGTTTTCAAATACTTTTGTAACCATATTGTGAGGTTGAGACTAGAGAAATTTTAAATGGATTATGTTTATATATATATATATATATATATATATATATTGTGTTGATTATATTAATGTTAATGATTTAATATATTTTTTATATTCTAATTAATCATACGTATATATTTATATATATATTTTATCATATTCCGGTTAAACCTCTAAATCTTTAAACCAGTATCTTGATTGATTCGATACTCAGAATGATTTTCTCTTCCTTGCAAATAATACAATATGCATAATCCGCATACCATGCCTTTTCCTACTCTACTCAGCTCCCATTCCATTATAGAAACTCAAGTGAAAAGGCTACTTTCTTCATCCACAGCACAACTTGCTCGCTCTCTTTCCCTGCCTTGTCATCACTAGTTTCAACCTTCAACACAACCCCCTCTCAATTATTCAGTAACATCAGATTAAGATATCGCAATTTCTAAATCCTCTCTCTCTCTCTCTCTCTCTCTCTGTGCCAATAAAATCCATCAAACTTTGCCCATTCAGATAATTCTACTAAGAAATTATTATCTAGGCTGCCCCTTCCACATGGTGTCTCTGACCCTGCCATTTTTCCAAGTCATTTTTTTGTTTACGTACTTCAAAGTTAAGCCATGTACTCTACTTGATATTGATCCATGATTATTAGTATTTAATAGCATTTATATAATGTTGGTCAAAGTGTTTCATTGGTTCGTCCCTCCGTGTTACAATAATGGTCACTTTTTAACATTTCAAAATACTTTATTTATAATATTTAGATAGTATTAATTTTTTTTTATTTCTATCCACAATATAAATATGATAGTTAAATATTCAATATATTTATCAAATTAATAATAATGAATAAAAAAATAATTTTATCATTTCATATAATTCTTTACATTTATCAATTTATATATATTATTTTTCTCATATACGTGTATTGTTTTACTTTTGATAATTATTGTAAAATAAATGAGTACTTTAATGAGCAAATGAATCAATCATCCAACAACGAGCATCGTTCATTTAATTTTTCTAGGAGTTCAACTGAGGGTGATTCAGATATTTCACTCGATGGGAAATCATTTATTTTAGAGCGCAGAGTAGAGTCACGACACAAGGCCACGTTAAGGACAAAGCTTGCAGTATAGCTAGATGCAATCATACAGTATTAAGATTGAATCTGGACTCCATCGTTATATGCCATGCTCCTCCTTCTCCTTGTTTTTTCTTCTATTGTCTGTGTTTTAACTCTCCACAGTATCCACAGTTCAGTTTTATGGCCGTTTTCTGAGCTATGTATGTTTTTAGCAGATGAACCGTAAATGTAGCTCGGTTTTTACGGCGCACTTTGATGGGGAAGTCATGGTTGACTGCTGTGAAAAGGGCATTCAGATCTCCAAACAAGGACACACACAAAAAGAGTAAAACAAGAAACGATCCTGAACAGGAAGACCAAGGCCAAGACAAGGTGAGTGAGTCACCATTTTCATTTCCCTAGCTGGCTACTTAATTTCTATGATATGATCCTTTTCAGTTATCAATTAGATAATATTGAAGCGTCTGATATACTTCTTGGTTGATTGGAGAAGAGAGACAGAAGAGGATGGATTTTCAGAAAACCTGCAAACCAGGAAACACAAGTCAGTACTCAACTGAAGGTGAAGCCTTCTTCAACCGCAGACCAGGCTGTGTCTGTGGTGGCAGTAGCCGCAACGACAGATCAAAAGCATGCAGTTGCTGTGGCAGTGGCCACCACACAGGCTCCTATGGAGGCGGCAAGGCTCAACAATCATGGTATTGGCAGGGATGGGAAGCAATACGCTGCTATTGTGATTCAAACTGCTTTCAGAGGATATTTAGTAAGTGCAGCGCATGTGCTTGTGCAGCTACCTAATATATAGATCTAAATAATCTGGCTAGTTATTACCCCGCTTATTTGGAGACGGAAAACACGAGAGATTAATTATGTCCATGGTTTATGTGTATCAATTGATCATTGAAGGCAAGAAGAGCGCTTCGTGCGCTAAAGGGGCTGGTGAAGTTGCAAGCGTTGGTAAGGGGCCACAATGTTCGGAAGCAGGCAAAGATGACCCTTCGGTGCATGCAGGCTCTTGTTCGGTTACAATCTAGGGTGCTTGACCACCGCACAAGGTTCTCACATGAAGGTGGTAGTTCTAGCAGAATATCCACTTTCAGGGACCCCAATAGCCTTTGGGAATCTCCCTATCTTCAGGGCATCTCAGATAGGAAGTCACTCGTAAGTGAAATGAGATGAGATTGAACCAGCATCATATCTTATGTGTACTTCGTTTTATTTTTGCTTGCTTTCAGAATTCCTTAAGAAAAATAAATAAATAAATAAATAGGGTATTCTTCATATATGTTGTTCGAATGTGTTAATGTAACAGTCAAGAGAGGGAAGTAGCATTGCAAGCGACTGGGATGAACGCCCACACACAGTTGAAGAGGTTAAAGCCATGTTGCACAAGAGGAAAGAAGCAGCTATGAAGCGAGACAAGTCCCTATCTCAAGCTTTTTCTCAACAGGTTCAGTCTCCCTTCATTCATCATTCATTCTGACCAATACTCTGTTTTTTCTTTTCCCCACTGCCATCTCTCTTTCTCACTTGTTAGTTCGCTGGGCTAACTGGTTGTTAAATCCAATGCAATACAATGTCAAAGACTTGGAGGAATGGCAACGGAGATGAGTTAGAAGGGAGACCAAAACGGTTGGAGCAGTGGATGACTATGAAGCCATGGGAGAGCAACAGGGGAAGAGCCTCAACAGATCGAAGAGACCCCATTAAGACTCTGGAAATTGACACCTCCCAGCCATACTCATATTTAGGACCTAACTACCGAAGATCACATCCAAACTACCAATCTAATCCACAGTCACACCAACAACAGACACACAGGCATTCAATTGCATCCCCACACCACAGAACCAACCAAAATGTATCGATTCAGCACTCCCCTGCATCCCCATCGCCAGCAAAATCAAGATCCATTCAAGTCCAGTCCGCGAGCCCCCGCTATAGCAGAGAAGATAGAAGCTGCCATACATCTCAAACACCGAACCTGAGGCTGAATAATAATCATCATAATTATAGCGGAAACGTGTGGCTAAGTAGCAGGGCAGGAACAAGGAGTAATGGGGGGGCTAGTTTGCCAAATTACATGGCTGCAACGGAGTCAGCAAAGGCTCGTATTCGGTCGCAGAGTGCCCCGAGGCAGAGGCCACTAACGCCAGAGAGGGACAGAGTTGGCTCAGCGAGGAAAAGACTGTCATATCCTGCACATAACGTGGGAATGGGGTATGGGCATAGTTTAAGGAGTCCAAGCTTCACGAGTGTGAGTGGATCGCATTTTGGGCTGGAGCAGCGGTCCAACTATTCTTCCTGCTGCACTGACAGTCTTGCCGGTGAGATTTCTCCTTCTTCAACGGGTGACCTTAGAAGGTGGTTGAGATGATTTATTGCAAACTTTGATGCTGATGATGATGTGCGAGATCTTTGACTCAGTAGGTTTCCCTTGTTTTATTTTTAATTTATTTTAATTAGGCTTGTGACTCTAGAGTTATTTTAATTTAATTTAATTAACCTCTTCACCTCAAAAAGTAGGCAAATATCCGTGGGTGGCCTGAATCAGATGTTGAAGCAGCAAGTGCTAATTGAACGCTAGGAAGCTGAGGGTCATTTACTTGTTTGTTTATCATTATTTTTTTCTCGTGTAATTTTGTTAGGATCCGAAGGTATAAGTGAGCCATATCAGTACGTGGTGGCCTACCTTACTTGTCTTGTTCAATTGATGTTGAAACTTGAACGAATGCCTAAAACCATTTGAGTGACCTTCCGGATTTTGCTGTGCTTGTATTTTAGCTGTTGCCTTTGAAGACTAACTTGTACCTTGTTTCTCGCGTGAGCAAATCATACAATGACAGAATGGGGTTACTTCGCAGTTACCAAACACAATTTAAGATCTCAGCCATGTCATACTCTTTTGCCGTTATTATTCCCTAAAATAATAATTGAGCTGCTGTTGCATCTGATGAATATTCATTTCTTTACCGTCCTATAACTTGCAGGGATATACAAATCAATCATGTTCTATGAATCTTAATAAATTCGCCCCTCAAATTATCCGGAGATACAACTCCATATCATTGGCTAACACGATCATGATTCATTATTAACGCGATGTTTTTATGTCCGAGTATATATTCGTAAGTTTTAACTAGACAACTAGTGCAATTCAGAATATTCTTCATCCTATCCCACATACCACCTTCACCATCCATGATCTTAGGAACCTTCTCACTTTTTACATCTCCCTAACCATTTCGATGGTACAAGATCCATTCTAGGATATAAGAATTTTTCGTGCAATAATTCCCATAAAGATGATAATCAGTGCATAATGCTTGCTTGTTTTAACTTTTGGCAAATATTTATCTTTATGAGACATTTTTTTTTCACTTTGATCAAAAGTACTTTGTTTCCCACTATTATTTGCTCTCGCCTTGGAAGGTTTTTTTTTTTCATGCTGCTACTTCGAAAAAGGAATATACAGGCCAGGGCATTTAATAAGATGAGCTGACAAACCTGTGTTTTTTTTAATTTTTTACGCTCCAACGCAAGGCTCTGAGCTTAGTAATGCGGTTCTGCAGGAAAGTCAAGAATCTAGAGGCTTATTACATCATTGCGTAGCAGTGCTATGATATATCGATTTCTCTGTTCTCTGAAATTCATAATCAGAGGTATCTCTGAGCTATTTGCTCATTAATGTTCCATCCTACTGATAACTAACGGTAGTTTTGAGGGCGCTAAAAAAAAATAACTTACTGCACTTGCTATATATTGAATGCTTCTTCTGAATGAATGAATTAGTTTTAAAGGTAGATGCGGAGTTCTCTTGGGCAGTGGCTTATTTCACAAGGAACTCGACTCTAGAATGCTCTATATGTGCGGGTCACTGGTAGGCTGGAAAATAATTCCCATGCTGATTCTCAACAAAGACTAAATAAATAAATAGAAGAAAAATGAACAATAACTTTGTTGGTCATATTGGTCTGTTGTACATTTTCAAAACATCACGATTAAAATTTCCACCCAAAGAGCAATCAATACATTGGTGACATCAAATACATCAAGAAAGAAAAAGAAAAGTCACTATGAGCGTGTAAAAATATGAGGTGGTAGAATGTTATCCATGCAGATATTTCTTAATGTCTCACCAAAGATAATTAAATATGCGATTTGATAAGGTATATTTTGACTGATCCATTGATATGGCACTGATGTCTGGATGTATGCTTTTTGGTATGTTCAATAATGTTGAAACTCGAAATGAAAAAGGAAACATCCTTTTTTAAGTTGATAGTTGATAACCATCGGTCATCATGTGTCGAAGTGAATGCGTACTGGCTTCAACAATGTTCGAGTGTCCTGAGTTCAAGATCATTTGCTAGCTCCAACATATTTCGAATTATCTCGCACATTTTCGACTGTGCTTGAAAGGCTAGCGTAAGGCAAGATTAATGAAGGTATGCCAGTACTTTCTTATTCTTTCTTTCTCTCAAGTTCATGACAGTTGCTGGGTTTTAGCCTCTAGCTTCAATGCCATATCAAAGAAAACTCATTAATTCAAGTAAAAATAATTCTGACCCACTCTTCGCGCGCACTAAATCCTGAGATTTGTATACATAACTTTTTTTTCTTCAGTTCATACTTCACAGCACAGGAGTGTTTCTACACGTATATTCACACAGAAGATATTTTTATCATTTAGTCGCAGCAGTCTAATATATATATATTTTTTTTATGATGATTTATATTCTAATTTTATCACATTTTCTAAATGTTAGATGATATTTCCTTCATACGGTACAACAGGTACTTTTTTTGCTCCACAATTGACGCTAATCATTAACGCATTCCCTTAAAAAAAATTAATCAGACGACAGAAATATAATGTCATGAGCCCTGAGTATGAAGTATAAACTAATGAATCCACTATTGGACTTGTCCTTGCTCAATACTCAAGCAACATAGCTACGTATATGTGAGCAAAACACAAATGTATGATCTAAATTGTGAGCAAAACACATATGTATGATCTAAATTGATGTTCAAAATTCCAGCCACTCCGTTATTAGGCTTAACTGCTAAAGGGGATGCAACGACTAGGCTTCACATCTACTCCTCTCTTCCTATTTTCCTATGTGGCACTCTCTACGCCTCCAGAGGATCCCATCAAGTGCTCTTCAAAGAATACAAGCTGCACTATCACAAACTCCTATGGCATGTTCCCTGATCGAACTATCTGTAAAGGAGCACAAGTGCTGTACCCTACAACGGAAGAAGAGCTCGTGGCAATGGTGGCATCAGCGACTAAACACAAAAGTAAGATGAAAGTTGCAACCCGTTTCTCCCACAGCATCCCCAAGTTGGTCTGGTCTGATGGCCAAAACGGGCTGCTGATAAGCACCAAATATCTGAACCAGATAATGAAAATCGATGCGGAAGCGAGGAGAATAACGGTGGAGAGTGGAGTGACACTGAAGCAGATGGTGGATGCAGAGGCGGAGCTGGCCTTGCCATATGGGCCATACTGGTGGGGCTTAACAATGGGGGGTCTTATAGGCAAGGAAGCACTGATACAGCATGCGATACAGATATGACACAACACGAACATGAGGACATGGCGATTTTTACAAAATACAGGATACAATACGGTTAGGATACGTTATATAAT
Source organism: Dalbergia cultrata (assembly GCA_031216105.1). Classification (NCBI taxonomy): domain Eukaryota; kingdom Viridiplantae; phylum Streptophyta; class Magnoliopsida; order Fabales; family Fabaceae; genus Dalbergia; species Dalbergia cultrata. The sequence goes on along the minus strand of CM062353.1, from coordinate 3,641,752 downwards.
AAAACACAAAAATAACATGCTATAATGAAAAAAAATCAAATCTAAGCACTCTTGTGGTTAAAAAACACCCCATAACCAAGAATTGACCAAAAAAATTACTAGAATAAAAAAAACTACACAAGTTTTTATTTATAAAAAATAATGAACAAATGTTTGCATAATAAAAATGGAGTTTGTCACCATATTCAGTAACATATCAGGGGCTTTCGAGATCGAGAGATAAAGCGGTACAATAGGACACCCCTTAGACATGTTGTCTGAGTGTCGTCAAGGTATTGGTGTCGCAAAAGTGTCCTACATTAGTGCGGCAAGGTTTTTGGAGTATCCGTGCTTCTTAACTTACAGGGACAGGTGCTCATGGAAGCTCATTGTGGGGGAGTGGAAGCGCGGTTCATGATCATGTGGTCGAGCTCAGAATTGTCAGGCCAGAAGGTCCTGAAGATGGATATGCTAAGGTTCAGACCATAAATGAAGAACATGAACATCTCAACACAGCAAAAGTATCACTTGTCATGCTTGGGGTGATTTCACAGGTATGGTATATATGCTATCTATTTTCGTTCTCTTATCTCTCTGTTCGATATGTTCGTAGCACTCAATTTCATCAGTGAATATTTTATGACTTAGTCATCCTCATAAGATGGGCAAACGATAATGACGGTACTAATTTAGTTTTCAAGGTTGTATATCACCCAGCATTACTCTTTCTCAGCTATTCTCTACATTATTCTGTGTTCATTATTATTATTATTATTATAGAAATATGATGAGTTGTAATATAAGTAGTGGTAGGTATATATACTTTATATCACTATGAAATTTAATTGTAATTTTCTTCTCTTCCATTTATCTCTTTATTCAAATAGCCATTTTGCCGTGGGGATTTAAGATTATTCAAATATCCATTCTGCTGATTGCCTATAGTATTGACAGATTACTCTGCAACTGGAACCTCTCTTCAAGCGATCCATTACATATTATTTGACAAAAAATGATTCGGATTTGGGTGAGGAAGCGGTTGTTTTCGGGCAGCAACACGAGTTTGCAGATATAACGTGGTAACCAAATCAACAAAAGGCTGTCTATCATATAGATGATCGTGTCCCCATCAATACCTCCGGCGTTGGTGTCTATGACTTCACCCCTTTCCGCTCTGCTCCTTTACTTGAATTGGCAATGCTCACAACCACAGGTCAGCTTGGCTTCCTTGACTTCAAAGTATATACTTGTATAGATGTAAATGTGTACTAGATTTATTCATGTATTTGTTTAAATAAAAAAAAGTGTATTTGTTGACTAAATGGAAAATGCAAAGTGTGTTTAGTTGAAGGGGTAAAAACGAGAATAAAAATCATATGAATAAGCTTCATATGCAAAATAAGACAAGGAATTTACTTGCACAATTTTTATTTCTATTTTTACCATTCAACTAAGGATATGTTTGATCGAATGAACAAATATGAGAGTAAAAATTTGATGGATAGATTTCATATCTAAATTTGGGTACGAAGCTCATCTATAAGATTTATACCCCAATCTATTGCCTTCCAACCAAATACACCCTGGATGTGAAAATTTGATGGCTGGGTTAAATGCTTGAAACTTGTTTTCAACCATAGAAAACACATCAAATCAAATCATGATATTTTGCCCCTTGGTTTGCTTTTGGTATGGGATACAGAGGATGCTCAAGAATCTATTAGTGATGCTGACGGAAAGTGCTTCCTTGCCAGACTGCAACGAATTCCCTGATGGCCAAAGCTTATGGACTAACAAACAATGGTGCTGAATTTTTCTTAAATATTTCAGTTAGGTAAGCACTTTTGGAAGTACTTATTTTTCTTATCCAAAAGTCAAATACACATTATCAATTTCAGAACCCGAAGCATGCATTTGTTTTATATTTGGTATTTGCAGGTAAGATGTTCACCGGATTCCCTGTAGTTGGATTTCAAAACCACATCCAGGCATCAGGATCGTGCCTAGAAGGTCTTCAGGATGCAAAGACCATGTCATGCCCTTGGGACTTCGGGGTGAAAGGCGAGTTCTTTCACCAAACCACGTTTAGCATTGGCTTGTCTGTTGTAAAGAATTTTATTGAAGACGTGCAAAAGCTGGTCGAATTGGAACCAAGGGGACTTTGTGGCACAGCGATCTACAACGGAATTCTTATGCGTTATGTTAAGGCTTCAAGTGCCTACTTGGGGAAGCAGGAGGATGCAATAGATATTGATGTCACATACTACCGTAGCGAAGACCCAATGACTCCTAGGCTTTGCGAAGACATTTTTGTAGAGGTTGAGCAGCTAGGAATTTTCAAATATGGAGGTCTACCCCACTGGGGTAAGAATAGGAACTTGGCATTTGAAGGAGTAATCAAGAAGTACAAAAATGCAGGGAAATTTTTGAAGGTGAAAGATGAGTATGATTTACAAGGACTATTCTCTAGTGAGTGGACAGACCAAGTGCTTGGTGTAAAAGGAGGAGTAACAATATCAAAGGATAGTTCTGCATTAGAAGGCCTTTGCATATGCTCACATGACAACCACTCTGCACCCAGCAAAGGCTACTTTTGCAAACCAGGCAAAGTCTACAAGGAAGCAAGGGTCTGTAGTCATTTAAGGTCTGACCAGATGTAACAAGATTCCTATGGATTTTGAGAAATTATTGGTACAACACGAGGTCAGTGCCTTTTTAAGTATGACACCTAATGAATATTGTTAAAAAACGTAAGTGAATAATGGTTGTTTTATTAACAGTGATGCATGGTATATTTTACCCTAATTGAAAAGAAGAAATGGATAGTTAAAAGTGAGTTTCACTTCTTTTTTTGGATTTTTAAATCGACGTTTAAAGAACACTTCTAAATATCTCTTTAAAAGCCTCAAAAAGAGATTTAAAAGATCAATAGAGTTATGAATACATATATGTAAGTGGAGAAAGAAAGTTCTTTTGGCAATATTCTGAAATTAATAATTAGTTATTATTAGTATGAGAATAAAACTGTGTTACTGGTGTAATGGATCCTATGATTGTAACACTACATTTTTTTCTCGATAGATGAGATTAGATCAACTCAAAATGAAAAGGTTAAGATACATAAAGTTCACAAGGCAAACAACAGCACAAACATCGACCGCATAATCATGCCTACAAGCCAAAAAACATACCCAAAACAATAGCAGCAGGGAAACAAAAAAAAACGACAAAGCAAAAGACCAGCTGTTAGCAGATAATTCATCCTACACCCCATAATAAATTTGCATTTGCCAATTTTGTTAAGTACGAGGGAGGATAGGCGTGACAAAAATTAAAGGCTTGTCCAAACTTCCATTCATGCAAATATCTAATTCACTAAGCTAAACTCAGGTAATTAATTATAGTACGCATTGCTATTATGGAGATAATTTTGCTGCAAATATCAATTTTTATATTATTACTTAATTATGGGTGGCTGGTTTCTTTGCTAATTCGGAATATACGTAATAATCGTGCTATATTGTTATCATCCAAGACTGAGGTATTTTGGCTCTATATTACTGCGAATGTGATTTCCACAAGGCATCTTAATATCATCATTATAAGTTTCGCGTCACCGTTCATTATACACTGCAATCGTTCAGAATATTCATCAGAGGAAGTTACAAAGTCTATTTATATATCCATAAAAAATTAAAAACAACCATTCTAAGCATAGTATCGCTGCTACACTGGGGATTTGGTCTTTGGGGATATAGGGCCGCATGTCTATCCTACTGCGGTTAATCTTTTGGTTAATAGTTCGTGTTAAGTGATCATTTCTTGAGAACAGTATTTCCTTTTTGTCTATTTTTTTAACACCAGAAACCAAAAAACAAAAGGAGCTAAATGCATGCACAATAATCTTTAAATTGTCATACGTATTATATGCAATATGAGAATTATATATACTTCCAACCGAGTAATATAACGTCAATTTGATTTCTTGTATGAACTGAATATCTGTCATCAACCTTCTTCTACAGCTCAAGTCTCAAAGTAATTTGTATTGCTGTCATCGTTAATGAGACAGGCAAGTAGTCATATATATATATATATATATATATATATATATATATCAAATGGGAAAAGGCAAAAATCTCTTAAGCACACTGCACATTTGAAGGGATGATCCACGACTCAAGTTATCTGTAGATAAAAGCAAGATTGATTATGTTCCACAGTGTAACTCACATTTTGATAATGAATCAGATAAGTATGAAAGCAACAAAAAAATAATAATAATAATCTACGTTGCAGAAGTACTGGTTTGAGTTTTGTTGCCCATTGCATACATTTATGCGGAAAACTATACCCCATAAAAAAAATTATGATAATGAATCAGATAAGTATGAAAGCAACAAAAAAAAAAAACTACGTTGCAGAAGTACTAGTTTGACTTTTGTTGCTCATTACATACATTAATGCGGAAAACTGTACCCCAATCAAAAAATATAAACAAAAATATAATATATTTAAATGAATAAACCTGCGTGATCCGAGTTTAGTTACAAATATAAAATAATAATTTTTGAAAACTTTAACTTAACTTGGATAAAATAATATTCTAGTAAAATAATAGCTAGAAATATCATTTTTGTTCTCGAAAGATTATATTATCAATAAAATAGTCTTAAAAAATTATTTTTGTCATAGGTCATTTAAATATATACCTCGTTAAATAAATTGACCAAAATGTCAACTAACCTCCTTTTCTGATAATAAAAGTGACTATCTTTCATGCTTTATGGCAAATTAGCACTTTATAATCATGATTTTAGTTTCAAAAGATCACATTTTTGTCACAATAACTCTTTTTATGTCAAGTTGGCAATGTAAAATCATCATTTTACTCCTCAAAAGATCATATTTTTGACAAAATGACCATTGAAATAATTACTTTTGTTAACAAAAATGAAAGTCGGTTGACACGTTATTGAATTTGTCAAATTAGATTGATTTTTGAAGAGTTATCATAGGTAAATACAGTATCTTGTAGTGACTATTTTATTAGCAATATGATCTGTTGAGGACTAAAGTGGTTGTTCTTCTAAAATAATATATTTTTAAAGAATGAAACTAGGATTATTCGAGTTTAGTAATTAAAATCTTTATACAATCAAATGACCTCTGAATGTAACTCCGCGTCCCTCTAACCTTCCCCTGCTTCTTAATCCAGCTAGCACCTTCCATTTTCTCTTCTTCCACTATTTCACTCTTTCTCATCATGTATTCTCCTCTCATTTTAAGTCCTGTTGTTGAGTCTAGAAGAAGAGGAAGCTCTCCACTCCTCCTCATTCTCCTTCTCTTCCATCCCCTGTCCTTGTAACCTTTTTTGTTGTCGGATTTATCCTTGTATTTTAAGAAGAGATGGTTTAGAAGGGGAGGGGCGAGGATGAGTGTTACACCATCTAAAGGAAAACAAAGGTGGGCCAACGTTTAAAAAAGGAATGCGTAAAAAAGTGTTGGTAAAAAAGTGAGTATTAAAAAAAAATATTATTAGTGGTATCATGATAGTAGCATATTTTAATGTTCATATTTTTACAAAAGTGAGTGAAGATGTCACATTTATATGTGAGAGTCTGCAAAAAAAAATCTAATTTCAAGTAAATATTTAGTAAAAAAAATTATAATGAAATACTAATTTTATCAGTAATTTAAATTTAACTGGTGAAGTGAAATTTTTTAAGAACAATAATGTGGAGCGCAATTTTACTAAATTTCAAAAGTGATTTGTATTATTTACCCTTAAATCTCATTCTCCTTGCCACTAGCATAATTCTAGTGACTTAAAGTAGGGGATATTTGTTGTTTGATTTGATTCGATTTCGAGGAAAAGAGCAACACATTGAAACAATAAATTTTGGTTCGATTTAGTTTGATTATATTTGATGGACCGAATCAAATCAATTTAAATTGGTTTGGATTGATTCGATTTTTTATTTTTGTTAAAAGTACTATAAAATTTTAAAAAAGTAACTTTAAACAATATTAAATTAGACAAATTATAATTATAAAACTATATAATTATAAAATCTAATGTGTAATATATATACTCATAACTACCAAGTTAAGCAAATAATAAAATATTTCAACAAAAATTATAGTGATTAAATTAAAAGAATTAATAAATAATTAAAAATAAAAAATATTGAGTTAAAATATGATATAAATATTTGGATAATTTAGCATTAAAATATCATATTGTATATTTATGTATATATATTTACATAATAATATATATGGATTGATAATTCAATTTGGCTTAGTTTAGATTTTGGAAATAAGAACTAAAAACTGAGTCAAACCAATCAATTTTCATAAACTAAAAACCAATTCGAACTAATATATTTCATTTTTTATTGATTTTTAATTTTTCTAAATCATAAACTAAGATCAAATTAGTCCCTTTATAGATAAATTAATTTGTCTGATATTTTTAAGTGACAGAGACTTTCCAAGATAACTCTTTTCTAAATAGATCAATTTATTTAACTTAAAATTTAAAAGAGAGTAATTTGAAGGCTTTGACAATAATATTTTAGAGAATTTATTTTTAAATATTATTTTGTTATTATTTTTTCAAAAATCATCAAAAGAATATTTTATTAATATTTTAGAAAACAAACTCGATTTCTCCATCCACACCAAACTCGGGTCACATCACGTTGTAAGCTTTTCAGCGATGCTTTTGTCAGATATGGACCTGCAACTGCAAAGAATCAAAACTGTCCGAGTTTTATTTAAATTTCTTAATGACCTTGTAATTTTTCCCACAAACCATATTTCAATAATTTTTTTTGAAACATCATATAAAAATTTTAAAAACCAGATAATATCATTTGAATATATTACATTATTAAAATAATATTTTATCATCATGAGGCTTTATAAAACAATTTATGATGAATTTTTTTGAAAAAATAATGTTTAACTAAACTCGAATCATCCAATTTCATCCATTAAATATATTATATGCCTGAATTTTATAAAGCTTTTTATTTAAATTTTTAAAAATAATATTTTATTTCCTAACTAAATTTGGATTATTAGAGTTTAATATTAAAAGATATAAAAATATTCTTCTATAAATAATTTAGCATATTCAAGTTATAAGATTTGAACAATCTAAATTCCCTATAAATTTTTTCCTCTTGCTCCCTCTCCATATACCATTAAAACACCCTACCACCCAATAAACACATAAAATAATTACAGAGAACTCATAACAAAAAAAAAATGATCCAAACAAAAAGATAACCTGTCATCAATTGGGGATATAGCTGAAATTTTCTTTCTCTTTTTGCTAGATAAAAAACGACAAGTTTTTTGTTCTTTTCTTTTCTTTTTCTAATTTGGTGAAAAAATTACCCTAGTCACAAGGGGCACAGTGACAGAGCACTAACTAAGAGTTATTTTTGTTTTTTTCCCAATAAGTAGAAGTAATTTGACTCTCATCGCAGAGACAATAAAATTAGTATTTAACTAGGATGACCGTGAATGCATACTGATATGGATTGATTTCAAATCATGATTTATTTTTTTTTTGGCATTACATGTGGACAGGTAACCCCTCACTACATCATATTTAATATAGTATCTATTTATAATAAGTGCTATTAAAACTTTTTAATACCATGTTAAAAATACTAAAAATATAAAATGTGTTTTTAATTTTTTTTTTTATAATATATAGGCTATATCACTATGTTTCACCATTATTTTAAATAATTTAACAATATTTTTAAATATTACTAAATTTCAATTATGTTGTAAATGCTTGTAATTAGTCCAATGAAAACAATCCCAGGTAAATAATGCTAGCTTAATTAACCATCTATGTTTTTTACTTGATGAAAATGAACCAATTATATGTAAGGAAACTTAAAAAAAAAAAACTAAATAAATAAAACAGACACACTTTTATGAATAAATATGGGACATTTTTTATTCGCATGGGGGAAGGATGAGAATAAAATATGGACATTTTTCATTCTCATGAATAATTTGTCTTGGGAATATATATATTCTTTAATTTAGTTACAAACCAAACGTGAGAATGTGATGGGTGACCAATGCTATGTTCGACATTTCATATTTCTAAAAAATGTTCAAATACTTTTTTGAGCCACATTCTATCTGTTTGATAGTTATATTTTGATGATTATTCAAAATTTAGGTCATGAGCAAATTCATTCATTTTGATTGTCAAAAATGTTTCTCATGAGAATCTAGCATTCCACAATGAAATGCAGGAATACAATTTGGTAATTGTTCATATTCTCATGAATTAATTTGTCCTGGGAATATTTTATTAATTAAGTTGCAAACCAAACATGAGAATATGGTTATATTCTGATGTTTAGATTTTTGAAAATGTTCAAATGTACTTGTTCGGATCACATCAGCAAAAATTGCTCTTGTATAATGTTCTTAAGTGGTCTATAAAGTTTAAACTGGAATAGTCAAGGTGAATATTGTTGAATTTGGTAGATCTACAAACACAAAACAATTAAAAAGAATAAAAATGGCAAAGCCTGAGGTAAATAGAAATCTAAATGGAAGATTAGATTTAACTTGAATGGTGAGTTTGAACTTGTATCACTATAGTTAGTTATAGCACTGAGCTGTCAGATTAGTAGTAGTTACTGTTATTCTTAGTTAGTTTGCTAGCTGGTACACACAACTTGTATAAATATTGAACCTTCAGTGTTATTCAATACAAATTGATCATTTTCTCATTCACTTCTTCGAGATCTAGTTTTCCTTCATCTCGAGCTCTCTCTCTTTCTCTCAATCTCTCCATTGAGCTCTCATGGAGAAGAACTTTGAATTCCTAAATCTTATGATGGTATTAGAGCTCTTTTTAGCTCTGTTGCACATCACTTCAGCTTTTGATTCTTTCTTTGCATTGCTATCTTCTGTGATCCATTTCTTCCCTTCGATTCACCTCTGCAATTCGATTCTGCTCACAAGATATTGTAAACTCTTGGATTCCGTTTCTTTCTCTTGAAATTCTTCCAGATCTGGATTTGTTATGGTGAATCAAGTCAATCACATCACACAAGCACCGATGATTAACCCGATACAAGATCGTACAAATCCTTATTTCCTTCATCTTGGAGAAAATCCAGGTCTATTGCTTACTTCTACTGTTCTCACTTATTTGAACTACAATGTTTGGAATAGATCTATGATTGTTGCATTAGATGCTAAAAACAAATTAGGATTTATTGATGGAACCTCACCTCAACCACCTGTGAATGATAATTTGAGTGGTGCTTGGGATCGTAGTAATAAATTGGTTTGGCTTGGTTGGTTTGAACTTTATCCTCTGAAATTTCTCAAAGCATAATGTACATCACCAAAGCATCTGATCTGTGGTCTGAATTGAAGACATGGTTCCATCAACCTAATCATCCTCGAATATCTGATCTTAATAAGGAATTGTATTCAATGAAGCAAGGAGACTTGTCTGTTACAGGCTTTTTTACACAGCTGAAAGTTGTTTGGGGTGAGTTAGACAATTTTTGACCAATTCTTGCTTGTGTTTGTAGCCTACAATGTGTATGTAAAGACTATAGCCAACAGGATTTTGTTAGGAGGTTTCTCAAAGGCCTCAATGATAAGTTCTTAGGAGTTAGATCATAGATCTTACTCATGAATCCACTCCCTAGATTGAATGAAGTTTACGCCTTAATCCTTCAATAGGAAAGGCAATTTTCGACTGAGAATGGCAATAACGCACGTGTACTTGCTGCTGTAGGCAGTAATTCTAGTCCCGCTAATGGCTATGTGAAGAAATCATTCAAGCCTATATTTGGCAAGGTCAAAATTGTGGTGGAGGAAGATTTTGCACTCACTGTAATCGATATGGCCATACTATTTGTAATACCATAATTTTAAATAAAAAGATTAAAAAAGATTTCGAACTAAAAAGGGTGTCAATTACCGTTACTTGTCATTCTAGGTCCTGAATTTCACTAAGTCTGCACTCACTGTAGAGCATGGTTTATGTTTATGCATAATATGATGTTAATTTGGGTTGTAATTATATGAATTTATTATTCATGGCTAGTTGTTATAACAGACTATATGTATATATTTGTTGATACTATAATTTTAGACTTTAAAGACAGATGCTGAAGGTTCTGTCTTGATTATTATGATTTGGCAAGAGAGGTGATTTGTATGTAGAAAATGAAAATATATTTTAAATGATTTTGAAATTAATTGTGCATATAGAGAAACTCAGGTCACGAGGCTTACGTGTCAATGAGATTGCTCATGGGCTAGTGACATGTCTGAATAGCGTCGTGACAGTGGCGGTTGATGGATCTGGACAAGGCGGCAACAAAATTGAGGAAGGTCCTGCTAAAGAATGTGTCAATACAAGAAATTTGGCCTAAAACAACACTTATTTTCGGGAACATATGAAACGTATTACTTTTTGTATACATAGACAACACTTTTTTAAATGTGTTGTCTTTAATATCTCAAAAATATTATCTTCTCTATTCACAAGTAATGCATTAGCTTAAAAATGTAACCATTTATTAAAATATATTACCTTTGACAATTGGCCGCATATGATATAACAACTCTTCAAAATGATATCTTAACTTAAAAAAGTGTAGACTCTGCTATATCAAAAGCAACACATTTTAAAAAAGTGTTGTGTATATATGCACAAGCAACACTTATTACGTGTACTTAAAACTATGTGTTCTTTTAAGTATAAATTTCTTGTGGTGTGTCATGGAAGTAGTGGATGTTGTCGGGGGTGTGGATGCACTTCGAGGGGATCAAGGCACCTTTTTTTCCTGCATCAGTTTTGAACTTGGGGCACGATTATTAGCTTTGATAATTTTCTATTTGATGGCTTGAGCTTGAGTTTGTGTTTAGGGTTATTAGCTTTGACTTTGTATTTTTATCTGATTTAAATTCTATTGCTTGGGAGTGGTTATTGCCATTCCATTTTAGCAATTTTTATTCAGTTGTTCCAAAATACCCTTCTAGCATAATCTAATATTATTTAATATAATATTGTTTCTAGTTTTATTGGTACCTAATACAATTAATATATTTAATCAAAATTTTTCCTTATATAATGTTATTTTGTGAAAATAATATATTTTCATGTTTGGTTAATTTCTCAATGAATATATATTAATTTATATTTTCACATACTGAAAAAATAACAAATTGATTTTTTAATTTCAAATATAATTTCCAAAATGAATTAAGGTTTTTTACCTCACATAAATTGAATTTGTGAAATTAAAAAAAAACTCAATATATTTACAAAGGGCCATAAATAAATTAATTTAAAAACTAGGATCATATCTGCCAGTAGCTTTATGTATGATTTTGAAATATACATGGGTTAACTAGCTAGAAAGCATAATGAACTAATGCTGCAAAAAGATTATTAATGGATCTTTTCAATTTGAATTTGGGGAAGAAAAAACAATTTAGTTGAGCATTTTCTTAGCATGTCTACAAACACATATGAATGGAGTAAAATATCTTCATGGTTCCTCATTTTGAATCTCAATAGATTTGGATGGCTAAAGTTTGAACAGGTGGCGGTTCCTAATTTTGAGCCTGTGACGTGTTATTTGAATTAATTATGCATGTGTTAATTCAATACATTGTTAGATAAATAAGAAGGTAGTGATAAATCTGAGATGATATGAGTATAGGTGATAAATAGTTTATGGGGCTTTTTTTTTAACCTATTTACTGTGCTTGATTATATGTAGCCTCTGACCTCTTTTCTCACCTCCCTTATTTGGCTTCTTTGATCAATATGAAAACAATATTTAAAATTAACAAAATCAATTTGTTACATTTCTTTGTTAATTACATGAAAATAAAAATATAATATATTTCATCAAAAAATTGACTAAAAATAAGAACATTAAATTTTCATAAAATAAAAATATTAAAAAAGTGAAATTTTGAAACAAAAATATTTATCATATTAAGTATAAATAAAACTAGAAATACGATTACATTATGTTAAAGGAGCATCTTAGAATAATTGAATAAATGCTCAATAAATAGGGGGTGGCAATAGCCAAAATGAAGTGGCAATAACCACTCCGTATTGCTTTTCTATTTGATGGCTTGGGTATGATGACTGTCGAGTTGGGTTCATGGTTTGTATGGCTGGATGTTGTTCCAGTAAGAAATATTTACCAATGCAATTTTGAAAGTAACAAAAGGAGTAAAGTGTCACTTTCGTCCCTGAAATTTGGAAATTAACTCTTTAGTCTCTGAAATTGCATTTCGTAGGTCGCGTTAGTCCCTAGTCAAGTCAACTGTTACATTTGCTAACATGACACGTTAAGTGACACGTGGCATGACACGTGTCGACGACCTGGCATGATGACATGAGATGATAACGTGGTTGGCTACGTGGCATGCTGATGATGACGTGGCATGCCACGTGGTATAAGATCAAAATAGGTTCAGATTAGTCCCTGAAATTTTTCATCTGTCAAAATAGTCCTTGAAATTTTCTAAAATATGTCAAAAAAGTCTCTAATATGAAATTTTGTCCTCTTTTGGTTCATAAAATCTAAATCCTCAATAATTCTTAAACTCACTTATTTCTTTCTCATTTTCACACCTTATTTGAATAATCCAAATTTTCAAATATCTTAAATATAATTAAGAGCTTGATTGGTCCAAATTTGAGACCTTTCATGTTTAGCTAACATAATCAATGTATTAGCTATTACATTACATTTCTGGGAATAAAATAGGTATTAAAATATTAAAAATAGGATTCAAGGAAAATATTATATTATCAAGCATGGATGAAGTTTATCACGGGTTTCTTTGGAATATTTTAATTACAATTTGGGAAGGAAGATGATATCAAAAGAGTCTAGCTTGACAATGAAAAGAGATTCTACCTTTATGTCAAATGTAATTACAAATCATATCAAATATGAGAGTTTTAATCAAGCCCAAATAGAGAATTGTGTCTCTTATTCCACCTCAACGATAGTGGATCGTAAGGAATGATCGTCTTTTGGGAAAGTTGATGCGAATAGAGCAAACACAATGACACCAATTTAGAATATTTCAAAGAAACCCTTGATAACCATATACCTTCCCAAATTGCAACTAAAATATTCCAATGAGGTCCTTGATAAACTCCATCCAAGCTTAATAATATAATGTTTTCCTTGAATCCTATTTTTTAATATTTTAATACCCATTTTATTCCAAGAAATGTAATGTAATAACTAATAAATTGATTATGTTAGCTAAACATGAAAGGTCTTAAATCTGGACCAATCAAGCTGTTAATTATATTTAAGATATTTGAAAATTTGGATTATTCAAATAAGATGTGAAAATGAAAAAGAAATAAGTGGATTTAAGAATTATCATAGATTTAGATTTTATGAACAAAAAGATGAGAAAATTTCATATTAGAGACTTTTTTGACACATTTTACAAAATTTCAGGGACTAATTTAAATCTATTTTTATCTGATGCCACATGACATGACACGTCATCATCAACATGCCACGTGGCTTGCCACGTCATCATCTCATGTCATCGTGTCACGTGGGATCGGCATGTCACGTCATCAACACGTGTCATGCCACGTGTCACTTAACGTGCCACGTTAGCAAAATATAACGGTTGACTTGACCAGGGACTAACGTGACTACGGAATACAATTTCAGGGACAAAAGTGACTCACACATGAAATTTCAGGAACCAAAGTGATACTTTACTTGTAACAAAAGTTTCAAGTTTATGGACATGTCAGGTTAGTTAACCTTCGTCGTAGATTCAATTTGGGAATTTAGAGTTCTTTATACAGGATGACAAAATTTCATATTAGAGACTTTTTTGACACATTTTACAAATTTTCAGGGACTAATTTAAATCTATTTTTATCTGATGCCACGTGACATGACACGTCATCATCAACATGCCACGTGGCCTGCCACGTCATCATCTCATGTCATCGTGTCACGTGGGATCGGCATGTCACGTCATCAACACGTGTCATGCCACGTGTCACGTAACGTGCTACGTTAGCAAAATATAACGGTTGACTTGACCAGGGACTAACGTGACTACGGAATACAATTTCAGGGACAAAAGTGACTCACACATAAAATTTCAGGAACCAAAGTGATACTTTATTTGTAACAAAAGTTTCAAGTTTATGGACATGTCAGGTTAGTTAACCTTCGTCGTAGATTCAATTTGGGAATTTAGAGTTCTTTATACAGGATGAACATCATTGAATTTTACATTTTCTTTTTGTAAAAAAAAAAAGTGAGATTTAGCGGAAGAATCTGAGAAAAAATTAAATTAAAAAATTGTAGAGGTGCTAAATATAAATAAAATTTACACTAGGGACTTCAAAGCAAATATGCAAGGTTTGACAAATTTCAAATGACAAAATAGCTAAATTAACACATATTATATTTTCAATAATGCCAATTAAGACGGGCACCTAAACCCTCCCAAATGTAAGGGTGTGGGAGCAACCACCCCTATTTAATGAAAACTCAATCCCAGCCCCACTATTATTATTATTTTTCAAAATGGTAAATAGTACGAAATGTCATTTTGTGAAACTTTGCCAGTTTTTAATAACTATGATTTTGATATATTGATAATTATTTAATGTTTTTATTTATAATTTTTTTAAGTACTTAATATGAGAAGTGCTATAATCATATTTAGTTATTTACTAATATGTAGTAATATATAATTAAATAATAATATCAAATATAAATGAAATTTACATAATTAAATAATCCTTTTTAATTATTTGGTAATTGGTTTTTTGACAATCCTTACCATTTTACATTTTGTCAGCAATCTTTACCGTGTCTGGTGATTGGTTTTTTCCACATCTTTTGCCATATTTCGTCGTTATTAGTACTTGCTTTTTCGTACCAAATAAAAGAACTCTGTTTCTCCTCGCAGTGGTTGCCAATGCCAAACGAGAAAGAGCGGGGGCGGAGGACGTCACATCATCCACATGGTTCATGTTTGTTGAAGACAGAAGAGTAGTGTCCTCAAAACGGACCAAACCCGTTTACAGCTTGGTCACTCTTTTTTTTTTTTTTTTTTTTATAGATTTCAATTTAGTAAATTTGTAAGGTTATAACTACTCGCTCATTGGAGGCTTAAATTCACAAAGACACATACCAACCCAAAATTTTGTATTTGGATTTCAACTTTATATTTTTAACTTGTTCTTAACTTGAATTTGCATTCAAATTGTGAAAATTTGTTATTGTGTGAACTTTGTTATTTTGATTAAATTTGTTTGTCCATATAGATTTAGATTGTGAAACTTGTGGCGTGAAATTTATTTAGATTTTTCCATATAGAAATAATACAATATCTATGACATTATAATATAATTGTTTAAATTGAATGTTTTGTCTAATTAAAAAATTAGAAATTTCTTTTGGTTTATTTTATTGAGATGTTTGTAAGTGCATAAAAAATAAGTAAAATATGCTTAAATTGTAAAAAAAATAATAAAAAAAAATGAGTGGGCGAGGTTGGCCTGCAAATCGCAATTATGCGGGTCTAGCTGAAATTTTTTACTCTATGAATAAACAGCTTGGTCCCTTTAGGGCCATTTATTTAGCGGGTCAAAGCAAGCCAGGCCTAAACAGGTGAGTCATGCCCGTTAGACATCCCTACTGAAGAGGTGCTTTTCGCAAATTACTTGTGTAGACATGGATTGAATCCTATTTGGCAACAATACTTTATTATCTCACTGTACGTCGTATTTATGACATATTGTATATGATACCGATACAAATACTTTGATACTTCAAGATATGTCAAAATTAATTTTTTGGGTGATTTTACAAATTAATTTGTCTATAAAATGTTATTAATATATATATTTTTTTATGTTTACTTAAGATACTTATGATAATCGTTAGATAAATTTAATAATATATTAATAATAACATTTTAAATTTAATATATAAGTAGTGTGTGTGTGTGTGTCTATATATGTGTATATATATATATAGTATCATCACATCTTAAATTTTAAAATTTCATTGTATCCCTTTATTAATATTGAATCATATCAATATTATATTTTATCTTTGTGATTCATGGATTAAATCTTTTCTTTTAAAAAGATATTAGCCGCAAAATGTCTACAAGTAAGAGTAAACAAGTCTTTGGTCTCGATGTTTTTAATTTAAAGTCAATCTAGTCCTAACAAACATCAATCCTTTTGATGGATTTCCATTTTAACTCAATGTCTAACTCGATTTGAAATTAAAAAAATAGTAAGACTAAATTGATATCAAAACTAAAAATGTTTGGGTTAATTTGATGTCAAAACTTTTGTCAGGATTGATAGGCAAGATGTATGAAATAAGTTAGTTAGTAAGTAATGAGTCAGTTAGTAGCATGTGAGTTTGTTAAGAGTCATTATTACTCAGTTATATTCTATTACTTTTGCAATGATCGAATGCTGTGTTAAGGTGCACTATATAAGCACCTATGTAAAACTCTTTTGTTAAGTTTTCTGGTTCTCAGTTTCCTAAAGCAATATACAAGTGATTACTTTCTTTTCTTTGTAGTATTCTTGTTCTTTATCAGTTTATACTCTGATACCTTCAAGAATTACATTGATGTCAAAAATCTTATTAGAATTAAATTAATGTCAATTTGAAAATATGTTATGATTGAAAAAAAAACATTTATTCTAAATCTTAAAAAGAAAAATATTTTTAGAAAGTTTAATTTAAGTATATTTGCAATGTAAGTCTTTTTCACACTATTATTAAATCAAATTCTCTATATACATAATTTTTAAAATAGTGAGATGAGAGTCAAATTTATTGTGCTCATAAGCAATATGTGATTAAATTACAATGTAAAAGCAAAAAATTATACTATTAAAGCATCAAAGTTAAAATTTTCTAAAAGGTTTAACTAATCGGTTGAAAATCCTTAGAAAACTCCATAAAAGAAGGATTTTCTTCCTCAAAAGTACGCTGGAATTTCTCGGGGCTTTTCCAATGTAGATTTTAGGCATTTGGATGAACTTTTTTCTTTGCTCAAAATTAAATTTTTCATTAAAAGAAATTATCTTTTGTATATTTGAATAATTTTTAAAAAATAATTAGAATTTAAAAAAATTTAGTTTTGATTTTTTTGAGAAAGATAAAAAAGTAGTTTAATTTCTAAACAAATTCAAATTTTAGATTTTTCAATTATATATAAGATCTAAGTTTTATAATAGTATATTTTTAAAAAAATATAAAACAAAGTCACCGTCTAAGATTAGGCATCTTGGTTGTGGACAGGTCCTGCGCCCTTACAGCCTTACACTTTGTTTATTTTTTTTTTGAAAAAAAAGACTATATATTTAATTACTTATATTCATTTCAATCAAATCTCAAATGAAATAAAATTAAAAGTATATGCTCTTCTAAAAAAATTTCATTTATCATTTTTAATTTGAAAAATAGATGTAATAGAATAATAGCATATCTAAGAAAGGAGAGACTCTTATATTACATATAAATTTAACACATTATGTTTAGATATATTCATAATAGAAATAGTTCTATCAATTTTGTTCAATACCTATTCACTCGTCTTTGAATTGTATTAACTTTTATGGCTAAAACAAATCATTAAAATTTTGCTCATACACTGTACGTGTGTGTCCACTCTCTATTTTGTTTTTTGTTTTTTTGTTTTCAAAGATTCCCACTGCGCGTGTCATCTTCCCTTTGATACCCGCGTATAGGTGGGTCCCTTGCCCCAAGCAGTGAATTCACTTTCGTCACCTTTCATTGTACCATTGTCGGTTGCTGAGATTCTCGCAATACAGTAAAATAAATATATTATTCAAATACTTATAAATAAATATTTTATTTAAATATTCATTTTATTATTATTAAATGAAATAATGATCCTCATTTATTCTCACTCATCATCTCATTCAATAATAATAAAATAAATATTTAAATAAGATATTTAATTTATTTTTAGGTATTAGAATAATATTATTAATAATAAAACTAATCCCACACTTTGTTATAGGATAATAGAATTTTATTATTTCAATGTTATATTAGATTATTGAAATAAATATTTTTCCCGCATAAATATATGATATTATTTTATCTTAATATATATATATATATATATTTCAAAATTTATCTACATTTATACAAGCATATTATTTCTTATAGTATGTCTATATATTATGTTATAAAAATGTTTTCTATGTTTATACATTTTATAAGAAACTATTTAATAAAAAAATCATAGAAATTACATTTATTTCATATTGATTTTAATACACTGTTAACATAAATAATTTATATTATAGAATTAAATATTTTTATTTGTAAAGCTTTAATGGATGATTAAGTTAAATATTTTTATTAATGTGACCACATATGATAATAAAAAAAACTATTTATTATCAGTTTCTTAGGTTGATTTCTTTTCTTCTTTGGTTGATTGTTTATTGTGGGTTTCTAGTGACCGTTTTAATGAATAACATTATTTGTATAATTTGTTAACACAATTTTTTTTTATAAACAGCCTAAGGTATCGCTTAATCATTAATTAAGATAAGTCACTCACAATCAATATTTAATTTCAATGTTTGGAGGACATCTTAAGATGTCTTATCAAAGATGATAAAAAATTGGGATTTTTTACACATAAATTGAAAAAAAAAATACCATATTATATATATTCACCGAGTTGAATCATTTTAGATATATGTCTTGTTTCTTATTTAATAGAAATTGACTTAAATCGATTTCCTTTCAAATTTCAAATTTTTTTTAGGGTAATGTTGAAGTTGATTTAAATCAATTTGTGCAGTGACAGAACCTAAGCCCACAAGAAATCGATTTGTGAAATGTGTCAAGCATTCTGCTGCATGTCAAAGACATTCAAATATTGATTTAAATCAATTTTTGTAACGTGTCCGGGTGTTAGCCAAATCAATCTAAGCTGATTTGGAAGTGATGTCAAATTGGTTTTCTAAATCAATTTAAATCGATATTAATTAGTGGTCCACTCCATTATATATAGGTAGCGATCTTAGCAGCTCATTGTGCTTCAGTAACCAAAAAAATTTTCGAGTGTAAAAAAATTAAGTGCTAATATAACAGAGAGTTATGTTAATATTTTTGTCCATTAAAATGGTGAAATTATAACTTAGCGGTTGGCAAGACATTCTGTAGTGACAATCAAGCTTGGATGGTTGTTTGTCCACTTATTATAGTTTATTAAAGTGACAAATAATACTTACTATATATTAAATTACTTGCACTAACCTAACACAAAATAAGCAAATAATATATTAAAATATTTTAAACTAAATAAATTCTATTGTTAAGATAATATAATAAATTAATGACATGTATTGCTAATCTTCCTGCAATGTGATCAACCTCATTTAGACGATACATATTTTCAGCCTCCATAGTTTCCTTCATCAACTCTCAACTAAAGAGCACACTAGAAACAAAAGAGCAAGAAACTTTAAAGATCGAAGGGAGAAGTGAGAAACATTTAACATCGATTCTAGTTGGATGAGGTTATATAGAAACTTCCTCCATGGAAATTGACTCAAATAAATTTGTCAAAAGCGCCTAACAACGTTCACAAATTGATTCTGCTACACAACTAACACATCTCTCGAATTGATTTATGAGGGTTCTGATGACATTGCCTCTTCTTACCGTTATGTGAGATTCATTGACACGTGTGTGAAATTGATTGAAATGGATTTCAATATGCCTCAGACAAAAAATTGAAATTTGAAGGAAAATCGATTTAAGTTGATTTTTATTAAATGAAACATAGGACATATATACATGTGTATGTGTGTGTATATACATATAATGGTTTAACTTGGTGTGTATATATAATATGGTATTTATTGTAATTTATATGCGTAAAAAATCCAAAAAAAATTATACAAACAATATTAGTTTCAACTAAAAAGCTATTTGAAACAAACAACTTTTTTTCTAACCCACCCATTCCTTTGGACCCCTCCACACACAAAAAAAAAAACAAAACAAACACAAATCGATATCTTCCCTTCCACCACCGACTTTTTGATTTCTAACTCCGAAAACATTCTTTCTGCTACTTTGGTGCACCCAAAATCTAGAGCTTCAGCTAGCTTCTGTTCTTCCACCAATCTCTTGTTAATTAATTACTACAAGTAATTAATAATGTCGGAAAGCATGAGTATTTCTGTGAATGGACAATGTCGAGTCCCTCCAGGCTTCCGGTTTCATCCAACAGAAGAGGAGTTGTTGCTGTACTACTTGAGGAAGAAGGTCGCCTCTGAGAAAATTGACCTCGATGTGATTCGCGACGTTGATCTCAACAAGCTCGAGCCATGGGACATACAAGGTGATGAACACATAAGCCAGCCTTAATTACTTACTTCTGCTCGCATATTTCATTTAAATTTGTTAGCTTCTTGCGTGAGAGGTGATATATGTTATGTATTGTTATTGATATCATATACATAATATAGATAACATTGGATAATCAATCTATATTGTATCATCATGCATGACATGAGCTATGTCTTGTCATTACTTGATCAATTTTAGAGGCACGGCATTGTGTGCAGAAAAGTGCAAAATAGGAAGCACCCCACAAAATGATTGGTACTTGTTCAGCCACAAAGACAAGAAGTATCCCACGGGAACAAGAACCAACCGCGCCACAGCTGCAGGGTTCTGGAAAGCCACTGGGCGCGACAAGCAGATATACAGCAACGGTAAGAGGATCGGAATGAGAAAGACTTTGGTTTTCTACAGAGGTCGAGCCCCCTATGGCCAAAAATCTGAATGGATCATGCATGAATACAGGCTAGATGACACTACTAGCACCAGCAACACCAATTTCGTAAGCAAACTTTATATTATATTTATTTATTCATTACTGGCAACTCAGACACGTACATGTATCGTACGTACGTATACTTCAATAACTGCATGAGCAAGTTATATAACGACGTAATGTATTATTCTCTTAAATTTGTGGCAACCATTTAGGTGTCCAATAATGTGATGGGATATGCAGCCCATGAAGAAGGGTGGGTGGTGTGTAGAACATTCAAGAAGAAGAACTATCTCAAAGGCGTAGAAAGCCCCTTAGCCTCCTCGTCCATTATCGCTGGGGAAACCGGAAGAAGCCTCTTGTATGATTCTTGTGATGAGGGAGCTTTGGAGCAAATACTTCACCAAAACGGAAGAGGTAGCAAGGAGGAGAATCATGAAGAAGCCAGTGATTACAACAATGGGACAAGGTCTGCCAATAATAATAATGATAGTTGGTACCATAATGATCCCATTATTCCGGAAAAGATATTGGCCATAGGCAACGAAGAAGGCTCAGTCACCAACTGGGCAACCATGGATCGGATGGTTGCATTCCAGCTGAATGGGGAAAGCGGCGAAGGTTCTAGACAATTGGCTTGCTTTAATGATGACCTCATCAACATGGGCTATTGCACTGGCGCTAGCCAGCATTATCTGCAGTTGCCTACCCTGCAATCCTCATCAACGTCAGCGCACAGCAGGGTTGCTGCTTACGAATACGGTACTGATCTCTTCACACAGAATTTCACTAGCGAGATTGACCTGTGGAACTTTGTCCCAACCCCAACCACATCGTCCTTCTTGTCAACCTCGGAACCAACCCCTGTCGAATATTCCAGTGTAATACAGTAAAAGCGTAACCCCCTCCCCTCCTTTTCAAAAATATTATTTTAATATTCCAAAAATATCGATTTTATCATTATTGTATTGAATGCAATATTGATCTCACTTATTCTATCTACTTATTATATTTAATGATAATAAAATAGATGTTTATATATTTTTAGGGCGTTAAAATAACTCTATATTGTGTAAAGAAATAATTGTAGCTGGCCTAATATCTAAGTGTCTGAAATCCAATTATATTACTTGAGGTGTGAGCTGTAGTATTGATTGTTTAAACATAGACAATTAATTGTTTCAATCATGTTTTTATTTTTTTTAAAAGAACATAAGTTCAAAATGAACAGAACTTTTAAATGGATAATTAGTTTTATTTAATTTAAAGGGGCTTACTTTCGCACAGTTGATGATCCCTACAATTGGTATAGTTGCATGTCACCTTATTTTCTAAATGTGGTTAAACGCAACATAAAATGTTGCTAAATGCAACACCTCTCCATATGCCATCCCCACCTACCAGGTGCTACCTCCATCTCCTCCCTCCCACATTAAAATGCAGAAAGAACGTACATGAATCAACAAAAACCTAAACTTGAACCTTCATAGATCGATCTTCATCATCAACAAGGACAAAACAAGAGGTATATTCCAGAAGATAATAGACAAGGAAACAATCGCTCAAACATCAACTCAAACCCAAACTGTTCAGATTCACCACAGTGCCACCCCCAACCCCCGTGCCGCCACCGCCTTCCCATCTGCCATTACTCCACATGGATTCCCATGGACCACTTCCTCTTCCTTCCCCAGTAACAACTTGTTTGTAATGAGAAACCCCCAATCTCGATGGTGTAAGGACGGAGATGGCGAAGATGGCTTCGATTTGTACGCAAAGTTGGAAGATGTTGGCTTTGACCTAGGCGACTAGGCATCAGTGAAGGACTGGTCGGTGGCGGCGGAGGAGAGTAGCTCGTTCGGCGTGCCGGTCACCACCTCGATGCCGGAGTTCGCGAGTGCAGATAGGACCATGGCATCGGTATCTTGGAGCGTTCATGGTGGACCCCACATGTGCAAAATGGAGACCCCTCGTTGGATAAGTACAACAACTTTACCGACTGTATTAAACTTGGACTGTACATGAGAACTGGCCTTATGTAAAAGATGTATGTCATGGCATACATTTTAAAAAATAGATTAATTTTAATATATTAAAATATTTTATACTACTATTTTTGGTAAGATTTTTAATATTATGGGTAATTGATACAACTACTTATATAATTAAATATTTGTATTAAAAAATTTTACATTATTAATATTTATAAATTGCAAGTGATTTTACATGCTAAAAATAGATTCCTATATATCTGAATGAGTTACGAGAGATTACGAGTTTGACGTTTATCTCTATTCTTTGTTCCTTAATATCTTAATTGAAAAGTATACTTATAAATTAAATCTTTCATAAAATACTTAATCTTTTTTTATAAATTAATAGAATTGCTACAATAATAATTAGGAGAACATGAAATCATTATTATTAGATATATGACCATACAGTATATATGTTCTGGTTCCTCTCAAGTGAGACTATACTTATTACAGATAGTTAAATTAAACGTGATAATGTTACTGTAGCAGGCACTTTAATTCATTGAATTATGATATATGCCACGTGAAAGAAAACAAAAAAAGGGGGGGGGGGGGGGAAGGGTTATTTTTAGATGAGATGGCACTATCAACCATGGATCTTTTCTTGATCACGATGTCTACAATTATTTCTTTAAAACCTTTATTTTTTTTTGTTTTGGGGAATATAGAAGAGATGTAAAGTTTTTGTTCTTTTTGAATTTTTATAACCATTTTCTTTTAAACTGCAATTGTAATTTAAGAGCTTCGCCTTTATATTCCCCATCTTGCAGGATTATGGTGATCAAGGTTTGTATTCCTTATTATCATCTGTTCTTTGTGATTAATTTGGGTCACGTGTTTTGTCGGGTCTGCTTCAATCCGGGAAAATGCAGACCCCTCCGTTGCATTAATTTCTACCACGAAATCAGTTGTTTAGAAAGTTAATGGCAGGTTTGATTTGTTATTTTTATATTTCAATTTTTTTAATTTTTTCTTCATAAAAATTAAAAATTAAAAATTATAAACAGCAAATCAAACAAGTTCTTAATATGTTGGTCAAAATAAATGAATTATTTTACATGTAATACATCTATCTGAAGTCACTTATTCAAAAATCTTAAATTATTTAATTAAGGCACATAAATAATTTTATATATAACAATCTTGATTCCTTAACACGATAATTGCCCCAGTTGTATGGGCTCTCTTTAGAAATGCTGAGTATAAATAAAATATTTATAACCAATAGAGAGAAAGAAGTCCAAAGAAAATTGATCTCGCATATACGTAATCTTTGCCGGGTAAAAGGTAACGGGAAAATCAACAGTTTCTCACAGATAAGTCCATCAGCACCAGTTCTCGGAGGAAAATATCACAGATAAGTCCATCAGCACCAGTTCATATTGTCTGCGGTTGCTTCAATTCCATGCAGATTCCCAAATGAAAGTAAAATTCTGAAAAGTTTATTCTTTAGCTGTAGAACACACCGCGTCAGATAGATTTACTTTTCCCTTTCTGGGGAGGACTCGGTTTTTCAGATGATCAAAACGTAAAGTGCACAGGTACGTATGGTTTCCCTTTGAATTTTGGACCAAAAACTTCCGTCCTCTCTTTCAGACCAGTATATGTTCACATTATTCCTGTGGGCACTGCTTAATTAACTCATCATTAGAAAAGTTAGCAATTAACATTGCTAAAGAAAGGTAATCAGGGGCGGAGCCTAGTGTTTTGCAAGGGGGGACAATGCCCCACTAAAATTTCTACTCCTTTTATAAATTTTAAAAAATTTTAATTTAGCCCCCCTCCCCCAAGTAAAAAATTTATTTAGATGATTCTTAACAAATTTTCATTTAGTTATATGTTTAAATATTATAACAAATAATAAATTATAAATATATATACATGTGGATGTTTTTTTTTCAATTTTGATTGTTAAATATTTATTTCTTTTGTATACGATAATTTTTATTTAAATTATTATATAAAAATAAAAATAACAAGATATATATTTTTTATATAAAATTAATTGTTAAATATTGATCATTCTGAGAAAATGTTCTGGCTCCACCTCTGAAGGTACTTAACTCACCAAATGCCCATAATTTCTTTTTTGGTGAAAAAAATAAACTAGTATTGTATGCACTAAAAACATACCAAAGACTATGTCAAGGGTATACATACATGGCTAGGATAAAGTTATATCAGTGCAAATTTCAAGTTTTTATAAAACCCACTTTTGGATTATATTAGAAACTCACATCATATATATTAAGTTTGTGAAATTTTAAATTAATCTAAAATTATTTGGCATAGTTTTTATATACATCAAACTCAATATAATATATATACTTAAAATGAATAAAATTAAGTAAGAGCATTAAGTAAGAGCTATATGATTATATTGTTATTGATGTTCCATATTTATGAAATTTGACACAAATGATCTTTATGATGAGCAATTATAATTTATCGGTTGAATTGATAAAAAAAATTATTTCATTAAAAGTTATAATCATTTTAACACTATACTGGTATAACTTCATTCTAAGAGTGTGTGTGTGTGTGTGTGTGTGTGTGTGTGTGACGCACGTTTTCCTCCTCATGTATCTACAAGTTCTATCGTGTTTTGAGTCACTGTTGCCTCATCACAGAACAAGACTTGCCAAATCACACTTTTATCTTTTTAGGTCGAGAGTCATACTTTCCACTTTATATAATTTCAGCTCGTGATTATTGAACAGTAGATACCACATTGTAATGCTAAAAAAAAAAAAAAAAAAAAAAATAACAAACTTGGAGGAAGGATAATCCATATCCCTTCTAAAATAATGGTGAGTATTTATCACATGAGATGACGTTGTGTTACATATTATGATTGTTAATTATCATATAAGATTGGATAACATGAGTTTTTGTTGGCTAGGTCAACATTTAATATAGATAGATTAACTATGAGTACTAAAACCATTTACTTTTGTAAATATTTTGATAAAAAAAAAAGACTAATTAAAATTAAAACTCTTTTTTTTTCAGGA
The DNA here is from genome assembly GCA_031216105.1 of Dalbergia cultrata. NCBI lineage: Eukaryota > Viridiplantae > Streptophyta > Magnoliopsida > Fabales > Fabaceae > Dalbergia > Dalbergia cultrata. The sequence continues at coordinate 3,615,810 of CM062353.1, read as the reverse complement.
ATAAAAAAATATATTTAACCCATATTTCTTTTTGACTTTGAAATTGATGATCTATAACATATAATAAAGGTGATTGCCTTGCATGGTGTCCAATTTTTTTTTTCCCAAGTTCAACCTTCCAAATATTTCAAACAATTTTTTTATATAAGGTTAAAGTTGTAAATTACATTATCACCTAACTATAGAAATCGTTTTCAACTTCTCAGACAATGTTCAAAACTTCAAAACTCACAATTCTTTAAACTGATTTTTTAGCTCTCAGATTTTTCTCATTCTTCTTCCTTCTTGCACTCTCCTTTCAATTCCTATTCGCATTGCAAGTGATGCATGCAAACACTCAAATACTTTATTTCTGGTCAGACATGCATGTTTATTTATTGTGATCAACCTCATATCAAGGAATTCTACAATCACCATATTCACTATTCACCATGATTGCAAAAAGCAGCCCATTTCAACGATTATTTTGCCACGCTACCATTATAAGTGTTTGATCTCTCCCTGCAAGTATATTGTACTGGACTAGAAATATGGGCTGGACACCTCAACTTGAACCATGAGAGCTTGGAAATAGGTCCCAGATATCAGCCGCATGGTGTCCAAGTCTCCCATAGATTTACCCTAGATTTAGTTGAGGATTATCTCCTAAATCTCATATAGAATCTCTCTATATCTTTGTCACTATTATATCATATCTTATATTATATCATATCTCCTGCAAATATGGAATATATCTAATACTTGTTAAATCCCAGGAATATCTACTTTATTCAGGGAAAGATTATCTCGTAACTTATTACAGGGTCATCTAACACTATATAAGAGGTTCAACGCCCCCAGGTATCATAAGCTTATTACATGTTACTCTTTATCACTCTATGCCCCATTCATTCATTGACTTGAGTGCGTTAAAGTGTCTCTGTAGGTACTCCGCCCCCTGCTTGCATGGACATTTGAGCTACTTGCATCCTTACCACATTTCCAAACAAGAACATATATGATATTGTGAATAAGGTGTGAGTAAATTTATTGTAAGTGTGTTTCAAAAGTTAATAATGTCAATCACAAGAAATTATCTTGGATACATATTTCAAAGAATTAGTAAAGAGTACAAGATGATTCACGACAACAATGCAAGATGTTGCAATGTAATTTCAAACTCTCTACATGTGGATGGCAAGGAATGCTTTAGCTTCCTATTCTATCTTACTTAAATCATTTGTGTCATTTTTTCGATATGAAACACATTTTTTTTCTAAAGTTATTGTTAACTCTTGGCCTTGGGAAAATGTAACTCCCTCTCTTCTATCTTTCACGTTAAAGATATTGTTATAGATGTATTTGTAGTTACTGAAATGTAGGTATGAAAAACTGCTTTCTTCGATTTACTTTCATCCCATATTGACTGTGATTTCTTATTTCTATATTTTAGACTTTAATATTTAAATGTGTTATCTTAACGGGATACTACTTTGAAAATGACTGTGGTAGTTATACAAAAAAAAAATGTAGAAATTCCATAATTTGTGGTTTTTAACTTTAAAAAAAAAAGAAATGTGACTTGATGGACATGATAATACCTAACAAAACACTAGCAAATATAATAAAGAAAATATTTTAAAATTAGATTTCAAAATAAAATGATAAAGATCTCCTTATTGGGAATCCATGACAAATTATGTGAAAAATTTAAACAATATTAATATAGTAATGTTCTTCCTTGAGAATTTTGTGCTGCTATTGTAATTAGTATCAATAGTATTATTGTTATGAAAAATTACTACAAATTATTGATTGGTCGGGGTGCACAATAGGATAATGTGGCAGCCAATGAGAATAAATGGAGAGGAGTGAAAATGGCCACTCGTTAACAAGGCATGGAAACCTTCTTTATCGCACTTATTATGTCCTCTTTCTAGTCTCATAAATTGCCGCATAAAATATAATATTATATATTTAACAATTATATTAATTTTTTTAAATCTCTTTCCATTTCTATCCCTGAATTACAATACATGATTGATATAATGGAAAGAGAGCATGGTCTAGTCACAGAAGATTTCCATCTCATTAACAATGAGTAATTCTTGCCTCCACCGGGAGGAAGAGTGGATTTACTTCACATTATATATCAGCCTTTAATGCACCTAGGGTGAATGAGAGAGAGAGAGGTAGAGAGAAAACGATCAAGGGTTAAAGTGATTTCATGGAGGAAAATTTGATTTCCTCCGGGAGCATAAAAGAATTTTTCCATTAACAATAGTGTGTGTTTGTCGATTACGGGCTTCTAGAAAGCCCAGTGAGCCACCCATGACTACTCTCTCTTCCTATAGTGAGTAAGTGATCGAGTGATTGAGGGTTACAATACAAAGCAGAATCAGGGAACACATGGCAAATCTCTCTCTCTCTCTCAACACCCATCCATCATTTTTGTGGTTACCGGTATGCATTGCATAATTACTCCTCTTTCCTTTATTCCTCGATTCTCCATACATATATACATACACAATCACATACATACACAAAGGAATGCCTCCTTCGTCTTTCGTTTCATTCGCGGGTGATTGGGAGGGAGGGCCACCCTTCAAATTCTGCCCTTCTCCTTTGGATGGATCCATCTTCCTCCCCAATTTTCACAACCCTCCTTATCAATCTATATACCATCAAAATGTGCGACATTTCGCACTATTATTCCCTTCATTTCTCTCCTCTATGTTTCATTTTCTTCTGCCACCCACCCACTCTCATCAAAGGCCTTTAACTGCAACGTTTTTCTCTCTGCCACATTTTGCATCTCTGCTTAGGTTCTTTTTGCTTCGATAATTAATCGGATTTGTTTCTGTTACCTTTTCGATTCTTCTTGACATCCCTCTATTCAGCATCGGAAAAATACCCTGTTTTTTAGGGTTCTCTTTTAGCCCCATTTATTAACCCTCCGCTTACGTACAATTTTGGTTGAGAATATTTACACATGCCCCCATTTTATTGCCTAGAACTTGAATAAGCGGAAAACAAAATGAATAACTAGGTGTGAATTTTCCCCTGTTTGGGTATTGCTTTAGAGTTCCAATTGAGTCATCCACATCCCCTGTGCCCCCATTTGAGGATTTTGCTGGGATGTTTTTCAAAATCGTTTCTCATTATATCCACCATGTCTTAGTTGCTTGCATGCAGTTTACATTATATGAAGAATGTGTTTGCTTTTTGGAGGCAAATTATCTTAAAAACCCATGGCCATAAAATCTTATAACCGGCATCTGTGTGTCAACCATGCAGCCACCTAGTGTTCCATACAGATTTCGTGATTATTGTGTGAACCTGTAGGTTTTCTGCTATGAATGACAAATTCGGGAGCCAATCATGTCGGAAGGTGCAGAGATCGATGAGCTTGTGGCCCTTGATATGGAAAATTATATGGAAGAGATTGATGATGATGCTGAAGAACAAATAGATGGCGGTGGAGCAGATGGAAATGATGATGAGAATGCTGAAGGTAGTGTTAAGAACCTGAATATGAAGAGTCAGCTGCAGAGGCTGTTGCAAAAGATAATTACCTGAAGCAGAAGGAAGTGGCAGTGCTGCCGAATTTGTAGAATGTAATACCCAAATTTTAATCACTTAATGCTCAAGTATGTTAAGATTAATCTTTAGTTAGTATGTTCTAGTATGATAAATTATTTGGATAAAATAAGATACGATGAAAATAGCAGTAATAATTTTTCTTTTATAAAAATCAAACTAGAAGCCTTGCGCATTGGTAAATAGTGTACAATATTTATTTTACAAAAACTAACTAATACAATTGCAAACTAATATGAATCATCCAATGTTTGAATAATATATACACATTATAAATACATAAATAAATTCAAACAGTGTGTCGTAAATACTAAATAAATAGCGAGATCGATAAATATTTTCTGGCAAATAATGATCCGATAGTCAATAAAGTAATTGAACTTCTAAAAGAAGTATAACTCATCTAAATAAGTCTTGGGGATTGAGATAAAATCCTAGCTAATCTCATAATTATGAATAAAATTCTATCTATTTTCTTTGAACGTGCTCCTCTAAATGATCTTTATTTATTTGTTTCTTATAAATTATAATCTACTAGGTGCAAATGATTAAATTTAATACTTTGATACATAATTATTCCAAATCTTAAAAGTTTAGATATGCATCAATTAACAAAAATACTTTTTAAATAAAATCATCAAACTATTAATTTTTTTGTAATTTTTTATTTTTTGATGGATTGACAATGCGTCCCAAAATGAAATGTGCTTATTATTTCAATCCATTTAATTTTGACCGGCCAGCCTATCCTACCCTGTTTTTTATGAGTTTTTGATGGGATGGGTCTAAACATGAGGGGTCAGCCAGTTTTGACATATGTAGGTAGCAAGTTACTCAGTAGGAGAGTAGATATTGCAACTCAATTAAATGTTGTCATCCACAAGACTACAAATCAGGCATTCCAACGAGCCTAGAATTGTAATGGAGTAACGAGAATTAGCTTGAAATGATTTAATGCCTAAGAATTGATCATTCTACAGGAAAGATGCATATCGAAAAGCAATAAGTGCATAGAGTTGTCCTCAGAAATTCCCATAGGCCACTCTCAATATGTGTGATTTCATGATTCTTGGAAATGTACTTTACTGTTTGGATTCCAGTGGGATGTGAACATGTTTGGATTGTGAACGGAGTTGGATTGGGACTGTGTCACCCACTACAGCTCGCAACATAATAAATCATTAAGCCATCCTGACTTAAGCATTAATAAAATCCTTGTGGATGGGCCGTTACTATAATGCGAAGATGCCATTTTGCCCATTTAATACAAAGCACAAAGATTTCCTTATTTTCTTGAAATTTGTAAACAGGAATATAATCACCCCAAATGATTAAGTGCAGCATAAAGCTATCCAAAAGAGTACCCTCCAAAAACCAAATTGAAAAGGAACAAAAAAAAATAATCATGTATGCACGAAATGATAATGCCCATAAACAAGATGAGACTAGAAAAGTAATACTCCAGTATCCAGATAAGTTGTACCAGCCATTAAGGCAAGCACATAAAATCAAGTTCCATAACGAAGGGGATAAAAAAAAAAACAATTTTCTTACATTAGCCAAGCAAAAAGAAATAACATAGTATTCTGTATTCACATGTAAAATTTGAAGGAAGAAATTTATATGGCATCTGAAAGCTCACGAAGACGTTTCTCTAAGTCATCCAATTTGGTAGGCCAATTGGGGTTTATGGAGAGTGGACGAGCATTGGAGTAATCCAGAGTACTCTCTTTTTCCCTGGGAGTGGCGGCAGAGGATGACACCCTCCTCATCTGCTGCTCCTGCTTGTTCTTCATCATCTTCTTCTTGCGAGCACTTGCTCTCTGCAATGCCCGTAGCACATCTGACCCACTTATCTGCGCTTCCTCGCCTCCCTGCCCTTGTGATTTCGGAACCGGAGCTGCCTGCTTCGATTGGACGGTGGCGAGGAGGGTGCGACCCGACTCCCCAACTTCTTGTTGACTGGTGGAGACCTCCTCGTTCTTGACCGATTTGGGGCGGCACCGCCGTGGCAAAGACACGGAGGAGGGAGCGCCGAGGTGCGTAGCGTGTTTTGGACTCATAAGGTGGAAAGGCCTCGCTGGACTCTCCAACAAACACAAACACCGCATCTTTGTCCCTTCTCTCATCTGTCTACGCTCTCACCCATCCAAATCTTGTTTTTATTTTTGTTTCTTATTATTATTTTAAATGGCAAAACCCACAATCAACTACAAAAAGGCGATAGCAAAATACCATGACGCACCGCCCTTAATTAGGGAAGACATAAAATGATCTCCTAACACATTAAACAGTTTTCTAACGGCAATTATTTTTATTTATTAATCGGTTTCTTTCTCGTTCGTTGAAAATGAAGATTGAAACTTGAGTGAGGAAGCAACAGTGGGCCAGTGGGCTTTCAATAACATTTCCATTAGACGAAGTTTCTCGACATTTGGGGGAAACCACATATCCACATACCAGACCCAAACGAAAACACATGGCGTGAGCCATATGGCGTTTGCGGAGTCTCCCCTCTATCATTTTTGTGGGTATGAGTAATTGAGTTGTCAATCTCGTTTGACAGCATTGGGTTGGGCCATCACGTTTGTGGTCTACAATAAACTACTATTCATCACGAGTCTTTAACAATTATATATATATATATAATCGGGCCAAAAAAATAGAATATAGATATTAAATAAATAAAAGACTCTGATTTTTCAATTTTATTAATTATAATTAATGTAATTCCCAAAAAGAGGAGAAAGATATCACTGGTTAAAGGCAGTAGTTGAGCCACATTTAACATACATAACCTGACTAAATATCTCCGATTTTTATTCAATGATATATATGGTACACCTGTGTCTACGACAATGTTCTTTTTTGCAATCGAATAAATATCCCATGGCTAACGAAATCAACAGCTCCTAGAACATTCAGTGCAAAAAAGTTGAATTATTTAGTTTTTTTTTTCTCTTTTCCTGTTGACTATATTGTTTCGAGAAACATCATTAACAAATCATGTTGAAGAATTATTTACTGCGTGAAAAGAATTATTGTGAGCTAGTACAAATTTGTTTTTCAACGAATGAATATAAATGTCATTATCCTGCCATTTACATGTCACAGTCACTGCAATATAAGAAAATTGTTTCTACTTTGGTAGTTGAGTAAAGTGGGTGAAATTAAAAAAAATAAAAAATCGGTTGAAGTATAAAATCACATTCCTGCTAAATTGTTTGCATTTTAAATTTTCGCTATTGAACTGGAGACGCCCGAAATGAAAATTTGAGTGCAAGGACCAGTGGTGCCAATTGTTGGGTTGGGCTCCCTTCCATGTGGAGAAAAGCCCAAACCGCCTAAGCCCACTTATGAGTCACTTACCTAATGATAGGAGTCAGCTAGGGTTGTCAGAGGTGTGCTCATTTTGGTCACAATCCCGCATCCACACAAAGTGAGAGAAGAGAGAAACAACCAAAACCCGTTTTTATTTTCCTTGTCTGACAGTCCCCGTAATACGGCCGTTTTCGTTCACCGTTGGATCGTTCTAAAATTTGGACAGCAGGTTCGCAACAGGTGGTTCTTCATTCTGAACGGTCGGATCATTGAGTAAACGTCTGGAGTGTGAGATATTACTCACGAACAGAGATGCTGTTTCGGTTTGCGGAATCAGCTTTTCTGGTTTAAGCTGTCACCGTAAATCACCGTTTGGGAAGTCGTTCACCGTTGGATCGGGCTGAAATTTGGACAGCAGCTTCCAGACAGGTGGTTCTTCATTCTGAACGGTTAGATTGTGGAAATAAGGTCCGGAGAGTGATAAAATGGTCTCGGACAGAAGCTCCAATTTTGGGGTATTTCACATTTCCTTGTTCTCAATTTTGTGAATTGGTGATTGGTTGGTTTAGATTGTTGTTAGCATGATTTGTGCATGTATTTGAGACTCTCTTGTACCTGTTTTGATCATAGTGGAGCTATTTCATTGGTCTGGACGACCCGTGATTTTTGTCTCTCACATTGAGGGAATTTTCCACGTTAAAAATCTTTGTGCATTGTTCCGATTATTGTTCTGGTTAATTTGTGTTGATTGCTGCCAATATTTCGCTGCTAGAATTGTTGCTCCTCTTGTTCTTGCAAGTAGAGAATTGTGTGTTTAGTTCCCAACATTTGGTATCAGAGCTCTATCTTGGGCATTATTGATTATAGCTTGCTTGAATGATGGAGGCAAATACAAATAGAATGGTATCATTGAATGGTAGTAACTATCATATATGGAAAGGCAAGATGAAAGATTTGTTGTTTGTTAAAAATCTGCATATGCCTGTGTTTGCTACACAAAAACCAGAGTAAAAAACTGAAGAAGAATGGGAATTTGAGCATCAACAAGTTTGTGGTTTTATTCGGCAATGGGTAGAAGATAATGTTTATAATCACATTGCTAATGAGACTCATGCTAGAACTATGTGGGAAAAGATTGAATCCTTGTATGCTTCCAAGTCTGGGAACAACAAGTTGTATTTGTTGAATATGTTGATGAATCTGAGATACAAGGAAGGGTCTTCCATATCTGATCATTTGAATGAGTTTCAAGGAGTTTTAGATCGGTTGTCGTGCATGGGAATCAAGTTTAAAGATGAGGTTCAAGGACTTTGGTTGCTAAATACTTTACCAGATTCTTGGGAAACATTTCACATCTCTCTCACTAATTTTGCTCCTAATGGTGTGGTAACCATGCAACTTGTCAAACGTAGTGTCTTGAATGAAGAAGTGAAAGAAGACTCAAGGTTCTTCATCTCACTTAGAGATGTTGGTTCTGAGAAAATAGGGGAGAAGTCGAACAAAGGCACAAAGGGTAGAGGTAAAAGGTAAGCAAGTCCAGATCAAGGTACAAAAATATTGAATGTCATTCTTGTCATAAAGCAGGGCACATCCAAAAGCATTGCTTTCTTTGGAAAAGGGAGAACAAAGGTAAGCAAGAGAAGAAAGAACACAATAATGATCGTGTCTCTCTTTGCTCGTCGGATGATCTTCTCATTGTAGGTTATGAGAACATGATTAATGTAGTATCGATGAGTCTGACCGGGTAATTGATAGTGGTGCCTCAATACATGTCACGCCAAGGAAGGAGTTCTTCACATCTTACACTTCAGGTGACTATGGAGTGCTAAAGATGGGCAATGATGGATTGGCCAAGGTGATTGGTATGGGAGATATTTGTTTAGAAACTAATGTTGGAATGAAGTTTCTGTTGAAAGATGTTAAACATGCTCCAGATCTCCGCTTGAACTTGATTTCGGTCAGAAAGCTTGATGATGAAGGTTATGTTAGCACCTTTGGTAATAGTCAGTGGAAACTTACTAAAGGCAACTTGGTAGTGGCTCGAGGAAAGAAGACCTCAAGTTTGTATGTGATGAAATCCACAATTGCAAAAGGCAATGTTAATGCAGTTGAAAGCAAAGAAGCTTCAGAGTTATGGCATAGAAGGCTTGGTCATATAAGTGAAAAGGGTCTCAATTGTTTAGCTAAAAAGGATGTACTTTCTGGTTTGAAGAATGCAAAGTTGGAGAAATGTTCTCATTGCATGGCTGGAAAACAGAGAAGATTATCCTTCAAGAAGCATCCTCCTTCAAGGAAATCAGATTTCTTGGAGTTGGTGCACTCTGATGTTTGTGGTCCATTGAAGGCAAAGTCTTTTAGTGGTGCTCTTTATTTTGTAACTTTCATTGATGATCACTCAAGGAAGGTTTGGGCTTATGCTTTGAAGACCAAGAATCAAGTCTTGGAGAAGTTCAAAGAATTCCAAGTTTTGGTCGAGCGGCAAACAGGTAAGAAGCTTAAATGCATTCGTACTGATAATGGTGGTGAATATTGTGGGCCATTTGATGAGTATTGTAAACAGCAAGGTATTAGGCATGAAAAGACACCTCCTAAAACACCTCAGCTAAATGGTTTAGCGGAGAGGATGAATAGGACTTTAATTGAAAGAGTTAGATGTATGCTTACTGAAGCAAAACTGCCTAAGCATTTCTGGGGAAAAGCATTGCTTACAGCTGTACATGTGATTAATTTGAGTCCTGCTATTGCTTTGGATAATAATGTTCCAGATAATGTTTGGTTTGGCAAGAATGTCTCTTATAATCACTTGAGAGTGTTTTGGTGCAAGGCATTTGTTCATGTTCCAAAGGATGAAAGATCTAAGTTGGATGTGAAGACAAAGCAATGCATCTTTATTGGGTATGGTCATGATGAGCTTGGCTATAGGCTCTATGACCCAATTGATAAAAAGCTTGTGAGAAGCCGTGATGTGGTGTTTGTCGAAGACCAGACCTTTGAAGATATTGAGAAAGTGGAGAAGACTGAATCCCAGCATAGTAGTGACTTGATCGATGTAGATCCAGTCCAGCCACCACATGCACAAGAACTAGCAGAGAATCAGGCCCAGGATCATATGCAAGAAGATGACCATAGGGTTCGTGATGACCAGCAGGTAGGAAATTATTTAGATGCTCCAACTGATGATGTTGTTGATGATCAGCATGAAATACCTACAAATCAGCCTGTTGCACTTAGGAGGTCTACTAGAAAGATACAACCTTCAACAAGATATCCTTCTGATGAGTATGTGACCTTGACTGATGGGGGAGAACCTGAATGTTATGAGGAGGCTATGGATAGTGACCAGAAGCAGAAATGGGTTGATGCTATGCAAGATGAAATGCAGTCCTTGTATGACAATCAGACATTTGAGCTTGTGAAATTGCCTAATGGTAAGAGAGCTTTGCAAAATAGGTGGATATACAGGTTGAAACATGAAGGAAATTCTTCTTCCCCAAGGTATAAAGCTAGATTGGTGGTTAAAGGCTTTAGGCAGAAAAAGGGCATTGATTATGATGAGATTTTTTCTCCTGTTGTCAAGATGTCCTCTATTAGGACCGTTTTGAGTTTGGCTGCAGGTCTTGATTTAGAGATAGAGCAGATGGATGTAAAAACTGCTTTCCTCCATGGTGATCTTGAGGAGGAAATTTACATGGAGCAGCCTGAAGGTTTTAAAGCAAAAGGAAAAGAAGATTATGTGTGCAAACTCAAGAAGAGCTTATATGGCTTGAAGCAAGCTCCGAGGCAATGGTATAAGAAGTTTGAGTCTATAATGGGAGAGCAAGGCTATAAGAAGACTACTTCAGATCATTGCGTTTTCATTAAACAGTTTGCTAGTAATGATTTTATTATCCTTTTGTTATATGTTGATGACATGCTTATTATTGGTCAAAATACTTCTAGAATTGATAGGTTGAAGAAGCAACTTGGGATGTCATTTGCAATGAAGGATCTCGGACCAGCAAAGCAGATTCTTGGCATAAGAATCATCCGGGATAGAAAGGAGAAGAAACTTTGGTTGTCACAAGAGAAATACATTGAAGCCGTGCTGCAAAGGTTTCAAATGGAGAGTGCTAAAGCTGTTAGTACTCCTCTTGCTACACACTTTAAATTGAGTTGCAAGCAAAGTCCATCAAATGAAGAAGAGAAGAAAGACATGGAGAGAGTTCCATATGCTTCAGCCGTGGGTAGTTTGATGTATGCTATGGTATGCACTAGACCAGACTTAGCTCATGCTGTTGGTAGTGTTAGTCGTTTTCTTTCAAATCCAGGAAGAGAACATTGGAATGCAGTGAAGTCAATTATGAGATATCTCCGTGGTACTTCTGGCTTGAAGTTATGTTTTGGAAATGAGAAGCCTTTTCTAGTTGGTTACACTGACTCAGACATGGCAGGAGGTGTTGACTCTAGAAGGTCTACTTCAGGTTATTTGATTAAATTTGGAGGTGGAGCCGTAGCTTGGCAATCTAAGTTGCAAAAGTGTGTTGCTTTATCCACTACAGAAGCTGAGTTCATTGCCATTACCGAAGCATGCAAGGAGATGCTTTGGATGAAGAAGTTCTTACAAGAACTTAGTTTTACTCAAAAGAAATATGTGCTATTTTGTGATAGTCAAAGTGCTATACATCTTGGTAAGAACTCAACTTTTCATTCAAGGTCTAAACATATTGATGTGAGGTATCATTGGATACGTGATACTTTGAATGCTAAGTTGTTAGAACTTGAAAAGGTTCATACTGATGAGAATGGTTCAGATATGATGACAAAATCTTTACCAAGATGGAAGTTTGAAGCTTGTTGTTTGATCGCCGGTTTGGCGGTTACCTCCACATAGTCGTGAGGGGGAGATTTGTTGGGTTGGGCTCCCTTCCATGTGGAGAAAAGCCCAAACCACCCAAGCCCACTTATGAGTCACTTACCTAATGATAGGAGTCAGCTAGGGTTGTCAGAGGTGTGCTCATTTTGGTCACAATCCCGCAGCCACACAAAGTGAGAGAAGAGAGAAACAACCAAAACCCGTTTTTATTTTCCTTGTCGGCCGACAAATCCCTCTGACCGTTCATGAATTCGTTCACCGTTGGATCGTGCTGAAATTTGGACAGCAGGTTCGCAATAGGTGGTTCTTCATTCTGAATGGTCGGATCATTGAGCAAACGTCTGGAGTGTGAGATATTGCTCACGAACAGAGATGCTGTTTCGGTTTGCGGAATCAGCTTTTCTGGTTTAAGCTGTCACCGTAAATCACCGTTTGGGAAGTCGTTCACCGTTGGATCGGGCTGAAATTTGGACAGCAGCTTCCAGACAGGTGGTTCTTCATTCTGAACGGTTGGATTGTGGAAATAAGGTCCGGAGAGTGATAAACTGGTCTCGGACAGAAGCTCCAATTTTGGGGTATTTCACATTTCCTTGTTCTCAATTTTGTGAATTGGTGATTGGTTGGTTTAGATTGTTGTTAGCATGATTTGTGCATGTATTTGAGACTCTCTTATACCTGTTTTGATCATAGTGGAGCTATTTCATTGGTCTGGACGACCCGTGGTTTTTGTCTCTCACATTGAGGGAATTTTCCACGTTAAAAATCTTTGTGCATTGTTCCGATTATTGTTCTGGTTAATTTGTGTTGATTGCTGCCAATATTTATTCTTTAGAATTGTTACTTCTCTTGTTCTTGCAAGTAGGGAATTGTGTGTTTAGTTCCCAACACCAATGCATATTTTTCTCTGTCACACCGCTAAACTTTTCTTATTTATATACTATTTGAATGTTTGTCTGGTTCAAAATTCATTCAACTTATCTTACATGTAATCATTTTACTACTACGTCATATTCGACAATATCAAACGATTTCTATCGTGCAATTGATAGAAAATTGTGTTTCATATCTGAAGGATCAGTTTCTGATGTAATCTTCAACTACTTTTGTCGTGCATTGGATAGAATTTCGCACCGCTTATGAATCTGTGACTGCAAGGCTCTTATTTATATAAAGAGAAAAAAAAAAAAAAAAAAAGAGGGGGGAAGGAGGGAGAAGAAAACCCTGTTTTTCACGGTTTTCAAGCGTGGCATAGAATATAATGCACAGGAAATTCTTTCGTTTCTAGTAGCAAGTGGAATAGGATGGAATGAGGGAGGCAGAATTGAGTTGAAACAGATGCAAGCACCGTAACACCGTTGAATAAAAAAGTGACCGCCGATTTTGACGAACAACATGCATGCCCCACCTGGAATACTCCAACTTGATTGATCATCCTCACCCGACTGTGGGGGTGTTTGTACCCGCAGCACGTGTTTTTTAAATTTATGTGTGAACCACTGAACCGTCAGATATTTTTTATTTTTACAAAGATATTAAATTAAAAATTCTTCCTAAAGGAGATATGTGAATGACATGTGAGAGTTCAACACGAGTTTAATATAAACTCAATGGTGCAGGAGACGATTACAATTCCTAGACTATAAGTTCAATTGCAACTCGTGGATGAGCATAACTTTATCATCTGGCACATTAACAATCAAATTAGCTGATTCTATGATATTTAATTGAGTGTATATATTAAATAAATAAAGTTAATATGATTAATTTTTATTGTAAACGTGTAAATATAAAATATAAAATTTATATTTCACGTGCCAGTGGAACAAACAGAAATGCTAGACATGGTGGATTTCATTTTCATACATACACTATTATTACTTTTTTCCAAACCCGCAACCATTATAATTCATTATTAAACGGTTTACAATTCGCCTTATATATCTATTAGTATGATGATCACGATTATTATATTATTTACAAGGGTATTTTTGATTGGAAAGTTAAAATGAGATAACTATTTCATAAATATAAGTATTATATGTAAAATCACCCATTGAGTTCTTAAATGAGAATTTATACTCCATTCCTACTACACAGTGACCAAACACACCTAAAGAGAGGATAGACTGCTGAGAAGAGAGGATAAGGGTTAAAAGCAGTAATTAATTAATGCCGTAATAAATACTGATTAGTTAATTGATTGATTATAATGGCAGGTAATTTAATTAAATTATAATAAAGGAGGAGGAGGAGCTGATTGATTATTGAGGATGAGGAGGAGGGGGGGTGGTGGCAGTGGGGAGTGGAACAGGGTACTTGTGGAGGGAATCATCCCAGGGATTGCCCCGCCAGTCGGGGAGAAGGGGCATTCCCCTGAGGGATTTCCAGACGGCGCTGTTGCACTTGAAACCCGACCCGAATGCGATCTGCCAGACGCGGTCGCCCTTCTTGACGCGGCCCTTGGCCTCCGTGTAGGCCAGCTCGTACCAGAGGGAGCTGCTCGACGTGTTCCCGAAGCGGTGCAGCGTCATCCGAGACGGCTCCATGTGCCACTCGCTCAGCTCCAGGTTCTTCTGCAGCTCGTCCAGCACCGCCCTCCCCCCAGCGTGGATGCAGAAGTGCTCGAACGCCAGCTTGAAGTCAGGGATGTATGGCTTCACCCTCCTCCCCTTCAGCACCTTCCTCCTCACCAACGACACGAAGAACATCACCTGCTCCGACAGCGGCAGCACCAGCGGCCCCAGCGTCGTTATGTTCGTCTTCAGTGCGTCCCCCGCCACCGCCATCAGCTCCCTCGCAAGCCGCACCCCAATCCTCCCTGTCTCGTCCTCCTCCTGGTACACGCACTCGTAGTTCTTGTCGTCTGCGCCCTTGTGCGTCCTCACCGTGTGCACCAGCTCGTACTTTGACTGCCCCTTGTCCTGCCCCTTGTTCGACAGCAGCATGGCGGCAGCCCCCATCCTGAAAATGCAGTTGCAGAGCAGCATGGACCGCTCGTTCCCGAAGTACCAGTTCAAGGTTATGTTCTCCGTGCTCACCACCACCGCGTAAGAGTTCGGGTTCGCCTTCAAAAGGTCCTTTGCCAGATCAATTGAGATCAACCCCGCGCTGCAGCCCATGCCGCCGAGATTGTAGCTCTTGATGTTGGTCCTGAGCTTGTAGTGGTTGACGATCATGGCGGAGAGGGAAGGGGTTGGGTTGAAGAGGCTGCAATTCACGATAAGAATGTCAATGTCCCTGGGGTGGACCCCTGTTTTTGCGAACATAGCATCGAGGGCTCCGAACATAACAGCCTCTGCTTCGAGGCGCGCTTCTTCCATGGAGAGGTTGGGAGGGCGGGCGGTGATTCCTCTTGGGAGGTAGGTCTCGTCTCCGAGGCCTGCCTTGCTGGAGATCCGCCGCTGGAACTGGAGGGTGTCTTCGTCGAAGGCCCCGCTCTCCTCCGTCATCTTAAGGAAACCCTCCACCGAGATTTTGCGCTCCGTCTCCGGCTTGTAGCACGCGAAGTCCACCAGGTACACGCTCGGGGAGCGCGTGGCCCAGTATAGCCCGACGAAGAAGAGGAGGGCGGCCGAGCCGGTGAGGCGCGTGAGCGCGTGGGTGTCGTCGAGGTTGGAGCAGAGGTGGCGGAGGTTGAGGCCGTGGAGCTGGTGGTGGAGGAGGGACGCGAAGAGAGGAACGATGACGAAGAACATGAGAACGGTGGCGGCGTTGCATGAGTACCCGTAACCCAGCTTCACGTACTTGAGCTTCACCGACTGCAGGAAATCTGGCAGCCGTCGCCGGATTTTGATGACGGCGGAGGACGAGTCCTTGAAGTCCATCTCAGCCGTTAATCTCTCCTTGTCCATGTCTATGCTGTCGCGACCCATTGTTGATTGTTCCTTCTTCTCTTTTCTTTTTCTTTTACTGTTTTCGTTTTGTTTCCTGGCTCTTCTCTTCTCTTCTACCCGGTTTTCTGTCTAATATGTGGTGGTGGTGGTGGTGCTGCACACTCAACTGTGGTCTGTGGCTATGTTTCTTTGTCTGAGGGGCTCTGTTTCGGGTCTATTGATTGTGATGTTTGGCAAATATTTTGAGTTTTACGTTGCTTTATAAACCAGGCCAGGACAAATTTCCATATTTTTTCATTTAAGTAACTCTATTTAATCCACTTCTATTTATTTTCACTCGTTATCTATTAACAACAGTTGCTAAGAATTTAATAATCAAATTTTCAATTTATATACCAGCAACAGAATAAATGAGTATTCTTAAGTTGTACCAAGCTCGTTAATTTGCATATTAATACGTCTTCAAGGTACTAATACCGTATGAAATAGCTAGTTACAATAACAAAATAAGTCAGCGGGGGAGTTGCGTTTCCTGGAAGCTGAACCATAATTTTGCTAGTAATATTATGTATATAATAAGATTGCATATTATTCTAATTTCCATTCGGTTTTCAGTAAGAAAAAAGAAGCGAAAATGGAAGCAAGCTAGGCACTCACGCTAGAAACACAGATAGACTTGGACCGCATGGACCTTAGCCCAGGAAGTCAGGATAATAACCCGCAAGAAACCTATTATTATTATTATTAATCTCATCTGAATTAATTTTGGGACAGTAGGTTTGACAATGGATGTATAGCTCAACCACTTCTAGAACACCGCTTTATATTATATATATGATTTTATCCAAAACAATCAAGAACTGGCTTTTGGGTTATGTAATTCATATTAATAATATGAATTAATATTCATTTTAGTTCCTTACTTTTTATTTATGAGTAATAATTTTGATTCTTAATTTTTAAAATAAGTTAAATTAGTCATCGACATTGTAAAAGGTGAGTCATATTAGTCCTTTAACACACTCTTACTTAATATTCTATCATTAAGTGATACCTTAACATACCATATGTATTTAAAGTATAATCAAATTTAAAATTATTTATTTTTGTGTTTGAAATTATATAAAATGAGTTATTTAAATATTTATTCTAAGTCATAAAATGATTCATTTTGTGTAATTTTAAATAGCAAAATAAATTATTTTAATCTCCATTATACTTCAGATAGCACATGGTATGCTAAGATATCACTTAATATTACTAATTATCATTAAATTGATAAAATGTTAAATAAAAGTGAAATAAGGGACTAATTTAATTCACATTTTATAATATCATAAACTAATTTAATTTATTTTAAAAGTCAGAGACTAAAATCACTCACAATTAAAATATCAAGTATTAAAATGAAACATTAACCCTAATAATATATAGCAGTGGACAGACAATTGATTGTAAGAACGGGAGGTGCGAGATTTTTCTCTTAATTAGCAGGATTGTGTGTCATCACAGGCTTTTTCTTTGGCCCTTCTCCACTTGTGTTATTTAATTTGACGTATACCAATGAATAAAAACGGGGGATTATCACACGCAAATGCAAACCAAAAATAGTATTTGTAGTAGTGTACAAGAACGATGCAGTTATCTACTTTGGGGTCATACGTAGTGTAATGTATGCAGCAGCCAACTAGATAAAAAGGGCATGGGGAAAATTTGGGAAAATAGATAGAAAGCCGGTGGTTGCTGGTGGCTAACCATCAAGGAATGATTAGTGGTCTTTTATTGTACTTAGTTCTCAAAATCTCAGCCTCATTTGAAAACTTTAATCATAATAAAATAGATATCACCTTGGGTAAATCAATCCCATCACGTGATCTTCCACATTTTCAAAGTTTTCTTTGCGTTTTAAAAAATTAATAATTATTTTAATATCTAAAAAATGAGTCCCTTATTTAAATACTAATTTTTTACTATAAAATGATATAATAATACTTACTTATTCTCACTCATTATCTCATTTCAAAATAAATAAATGGATGTGTAAATAGAACACTTATTTTTAAGTGTTTGAATAACATAATTATTAAAAAATACAGCATTTACTGAATTTTTTTTATTAATTTGTTATTATGCCCGTTTATTTAAAGTGCAATGCCCTTCATGACTCTCCGATGATATATGTACATATATATAGCCAACAAAAATAAAGGGCATGCAAGTGATAGAGCTGCATTTTCGGGATGCTCAATTTCTTTGTACTGCGATGCATTAATTTCTTTAAAGTAAAAAAGGAAAAAGAAATGCATTTCAGCAAGCTTAAAACGATCAAAAACTGATAGGCTGAAGCTGGGTTCAGGACGAGGAAACCAGGGCCAAAAATAAAAAAGATGTAAGTAGTAGCTGATCTAGATCATTCAACTGTTGTGCCGAAGCCGTAAATTATGTGAATTAGTTTGGTGGATGATGGTAGAAACAAAAAAATTAGTTGACTTTCCGAGTAAGCAATTGGATTGAACTCAGCTATATCTATCTGGCTAGGATGGTGGAGAAATGGTTTAGGCCAACAAATTTTAACGGCACAGCCTTAACCTAGCCTACCTAGTTTTACAAATTCAGTTCCGCAGACCAATTGATGCCATACTATGCAAGTTTCTTAGCTTCTGTTATCCCTTTTTTTTTCGCTACCTATTGACAAGGATATTAAGATTAGGAATTAATCTAAAGGGGTTGGGCAGAGGTGGGATTGAATGCAGGACCTCGCACTTAAAGGGTATGGAAGATAATCCTGGCTACTGCACTCTGAGCTCAACACGCGTTATCCATTTGTTTAAATTATTCATTTTCTTTAATTTCACAGAAGTTATGATTTGTATGTGATTGATATTTCAACACATGGACAGCCATTCAAGTTTGCTCAAAGTCAGAACTGGCCCCAGTGCCACAGATAGCAATCATAAAGCCCTCATTGAAAATTTTCATGGTAGAAAGCAACACTAGACTTACATGCTCCAATCCACAAAACCGTCATGAGATATGTTGCTCAACGACCTCGTTCAACTGATCTCACATTTTGTATGAGGTTGACCAAGAAGGATACACTTTATATGATTTTGGTCAACAGAAAGTAAAATCGGTATTTTCTTTTTCACTTGCTTAATTGCCCATTGGCCAAGCCTTAGTTTAGCCAATATGTTATGGGTCGCACTGGATTCAAATTCTTTAAAATAAAGTTGATAGTCACTGATGAAGAAATCAACTACGTACTCGTATTTTTATAATGTGAACTTATTATTTTCGCAATGATCCGGAGGGGATTGTTCTCAATATCGCACTTAACGACCCATAGTATAACATTCATTTGACTATTCGTTTCGAGCTAAATAGGAGTGCTCTCACGATCCATCTTGAATTTGTTATACCTCGCTCTTTGGATTTTTTTTTTTATTTGCGATTATCAATTCACACTTGCCTTTATTTATTCTTTAACTTAATTGTAAGGCATCAAATGCTGATACGAGTTGTACTAGGAATGAGCATGTGAGAAAATTGTAATCGAGACTGTCTTGAGTGCTACACTATCTTTAGTTTCGGTTTGGTTTTCGCTTGCAGTTCTTTAATATCATAAAAACTTAAACTCTGAAATAAACTATTGATGGTTATAGATGAAACGAAGACACAAAAAATAAAGACAATTCTTCTCAACCTAATTTTGTCAGGTATATGAAAGGTTTTGAGTTGAATAACCATGAAAATATTACAAATGGAAGAGTGATAGTAAACTGTAAACTGTTCCCTGGAAAGAGATGAAAACTACTTGTCGTTGGAGGTCCTGGGTTGATATTTCGAATAGGACCCTTTGAATTCCGCAACTTGACAATGGTCCCCAAAAGCAATTGAGACAGATGCAGAGCTTTTCTATAAGCATACGGCAGTGGATTTATGTACTCAATTAGCAAGTGATATTAAAGCTTTTGGGTCCCATCCTTGTATGTATAGTGACATATATACCAGCATTTGAGGGACACTAAGAGCCTGTTTGCTTTATTGAAAATAGTTTTCAGTTTTCAGTTTTTCATTTTTGTGAAGGAAAAATTAAAAAAACTGAAAACCACAAATTTTAGTTTTCAGTTTTTCCTTCACAAAAACTGAAAATTGAAAACGGTTTCCAGCAAAGCAAATCGCCTAAGTTTTTACATACCACATTATACTGTAACATTGTTTCTCCAGCTAGAAGCTGATTCAATCAATGTGCAG
Source organism: Dalbergia cultrata (assembly GCA_031216105.1). Classification (NCBI taxonomy): domain Eukaryota; kingdom Viridiplantae; phylum Streptophyta; class Magnoliopsida; order Fabales; family Fabaceae; genus Dalbergia; species Dalbergia cultrata. The sequence goes on along the minus strand of CM062353.1, from coordinate 3,595,971 downwards.
TACAAACTGGAATATTATAGTGATATTTCTTTGTGCTTCTCCGTGCCTGTTCTTATTTGGGCCGATCAGTCTAAAGGCAATTGGATTGGATAAAAGCCCAAAAGCTTCCCTTTCTTTTAGTCTTTACTCTTAGGACAGCCATTACTCTCAGATTCAGATTAAAAAAAAACACAAGAAGAAGACAATTACTCCTGCCATGAATGATTAAAATGACCTTTAATTGTTCGGCTAGCACTTGAAACAGCGAAAAACGTTTTTAAGAAGCTATAAGGTGGTATATTTCGATGGTTTCGATATATTAAAACTACTTAACTTGTGCATTGTGTATGTAGGTGAATGGCTCAACTATCCAACAGCTAATAACATCCGTAGGTTACCTCATAATATGGGTATGGCCCCCACGATGCAACATATTTACTATTCGAAGTAAATTGAGTGTGTCACATATTTTATAGTATCTTTTTTTGGAAAAAAATAAACAATTTATGCACTCCCCGCTTCCCAAAATTGATTTTCAAATAAACTCATTAGCCTATTATATAAATTTTTAAATAGAAAAGCCCATGGAAATTTGTAAGACGAAATATCTAAATAAATTTTAAGAATCATAATCCGGGTGTTTGGAAAGGTTGAGAATTCAATTTCTTTAATTCTCTAATTTAGAATCAAATAATCATTTGGAATTCAATTTCCTATGAAAATTCAATTCCTTTAAAATAATCTAAAAGCAAATCACACCCAAATCGCTTTGATTTACAATAAGATTTGGGTCTAAAAGTTGATATACTTAAAATATTCTGGTCTAACTGTTTGTTTTTCATTCTCCCCCAAAACCCATTCAAAACTGAAGGACAAAATTGTCAAAACAAGGAATTCATTTTCATACATTTTAAAGCACATTATCGAATTCAGTTCTTCTCTTCATTCTGTAATTCCAAACTTAGCAATTCAAGATAGAATTGAATTGAATTTTAATTTTGTACATTCCAAACACGCTAAATATGTGGATCATATTGTCAAAACATGGCCTGCTAATAGATTTATGGTCCAAGTCCAGATTCTTTGGGCTAAGCAATATCTAATAGGTTGCACTTTGCTCACAGCTAACCCAGGTGGATATTCCCGAACAAAGAATTTAAAAACAATCTCGGTGGATGATAGAAAAATTTTGCGACAGATTATGGCATTTCGTATAAAATAAGCAAAAAATTTTACTATTTCTGGTGGATGGGATGACAACAGACAAGTCCTCCTGATGTTTATTTTGTTTTGAAAATGTTATTTGTACTCATTATTTGTGAAACACCGTGTCAACACACTTTTATTTACCATTGTATGGGGTGTGAACCTCACTTCGTTTAGGACCCATATCTCATCCAATAATAGATGAAAATGTGTCGATACAGTATCCTACTAAGTGTGAGTACAAATAATACTGATCTTTTGTTTTATCTCATAAGAGTCCCGAAGAATGTAATTTCACTGTTGACATGTTAAAGTGTAACACATTTAAAATTCGGCCCCATAGAATGAAGATATGCAATGCACATAGTTGTGAATACTTAATTGGGTCATGAACTGCTGATATATAACAATGCTTTTGCACTCTACCTATTGTTTAGTTTCGAAAGTTTTTCAATTTGGCTTTAATTAAAGGGATATCATCATTCATTAATAAAAACTTATTCTTTTCACAACTAGATATAAAATATATATTAAGATTGAAATCTTGTCAAATAAAACCAAATGAATAAGAATATTTATCACAGATATTGAAATAAATGAAAATATAAATTCTTTTTAAGTTTGAATTGTTTTTATAGTTTTTCCAATATACCATCACTTAAATATGTAAGGTGCATGAGTGGATTATGATTACATGCAAAGTGGTTAGATGAACAATTTTCATTTAAGAATTATCTAAGCCAAAGCTTGGAAAAATATGAGCAAGAGGAGAAAATAAAAAAATGAATAAAATAAAGAAATTAATTTTAAATAATTGACAGTGTAAAAAAACTTAACATCATCATTTAATCATATGCTTATATTTTTAAGACTTTTAGAATAATAGAAAATACTTTTGTTTACCTAACAATACAAAATTTAATATTTGTAAGAAGATATTTTACATTAATATTGCATATAAATGTCATCTATCTTTGGGGTTTAAAAAATTATATAAAAATTTGTGCTTTAAAAAAGGAAAAAGAGAAACTACTTATTCAACTTACCTTTTTCTCTTATACTGCAATGAGTAACTTGAGTTGTGATTGTGGCCATTTTGAAGTTATTTTAGTAGTTAGTGTTGTCACTTAAATAAAAGCAGTTCATTTTTGTTGTTTCAATTTTTTGTGGGACCAATTTGGAAAGCTAAGCCACCGCTGGCCACTGCCCTTCCTTGGTTCCCAACAAACAAACTAGCTGTCCAAATGGGAATCAAACTATGGACAAGAATTAATTATAGCATATCAATTGCCATCTACCCCAGATAATTTCCAATGGAAAGTGTCAAAACCTGAGACATAATCATCTTCTCCCTAGCTTTTACTCTAACTAATATATATCAAACAACTTAGATTAAAAATAAAAAGGGAACTCCCATAAGAATAGCTTAATAAGAAGGACTTACTTGTATAAAACTCTGAAACAGAATCCCACATCATGGGCCTCTTGCCCTCTTAGCTTCCCTGCATTCATGTTCTTATTTGCCGCCCCTGTCCCCTCTTCTTTCACATCCCCATCATTTTCAACACACCCACCAACCTGCTTGATCATATTCCACACTTTTCCTTCTTCCATCACACTTGCAGGCAAGTTTTTCATATGTTCTTATCTGGTATGAGGGTCTCTTCATACCCTTTCCCTTAGCATATGAGAAATGTGTTGTTGTCAATTTTCAATTTCAGGGCAAGCCTGTACCCTCTGGGGCTGCAACTAGATGGGATCAAATGAAAGAGAGGAAAATGGGGACTACAAAAGGAGCAGGTGGATGATAACAAAGCCATACTTGGTTATTATCTTGTTGTGTTTGTTGATAAGCATAGCAGGAGGTTTTGTGCTTGGATGGTGGCTATACAAATATCACCCAACAAATAGGCAGCTTTGGATGGTTCCCTTTGGCTTCGTTCTTTTCCTTACCCCAATCATTGGCTGTGTCTCCCTTATAGTTCCTGACTTGGGCACTTCCAAAACCGATGAAGAAGAAGCTTATAGGACCCGCCAACATACTGATCCAGTAGATGACTCGCTTTGTGATCCAAAGAGATTATCTTGACACATGTAACCTGTTTTATCCAAGTTATGTAGTATCATTCTCCTGCTTTTAGGACAAGTGGTGCACCTCCTTGCTTTTATGGTGTTACTGTTACCTTTGTGCAATATTAGAAACAGTTCCGTCCGCCAGTTTAGTATAAAACTGTTTAAAGTGATCATCGGTGAATGTTGTGTACTTGATAGTTGAATGGGTACAATAGCTACAAGCTCTCTTCAATTGTGTGTTGTTGTTGTTGTTTTTTTTTTTTTTTTTATCAGTTGTCCAGTATCGGTCTGTAAGTATTCATCAAACAGAATATTTTAATAGTTTATATGGATTAAATGAAGGACAGCTCCATTAACTTTCAGCATTGTTTCACTTTATTATTCCCTTTCTAATTTATGATTAAAGATATTATTAGAGGTCTTAGCACATGACAGGGGTAGTTGATATCTGGGGCCAAATTTTCCAGTTTTATAATTGTGACATCCTTTATGATTTTTGGAATAATGGGTATAGCCTGTTGGGAATATCTATGAGAACCTAGGTAATTTATGTGAAGTGGAAGCAGCACGGGAAAGCAGGGCTGCAAGGGTAGGCAAGTCACACTCACAGATGTTCCCCTCCCCAGATTCTACAATCCAATTGGAATTGACTAGGCACATATGGTGAGTGATCGACTCTCTCTCTCTCTCTCTCTCTCTCTAAACAAACAGTAGCGTTCAAGATAGAGTATTTCTCCAGCCGCCCCCTGATTCTCTGACTTCCAGAAAGATGACGCTTTTTTCCAATAATACAACCATTTGGAATTTGGACAAGTAAATAAGTCAGACTCAGTGTTTCTTTTATACTTTGCTAACCGTGATCTGTTTCAATCAAACAACTTCAAGCTTCTATCAAAAAGGCCCACTCCATGACAGATTTCATGGTTCACAAGTCGCTGAATTTTCCAAATAGTGGAAAACAGTAGTGTAGACTCGAGTTTATGATAAATTATATATGTACACAATATCAATTAGTGTATTGATTGTAGCTATATATTTATAAATTTAAATTATATTTTGAATAATTGGTATATTGCTATGTGTAGAGTTTATCATGATCGTGAAGCAAGGCTATAGAACTACTATATCATTACTCTCAAATTGTAAGTGGCTATAATTATAAGTACTTAATATCTTATTTTAGACTATTAAATATTTCCCAAATTCAGTCTATTTCTTTTGAAGAGATAAAAAAACACGTGATTAATCCACAGTAGGAATAGTCCATGATAAGTAACATAGCAAAGTGGATGTGGATGTACACTTAGAAATAAAAAAATTGGAATCAATTCCACGATGCATTGTGTACCCAATTTCATACGGCAAGAAGTGCCAAAAACATAGCTAAGTGGATAATTTGAACATCCATAATCTAGTGAGCCTTTTAAAATAGTTGAAAGAGGTAAAAAAAGAAAAGGAATATATATATATTATTCCAGTAGTAACATTTTTCCTCTTGTAAATACGAAAGAATGATTACTACATGGAAAAAAAAATGTTACCACTTTTTTAAACCCAAAAAAAGGTAATTACATTTTTTTTCCTCTTGAAAATACGAAAAAATGATTATTATACCGAAAAAAAAAAGAGAAAGGGTTACTTTTGTCCCTCCACAAAAGCAATTTGCTTTACGCTTTATATTTTGATTCAAAAGTAATATCATATTTGTCTTACGACTACTAGTACTACTATCATCTTCCTAAATAGATTAATTAAACGGATGTATCAAATAATGAAAAAAATGAAGTATAATATTTAAGGAACCAAAAATTCACAAGATTATTAGGCTGATTCAGTTGGAAGTCATAGAATTATTTTTTACCTAATTATGGCATGGATGAAGGCAATCCCTCAACAAGTTTATGGCAGAAAAATAATCCCTGCACAACTTCTTTTTGGCAAATCTCTCATAAATTCGAAAGTGGACTCATCTGATTGATTCATACAAAGGTACAACAAAATCAAGGTGTCTCATTCAATAGTTTACATGAGAGTCTTAAAATTTTATGAAGAAAAGGCCTACGCGAATAAACCCCTAAACTTCCGAAATTATCAGGATATGCTTTCAAGTTTCAGTTTCAATTTTTTATCTCCCTCTTAGCTATTACTGTTGAGTTTTGGCCCTTCCAAATCTTTTCTCCAAGCTTAGCGGCTTAGCCTATGGGCTAACATGAAACATGCCTTGTAGTTTCGGGCGGGTTCTTTGCTGGGAAAAAAAGTGTTTGGGAGTACATGGTCCTTGAATCTGGATCATTAAAATTACAATCTAATGGTTGTAATTGATTGAAATTAAATTTTATTTAACAATAAAAATAATCCTATAATAAACTAATATTTATATTTTAATATTAAGATAATTCCTGTCAAGTGTTGTTTCTATTTTGCCCTTCTCCTTCCTCTTGCTCCTAGCTTCCCCTTCTCAGACCCTGCCCGTCTCTTCCAGATTTCGTACCTCCCTTTGCCTTCGTTACATCTTCGACCTCTCTCTAAAAATCAGGCAAAATTTTATCCTTGCTTGCGTTTCACGTAACACGCATAAGAGAAGGAGGCTCCCACAACTCACCCACCATTATACGTTGAAAAAGAGATTTTGGTTGTATAAGTATTAGTTGTGCCAAGATTGATAGGTAGTAGATCAGGAAAGTCAAGTAACAAAGACCACTTTTGATTGGTAAAAAAAAAATTCAGTAAAAATGATAAGCTCCTAAATAATTCTTGGTTTCTTTCTAGATATTACATTCAACGAATGAAGATATATTCGTTATGTTTTTTCTTTGAGACCCAGACACTGTTAGTAGGGTCATTTTAACATGGGCTTCCATAAGATCTGGACCATTTCATGGTCCTCTATTTTAATTGCAAAGAAACCCCCATTTGCTTAGTCATTGAGAACTTATATATTGCAACGGCGTCCCGTGCAATGTTAAATTTATTTTTTGAAGACACTTTGTTTCTACTATATCCTGTTGAATTGTTGTTTGGTCTCAACCACAAAGGAGGACAAAGAAGAACAACACGGTGACGCCACTGACACTAAGCGCTAGTTCCCCATCTCAAGGGCTTTGGGAGGAAACATTGACCTCTGTCTCCCTCCATGGCAATAAGAAAACCATCACCAAGCAGCATGAAATCCGTATACCATGGAGCATCTAACTAAAAATAGAATCCATAGCATAAAGTCCAAACAAGACCATAGATCTCAACATAAAACCCAATAAATACCACAAATCAATAACTCTCCCTTCCCCTAAACCAATGAATCGTGAAGGAAAGAGCTACATGCAGGATGATCCCAAAGACAAGGACACATAGCACTCATCTATTTAAACAACGACACACCAGAATATTAGGAAAAGGGGGAATATGGAGAAAAAGCAACAAATTAAACCATGTAAAAGGAAATTTATCTCAGTTGTTCAAATTGATTGTTTGTATTAACATTTCATCACACTTTCATCTCAATTTCTTAGGAATTCCGAATCCACCGCTACTAATTACGTCATCAACGGGTCAATCCTTTTACCAATTACAGATGGTTTCCTCTGTTAACACTGCTTTGTGCATTCCCAATTCCATCGGCAGAGATTGATCATAGTTTTGGTCGACAATCCCACAAGGGTTCTACAGCAAACACTAAACACTTGAATTAGTTAGTGTAAATTTCAAAAGATTTTGATATGGATAACATTTTAACCGTTAAATTTTAATTAAACTCAATCGGATGGTGTAGAAGGCAGGACCATCACATGGTTCAGAAGATATGGTGGACCAATGTAAAACAACCCCTGTTAGTAAGACAAATTCATGACTTGAGAGAGTTCTAAAGTGAAAGAGCCATATCTGGGAGGGAGAGAGAGAGAGAGAGACTACCAGATTGAAGAACATCACAACAATAATACTAGACAATATGGGCTTGGGTGTCAACACAAAGTACAAGATCAAGGCTAAGAACGAGATGGTGGTCGTGCAATGATGAAGAGGTAGGAAGGCAGAAGGAGGCACAGGGAAGATAGATAGGGTGGGGGATCAGGTGGGAATGAGGTGCCAGGGATAGAGAAAGAGAGAGGTTGAAGAAAATGATATACATATAATTTTAACACTTACTTTCTATTATAAAAATGTCAACGACCACATGGTCCCAAACTCATCATTCCCCACTGTAGAATTCACATGTAGTTTCGAACCAAACTGAGTTTGGGCGATGTTTATTTATTTTTTAACACCGTGAATCCGATCTCAATTGAGTCTTTTCTACTTTAATAACATAAATGTTTCTAATCAGTTTCAGTATCTTATTTCTTCTGCCCAAAAAGGTAAAAATCAGTATCTTATACCTCCAAGGATGAGCAAGAGCTTCCGTTCATGAAATCTTTAAATTCATTCCCCCCTTCCATTTTGTGCATCTTGTTGCTCGAGTGAATTGGAGTGATAAGAACTTGACCAATGTTCGGAAATAAATAATACAATGTCTCATTTGTGTGGGTGAGAGAAATAAAATCATAGTGGAAGGCATGAGCAGATGCTATTTATCGATTCGCATCATGCCTATGTAAATGGCTTCCTTTTGCTCTCCCCACCTCACCTCATTTCCCAACACTTCCATCTCTGGCGGTCAAATTTTGTGCTCCACAATGCCTTCGGCAAGTCTAATATTTGGATGAACTCTCGTATTCCTCTCATAATGGATATCAATGAGTACAAGATAGAAAACAGAATAATAATGCACTGCCTGATGAAATTCCACGTAAAAGCCTAGTAGCCTACCCCACCTACAACAACATTTCGCAGAATGGTGCACTAGCAGACAGGTCAAACACTAGGACTGAATTTTGTCTTTCAAAAGTAAATCTACGTTTTGTCCACTTCTGATGACAAGTTCTTAAACTAATTATAGGAATAATCGATACCAACTGAAAGGTTACATATATACATATACACATCTACTGGACAATTCTTTGATTTTAAACATCCACAATCATGTACAACAATATTTTAATGCCCTATGCTGAAACATTAGAAGTGAGCAGAAAATGGCATTGCTTATTGAAAGCAAAAGGTTCAAACGTAGAAGCCCAGCATGCCTCACACATCAACATCTGATCGTGTCGGGAACTCAATGCCCCTTAATGCAGGTATGTTGTCTAAATCCTCTCTCGAAAACAATGGGAACAACCATAAGGTCTTCTTTGTGCCGAAGACCTTGGAAAGCATGAGGCAAAACAGATTAAAAAACTGACAAGAGTGAATACTAGATTCACAAGCTATTAGTTCAGTTAGAGATCATGATACTACTATTACAGGATTTATTATTAATCAGCAGAAAACTTTATTTCTTGTTAAATTACATTAAAATCATCAGATTATTTGAAACTATGTTTTGGTCATTAAATTTTAAAGGAGCACCTCAGCTTAATCACAGATCATGATACTATGACTACAGGATTTTTTTTAAATGAAAGCAATAACTCAGCAGAGGGCAGAAGACTTGTCCTGTTTTGGGAACATTAAAAATAACCATTTCATGATAAATTACATCAAATCATTAAAACTAGCATTTGGTCACGAGGGAGGGGGGATGAGTGAAAGCTTAATGGAATTTTTTTTGATAATTGCACATTTTCTCTCAATTTTTTTTATCCCTCTTTCCTCTTTTATTCTTTGTAAACCAGCTTAAAACACAAGCTCCTGAATTCATATGCACAGAAAACTTTGGAATTGATGCCTCCAGTCCATATTACAACTATTGTTCCATCTAATTTAATTTGTGAAAACACTCCCCAAGCAAGCCCACAAAACAATTCATTATCATATTACTCTACACTTAACCAATCCATACTTTGTGTTCATAGTTCATAACAACCAATCCATGCTTTGTGTTCATACTTCATAACAGATAAGATCCAAGATAGCATATATATCCATAAAGAGAATGTCCATCATGGTGAATTGTAACTTGAATCAGAGATGACCATAAAAATGAATTCTTATTTTAAAATTCTTAACTTATGAATGAGGTATGTAATGTCAACTTCCCAACTTTATGAGCTTAAGTTTTTAAACAATGTTATTTTGCTGTTGTACTATTGTTTTGTTATGTTTTGCTACTTGGTACTTGGTATTACCTGCTCAAAATTCTTCTTTCTGCCCAGGTCATACCTCCACCTGACTCCTTTTTCCTTTTCATAAACCTAAAACAACATTTTGCTGAACAGTCATTTCAGATAAAAGACGATATTAAGCTGCTTGCTTTATAAAAAAATGCCCAGCTAGATGCTTTCAAAATTATTTTGGCAGTTAGCATACCAAGCTTCATCATAGTTAAAGGTAAATGAGACAATGAGGAGTAGATTTTTGAAAAACACATCCTCAAAACAAACATAGGACCCACATACATAACCATCTTACTATAATCAATGATGAGCTAATGAATCCCATGATTCTGTTGTATGGGTTAAAAATACCATGACATATTTACCAAGTCAAGAGAACAGGAGTGCACTGGGTCCCAGATGCAAGTTAACAATAATGTATGTCTGACAATAGCATTAACATATACCAGCTGAAATAGGGTAATGACTAATGAGAAATAACATTGTATTGGTTACCTCAACTGAAGTTGTGTTGCTTAACAGAAGTGATAAATGCATGACTACGAAACAGAGAAGACTCAGGGCAAAGGCAAAATTAAGAACTGCATCAAGGCATACAATCTGTAAGAAACATTAATACTTATGAGAATGCAACAAAATCTGGTCAGATAAACTTGATTAATATACGCAGGCTACTTATACTTACTAGAAGCCAAAAAGATTACAGCAAAGCCCCCAGGAGACAATGAATGAGTCTTGGCTCCAGTGAAGAATCTGATAAAACTAGGAACCAGAGCTAAGCAATCCAGTGTTGTCTCGAGAAATGTGTACAGCTATCAAAAGGTGGGGGGGAGAGAGAAATGAATTAGGCAAAACAAATACTAGAAAGTACCATGTCATTTATCCCTTTTCCAACTCCATCACATGACCTCCCCGATTTTCTTCTAACAGAATGCACTTCACTTTTTTCAGAATGTTATTCACTAAAATAAAAGTACCAATATATGCTTTCTGTTCATATTCACAAGCTCACACCATTCTTGTTGAGAAAGCATATATAGTTCTTCTTAATGATAGAGCAGTAAATGCAAATCATCAAGCCTCTCACTGTAATTTCAGTGTCAAAACAAATGCACTTCCCACATACTGTCACAAATGGGAAAGGCATTTCACTAGTTATTGCATTGAATAATTTGATGCAAACACAATGGATTAGCGTATTGCAAAGTTAACTTTTTATCACTACACCATTTCTTCATAACAACAGAGCAGTCCCCAAGCCTCTCACTTGAATATCAGTGTTAATTGTACATCACATGCACTGTCACAAAAGCAATAGATGCTTCCACAAATTATTTCATTGAATAGTTTAATGCAGAAGCAACAGGTTATGGAATTGACCAGTTAAATTTTATCACTTGACAAACATAAATGTGGACCAACAAGGTTAAAACACCAACAACAACTAAGCCTTATCTCACTAGTTGGAATTAGTTATATGGATCAGACGATGCCATAGTATCTTGTCATAAATCATGTTAACATTTAAAGTTTAAACCATTAAAATATAAATATCTTTTAATAGTTTCACCTATAGTTTTCCTAGGCTTCCATCTAATACACTCTCCTTATAAGGGCTTTTACAGGCGTTCTCTACACTTGTCCAAACCACCTGTAACATCTTTTCCAAAATAGGTGTACCCCAACATTCTCTGTAATGCATTCATTCCTAGTGTGTCCACTCATCCAGTGGACCATTCCATACAACCTCGCTAGTGTTATAGTGATTATAAGGAACAAAAGATACATATATATTTTACCAAGAAGAGCAGAAAAAACTTGTAGTTGCGTGCTCCAACGCAATTCACCACCCAAATACAATGATGATCCATCTTAAGAACACACCTTTGGCCTACAAATACGAGAAAAATGAATAAAACAAAACCACAGGCCTTGATATCTTTGATTTCATTACATAACCTTCACAAGGACATCATGGCAAGGAGTAGGCACAAAGAAGAACAGATAGGAGGGCAGTGAAGAAGAGACGTACAAACAGAGCAATGATGGCAACGGGGCGGCTTCCCATTTTGGCAGCGAGTGCAATACCCCGTGGAGGGTCTCACTCCGTTGCAAGAAGAAGAAGAAGAAGAAGCATCAGGTGCAACTTGTGCTGAGAGTGAGATTGGAGTAGAAGTAGCAGCAGCTTCCAGATTGCCTTCCTCCGACAAGGGGAGAGGCCTCCAGTTTTGAGGGACAGAGCCAGGGTCATTCAGAACCACCATAAAGTAGGACCACGTTAACAGTATAAGCTGCAGTTAAAATATGAATATCGAGAGCGAATAAAAAAGAAGGAAAGAGGGAGGGAGGGAGGGAGGGAAGGGAAACTCACGAGGACGTGAAAGAGGAGGAGGATGGAGAAGGCGAAGAAGGAGGAGAGCGGGGAATGGGAATGGAACAAGAGAGGGCCCCAGGTGAGGAAAACGACAGCGTAGTATGTGAGAGCGACAATAGCGGCGAACAAGAGGATCATGAAGTAGCCAAGAACGCGGAGGCCAGAGCACAGCTTAAACAAGTTTATGTGATTGTCCATTCCCAGACCCAGACCCAGTCCCAGTCCCAGTCCTCGTCGACTAATTGGGAGTGAGAATGGAAGTGGAACAGTAACAGCGAAGGGCCTTTGGCTTCTTCTTAGAGTTGTTCTGCTCGCCGGGAAAAGCCGTTTCCAGATATCGGAAGCCAGCCTGACGGATTCGATTCGATTCGATTCGATTCGATGGTTTTTCTCCGATCCCAAATCAGACAAAACAAATCCGATTGCCTCTGTTTGGATAATCAGGGGCTGCGCTTACGCTTGGGCTTGCTTGCGGGCGACAAAAGAATATATCCGTGCCACACAACTTTATTATGGATATGGATCAAACCTGGGTCGGTTCGGATCTTATTAGAGACCGAAACTTTTTTTTTTTCATTTTTAAAACATATATCTCTTCAGTCCAAAAACGATATAATGAATTATGTTGGGAAGGAAGAAAGAAGAATTAAAATTTCATCGGTTTATAATGTTACTGAATTTTAAGGTAAGTTCATGGCATTTATTTTAGAAGAGTTAGCTTCTAAACTTCAAATCTTTTTGGAAATATGAAAACAAATTTTAAAATGAAATGAAATAAAATAATGACAAAATCTTTGTTTCAGTCTCTCTAAAATTTTTAGTAGGACAAATTCGTCCTGGAAAAAGATAAAATAAAATTTATTTGACTATTTAGTTTTACAGAGATCAATTTAGGAGTTTATTTTTTACATAGACTAATTTATTCGATTTAAAATTTTAGAGGAATTAAAATGAGTGTTTTGTCTAATGCAATCTGTTTGTGATAATATAATGTTCAAAAATAAAAGAAAAGTCCTCATTTGTTCTAGTTCTAATATTAATTTCTAATGGAGAGTGTGAGACTTGCATCCCTCAAATATTACTACTCTTTCATCCATGCTATAAGAGGATGGCACCAAGTGTAAGAACCGCACGGAAGTGTTACTGCCCACCGATTTTTCATCTCATCAAAAGCTTATTTTGCCGTATGCCACATCCATAACATTTCCCCTTTATCTTTTCAAGGAAGCTGGTATTAAGAGGAGGGATTACAAAACGTTGTAATATATATTTCGATACCACCAATAAACCAAGCTTAATTGTGAAACTCTTTGCTGAAGAAAACACAAATAATAACCTTCAACAAAATGAAACCCTTCATCAACTAGTTAATCCGACATAGTTTGATATCTAATATCCAAATTATTGTTGTTTTACTTGTATAGAAAATTCAGATTTGTACTATTTTGGCTTTACCTATAAAATATGTTCATGCAATTAAAGAAAGCAAACAGGTAAACGAATGACAAACAATACACAGACTAAGGACAGATCCCACTTCGCTTTAAAGTAGTGGGTGCGGACACCCTTGGCTACTCTGAGTCTGAAAACAAAGACAGCTGAAACCAAAGTTATTTGTTTTCCTAAAATCAAATCAAATCATGCTAAATTGATTCAATATTGGTTTGATTTGTTTCTTTTAAATCGGATGAAAATCTTCTATTTTCAAATTGTGTCATTTTTCCCATCTCCTTATCATTTATTTAGATATAGAAAATACATATTATATATTTGGTAACTTATAAATTTTTAAATTTATTTTGATTAAAATAATTCCATGCGACAATAAATGAGTAGGAAGACAGGAAACAAACATTATTTGAAAATAGAATATTTCCATTCTTTAAACCCTCCTAGAGCTGAATATTCTACATTTAGAAACGTAGTAGAGAACTCTCCCTAAGAAGAAAGTGGATTATATAGAACCCGATGGATTGTGAGGCACTCACTAATCACTTCCAGAATCGATAGAGGCATTCCTCAGGTTCGGATATTTAGTTGTCCTGTCCACACAAAACCGTCATATTGAACATATTTAAACTAAAATATCTGAAGCCAGCAAGTAAAACTTACTTTGATACCCCTTATAAACATCTCGCGAACTTACACTGAACTAAGAGACCAGGCAGCAGTTACAACAACTGAAGCTATATGCTAAATACAATCTGACGCAAACATCTATGTCAATCACACAAGCCATAAAAGCAGGGCATGGGGCATGCAGTATTCATTTTACGCCCAAGCCTCTCCTCGCCCTTCCCTAGTATTTACAATGCCAAGACTAGCAGGCTTCTTAGTTGGCTTGCTCAATTGAAATACAGGGTGCCTGCATAGCTTGCGCACTCCTTTTCTCAATCTCAGCCAATGTTCACTGTCGTATATACCTCCTCTATATCTATTTTCTAAATGAGCACTCTCATATCTAGAAGGTGAGGTACCACCTCTAACAGATTCAAATTCCCTATCCCCTTTTCCCTTCTCCTCGGATCGCCAAAGTTTCTCCTCAATGCACCATTCTATTCTTCCCAGGGTAGAAGTCCTTGAGAACTTGCTCTTGAAAGGTGCCCCTGTGGCACAAGCATCCTCAGTTTGCTCCAAAGACTCCTCCCTGTTACAATTGGAAGGAGTGGGATCAACTTCTTTGGATGGAGAATCTAAGCATGATGAAACCTCTCTCAACTTGGCCATTGATTCATGTCTCTCTCGAAGGGTCTTCAGAATCAATGTCTTGAGGAAGTTCATGACTTGCACTGCATGAATCAATGCAGTCAAAGGGTCGGCCATCTGCACAGCACAAGGAAACAAGATCTCAAATGTCAGCCATCAAAGGATTCAGCAGTCGCTGATTATTGTTCAACATTAAACCATGCATGCCTATTAATTTTATTGTAATGAATAGGGGCAAATTCTAATTTTTAATTCTGCCAATTTCAGATTTCCGAAAACAAATTGATTTCATCATCGCTTCTTCAAATGAAGATTGCATTTGAGTTCATGTTAAGTACCAAAAAGATCCAGATATAAGCAACCAATGAATGAAGAAAATATGAAATTAGGTTGCTCAACTAAGCAATGAGCCTAGCTAAACTGTGTATGAAAATTACCAACTAGAACCGTCGTTTAAAACAACCGAAGCAACAGAACCTACCCCTTTGCTTATAGTATTAACGAACCTGTGTCATGTTGGGGGCAAATACCATAGCAATATTACGAGCATTCATCTTGTTGAATTGTTCGTGCTCAACTACATCTGCCATCAAATTGATTGCCCAATCAAGCAGGGCAGCTTCTGTTGGAGGAAGTATTTTCACAAGATTAGTACAATCCTCTTCAGCATTGCAGTGCATCACCTGTTCTGGGGTGAGAGAATCAAGTACACCAGTTGGAAGCTCTCTAAACCAAGCCTGTAAAGCATGAAAAAATATGATATATAAATGAGTAGAAGGGTTCAAACAGTTTAGGGAAATTATCAACATTGATAATAATAAGGAAATAACAATAAAATAATATTTCATCTATGCATGTAGTGGGAGTTGTTTGTGAGAAGGAATCCTTTAATAATGCACTCCAATGAATAAAAGGTGGTATAAGCAGCTCTAGTTAACCAATGTCAGTAGATTTCCTTGTAAATATCACAGCTTAACAACCCAAACCAGATAATGAACACTTGTGGACGTGTAGAACTATTATTTATTCATGTTCATTTTTGCAATTTGTCATACTGAAACCAAGGCGGTGGCTGAGGTCGGACTGTACAGTTTTAAAAGATCAGGAATTTAAAATGTTAGAACTAAAAACAAGAAATCCCATACTAATTTAAGCTAATACTGTGGTGCGTAATCAAAGAAGTAGGCTTTCACTAAACTAACTATAATATATATATATATATATATATATTAAGCAACGTAGTCTATACCTTTATCAATCCAGATAAACAGTGAACGTCTATTCCAGATGGCACTAGACCTCTGTTTAACTGATCACGAACAAACTCTTCCTGGCTATTCTCAGCATTGATTCGGAATATTCCTTCCGCCTTCAGGCATGACAAGCATGAAATTAGACCTCAATACGTTATGTACGAATAAAACTAATAAGATGTTTTTAACAACTAATTCCATGCAAACAGAACATACTTTAAGGCCCTCCTCTGAATACAGTCGCTTTTGCATCATCAGCAGAATCGTTGGGACACTGTTCCCCCTTTCATCATAAGAACACTGCATAGACTTTGCAGAAACTCCAAATACCTTTGCACTGCATGATTATAAGAACTCAATGAAGATTGGATTTAAAAAGAAAAGGAGATGGAGAGGGCAGGCCGCAAATGAAAAGCAAACCAATCAACTCCCACCTTAAATTCTCTCCTCAGCACTGACTAAGCAGGGAAAGAGGCAAAGAGGAGATTCACAACCAACAACCACATGACCAATCAAAGACCTATGTAAATTGTATTGACTTTGACTTTGCTAAGTCCAGGCACAACTGTTTATTCTCCACTTGTGAGAATTTTGAGAGACATACCAATCGACTAATATATCAATTATCAAAGTAACAAGCATAGTACTTGTGACGCTCTCGTACTCAGCCTGATTATTGACCACCATTGAAAGTTGAAACCTATGATGTGCGATTAAAACCAAGGGAAAATTGTGGTGGATTCACACGTATCAGTCAACTTACTATAATTGAGAATCAATTCACCAATTGAACTTACGTCAACCAGAACAAGTGGAAAACCAAAATCTTTGACTCTGGGATGGCTCGTATACGAACGAATTTAAGAACCAAAGTTGAAAGATGAGTTGCAACTAACACTGAACCACCACCATAAACGAAACCCAAGATCTTCTCACTCATGGAACTGAAGCAATTGTTCCAAAGCAAGCAAACCACAAATTAACATTCCCACACACACAAACACACTCTCTGATCTGAACAAAATCTCAACAAAGTTGAACCTTTAGTGTGACTTCAATTACCCAATTTCATGTCCTGTTCACAACTTAGATTGGTCAATTAAGAAGAAAAAAGGAAGAAAAACAAGAGAGAGGCTTCACCTGGCACTAGGAACCCTCTTTGGAACCTCTGGCTCGAGCTCAGAGGGCAAACCGAGAAAGCCATAGAACCTATCGAAGGTGACATGCGAGACATGGCGCACCTCGGTTGGCCAGCTAATATCCAAGGAAGAAACATCTTCCCTCTCCACACTGCAAGTCACCAGTGACTTCTTCAGAGCAGCCACCAGAATATCCAGTATTGCAAATTGATTCTGACTTTGGGACTGGCATCCATGGCCACGCCGACCCTGCTTCTCTGCCCCTTTTGACCCTGGATTGATGAACGGCGTTGAAACTGGGCTGCTTTCATCATCATCATCTTCATCCTCATCATCACTCTCAAATTCATCTTCATCTTCTTCTTCGTCATCGTCATCGTCATCTTCCTCCTCCTCCTCCTCACCCTTCACATCGTGGAAGAATGGACTCGGCGGGGCAGGGTTGAACTCGGCCATCCCACAAGATTTGGATCGAAATGGCCTCGTCATTCTCTTAATTAACTAGCAAGCAATAATGGGTTAGTGTTAAAAGGGATGATGAGAATGTGTGATGTGAGAAAGAGAAGGAAAGAGGCAGAGAGAAAGAAAAAAAGTATTACAATGAAATGGGGTAGTAAAAACCAAAAGTGAACACTTTATTTAAATGGAATTTGAGAAAGATGGGGTTTGGTTAAGTGTAAAGGTAGCGGTGGAAAGCAAGGGAGGGTGGATCGACAGTGGGATTGGGACGGTGTGTGCTGGTATGGTTGATGGAGACAAGTTGCTGTTCTTTTTGTTTGTTAGTATTATTATTATGTGGATGGACGTGGTAGTAGTAGTATAAGCAACGAAAGGGCCGGTTTGTGAGAAATGAAAACCTCAAGGTAGGCTCGTGACATCACAGAGAAAGTGAAGAAATACTACCATTAACATACACACAAACACGAACACAAAAACACAAACGTCCTAGAGTGAGTCAGTGAGCGCTCACCATTTAGTTAAATCTCTGACTACTTTGTCTCCTAATGGCAAATGCTATGTGGGGACTTGGAGTTTGTCACCATGGTGACCGGTAATAGAATGACCTTTTTATCCCCAACTTAATTTTCTATTTGTTCCCTCTGTCCCACTGCACCCCACACTCTCTCTCCTTACCTTCTTCTTCCTACGTCCTTCATTGGCCAGATCAAGAAGAAAAAAAAAAAAAACGGAGAAAGGATGATTATTTATCAATATGCAAGCAATGTGGAAATGAAATCTCGGACTTCATGATAAACAGGGACATTAGGATTCACAAAGTACAAATGGAGAAAGGATCGAGTATTTCCTTTCTTCCTTTGAGTTCTATTATGTAATGTGTTGATTTTCTTGATTGTAGAAACATAATCTGATTGGAACTTTTTCCTTGACTCCTTCCATATCCCCTGTAAGTGTTTGAGCCATTTTTACTAGCCAAAAAAAAAAAAAAAAAAAGATCCGCCCTGTGATAAGGCAAATTGTGATGGATGGGTCTTGCTCCGCCGCAGAGACGTCGTCTCACATGCGTGACTGGAGGTCCCCCACGGCGATGGCGTGGTGCAGCTTCTTGCTCTTCTCAGACTCCTCGTGGCTGCTCTGAAGCAACCGCTCCACCTCGCCTCTCCTCCTAAACAGATTCCGTGTCCTCAAAAAGCTTCTGGAGGTTGACACCGCCGCCGCCGCCGGCTGATGCGGCGGAGGGTGTGGTGGAGGTCATCTCTGTTGGCAGCGGCGAGGAGGGAGGGAAGGAGGGGAAGAATGAGACTCGTGATAAGGAATAAATGGAAAATTTTAAATTAAACGAAAAATTTAATTATTTGTTGGAATATTTTAGGGCTACTACATTCAATAATTAACGGTTGAGATTTGACCATATGATGACAAAGTATCCAAGCATCTCCTAACAATGGAATACTCGAAGGCAGTTTTGTTTACGCAGTTTTGACATTTTCGCTGCTTATCAAAGGGAGTTGCATTTGCTGCACCTTATTGCCACGCTTATAATTCAACTGTTCATTTATCCATTTATATTAGGGGTACGTAGGATATTTCAGATTTTTCTTTTTTTTTTTTTGGGGGGGGGGAAACAGGGTATCTCTCGCTATCCATCACGAAAGATCCTCAAACCTCAGACGGGGGAAAAAAGTGTCAAAGAAAATTGAACAAAACACATTTCAAAATTAGGAAGGAATTATCATTGATAGATTATTGAAACATTATAAGGTTTAACATAAGCGTAGCAGACTGGATTGTACAGCTAAAGAGTACGAATCCTGTTTTGGCTGTTTTAGGTGTTTGGCTTTCGAATTCCCACACCAAAGTCACATGGCTACATGTTAATTTGTTCCTTCCTTATTAGAAGCCGAAGAACTTTAATTTTTGTGATTAAAGAATGAGTTATGAAAAGTTCAAAGTCCACCTCGACCAAGTGGGAAGAGCCTTGTGTCATGTTGCACCTGTAGGGCATGGGGATGGGGCACATCCATAAATACTTTAAATAGTACGCGGTAGAAAGCAGGGGTGGGGGCACGGGGCCATGGCCATGTATGCACACATCATTTCATACATACCTGTCGTGTCATTACTGTGCCACCTCCGCCTGATGTTAACTAGCCCTGGTGCGTCTTTGGTCCCCACCCACTGTCATACATCACATGATTTGTTTGCCAGTATATATTATATAATAATATTATTTTAATAACCTAAAATTCATAACCACTTTTCGAGAAGTTCTATTCCCCTCCGGGAGGCAATGCATTCTTCCTCCAAAACATCATACAACCGTTCCTCTAACTTTGTTGATTGTATCTTCTCTCTCATCTCGCATGTGCTTGTGGCTGAAACTCATCCGGAGGAAGAAAAAGCATTTGCATTTCCTCCGGGTGGATACAAGTATTTTTCCCACTTTTCTCATAGGACACATAATTATCCTTATTCTTCTTTATTCTTTTTAATTATTTGCCCCTTATTTTCTCTCTTGCATATTTGGGTATCCATCTCTTTAATATGTTAAAATAACTTTACCATGTATTGTATAAGATATTAATATTTGGCAGTATAATAACATTTTTAAACGGCTTTTCGCATATTAATGGGGTTATAATGGGTTTGAGCTTTAATCTTCTCTTTTATATAAAGAAGCACTCGTTTTTTACTCTGAAATTTGAATCCTTCAATCCTTAGTTCAGGGAAATAAAATACTCCAAGTGTGTGCCAAGGTGGACTTTATTAGTACCTTTTCAAAGTTTACTCTATTGAGTTTAGGTATTGAAAAATGGTTAGGTGCATTTTTTGGGGCTAAGTTCAAATCATGCATCGGATTTATCGTACCCGACTCGAAGTCAATTTTTTTTAGAATTATATTTCTCTAAAATGATTTGTAAAAAATTATAAAATTTTATAGTTCAATTAATATGTTTTATACAATGTGATATTATTTTTATATTGAAATAATTTATTTTGTAACATATACTGTAAAATAATTCTTAAATTTTATTTTTTACTTATAAAATTTTACAATTTTACTATGTATAATATCCAAATCGTTATACATTGTTTCAACGCGTGGTTGACGAGTTAACCCAGTCTATAATTGGATTATTATAGGATTGGATTTGGATTTTAAAAAATGACCGACCTAAAACTCGGATCGATTTGGATTTTGTCTAATAACCCCGGCATCTTTGCACACCCCAACTTAAACTTCTGTACAACAATACCAATGCAAGAGTTGAGGCTTCGTTGTTATATATTGATTGGAAATTTATCTATTAGTATGGTACTTTTATAAATTTTCTAGAAGTAGGCATAAGCCTCTTTTCTCATTAGACATTAAATCTTCTACTAGTTGTTAACTCTACGTCTTAGTCCATCGGTATTCATACTAATTGGCAACCGATTTACATTTAGACTGATGCAGTGAAGGGCCGGGGCAATTGACTATATAAATAAACTTTAGGGTTAAATTTAGTTTGAAATATACGAATTAATTGTGTTGTAATGTAATCACAATTTTGTATTTCACGATGTTTTCGGTTTTCTTTTTAAGACTACGTAAGAAGCGTTTAAATAGTTTCGGAGAGTGAAATTGATGTCGATTCTAACGTGAAAAATTGCCCTAATAATGACGAGATTCTTTGCATGATCTTCAAAATCTTACGTTTGCTGACATGGAGTTTAGTTTATCAGCCGAGTCACACATCTGAATTTACTTTTTCGAATTAATATTTATTTTTGTTTTTTTTTTTATATTTATGAATCATGGTGTTCTTTGACTTTTAAAATAAATGAGATTAGTCTATAATTTTGCTGAACATGAGTTATATTAGTTGCTCAACTCATTTTTATTTAATATTCAATTAAATAATAATACATAATATTAAGTAATTCTTTGGGATATCTTATGTCATATGAAGTAGAATTAAGTATAAAATTACTTATTTTTGTGTCTAAGATTATATAAAATAGGTCATTTAAATATCTTTTTCAAATAATAAAATGACTCATTTTATGTACTTTTAGACAATAAAATAAGTAATTTTAAATTTTATTATACTTCATCACTTAATGTTACATGCCATTATTTAATTGAGAAAATATTAAATAAAAAAGAAATGAGTGGCTACTTAACTTAATTTGTTTTACAATGCCAATGACTCATAAACGTAAAATGCGGAAAAAAAAAATGAAGATTAACTCTATTTTTTTCTTTTCTTCGACGCAATTTCATTGATGATTTGTTGCTTTAAATTCTTTTGACGTGTGTATGTGCAACGGGATGCATGGTGTTGAGTTGGCGATAATCCCTCCATTTTAGTTTATTTCGAATATAATGCCGTTTCTTTTCCTTCTCTTTATTTTTTAAAGAACAGAAAAGTTGACATAGTAGATCGCGCGTTAAGGGAAAAAGCTAACAAAGTATACTTTGTATAAATTTGTACTGGGAGGTACTTTTCGGTTAGATGTAACCAAACTGAACAAACTATTAACGAGTCAATTCAATTACGTGTGGATTGTAGATTAATCAAATATCGGTAGATTTTGAATATTAGTAATTCAGGGGGGGAAATTAGCACATTCACAACGATGTGGAAAGTATGTGAATATAAATTCATATTTCGTAGCTACGTGTTGCACGCCATGCACACTGCACCGACATAAAGTATATAGGTCGCAACTCGTTTACTACGCATACATTTGGGCATTTAATTCAGCAGCCTACTCGTGAGTCACTACTATGATTGTAGTTTGAAGCCACCATTGCTTTCGTAAAACTCTGCTATAATTTCTATTATAAGCTACATATTAATAAAATCAATTAATGTTGGGAAGTTGCTTCTACAGACATTCCTTCAGAAGATTGGTGATTGAATGTATTTGTACTTACGGCTAATTATGGTCTTCATCCATTTCCTAACACACCCACCGTCATTTATACTATTCATCAAGTCATTATCATGGGGTTGCCTTCAAAGCATTTAACAACATCCACTACCAATTTCATGCATATTCTATACTTGTCTTTGGCTAGGAGTTACTTTCAAGCTACTCCATGAACTTCAATGTTCAAACCATCCATCCGTAGAGGGCGTTTTCTTTGGGGGATATGAGAATGAACAAATTTGGTGAATGTGACTGACGTGCCTATCTGTTTATCTAAACCATACCAATAGGAGTGAAACTTCTTAACGAACAGTAAGTGTGAGCTCTAAGGCATTGCACGCTTAAATAAAAATGTAGTATACATCGCTGGACAATTTTGTATACAAAAAAGTTTATCATCCCTGTAAAAATGAGTTTCATTAACTTTATTCAAGATACAATCATTTATATATACAAATGATATTAACTTTTATATGAATATATTTAAATTTAATTTGTTAGACTTATATACATCTAATTATTTATATTTACATATTTTACTAATTTTTATTTAAATGTATCTAAATTTAACCTGGTAGATTTGTGTAAATCTACGAATTATTCATGCAATGAATGGTGGAATGACCCGTCATAGGAGGAAAGAGATAGTGAAAGAAAGAAGGAGAGAAAATTCTGAACAATCAAAAGGCAATTGCCTTTCCTCGAAATGTGCCTTATTATTAGGAATATAATTTCGCACCAAATATTTTTTTTTTTCATATTCTATCAGTAGCCTTATTTTACGGGAAGAGAGTTGTGTGCCTTCTTTTTCGGTTAACAAATCAGTTGAGGCTGTCCCATCTTATTGGTTACATGAAAACAAAAGTCAAAAAGTAAAAGGAAGAGATTTTTTGACCCTTTATATGATGTAAAAAACTTTCGCTATAACTTTTTAATATCTTTCATATTTTTATGCAACAAACATAATTCGTCTTAAATTAATTAACTAATTAAAATTTCAAATTATATACAATTCATTTACATATATGAGGTTACTTTTAATATACATCACTACAAATTATTGTTTTAGACTATTAACCAATGATAATATTCTTATTATGATGAAGTAATAATAAAATTTAGTCTCATCTCATTAAATAAAGGCAGCTACGTAAATAAAACAACAAAAGATTTCATAATGATTGTTAGATAATTTTAATAAAGTAGTTATAAATTATTATAAATAATTATATAAAAACATTTATAATAATAGTTTATAGATATATATATATATATATAATGCGCGCATGATAGGTACTTTTTTATATTGAATACTTTCTTTAACTTCACTAAAATAGTATCACCACTTATATTGAAATGCAATAATTCCTTTTATCAACATTTGAACTTATACTGAAAACTAAAGCATGTTATATACACGTGATTCCGCTTTAGCTTTTAGAGCAGTATTATTTATACTCATATTTTATGAGAAACTATGTCAACACATTTTTATTTATTATTGAATGAGTTGCGGGTCTCTAACTAAGTGAAGTTTATGTCCCATCAAATGGTAGATAGGAGTGTGTTGGTACAGTATCTCATAAATGATAAGTACAAATAACATTTCTCAAGCTTTTATCTTGTTTTTCCATATAGCCCCATTATTTATTTATTTTGGTTAGGCATTTCTATTTATTTTGAAATCTAGAAGCCAAGATATTGTATAATTTTGTTTTTTTTTTTTTGGGTCTTACACACTCACACACACTTAAGGGCAGGGGGAAAAGTCAGATCCTCTGGATGCATGGAACTAGTCTATTGGTCTCGAACATAGATATTGCATCGAGCTGAAAATAGGTTAGGTTAGATTAGATTTTGACTTAAATAGACATGATCTGTATTTTCAAAAAGTAACAAGCTTATTATTTGATATAGGCATTTTTTCATGACCTTAACATGGTCTTCGTTAAAAGTTGCCTTGGTCAGAAAGCTTATTAAAATATCTATTTTATTAATTTGAAAAAAAAGTATTTTTTTTCTTAAATAAGCCAAAGTAATTCTAAATATATATATAAAAAAATAATATTTTTAAATCAACTACGAGGCTTATTAATTAAATTTAAAAGTATTTTTTAAAAAGATTAAAATATTCATATTATCAATATATTTTTAAATAATAATAATAATAGAAGTAGATCTGTCTATTAGGCCTAATAAGCTATTTTAATTACTTATTGTCTTGCCTATTTAGCTAAAAGGATTTTTTGAAAAAATCTATGCCTAGCATGTTTATTGAACGAAGGCACCCAACAAGCAATTTGGGAGTTAATGTTCACTTTAGTCCTTGACATTTCACGCGTGAGTCATTTTAGTCCCTCACTTTTAAAATGAATCAATTTGATCCCTCACATTTATAACTGTGAATCAATTTAGTCCCTCATATTTATAATTGTGAATCAATTTGGTCCCTCACTGTTATAAATGTGAGGGACCAAATTGATTCATTTTAAAAGTGAGGGACTAAAATGACTCATGCATAAAATGTCAGGGACTAAAATGACTTACGCATAAAATGTTAGGGACTAAAATGAGCATTAACTCGGTGATTTGGCCTACTTCCACCCCTAACATTGTGTGATTAACCTATCCTTCTTTAGCCCTTGAGATAAAATATCCTTCTCTAGAATGGACTGACAAACTTGGTTGACAAAAGTATAACTACCACTTAATTTGATTGACAAACTTAAATTAATTGGTCGTTAGACTTTTGTCCGAAATTCTTTTTGGTGAAAGGAGAAAATCTTTATTGGATTTGAGAGCAGAAGTCGGAGCTCCTCTTTTTTGGGTCTGAGAATCAAGATTCAAAGCCACAAGAAGTCAAGAACAAAGCCAGCAATAGACAGGGCCAACAAAAAGGGACGAGGAACGACGCCCAAAGGCCAGGAACACATGAAGCAAGCATACGGGTTCACGCAAAATTCCAGTAGGACTGGCCAAACATGTTTGAAAAACAGGCCTAGAGCAATTCTAACCATAGAAGGCCCAAAGTTTTGTAGTATATCAACCAAAAAAACAATTACAAAAAAGAAAAGAGAGTAAATATTTTTTTTTATCTTAACATTTTCAATTTGACATAAATTTAGTCCTATTAAAAATTTTAACATAAATTTAATCCTAATATTTTTAATTAAACATCATTTTAAATTGTTTTGCATTTCCATTTTGATGGAACTGACTAAATTGATGTCAAAATAAAAAATGTTATGATTAAGTTGATATTAAAATTAAAAATGCAAGGACTAATTTGATGTGAAAAATGTTAACATAACTTGATATAAAAAAAAATTATTAAGATTAAATTGGCGATAAACTAAAAATGCTAGAACAAAACAATTGTTTATTTTTTTATTAAAAAAAAGTCACCTCTTTTTTTATTTTTTATCTCAAAAAAATCACCTCTTAGTGATTAGTGGACCAATATCCAAAACAAAACCTACAAGTAGTGGACAATAGCAAGTTGCAGTACTCAACAATTTTTTGTTCTCTCTAGCTATGCCAAAAATTAATTTTTCAGAGGCAGATTATATTTTACAAAAAAAAATAAGTTTATTAAAACAAATCTGTCAAAAGTACATCACAAAATGAACCCAGGGTGTTCCTCCACCTACACAAAGTAATCAAAATCAATCGAAACGATCACCAAAACAAGCGATGAGCAATATCGCTGATTTCTTGACAAACTGTCTAAAGGAAAAAAAGTACTGAACAAAAAGCTCTAATCTCATGTAACACCGACTCAATTACGAGCAATCAAAACAGCAAGAGGCTCAAGACTCATTTTACGGAGTACATATCATTCACAATATAAGTTAAGTATATAAATTGATAGAATTAATTATAGCGCATTAGATTTTTAATCAATATCTATTGTATATACCACACACCAGCGGCTCTAATTACAACTTATTATGATCAAACAAGGGCATTATGCACGAGTAAGATATTAATCCGAGTGAAAGGGGTTTAGATTACTATGAGATACTAAATTATATTTGATTTGATTATTCATTAGTACAAAAAAAAATGTTGAAAAATGGGGGTGGAGTCCGGGGGCCTGTATAGGTCATGGTTCCCCAACTTGCTCAATTTTATTTTTATGTATTTGTTATAGTTATATATAATTTTTCTAATATGATATATAAAATAATGTTTTGTATTGTCCTTTATAAGAGGTTTCTGGCTTTGCTGCTGTTGGGGAAAAATAATCATAATAAATAAAGGGCATTGCGTTGGATATACTTCCCTAGCTTTCCTTTTATCTATAGAAAGTAAATGACTCTGCCGAGCTATAATTGAGGCTTAAATACCAAGTTTAGCAGTTGAATTAAACATAGGAAGGTGAAATAGTTCTAGACTCTGCTAGCTAAACATACATTATATACAATTTGGCTTTCAAGTGCCATATTTGTGTTCCTTTCAGTTTTCATTAATGGACTTTGAGTTTGGTCAATAATAAAGTTTCAGCTGTGAGACAGTTGATGATAAAGAAAGAAGACCGACTCTGAAATGGAGTTGTGTGCGCCGTGCGATGCTGTTGTGTTAGTGTTAAGCATATTCAATTCCTTTGCCAGCCAGAAAATTTAAACAATGTATTTCTTCTTGGAGACAGCCATTTAACGGGTTTTCTTCTTTCCCAAACCCTAACTCCATCAGCAAATAGATTCAATCGCGATATTTCTCGCTGCAACTACAATATGCAGGGGAAGTAAATGAGGGTGGTTCTTTTTAGGTCTGTTCATTAAGAACCGGCTAATTATTGCGACAGTATGTATAATATTCGGTAGATTTACTGACATGTTAAGCAGTTTCTAAGGCTATGACTTACAAACTTGTGTTTTTCAATTAAACTATTTGAGGCGTATTGCTTTTGTGTGATTATATAGGAGTATCACTTGCAAAGTTAAAAAATATCGTACACGGTATATGGTGTTTGCGGTGAGTGTTGGAATAATTTTGTGGACTGATATAAATCAATATTGAATTTAATTTAGACCCAAATTAATTTGATATTAAACAATTAGAGTTTATTGTTTAAGCCTAATAATTTGTGATCAATGTTGCTATTGAGCTAATTATTGTTAAGCACTGTTTATTGTGGGTTTATGGGTGCTTGTGTATGGGTTTCGCTGTGATGGATTGCTTAGCCCAACAGTTTACTAACACAAGGAAAGACCCTCCTCCTAGCCAACATATAGGGTGTTTGGTTGTTCCATTCATACTATGACACACAAAGCATAATATGGAATAGGAGGAGTAAATCTCCTAACTATCTTTATTGGATTTCTCTCTGATCCCTTGTTTTTGTTTGCATTTTATATGTCAGGTTAGGAGATATTTATGACTCTATTGTCTTCTTCCTCAGCCCTTCTAGGTAACTCTAATCCAATCTTCTGATTGTTGTTGAACATACCATATTCAGGATTAAATTGATCTTTGGGATATAGAAATTTCATCTATTGTTTATATTATCTGAAATTCCTTCAAGTGGTATCAGAGCTAATTTAATTTTGATATGGCAGTGATAATATAATCCAGATTAGGTGTTTATAATGCAATTTTCATGTATGTGATGAACCCTAAGTTATCAATTTAGAATTTTGTAATTTTACAAATTAATTGATTGAGGACTTTTGTTGCTCATAATTTCCTAAGAAAATTGAGATAAAGATCGTGTGAAATAATTGAGTGTACAGAGAGAATTTTCTCTTTGAAAATATGAACGCTAACCTTTTGAACCTGATTCGAATTTGGAAAACCTCAACCCATATGTGTGTGAATTTTTTTTGATAACCTTAGGGCTTTAATAGAGGATGATTTTTCAAACCTATAGACACCAAAATCATAAATTTTCACCAAGTATTGAGAGAGAAATCACCAAAAAATCGAGGCAACCCACTTAGTTTTTCATGGAATTCTATAGGTTATGATTCAAAACAAAATTATATGGGTTTTGTAGAGAATTAAAAGACGAATCCATAGACACCAAAATCACTCAATTTGGTTGAGAATTGAGTGAGATATGACCCTCGACCCATTGTATGTTCATGAGTCGCGAAAATCCAATCCAGAATCCCGCTGGAGGTTGGGGGTAATGAATAGTGCGCGAAGCCACTCTCACTCGCGGGCCCAAGCGCGTGGGGGCCCATCCAGGGCCCGTTTTCACCCATTTTTTTCATTTTGAAGTTTTTTAATATTTTAGAATTATCGGTATTTTTTATTTATTTTTTTGGCCATCGGAAATAATTATTATTAATTTTGCATTGCATAAATTGTTTAAAAATATTTGATACTCTCCAAATTATGGTCTGAAATTTTTTGTACATATTTCTAGCACTGTTAGACACATTATATTCAGCACACTCTCAAATTTGGTATTGTTAGGTGAATTAAATAATTTTGTGCTTTATTATGTGCATATTATTAATTATTGATATAATGTTATATTGCTATCATAAAATTTTATGACATATATTTCTGACATATGCTACCTTAGACCATTTTGTACTGTTTTTGGGTATTTTTCATAGTTGTGAGCTCCCCTTCGTGGGACGGATTGTGATAAAATATTGTTCTAATTTTGTTTTGAGAGTTGTCATTTAAAATATTTTGGCACTTTTATGAATATTTTATATTTTGCATACTCTCAGATTTAAAATATTTTACATATTCATTATGAAATAATTGTTGTTAGATTTTGAACAATATTATTCTGAGAGTCCCTGCCTACCAACATTTGAAAATATTGTTGGGCATCTTTCATAATTATGAGGTCGCCTTTGTGCGACTAATTGTGACTGATATTTGTGAAAAATTGTGTATTATATAATTTTGGAGATTATGAATTATCTTATCTAACATTTTATATCATGTTCCATATGGGATAATATAATTATATATTGTAGTTTATGGGAAATTACAATTGTTTGATTTGGTTTAATATTGATTTAAGTTTTCCCTTATGTAAAGTTTAGGAACATGATTATAATCTGTTCTCCTATATTATATTGAATAATTCTTTTGTAAAGTGTCGTCATCTAATTTATGCAGTCCAAGTGGGAGAATATTTGATTTTGTGTGAATGGTGTGGACTTGCATAAATTAGTGTTGGATTTAATTTTAAAATCCAAAAATGTTATTCGTGAAAATATTATAACATATTGTGTTTTTGAAAATATTGAGTTTGGGTTGCTTTCGCTGCTTACATAAAATTTGTTATAGCTATAATGTTATTTGATTTTGGCTAAAATCTCACTTAGCATAAAGAGAAAGTTGTTCCATTGTGAAATAAGAAAATAATTATGAGTTTGAAATCTCTTTATATTTCATTTTACAGCCAATATTGTTTTATTTTGAGGGGATTTTAGCTCACAATCTTATACTTGTTCATTGTGTACTCATCTGGATATTGTGAGCATTTTTTTGGGGATATATTCAAATTTTTATTTCACTCTCATTTTGACTGTACAGTTTTTGTCTACGATAGCTAATTTAAGATTATTGCTTTTGAATAATATTGCAATTGTTGTGGCATTAAAAGTTTTATTAATAATGAACTTATCTTTCAATTTTTATTTATTAATATAATTCTTAGTGAGTTGATAATCATGGTTTTAGAGTTTTCAGTATCCTCTCGGTATTAGCTCTAATGACATGATTTTGTTATATATAAGCATTAGCTCCTGAATAATATTAGGAGTAATTACTTATTTGTTGGGAAATTTTGTAGTAATCCAATATTTTATAAATCTTTTGTGAGTATTGTTGGATTATGTAGATAGTGGACATACCTTTCGGTGTGACATTATCTGATATATTTTCTGTGTTTGATTGTAAATGTTGTTGGGTTATGTAGATAATGGACATACCCTTCGGTATGACATTATTTGACATAATCATTGGATAGAAAATAATTTGAATTAAATTGTTTAAGAATTTTATATTATTGTTATTATTTTTCTCTATCAAGTTGGAAAGTCTGGTATATTGTGATTTTTGATGTAGCAGGTTGCTTTATGATATTCCAACCCACTTTCTAATGCTTCAATTTTCTTTATAATATATCTCAGACACTATAACTCACATTCTGAGCTATTTTCCATACTTCAAAAGTTGTAAACTCTTTGAATGAGTTTTATATTATGTTAAATCATGATAGTATGACTGAGATCTCATGAAGTTAGTTACATATGACATGAAAAATTTCCAATTTAATACTTGAGAAACTCATTAAACCATTAGCTTTTTGTTTCAAAACATTTTATCAAAAATTACTTTGTTGTCACTCAAAACTTAAGCTTTAAAATTCTTCTAAAGGGTGTTGGAGCTAACATCCTTGACCCAGTAGTAGTCAGTATGAGTTAGCCTAGAGAGATAAGAACAAGACTTCTTATGGATAGCTTGAGAAGGCTATAGAAATATTATTTGTTGTTAGCTTGGAGAAGCTTTTACAAGAATACTTTGATAGCGAAACACTCAACAATTTTATTATAGACTAGATGTAGACAAGTGGTTGGCTGAACCAGTATAAATTATCTATGTTAAGCTTTCTATCATTTCTCTTTATTTTCAGTACTTACATATGTTTGTTTGTTTTCTTGACATCCCTATTTATCATTTATTTGTTTAGAAGGTTTGTCTTTATGAAGAACTAACTTATGCCTTTTATGCCTTCTAAGTTCTATTTAGTTTTTCAGAAAGCAAAAGTTTTTATAGTCCATGATTTAACCCCCTTCTTGTGCCATTGCTTTCATCTAGAAACCTTACCCTGCTATCCACTTATGATCTAGGACCGCGGTGAGAACTCACACTAAGAAAAGAAAAATCCATACAAATTGTGCAGCAATTCTAACTTAGCAAACCTTAGCAGAGTGTTTGCAACTTTAGGGTGGACTTCCTCAACAATAATTAATGTGACAACAATCAATAAATCACACATTTTAAAATCTCAATGCATAAAATCTGCACGAATGAAGTGGGAGACAAATAACATTTTAGCTAAAAAAAATACATATAGTAAGGTGTATGGACAAAAGAATCTGTATCTCGGGACTACAATTTATAAATAGCCAGACTTCCTGCATCATAACCATTTAGCTTATTAAGATAGTAATCTAAGCTTTATCTAAACTTATAAATTTCATATTGATAGGAACAAAATTGAATAAAGGTTCATTAGGGATTGCAATGATACGACTCTAGTTCAATTAACTGCCCAATTAATTGAACGTGAGAAAACCAAATTAATTTTATGCTCATTATAACATTTTGTTGTATGTTTTCCTCTTTCTCTTGTTATTTTTTCATCGCTATATTTTGTAAGACCTATATAAATGACATGGTTAAGTATTTTGTAAGATTCTATTATAAATAGAAATGACTCTCCACTCTTGTGTCTCTCTATTTTGTACTTTTATTGCTAAAAAGAATAATGATAAGTTCAAACCCTTACATTGAGTACTCTACTATAAGTTATCATTCATCCCACTAATATTTATCACTGCTCTAGTGAGAGAGGTGTGCATTATTATTATGTTGTTGTATTGAGATTAATTTGGCAAGTTGTGATAAGTTATTCTTGAGTTATTGTAGAATGTATTGTTAGTGATCCCCTAACCAAAGATTAATCATTAAAGTTTATTGTCGGTTATATAACCCATATGAGTATATTGAGGTCTCTGTGATGTTTTGGGTTAGTGGGAGCTAGTTTTGTATATTTGTTGTGACCTCATATGTTATTATCATTTAAGCCTATGTAGCTAATTATCGATATAGTTGGTATAATGGCAAATTATTGAAATATTTTGGACACATTTTCAATTTGTTGTTATCCTGAGATATTTTATTGAATCCCAGAGAATATTTTGGCTAAATACTTATACTGTCATATTTTGTTGTTATTGTTGCTAATTTTAATGAGATTATTGTTGTTGTTGTGTTGTTATTATTTGTTGTTGGTGCTGTTGTGCACACTCTTATGTTAATACAGCACATCATAGGACATTTTGGACCCAGTCTCATTTTTTTGTTGTGCAAAGATTTGTTAGATCTCATTTAGCATCTTAGGCGGATGTTGGGCCATTTGATTGGGAATTGCACTAGGATCACATATTGTTATGCCAAGTTTGTTGTGCATCCCATTTACCTGTATACCACATTTTGTTGGATCGCTGGGAATTGAGTATCTTGCATGTATGATGTCAATACTCCTTCGAGTATGATCTTCTGCATTGTTGAGATGCTTGTTATTCCACTATGGATCTTTTGGTTTTAAGTGCTTATTTAGTTTTGATATCATGTATGTTACTCCCACATATTGTAGTTTAATTTTGGGTATTATTTTATAATGTTTTGATTTACTTTGTCCAAGTGGGAGATTGTTGGAATAATTTTGTGGATTGACATAAATCAATGTTGAATTTAATTTAGACCCAAATTAATTTGATGTCAAACAATTAGAGTTTAGGGTTTATTGTTTAAGCCTAATAATTTGTTATCAGTGTTGCTATTGGGCTAATTATTGTTAAGTACTGTTTATTGTGGGTTTACGGGTCCTTGTGTATGGGATTTGTTGTGATGGGTTGCTTAGCCCAATAATTTACTAACACAAGGAAAGACCCTCCTCCTAGCCAATATATAGGGTGTTTGGTTGGCCCATTCATACTATGACACACAAAACCTAATATGGAATAGAAAAAGTAAATCTCCTAACTCTCTCTATTGGATTTCTCTCTGATCCCTTGTTTTTGCTTGCATTTTATATGTCAGGTTGGAGATACTTGTGACTCGTTTATCTTCTTCCTCAGTCCTTCTAGATAACTCTAATCTAATCTTCTGATTGTTGTTAAACATGTCATATTCAGGATTAAATTGATCTTTGGGATATAGAAATTTCATCTATTATTTATATTATCTGAAATTTCTTCAGTGAGCTCATAAGCAAGAGATTAATGTAGTCATACACTCTAATACGTAAGGAATAACAATGACAAGTGGCAACAGCCCTTGGGAAGAAGTAGTCAATACTCAATATGATGACAGAAAATTAAGAAAAGGTAATGGTGAAAATGACACCGTAAATAGTAGTATAATGAAACTAGTTGCTTTATATAACCATTTCATTAGGGAAAACTGTCCAATGAAATCTGGAGCACTGATTCATGCTAAAAAGTGTAGCTTCTCTAACCCGAAAAAAGGAAGAGTAGGGGGTAATGTTTACAATGTTTACTAAGGAGCAATGATAGATTGATAACAAAATACGGTAATATTTCTACACTTCTTATTTTGTCACTGTTCAATGTGATAAGTGAGTGGTGTAAGTGGAAATTATCATCACGGGTAGTAATAGAATGAGAAGTGTATGAATTTTGTATTTTATTGTCAACATATCATTATTCTTTAATAGACATACAAATATGCAATTTATAGGTGGACTGTAGTAGCGGTTGATTTTTTCAGTGCAACGGTGCAGCCCCTCAGCTCATCAATAACAAAATTAACAATGTAGATTAATTTGTCAGGTCAAATTTAGATTCCAGGATTAGCGTGGGAGTGATTATTAATATTAGCGAACAAGTAACCACTCCTCATTGATGCAGACAAATCACATCATCACACTTACTCCATTATATTTTTTTATCAGTACTTGTCACCGTTTGTAAAAGAATTATGATACTCGTATATGACGAGTAACATGATTTATGAATTAGTCTAATTGTCTGGTTCGTGATACTCGGCGGAAGCAGCTCTTAGTCTAATCGTGAAGTAAGTATTATATAAATAATTGCATATTATTATGTCAAAAAAATTAATGATGTGGTTTATATAGATAAGATTGTGCGAACGTAGAAAAGTCAAATACGACTGTACAGGAAACGGACACGCGGGGAATCACTCAAGTATTATTGTGTAAGCGCAGTATATTGATTTGAAAGAAGGGAGGAGAAAAATGAAGGTTCCAAAACCTACACGTAAAAATACACCTCATTGAAATAAGGTCTTCTTTTTGCGTTGATTTTGTATGAGATATAAAGGGTTTTGTTGACACGGACGAGATCGATGTACATCGAATAAGGTGTAATTTGTATATGTTTTTTTAAGGAGGTGTGGTTTATATTGTATTGTTGCATAATTATGTATAAATTTACCCAATATTACTGACATCGAGTTAGTAAAACTTAACATTATCCTTGCAAAGATTATCATTGCGCAGTAAAATTTTTTAACCTGCCACTGTTTATTTAAAATAATTTTATTTTGTCTAAATATTACTATGCCTAAAATTGAATGATTTAGTGTGTATATAGTTATGTGTTCGATAATGAACTTTCAACAGTGACATGCATATATATATATATATATATATATATATATATATATATATTTGTCTGGAGTGCCATCTCGAACCCGCAACATGGATATAGGCCCAAGCGGACCAAACCGTTAGTGCTGCAGGAGGAGTGGCAGTGACATGCATATATGAGGTAAAACACAATGCACAAATTTTTAATATATAATTGAAAGAAATACTTATGCAAGTTGAACTTCACCGATGCCATATATATTCTTAGTTGTTACCAATTCAATTATCTCAACATCATTTTTTTAATCCTATGATTTCAATTTAGTTGTTTATAAAATTAATTTGTTTGAAGTTTCCTTGACAGTTTCAATTTCAGAATACATGAAAAATTCTAAACTAATAAAATATGTAGGTGTAATTCAGGTGTTGACAACAATTAAAGATCATACTTATTGCCAATGAAATAATTTCTAACATTAATACATATATAAAAAAATGAATTGGTAATTACATATAACAACACGTAGATATTGTTCTAACTTAACAAAAAATCTTAGGTTTTAATTCTGAGTAAGCAACTTCATTAAAACTTAGGAATCAGAACTCCGTCATCTTAGTAGTTTTACCCGATTTGAGTAAAATTGATCCAAAAGGAGGATACATATGGTTTTGACAAAATCAGACATAAAAAAAAAAAAAAACACGTTCAGATACATTTGGTTACATGAATGATGGTTTTTCATGAAGGAGCAATGTAGGGAAAGATTTTTTTCGCCCCCAAAATATACGGAAGGTGTGAATTCATTATTATCATTAATTAATAATTACTGGTAAATCTCTACCCAATACAATGCCATTGATTTAGTCTGGTTAGTAAATAAAAAGAAGCAGGCACAAGTAATGGCCCATAAAAAGCCACAAGAGATCACTACCAAGTCCGTCCTCTACGGAATCCGTCCCCCATTCGAAGCTTCGGACCAGGCTGTGTTGCCACTTCGTCACCTCTGATTCCATCGAATCGTCCTTTGTAAAAGCACTTTCATCCGCTACCCTCCGCCCCACCCACTACCCTAGGCCCCACTCTTTAATCTCCCTCCACGTGTCCCAATTCACCCCCCACCAAAGCAGAAAAGAAAGAGAATTCAGTTCCCCCTCCCCCTCCCCCTCCCCCCTCCCCAGATCACTTCACTAGCTGCGGAGACAAAAGTAGCAAAAGACAAAACCAGAAGTACAGGAATAACAGCGGGAAACAACGCGAGCAACACCAACGGCCCTGATCACGCGAATCCAAGGGTGTAGGGTGGGGCCCTGAGTCCTTCGCAGATCTGCGCTGCGTAGCTGCTGGTAATTCCCCCACCCCGGAGTCACCCTTTTGTTTTGTTTCATGTCACACTCGCCTTGTTTGTTATAACACACTTCAACACAACAGACCTTGTCTTTGCTTTTCTCTGTCTCTGTCTCTGTCTCTGTCTCACACAAATACACTGTCTCTCTCTAAAACTCCTTCTCTCACTCTTCCTGACTGAAATTCTCTTCGTTTATCGTTTTCCCCGTATCAGATCTCTGTGTCCCCGGCGGGTAATCGGATCCGGGTCGAGGGTTCTAGAGCGGCCCATGTGTGGGCTTTGACTGGGCCCAACACACAGCACCGCACCGCCGGCGCATCCTCTTGAAATGGGCCAGTGCTACGGCAAGCCCAATCCCAAAGCCGAAAGCCACCATGCGGACAACGCAACCACCGTAATTGAGGCCGCCGGGGACGCCCCTCGCTCCCCGCTCCCCTCCGCAGCCAACGGGTTCCTGTCGGTGAAGAACACGCCGGCGCGGTCGTCGTCGTCGCATGCGAGCCCCTGGCCGAGCCCGTACCCTCACGGCGTGAACGCCAGCCCGCTGCCGGGGGACGGGGTGTCGCCGTCGCTGGCGAGGGGGACCACGCCGAGGAGGTTTTTCCGGCGCCCGTTCCCGCCGCCGTCTCCGGCGAAGCACATAAGGGCGTCGCTGGCGAAGCGGCTGGGGCAGGCTAGGCCGAAGGAGGGGCCGATACCGGAGGAGGGCGGTGCGGAGGCGGAGCAGGCGCTGGACAAGAGCTTTGGTTATAGTAAGAACTTTGGAGCTAAGTATGAGCTGGGTAAGGAAGTGGGGAAAGGACATTTTGGTCATACATGCTCTGCCAGGGTTAAGAAGGGTGAATTCAAGGACCAGATTGTTGCTGTTAAAATCATTTCTAAGGCCAAGGTACTGTCTACAATGCCACAATTTGCTGCTAGTTGTCTCTGTCAATCTGTTTCTATTATCTGGTAGAGCATTTTGGAGAAAAATACGCTAGTTTTTTTTTTTCTTTGTCTGGTCTGGTTGATTGTGATTACTTTGGACACTTATGATATGATGGCAATTGGACAATTCAGGTTGATTTTTGTTGCCCTGCAGTGTCAGCTTTTGCTTGATTCATTGCCAGGAATGTATGACATTCCTGGGCTGATGCAGCATGACATGATGCTTCTTGTCCTGCAGTTAGTATTATTTTTATCCCCCTTTCTTTCCTTTCGGCCATTGAATTAGGAACTGATTGGAAAGTTGCCTGTGATTGGATGAGGTTAAGAATCTCCTGCCAAAATGGAGTTCAGAAATTTGTTCCTGAAACTGAGTAGTTCTTGGATAAACACCCACCACGTCCCGTAGGCACTCCAGCCAATATTAAAATGTGTAAGGTTGTGTGACTCATCATTAAGGTGCGTTATTGGGCAAGAATGCATTTATACATGAATCCGTAGGCATTGTCTACCTAAGAAATTTTCCCTATAAGTTATATAACCCATATACTTTGAAACTTATTGCTTCCATCAGTTTTGTTAACGCTTAAAATATTATCAATGGATAATGGACATGGAAAATAGTGGAACATGACATAATGAGATAAAGGGATAAGGTCCAAATTCATGGTGGCAAGGAAAATCAGCCTTAAGACTATGACTCGGTGAACTTTTCCTTGAAGTCAAAATAGAAAATCTTGAGTATGTATGTATTACACTGTAGGAGTAAATTACATGCTAGGAGGAAGCTCTGCTGATTTCCTGGTTTTGATTGAAACTATTTAGCTTACTTGATTTATTAAACTTCTGCTTCTGTTGATACCTACATGCGGTTTTTGCATTTGCTGCTTACTCATATACTAAATACCTTTAGTAAATTTCTGGCAGCATATTTTTTTATTAACAACAGAAGCAAGTCCTGCTTTTCCATACTTCATGATATATGTTAGAGAATTCGTCTTAAAATACATTTATTATTTTGGCCAAATAAGTCAAATGATATATGTAACTATAGTTACGTCTGCCTCATTCATCATAAAGTTATGATTTATGAACTGTATTTATTTTGATGTTGATTTTTTGAAATGTTAAATCAACTTGTTACCACATCATAATAAGATTGATATGGCAGATGACCACAGCTATAGCAATCGAAGATGTTCGCAGAGAGGTGAAGCTATTAAAAGCTCTATCTGGCCATAAGCATCTCGTCAAATTTTATGATGCTTGTGAGGATGCCAACAATGTGTACATAGTTATGGAGTATGTATTTTATCTTGTTCTCTATTTATTTATGATGAGAACATGGTAGTGGATTGCAGAGAACTGAATCTTTGATATTTTTTCTTTGTACATATTATTAATAAGTGAGCCACATTGAACTATAGGAAGGGAATTGATGCTCTTATTCCCATAGCATTGCTGTCAGTCTCGGCAGTTTATTTAATTTCCATTTTCTCAGTTTTTTCCTTTTTTCTTTAATGCATTCTTGTTGTTAGAATGTTTCAATGTGTTTAGCCACACCTTTCTAGTACATATTAAAATACTAACTTTCTACTCAACATAGATTTTGAAGGTGGTTTATTCTTTGTTATCGTTGAAATTTGGGCAGCATGCATCTTCTAATGTGCCATCACCATATAGTGACAGTTATTGGTTTTTTTTTCTTGTCAGATTGTGCGAAGGTGGGGAGCTTCTTGATCGGATTTTGTCAAGGTTAGTTTTTCATTATATTTGTGATTTTTTGTTTTCTAAGTAAGGCACCTTGGGATGATGGTAAGATTGCTACCTTATGATCTAGTAGTCACAGGTTCATGTTATGAAAAACAATCTTTGTTTAGGGGGTAAGGATGTGTGATATGTCATCTGTCCCTCCCTAGACCTGACAATGGTTGGAGCTTCATTCACTAAAGTTGACCTTTCTTGACTTTTGTGATTTTCAACTTGATATTATCTTTCAATTTGATTGAAGACTGTTTACTCTTCTGTTCTAGGGGAGGAAGGTATACAGAGGAGGATGCAAAGGTTATAGTTTTGCAGATTCTGAGCGTAGTTGCTTTTTGTCATCTTCAAGGTGTTGTGCACCGTGACCTAAAGCCTGAGGTTCGTGCATGAAATCTCTTCTTCAAGTAGTTATAATGTCAACATCTAGTTCTGTATTAACATCATTTGGGCTTAATAATATAAGGAGAAAACTCTAATTAATGTTTCTGATATTCTTCATCTGGGTTACTTTTACAGAATTTCCTCTTCACTTCAAGAAGTGAAGATGCTGATATGAAGCTTATTGATTTTGGTCTATCTGATTTCAGCAGACCAGGTAATAATTATTGTGTGATTCTTTGCTTTCATTTTCATTTTCAAACATATTTTTTTCAACTCTATTATTAAATATACATCTTTGATCCATGTCATAATTGATATTAGATGTTTGTGAATATAAAGCCAGTCCTCTAAATATTTCCCTTCCTCTAAATATTTCCCTTCATGTGTGTTGATAAACAGATCAACGGCTGAATGACATTGTTGGGAGTGCATATTATGTTGCACCTGAGGTCCTTCACAGGTCATATAGTCTGGAAGCAGATATATGGAGTATTGGTGTTATCACCTACATCTTACTATGTGGAAGCCGACCTTTCTGGGCACGAACAGAATCTGGAATTTTTCGTGCAGTGCTCAGAGCTGATCCTAACTTTGATGATTTGCCCTGGCCAACTGTATCTGCCGAGGCCAAGGACTTTGTCAAAAGGCTCCTAAACAAGGACTATAGGAAAAGAATGACTGCTGTCCAAGCTCTATGTAAGTTATTGACTTCTACAATTTTGACTACGTTTGACACGTGTTAGATGCTGTGTAATGTTCCTTCCTAATTATCATGAGATTCTTATCTACAGAAACTGGCTCAGCAAATAATAAGACTTTGACATTGTTATTGCTATAAATTGAATAAATACTTCTATCTTGGTATCCAGACTATCATGCATCAACATGAGGAACAAAAAAGATACAATTGTAAAAAACTTCTATTGTCTTTCTGGTATTTCTACCATATTGAGGTGTAATTATTTAATGATGGACAGCCAAATGATATCTCCCTTGATTCTATTAATAAAGGATGTACATTGTGGTAGAGAAAATGTTTTTCGCATATTTAACTTTAAAATTAACCAATGCACACCTCTGTAACTGCAGCTCACCCTTGGCTGAGGGATGACAACCGTCCTATTCCATTAGATATATTAATCTATAAATTAGTGAAGTCTTATCTTCGTGTGACACCCTTCAAACGCGCAGCAGTGAAGGTATAACTTGTTTCTTTCCCTTGAATATGCTTATGCTTAGTGGAACCTTAAGGGTTGCTTAGTTTGATTTTTATTATCATCATCGTTATCATTATCAATTCCAATGTTTTCACAAATATTTTTTTTTTTTAAATTGTGATAGAAATGCTGTTGTTTTTATTTCCTTCACAAATTTTTGTTATTTTTGTAATTACAAATGAAAAGAAATCAACTGAAAATGAAAACTATACACATTGAAGACCTCCTTAGTTTCTTCTCAGGTCATCTTCTTCCTTCCTATTTTCTAAACACGTCTCTGCATTGAATTTATATGCATTTTTTATTGAATATTTTACTTAGTTTTTCAATGCAGTTATTTATTTATCCTTTCTGCACAAATATTACATGCCTATTTCATGTTATCATTTTGAAATGATAGAAAATTTTCTTCACTGGATTCTAACCCATGTTTTTCCACATCTTTTATCTATCCAGGCCCTTTCAAAAGCCTTGACAGAGGATGAGTTAATTTATCTTAGGGCACAATTCAGATTGTTGGAACCAAATGGAGATGGCCTTGTCTCCCTTGACAATTTCAAAATGGTTATCTACTTCTTCACTATTCTTGCAGTCTTGTTATGGTTGATAAAGTTAAATTTTTGTGTGGGGTGTGTGTGTGTGTCTCATACGATGGTCACCTCATCAGCACAAATTGCTCATTTCTGCATTGTTTTTCTTCCCTTCATACCCGTTTGAATATATGCTTTCCATGTTTTGAAAGGTGCAGTTAGGATTTCGTCCCCGTCATTTCCTTGTGATTTGTTTTATCATTATGATTAAGTTTCAAATTGAACCTTGCAGGCTCTTGTACGTCATGCAACTGATGCCATGAGGGAGTCAAGGGTTCTTGACATCATACATGCGGTGAGCTATTGTCATTGTATTTGAGTTATTGTGCACACAAGTTCCTAGCTATACGTTTTTGACCCAAGCAATAGTAGTCTTCTTGCTACCTGTGAAGAAATATTGTGGAAAAGAATAACCAGTGCACATTAAACTGAGGATGCACCATGCATTTGCTTGATTTTAAGATCCTATTTGAATGCTAAGTGCATAATTATATTTGAGTGTAAGTTGTAACAGAGAAATAATCACTTTTGTAAGTTGTTGCTTATATTCCGCCAGACTTATGTTTGTTGTCTAATGGGAAAACTGCTCTATACCTTAATCTTCTGTTTTGACTTTTGACCAAACATCTTTCATCTTCTTGCTTGAATAATTTTATAGATGGAACCACTAGCCTATAGAAAGATGGATTTCCAAGAATTTTGTGCAGCTGCAATTAGCACGTATCAATTGGAGGCACTAGATAGGTGGGAAGACATTGCCAACACTGCTTTTGAGCATTTTGAGAGAGAGGGCAACCGTGTAATATCAGTTGAAGAATTAGCAAGAGTAAGTGCTAATAGTTTCTTTTCCTATTGGCTAATCCTAATGTAATGTATATCTTCCAAGTTTGACGTGGGCTCGTATTTATGCTTGTCTATGTTTTTCTTCATTGTGGCCGCAGGAGTTGAATCTGGGTCCTTCAGCTTATTCAATTCTCAGAGACTGGATACGAAATACTGATGGAAAGCTTAGTTTACTTGGATATACCAAGTTTTTGCATGGCGTGACTCTCCGTTCTGCAAACCCAAGACACCGATAGTCTTAGCCCCTTCGGCATATAAAGGCCTGGAAAAGAATATTTATAGGTTTTTGAGGAATTTTTATTTTCGTTATTTTTGTTTCAGGGTGAGGAAAAAGAAGAAGAATGTGTATAAATGAACGTGTTCGCAAAGCTAATATGGGGAAAGCAGAGTCAATTTTATTTTAAAAATCCTTGCTCTTGCCCTATTTATTTTGCAAATGCCATGTTTCGAGGGGTTTGAGCCCGTGCTTATTCATTTGATTGTGAATGCCTAAAACGGTTGCAAAGTCAAAAGGTAATTTCGATCCGAAAGACTGCCATTGTTTGGAGGTTAATTATTACGTTTCTTCTGAAAGATTACACAACATGGAAAATTAGAAAATTATCCGAGAAACGTTTGCTTCTATATGCCACACTGCGGTTCTGATGAACAATCATTTCGCTAGTGTTACTATTTCGCTAAATTCGTTACACATTTTGATTAATGACTGTATTTTAGAGTAAAGTAACAAGGTAGCTAGGAATATAATTATATTCCCAATTGCCATAATGAAGTGAGTCATATCTGTTTGCAATTATGAGAAATGCTGCACGAGAATAAAAATGTTATTCTGATATTAAAAAGTGACCTCTATTTTTTTTAATTGTTCATTACATCTAATAATAATGGAGTAAATGTCTCAATTGGACGCTCATTTTTAAGTGTTAAAATAATAATATTTATACGAGAAGCTCATGTTGTCTGCTCCACTACAATAGAAAGTGGGCCGGGACGATTTCTACTGTGCTCTATTATTTTCAACCCCACATAGTTCCCACGCTGGTCCATCAGTCCCACATGAGACTCTAAAAACGGCCCCATATTGATTGGTAGCATATCTTTGTGATTAGTTTTCCAATTTGATGTCTTATGTTCCGATTTGGCTAACAAAAGCTGCTAACTACACTTGAGAGGATGTGCACATAATTCCAAATACCGATTTCGGTGGGGTGCATAGCTCAACGACCAGCACTCATCTTTCTTTCCCAGGTGAGAGGAAAAGTATGAAACGGCTTTCTCCCCTGAGCTTATCTTTATCTTAGAGTCAACGTGATTGGATTGGCCGCTCACCTTCTCATCATTGCTCGTTATTAAAATCATATCTAGACGTATTTGGTTTTGATTATTTTGAGAAAAATAACTCTCTTAAAAAAAAAAAAAAAAATAGTCTCAACTCTCAAGAGTACTAAAATCTTCACTATTTTATGGTTAAGATTTCCAATAAAAGTTAATATAAAAATTTAGTGGGGACCATACATCTCAAAACTTTAAAAAAAAAAACACATATTTCCAATAAAAGCTTGTCATTTAAAAAGGAAATTGGTTAGCAAAACCTTTATATTAATTGAGGATTAAGATGTCATTAACCTGTGTAAAAATTGTCTAAGAACTAAAAACCTTGACGTACAAAAATCAATTTTGTGCTTGAAAATTATAAATGGATAGATAAATAAATGGACTAACCCCATTAGCACAATTTTATATTTTATACTTCAAACCTGATTTGGGTGGCTTCACTTGAACTTGTTCCAAATAATGGCACTGATATTCACACACTCTGACAAATCACAATAACTGTTTCACTGTTAACTGTTGAATTGTTGATCAGGGATACACTTCTACATTAAACTAACAATAACATGGTAACAAATAAAAATATGATTATAATTTGAGCAAAATTATTAATAGAGGGATTGTACAAATATTGTTAACTTTAACAAAAAAGGGACGATGTTACGTTGTTGATCAAATTCATCCTGTAATGAATGGAGTTCCTAGAAATCTGACCAAAGCATTGTTGTTTGTACGAGTTTAGTTGAATATGTGCCGTGGGTAGACGATGGCAGCTAATTATGTAGTCCAATATTTCATCTGAAGAGTGAATAACATGGCTGCTGAAGGTAAAAAAACAGAGTTGTTGAGACTTGAAAGTAATCATAAGGTGGAGGAAGATCAGTGTTGCTTTTTGCGGGGAACTCGATTATGCTAGTTTACAATGGGAGGCGGAACTAGCATGCTAAATTGGGCTTAAAAAGTGATTTGAACATTGACCAAAATTTGTACCAAGTATGCTTCAAAACGAAG
Source organism: Dalbergia cultrata (assembly GCA_031216105.1). Lineage (NCBI taxonomy): Eukaryota > Viridiplantae > Streptophyta > Magnoliopsida > Fabales > Fabaceae > Dalbergia > Dalbergia cultrata. The sequence continues at coordinate 3,551,965 of CM062353.1, read as the reverse complement.
AACGACACTTGTGCAATCCGACAAAAACTCAATCTCGGGCGATCACATTGTATAGATTAGGGGTGCATTTGTTTCATGTTATTTTAAGTTGTATTTATTTTAGATTTTGGAAAAAAAATGATTCTGTAACTTAAATTTTATATATAATAAAAAATTTAAAATTAATTTTTTTTAGAAGCTAATCTTTTCAGATTCTTTAAAAAAAAGTTGGAAATTGATTTTTTTTTAATTCTAATTATTTTTAAAAATTTATTGAAACATGAAAAAAGTGTTAAAAAGGTTTTTTTCCCCACAAGAACTAATATAAGCGCACCCTTAATCTCTATAAAAATGGTGGGAAACAAATATACCCTAAAATAATTCATTCGTGTAGGGGATGTTTGGATGAGATTTTTTTATGAGTGGAAAATATTTTTTCACTTAAAATTATTTTTTATATATTTAGATACTTTTGTTAAAATAATATGAATCTCTAGAAAATCAGTTTTAGTTTTTTTATAAGTTGAAAAAAGTATCTTTTAAATAACAATGAAATATTGGTTTATGTGGAAGAGGTTGAGGTTTTTTAATCTTAAGATTTTAGGTTTGTTCATGAAATTTGCATCTCAGGTGAGGGATACTTTGAAAAACCAAAATTTTATATATAAAATTTAAATTTCATAATATTACTTTTTTTTTCCAATGTAAAAGCACCTTAACTTGATCTGCATAATTTTTGTACAGTACGTATTTTATACCCTTTTTAGAAAAACTTAAAGAAGTGTTTACTGACTAATCCGACTGGTCATTACTACAGCAAATCCAATGGGTATAGTCCATTTTGTTTCATATAACTTTTGAAAACAGCAGCCAAAAAAAATATAACTGTTGAAAGTAAATTCCTTATAATACCATAACTTTTGCAATTAATTATGGTCCATCAAAAATTATGGTCCATGATATCATGTTCCACCACACATTTCAACCACTGTTGACGTGTATCATACCGAGGCAGTTTGTCACTTTCTCGTTAGTAACTGGTGCAGGGGCATCCTACTGAATGCAGCTGCTGTACGGCAACGATATAACTAGAAACAAAGTCTTCTGGTATTAAACTTTAAAAAAAAAAAAAAACAGTTGTTTGGATTAGTTTATTAGAAAGTATTAAAATTGAAAACATAAAAATATATTTTTTACATTTCTATTTTTTTAGAATAAAAATATAACTTAATGTTAAATATTAACTGTTTAAGAATATGCTGATGGTTTTTTTTAAAAAATAAAAAATACTAGAAATATCTGCAGTATAAAACATCCCATATTGTATTTTAAAAAAATCCCAAATTTAAATTATAATTTCTTTTCATTTGTTGTTTTCAAAATTTTCAAATACTAATTAATTTTATCTTTATACTTTTTTAGTTATTTTCACTAAATAAAATAAAAAAAATAGAGCTATATCATTTAATTATTTTAACAGACAAATAGCCTAGTCTACACTCTACAGTTCAAAGAGATCCAGCATATTTTTTTTTTTCCATAGGAGTAGCGTAAACTGATTGATTCAAGTGCTTATTACTCCTTTTAAAAGAATAACGTGAAACGAGTCATAGGAATGAGCTAATGAGCTGATTAATAATAAAAGTTTAGATAATACCCATGAGATCATTAATTCAAACTTTATTGTCACTGATCTATCCAAAAAAGTATAATGTCAAATTTGAGTTTATATATATATATATATATATATATATAAAATTATGATACTCGTTATCGTAATTTTATTAAAAATTCTAATAACATTGATCTGGTGGTATTTAGAGACAGGGGAGAAGGGTGAGCGGAGGGAAGAATTGTTTTCATTTTCCAACGTCCCAAAGAATATATATGGCGAAGAAGGGAAAAGAAAAGCTGTGGGTGTGGCGAGACCACCTGCACCTGACTAAGGCGAATTCAGTGACTCAAAAGAATGGAAGTGCTTCGGCCCTACTTACCGTCAATTCTTTCCTTTTCCGAAAGGGTAGTGCACCTATTATTCCATTGCCATCAAATGGCCACAAAATCTTCACGAAAGAAAGCAAAAGAAGAACAAGAAGAAAAGAAATTATAAGCATCTTGAAATTAAAAGCATCTTTCTTTTTCTCCTTTTCTTTCTTTACGATTCGTAACAAATTACATAACGAAGTAACTAACTACAATTGGAAGAAGCAATATTCTGTCGTCATCATCATCTCATGCCTATCATCACCACGCAACTAACAAAGCAAAACAAAGATCCTAAAAAGTACAACTCTAAGAAAAAAAAGGCCGTAAAAACTAAGAATTTACAGGACGAAATCATTAGTACCTCTGAGAAGCAAAAGACATATCTCAGGGTCAATTACTTTTCTCACATAATTCCTTTTTTTTTATATATATATCATCATCATCATGAACACGAAGAGATCTATCTAATTATTTATTATATATCTGAGTACTCAGAAACCGAAGCAGCCAAGATGGTGGTGGTGGTGGAACGCGGACCTCTCCCTATCAATCATGCCACGGATGTTCCTGAACTGCTGAACATGGCAAGGGATGGTTATGGTTCCCTTCTGGTCGAAGCCGTATTCTTCCTCTGCCTCCTTCAGAAGCTGCATGAAGAGAGGGTGGTTGAAGTACATGACCGGCACCACGAACCTCTCTTGCTCCTCTCCTAATTGCCCCACCTTTATTGCCAGACACCCCTTCGGCACCTGATGATGATGATGATCTCTAACTGATGATCTCAACTCTTGCTTTCTCCCATGGCCCCCTTGATGATGAAGAGGGCGAGGCAAATGAAATCCCTTCACACTACTCCTCTCCCCACTCCCCATCTCGGTCGTCTATATATCTGCAATTAATTAGTCAAAACCACAAAGCAAATATTAAAGTAGCTAACCCTTTCCTTTTGTGTGTGTGTGTGTGTGTGTGTTTGGTGCCTATGATAATTCACAACAAAACAAGGGAGTAAAGCCAAGGTTGTTGTGAGGCTCTTTTTGCTTTGGTGAAGCAGTCTCTTAGAGAGCTTGGAACGTTGGCCATGGCTTATACACAAGAAGTGAGAGACGCATTCCAAATTCCAAGCACAACACTTCTGAGGATATATAATAGACACGACAGAGTAGAGAGAGAGGGAGAGGTAGTTCTCGGTTCACTTTGTTTTCTACTTAGACCTGGACTCTGCGCCGTCTGATCTTTGTGGAATTCATGATCATTGGCATTTTTGTGGGCCAATCGCGTCGCCTACAAGTCTGCACCCTAGAAAAAAGGCGGGTTGGGTTAGAATCAGATGCAACGCTGACCCTTTACCCGTAGTGGTTTAGGCCCGTTTGATCGACGACCGATGTGATGATCATCATCAAGGCCAGCCCACTCATTCTTAAATTGAAAAAGTAACTATGGTAAGCTTTACAATAAATAATAATGATTTAATTAACATAAAAAATAATAATAATTTAATTTGATTCAGTGTATGAGAGTTTATGTTATTTACTTCGTACAAATGTTTTCGGTAAGAATAGAAATCACTTATGATTTCAAATTTTTGTGATGGTGTATCCGTGTATAAATGAACTATAATAGGGAAAAATTGAAATTAAAATCAAAAGCAATATTTTAATTCTGTATCATCATTGAAGATGACTGGTTGTGTTTAATAGGTAAAACTATTAAAGTTATTTGATAGTAGAAGGTACATGTAATATAAAAAATCCTACGGATTTTACATGGCTGAATATACAAGTATTGCTGTTCAATACTCAAAAGTAGATGTTCAATCTTTTCTATTATTTTTAGATGTGAAGAATGAGTAAAGAAAGTTAAAGTCACTATCATATCTAATAATAATTAAGAAGGTATTTAAATTAAACATTAACTTTTAGCCGGTGAAATAACATTTTTTTTCTTAATATATACCGTGCATGTACTGACGTCCAAAATAAAGATGCATATTTCACTAGGCACTGCCTATAATAATTCACAGGAACTTAATTGGCGACTTGCATATATTCTTTTGAAGAATACCCATTGACAGTTTCTTTTATGAATGCCAGCCGGCCCGTAGAGCTTAAAAAAAAACTACATTAAATGCTTTTATTAATTAATAAAACATAATATAAAGAGTAATTTATATTTACATCTCCTGATATTTAGTGTAAATACCTCATACCTTTTTTGTATATACTAGTTATTAATTTAAGTGACAAAAAAAAAACATAAAACATATAAATAATTATTAATAAAAAATTATAATATTTTAATAATATTTAACACATCACTTGAATAAAATGCTTTTTATTTCATAAAAAACTTATAATTATAACTTATGGTAAAAAAAGAAAGATATTATCTAGTTAATATATAGATATATATATATATGCCTAATATTACTAAAATATTATAATCTCATTATTAATAATTATGTATATATCATATATTATCTTTCTTTACCACATAAATTAACAAATTAGTCCTCATAAAAAAAGATTAACAAATTAGTATATACAAGGAAAGTCAGTGCAATTTTAGTGAACCTTAAGGGAGGTTAATGATAGTTTTACAAAATAGAAGGGAGGTTAGTGTAATTTTCTCTAATTTAAAATATAGAAAATATAAAAATTATAATATTATTTATCAATGTGCCATCATGATGATGATAAGACAATAAAACTAAATATATATTAAATTTAATTTATGGATTGTCATGTTGATAGCAATTTATTTAAATAGTCGTATAAGATGCGTAAATAATACTTACATATTTATAATGAATTGATATGTAATAAAAAAACTTATCAAAGTATGTTGTAATTAGCAAAACAACACTCCCTTATTATGTAATGAAAATAGAGATATTTACTTTCTGATCCTCTTTGATATCGTCATTTGGTTGGTCGCTTGATTTATCCAACTTCAACACGCCCTGATATTGCTTATGCGACTCAACAATTGAGTCAATTTATGTCAAAACCTACTCATTCTCATTATGCTGCTGCTATGCGTGTCCTAAAATACCTCAAAAGTTGTCTTGCACAAGGTCTCTAATTTCGCAAGGATTCTCAACTTCAATTACTTGGATTTAGCGATGCTGACTGGGCTCTTTGCGTTGATTCTGGCCACTCCATCACGGGGGTACTGTTTCTTTATAGGTAGCTTCATCATTTCCTGGAAAACCAATAAACAGAGCACAGTATCCCATTCTTCTTTTGAAGCAGAATATATATAGGGCACTTCCCATAGCCACATGTGAGTTACAATGGTTATCTCATTTGTTGAATGATCTCAAAGTTTCTTGTTCTCGCCCACCTGCTCCATGTTGTGATAATCAAAGTGCATTTCATATTGCTACTTATCCGATTTTGTATGAACGCACTAAACAATTGGAAATTGATTGTCACTTGGCTCATGAAAAAGCTCAAGCCGGTTTGATGTGTTTGTTGCCTGTTTCATCTCATAATCAACTGGCTGACATCTTCACCAAAACACTTCCCTCAAGTCTTTTTTCATCATTTTGTGTCCAAGCTAGGATTGGTGAATCTTTTTCACCTCCAGCGTTGTGTCTTTCTCCCTAGCATCCAAATTTCCTGTGAATACACTTCTTGAAATGAATTAAATTTTAAACTATAATGAAGTCAAATTCGTTAAAATTAAATAGCCTCTAAGTTATACAAACATGCCCAGTCTGAATTCCTACAAATAAGAATGAAAAGATATATGCAATGGAAAGAAGAAAGGGAAAATTTGGTAGGGACAGCGAATAGGAGGTGTGGAATATATCCAGGTAGACATAAAATCCCTCAACTTTGTATATTTACGTGGCGAGACACGCTTGCCTATACGGATGGTAGCAAGTTTTTGTACTTTTCAAAACAAGTGCTTCTCGACTTTAATTTTCGTGTGGTGGCTTGGGTTTGTGCCTATTATGCTGGTCATATAAATATTATGTATATATCATGAAAATTAACGATTAATGCAATAATAACACGACTTATTGAACTTACACTTTTCAATCTCTGAGGGTTTGATAGGTATATATCTCATATATGCTTATAAGTTCTAATGCAATTGATATAAGAAATATTGCTATGAGTATCTTTGTCTTATTAATTATGAAAAGCATAATGAATCACTTCAAAAGAAAAATTATGAATGATATATCAAAATTTTCAGTGTAAGCTAATAATTATTTGTGTAATTTGATTCATATATTATTAATTATGATGAAGATATGGATTTTTGGTTTAAAATGTAAGAGTAAATCTTTATTTTATCATCTCAGAATAAGATTATTATTTTATCCATTTTCAAAAATCATTTGTCATTATTCTAATCTCAATAATATAAGATGTTTAAAACATCCTCTTAGATTATAAGGAGCTATTTGGAAGTGTTTTGTATTTATAATTTTTAAAAATTATTTTAGAAAATACATTCAAGTCCAATTTTAAAAAACAACAAAAGTTGTTTGCTAGACTATTCTTCAAAACAAAAGGGGGATCCACTGAAAGAAGAGGAAGAAGAAGCACAACAACAACAAAAACCAAATCTGAGCAGCTGGCAAGTAGATCTGCTCCACACAAATGGCTACTGGCGAATCGCAAAGACACTCACAGTGGCCGGTGATCCGTTGCTCCGTACGACGACAAGAAGGTGATAAAGCTTCGCGGCAGTGCCTACTCAAGGCAGTGACGATGCCACTACTCATGGCGATGTGGCGGCTACTGCAACAACAACTTCTGGCAATGAGATGGCTGCTGCTCTTAGTGGCGCTGCAACCGCGACTATTCCAGGCGATGAGCCATTGCTGCTCCTAATGATCGGGCCCAAGATGCAGCCACTGCTTCAAGTGCCGAGGAAGCCACTATTTCGAGTAGCCTAATTGTCACTGCTGTTCGTTGCTAGCCCATCCATGGAGGGGATGGGAAAGTGGTGGTAGTGATTTTTAAAAGCATCTTTAATCTATTTTGTATTTCTTATTTTTAAAATGCAATATCTTTTTTTTTTTTTGTTTTTAAAATTAGTGTGAAAGAAAACATCTAGCCAAGCAGGATTTTTTGTTTTTTTAATTTTAAAAGCTGAAAATAGTTTTTAAAATCTGTTGCCAAACAAGCCGTAAGATTTTTAGGGTTAAAAATATATTGTACTCTACCTGTTAAAATTGATTTTATATATTCTTTTAAGTAAAAAATTACTTTATGTTTGATTTATCATTTTCTTACAGAAGAGGATTTGTAAATTTAAAATAGGGAATAAAAATAATATACAAACTAACAGGAAGGTTTGTTCAAGTAAATGGAGTTGAAGTCTATGAAATTTGTCGTCATAGATCCCTTTAAGTCGGGAGACATCAAGAACGTTATCTAAATTATTATCCATGATTATTTAATATTTCACAATCAAATAGAGAATCTAGATAATTTTATGAAAAAAGACGTAACACAATATAGCTAATTTTATAGTATATGTTACCATCAACTACATAGAGTTCTCTCTTTTCCTTCATATTTTTTTTAGCTGGGGGCAAAATTCAGTATTTATTCTTTATTGACACACTTCCGATAAATATATAATATCATATATAGTTTTAGATATAATTTTGGACTTGAAAATAGGTAAATTTTGATTTTTTTATTCCAGTTTAAATCTTTTTAAAATTATTTAATTTTAATACATATCACATATAATTATTGTTTATCATTAAATGATTTGACTTTCCATTAATCGGTTCACTATTTAATAAAGTGTTTATAAATAAGAATCAAAATCAAACAATTTTATAAATGTTTAGACTGAAAACAAATAAAAAAAAATTCACTAGCCGATTAAAACAAAAAAATTCTTAATTTTTAGGGATTATAATAAACACATTTAAACCTATCATATAAATATATTTAGTTGACATTACAAAATGTTTTGGCTTCACAATATTTCAAATTTAATATTTAAAAATAAATTCTCAGTTTCATTTATCATTATTTCTGCCTTGATGCTTCGAAAGAGCCTGATATGAATAATAATCTAATCTAATTGTTATTTCATTCATTTTCTTGGAACAAAAAGAAGATGCTAGATAATTATAGTCCATCAAATAATGTAATATTTCTGAAATAAAATACAACGAATGATTAATGTTAGTTCTTTAAGAATCTCTTCAATGATGAGTCATATATAGAAAATGGTCAAAAGAACCAGGATTCCCCTCCCTCTCCCCAGTTCCCACCTCTTGGTAGAAATTATATATTATTCCTGAGCTGAGGATCCCTTCTTAAATGAAAGCACACATCACAATTGATGGTGTACAAAACAACAGAAAATTCTCACTACTCAGAAGTCTCCTTAGAGTAGAATATTTCCTAGGGTATCTTTATTCCCGCGACTTAATATACATGTGTTATTTTGGATCCCAAACGAAAGTTTCTTTTGTGCTTTTATATCCAATTCTTGACAGATGCATAATGCTTGGCGTTTAATTATTTCAAAGTGAGCAAATCATGGAGCTCGAGGCTGTATCAAATTTCCACTAGCTAGGCCACTACTACGAATTGCCCGTTCTTTCTCCCCTCACGCACCACCTACTATTTGTTTGATTCTGATGATTATATATGTATCATTGCGTATAGCAGACACAAGAACATGGTGAGGACTGAGGTACAGATGCAAAGTCAAGGAAGTGGGGAATTTAAAAGTGAAACAACATCCAAAGTGGAGGGAGGGAGGCCATAAGTAAAACTAATAAAGTTGTGCCTGTATAAGATGGTTTTTGACGTGTGATGGGCTATAGGATGCGTTCGTTCTAACTTTTTTCAAACTACAGATTAATTTTTCAAACTAAAAAATATTTTTTTTATAAAAACTATTTTAATGTTTAGAAGGAAATATGGACAGATGGAAAAAAAAAATGACCTCAAAATAATGGTGGAGATGTGATTAAAGATGGGTAAATTTTGAAGATATAATGTATCTTATGATTTGCACATCGGAAAGGATGGAAAACGATAATTATTTAGTATTTTAGACTTATCTTTTATCGAATTAATTAATTAGTCAGTATTTTTAATAATTTAGTATGCAGGTCAAATAAATTTGGTGTCTACTACTCTATATAACAGACTCATCGTACCCCACTATGAGTGGGATGGTGTAATGCATACAATATTGAGTCACCATTTTTCAAGGCTAATTTTTTTTTTTATCACATGATTCTTTAAGGATCTAAAACGTTACCACGCTTATTGTTATGAAAGACTAAAGTAATGATATAAATTTTTTTTTTATAATTTCTGAGGATATGGCCAAGGAATTTAATAGATTAAATATCAGTGATATCGAAATTAAATATTAAAGGGATAAGCATGTCCATACTACATTTTTAATGATGCTATCATTTATGCTTGAACTGCAATAATGCTATCAATCTCTGCTATAAGTATTTTCTTTCGAACTTGTCTTACATAAAATATGCTTCTAGATAGGTTATTCTCACTTGATCAAAATAGTTTTACCAGACAAAATTGCTTACTTTTTTCATTAATCAACAAAAAATTCTTGATGTTTATCAACGAAGAATCTAATGCTCAAATTAGGTAACTATGAATCTCAATTTATGTTTACGAGGATGTCTTTATTCCCTTTATATATTAGACTAAATTTGAAAAAAATAAATAAAACAATAAATTTAAGAGTAATTTTAGAGTATTGCTACATTGTCACAACAAATTTTCATAACTTTAGACAAAAAATAAAATAATATGATCCACTTACTCATCTAATAGCCAACATCCACCACTACAGATAATTTGATAAATAATTTCTGATAAAAGCTTTCGCTGTCTAGTATTTTCCTAAATTTAATTAAGCGTTGATATTCAAAAATGACATTTACTATGGCAATTCTTATTTGTCCTTTCCTAGAAATGCAATTCTTGGGCTTATGTACTTATTGATGAGTAGATATGACTCTTGAAGTGAAAGAAAATTCAAGATAGTATATAACAATTTCGTATCAAATGGTTTGCTTTTGTTCCATACATTCCTACACAAATTGTCTAAATATTAATGTTTTGAAAACCGGACTGGACATTGAACCAGTCAGGACAAGGATTTAGAGGTTCAGAGGTTCAATTGGGGGTCCAACTGGAATATAACCAATATATAATAAAACATGTATTTATATAAATATATAAAAATATAAAATGAAATATATGTCAAAAAAGAACTAAAACTTAAATTAGGCACTACCAAAATCCATAGAATATAACATAATTCATCTCTTAATCAAAATAAACATTATCCATATAGATGAAATCTCTCAAATTACTAAGTTCTATACTAGAAAAGGAAAAAAAAAATTAGGAAAAAGAATGAGATTTTAGATTTTTTTTTTAAAAAAAACCCCAAAATGATGCATTTTTCATCTTTTTTATATATAAAAAAAAATGGACCAGTTTAGCTGGCCTGGACAGTTTGGTTGGTTTTGGCGGTTCCCGACCGGTCCATACTGGTTTTCAACCAGTTCTCATGTGGCCGATTTTGGGGTTCAACTCAGATCGGATAGCAAGCCGGTTCCCGATTCTCGGCTCAATCGGTCCGATTGGCTGGTCCAGACTGGTTTTCTGAACACTGCCAAATATTTAACTATCAAAATTAAATTATTTAGTAATTATATCTAAGATAGGTTTGCTCTTTTCCGGCAGTTCATAGCACAAACTCTATTTTGATGGGAACCAAAATTCAATATTAAAGACGTTTTTTTTTTTGTTTCCCAAGGGTATCCCCACAGCTGGCAGCCATAGGACTAATCCCACGTCCTATCGGTTAGCACACTAAGTGGTAGGGGACTGGTTAAGGAGTTTTTTCCATTCACAAGAGTTGGGATTCAAACTCTAACCACTTGCTTAAGGGAGGAAGCGCTGAACCACTACACCAACCCAGCTTGGTTAATATTAAAGACGTTTACAGCCCGAAATGGAAGGGGCATTCGTTATTAACCATTGTCTTACACGGTGTACTTTCGTATGTAGGTTTCAACTTTCAAGAATCAATTACGCAGGCCTTCAATTGTTATCTATTTAGTTTCGATCTCATATCGGATCCATCTTTACTTAATATATACCAGGCTTATTGCTTTTGATTTTTGTAGGCTCCGTAATTTTGAATACTTTTTCCAAAACCACATTTATTGGTAGATTAGTAGGATGTTTAGCAATGAATGCTTGTGTGATGGTAATTTTTCATTTTTTAATGAGAAAAATTTAGGTGAATTTGCACTGATCTTCCTATTAGCTAGGGGAATAGGCTATGCTACCTCCGTATTGTTTTATGAGTAATGTTAAATGTATAATTAAATTGCATAATAAATGCACACCATATACTTTATCACTATTGGATTTGATGAATGAGTGGGATAGATGGGGGTCACACATCATATCCAATGATAATAAAGTGTGTGATGTATATTTATTGTGTAATTTAATTGTACACTAAATATTATTTTTGTTATATTTGGATATACTATTGTTTAAAGATTTTAATTAGACGTGAAGTAGACTAAACTTTCTGCATAATTGGTCAACCTTCGGTAACAAGACAAATTCAACTTGCATGGTTAAGTTTTTTTATTTTAAAGCCATAATCTGACCATGGTTTTATGACACATCATATAGCCTCCGCACCAAGATTATGTGTTGAAATAATCAAGACAATATGTATTGCAGCCGGATTATTTTTCCCTGGACCACAGCGGCTGCATATAGCTTATAGCATGGTAGGCCCTTTGCTGCGGGATATTATTGTATTCTAATTATCCGGCCTTGTTTATTTGACTCTGCATTCTCCAATTTTCATCCATAAAGAGATATTTTGCATTTGTGGGTCCATAATACATTATCGGTCAATCTAGCTCGAAAAATGACCGTCTGTCTTTGTTTTGCAGCAAGCTGATCATTTATATGAGAAGGAAAGGAAAAGGAAGTAAACGGAAAAATCAAATATGAGAAACAAAGAAAAGGATTCGTGTCCTTTTCCTAACTTATCCATTACGGCAGCAAACACAAATTAAATTTGAGATTAGAAAAAATATCACGATTTTTAACAATAAACTCTCTGTTCGTCCTAATTAATTAATTTCGTATACAGGAATTGTCAGCAGTTCATGATCATCCCAGGGCCTAGCCATGAAGAACAAACATATGCAATATTCACATAGCTTAATGACGATCCACAACAAATATAATAACCTGCAGACTATACATGTTAATTAACATGACAGTCATTGCTATCAATCGAGTATATATCAAATTATCATGCCCTGAAGCAAGCAGCTAGAAGATGGTGATGGTGGTTTTGGAGGGACCTGTTGTCCCTATGAATGAGGTCTTGGATGGACATAAACTCCTCGAATTGGCAAGGGATGCTAATGGTTCCCTGCTGATGAAAACCATACTCTTCCTCCGCCTCCTCGAGCAGCTGAGCGAACAGCGGGTGGTTGAGGTAATTCACGGGCACCATAATTCTCTGCTGCTCTTCTTCACCTTGTCCCACCTTGATTGCCAAGCACCCTTTAGGCACGTGCGCATCTTTGTTGAACACTTGCCTTCCATGGTGGTGGCGGTGATGATGATGATGATGATATGATGGGAGCGGAATATGTTTGAAGCGTTTTGCTCCACTGCCCAACATTTCCATCGGATTCGGAAGCAAGGACAAATTCGATACAATCCCCAAAATTCTGTTATATGTGTTCTTAGGGAATGGTTGGGGTCCGGGAATAACAAGATGAGGATGCATATAATCGGATGTATTTGGGAGCTGGGTTTTATATATATATATACACACACGTATAGTATTTAATGGGTAGGAATCAACTCCGAAGGTACCAATGAGACAAAGACAAGGCGTTTGGGAAGGATCAGATTCACATTATATTCATATGGCGGCGAAGATCAAGAGAGTCAATTGAGGTGTGGGGAAGACTTGGTCACTTGGCTCCTTTCCATTGGTCAAACTATGTCAACCGTTTCATTTTGTGTATCATGCGTGTGTATCAGTGCAATATTATTAATTAAACATATAGTATTATGTAATATGCAACTCTCAAGATAATTTTATGAAGATCAAATATTTCTAATTACTATTTTTTTTTATCAAGATCAGGATATCCACCGTCAATAACAATAACTAATCTCCTTGTTGTGGGAGCTCTCTCAAAGAGACAGATAATTGGCTATGATATGTACTCCATTCCCATTAGTGGGGATCGAACCACATGGTTAAAAGACAATGTGAGCTGCCATCATGACACACCTTATGGTTATATTTCTAATTACTATATGATAATTCATGATTATCAAAACTTGTTCAATGATAATAATAAATATATTTTTGGGATTTAATTTGAATGCATTGCAAATGTAAAATATTTTACATAATTATCTAATCAAATTCTCTCATATAAATAACTTATAAAGTAGTATAATGAAAATCAAACTTGATTGTTTTACTAATGTAACAACATATAGTTAGATGATAGTGTTAAAAGATATTACACTATTAGTATATGAAAATTTAACTCTATTTTTATGAATAACTAGAATTCCATAGATGTACTTATATATTTTGAAACAAACATCACGGGAAAAATAGTACTTTTTTTTAATTTAAATATTAAATATTAAATATTTCTTCTTTTTTTTTGTTTAGCTATTTATATTTTCTATTTCTCATTAATATACATCTTAAGAATGAGATGAAAGATTATTTTCATTTTCAAGATTAAGATATGATACAAATTAAACTCAAAGTGAAAATTTTAAACAATATTTTGGTAAGCATTTTTAACTTTTAAGCAATATTAAACTTGAATCAGTGGATGGAATTGAAGCTATCAAGCTTTTTTTCACATATTTTTTTATATTTTTATTCAAATTAGATATCCTTTTACTTTTTCACTTTAGAGGGATTTTTATTGTTAAAGATCTAAATCCCATACATGATGAGTTCCTAACCCAAAAACAGGTCAAATGAAAATTTAAAATTCTTAAATGTTCTGCACTATAATGATTAATGAGAATTATAAGAGTTGTTATAACTGGTGCTCGAAAGACATTGATCAAGAAATAAAAAGTTAAAAGTTTTTAAACTTTTTCTAATGCATTTACTAAATTAAAAACTTGAAAGAATCCACTTACTAATGAAAAGTGATGATATCCTTTAGAGTACATGTTAAAGAATAAAAGGATGCAGAGTTTCTCTAAAATTATTTAGAGTTATTTACACTTAACTCCCTTAAGATTTACTGTAATTACATTCAGCACTTCTCTATTTTATAAAACTATCATTGACCTTTCTTAAGGTTTAATAAAATTACACTGACCTCCCATACAGATATTAGTTCGTAAATTTAAGTGACAAAGAAAAATAATATAAAATACATACATAACCATTAATAAAAAATTATAATATTTTGATAATATTTAACATATTAGTTGAATAAAATACTTTTGTATCACATGTAAAACACTTGTAATTATAACTTCTTATAAAAAAAAAAAAAGTACTTTTTTATCATATGAAAAAACTTATAATTATAACTTATGATAAAAAAATGTATTCTAGTTAATATATACACCTAATATTGCTAAATATTATAATTTATTATTAATAATTATGTACATACCATATATTATTTTTTTTATCACTTAAATTAATTAATGAACTAGTATATACAAGAGAGATCATTGTAATTTTAGTAAACCTTAGGAAAGGTCAATGATAGTTTTGTAAAATAGAAAAGTGCTGAATGTAATTACACTTAATTTTGAGGGAGATTATTATAATTTTCTCAATTATTTAATGTGTATACTGCCTTGGATTTTGTGTTTTGGGGTCTGGGTTTTTTTTTTTTTTTTTGGGTTATGGGTAATAGTAAGGATTTGTATTATGAGTTATTCTTGCCGGTGTCGGCGCAGACTGGATGAGGTTCCCAATTTTGGGTTGGGCCCTTAATGGATTGTTTTGTCTGCATTGCCTGGTAAGGACTTTCATTTTCTTGACCAAAACTAAACAGGACTTCGATTTCATGAACAGAAAAAAGGGGCATTGATGTCGGCACCTTAAGTGGAAGTATTATGCAATGTCCAGTCAGCGGCACGATGGACATGCTAAATGACAATTTCAAAATTCAAATCGATATAAAAAATCAACTAATTCAACAAAAAAAATTATTTTAAACTCAATAATTGGATTTTGAAGTCAACATTAGGAGTTAGTGGAAGTACTTCCGAATCCAATTTTGGAACTCAATAATTTGGTGGTTGTGGACACATCACAAAGTCCTATCAATATATAGTGGTAATACTAATAGAGATGGTGAGCGGTAACGGCGAGGAAAAGCGATAGACAACGCTAGAGATGAGAAGGGCATATTGTACTTGTTTTATAAACTTAATTGATATATGTTAACATGTTTTTAGGGTATTTTTGGTTCGGTTCGTATTGGTTTGAGTTGAAAAACTAAACAATCTAAGCAATATTAATGTTCACTGGTTTGAGTTGCAAATGCTAATTGATGAGTAAATTATATTTTTAATCCTGCAAAGCTCTTGTGTCCTATAAAATATCCGTGTCAAGAGTACCTGTACATAAATTGTTCTCATAAAACATAATTTTTTTATGGTTACATGTTTCGATTTATTTTATGAAAACACTTTGTATGTTTCTTTGATGATCTACAAACAGGTAGACAAATCCAAAATTTGGCTGTCATGCCGCGTGAATGCCTCAAAGGTTACACGCTTGCCATCCTATCCTATTCACTTAGGAAGTTGGGCACCTAATTAACATGTGCATGGCAAGGCTACCAAGTCCTCCAGCTCAACTTTTAACGATTTCCAAAAGCTTTTGGGGTCAATTAATAAGTACTATTAGTTATTATATGTGTGGGCAGTAAAAGCAATATAAGAATTCAACAACTCTGACCTATCTGTTCCTCTCAATCTCAAGTCTCAAGCACAAAGTAAAGGCAGGTTCGAGTTCAACTTTATATGTTTTGCAAAGGTCCAAAAGATCCAATTTCCCAAAAGCACTACTTATGAGACACTCAAATCAGGCATTCGCATATTCATACGTGCACAGTCCCTTTACAACAACTATCTTATTAGAACACCAAAGGGTAATCTAACTGAGGTGAGGATGGACTTCATAACTTTTTGCGTCGTTTGAACACACAAACAATGAGCAGAGAGATACACAGAATAGTGAGATTGATTATGGGATTAGCTTTGTGACAATTCAGGAGGTCATAAAATTCAGAGATCACAGTGGAAATAAATATCAAATATTGTTGTTAATTAACGCAAGAGTGAAAACAGAAATATTGATGCATGGGATGAATTGGAGCTTGTCAAGTACATCACATTGCGTGCAAGTATGAATATTGTATGAGCGCCAATATGATGACGGTGATAAAGCAAAGACATGCTGAATAGGCACTGTGTTTATGTCATTCCTGTTTCCCTATTCCCCAAGCTACGTGCGGACCCCTCTTATTCGTATACTTATTCTTGGTGCCATTGTCTCTTCCAAATCCCTGTGTTCATGAAGAAATCAAGGGAAAAAAAAAATCAAGGGAAATCATAAGATCAAATAAAGGGAACACAGGAAGAAACTCCATTTTTTTTTTCTTTTACCGTGCGTAAATAATTGATTCCCATTGAATGCAAACTGGTATAACACTAATATAACAAAAAGCTTACCACCGTTGTGATTCTCAGTACTTGCACAATGGGCTTACTCGTTCACATGTAAAAAGCCTTTGCTTTCGCAGCATTGACGACTATTTATTGCTTTTATGGCTTCGGATAGCTAACATGCATAGTCGCTAGTTATCATAGATTCAGGATCCAAAGACACCTCTTGAAGAATATCGCTTTGGTAATTACTAATCATCATAGAAGGGTATTCTTCTCTCTTTCTTATATGTATATGGCTTAATGAAAATTGACATTTAAAACCAAGAAAAGAAGGCAACTTGTAAATGGAATGTGCTGGAATTAAGGTTTTAATTAACTTCCAAATAAGAGATATAAAAGCCAAGGTTAAAATGTGTAGTGGAAAAACAACTATTTATTTTGTTCTGCAGCACCAACTAGAACTTATACAGTGACTCTTAAAATTAATTGTTTCCTGTATCATCTATGCTCAGATCTATATTAGTAGAAAACTCTGGAACTTTACAAAGTACAAACCTAAAGCAGGCAGCCAAATGTGCTAGTCATAACAAGTTAACAAGAACAATAGAATAACGAATCTGCCATTGATTTATTATTAACGACGGATGTACCACATCACAAAGAGTAGTTAAATGCTGATGCCTTTAATTTGTTGTTTCTTAATTAAAAATTAGTCCAGGCAAATTTAGAAACATTGTTTGACAACAAAGGGCCAAAGATGATCCAATAAGAGAGCGGAGAATACGAGGCTGTTGTGATATCATCATACAATATTTTAAAAATTGATCCTGATAAAATCAGACATCAATTGTAACCTCATCATCACTGCAGAGTTGGCAATAAATCAAAGGATAAATAAGACATGTCTCCTCTTGGTTCTTGATCAGCTAGGATACAAGCCTTTGCCAGCTTATAATTGCAGAGATTAGGGCCAAAATGTAGACTTTGAAACCCTAAAGGGAGAGGAAAAATATAGGTGGGGAGAAAGGCAAAAGAAAAGGGTTGAAAAAGAGGGGAGCGTTGAGGTGCTTTCAAAGGCAGGCAGCGAGATCTGAGAGAACTATCGCAGAAACAGACAGATCGGATACCGGAAAATATAATGAGGAGAGGATCTGACTAATGATGATCAAGAGAGAAAAGGCATTGAACCTGACAGCAGAAAAAAGAAACACCATCATCATAACTATATAGCTAGATGAGAAGAAAAAAAAATTAGTAAGAGAACAAAAAAGGAGGTAATGATGAAACTTTTGTTCAGGTAAGAATTGGTCAAAATACTTCATGATTACACCAATATGCGAACTGCCCACATCCTTAATTGCTCAAAAAAGAAAACCAAAAACCCACGAATCAGATCTGCCTGTTATAACTAGGAGAAAAAAACAAAACAAAACTTGAATCGAGGACTATAAAGGAGGAGAGGAATACCAAACCTTTACATTGTACTGCAGCAGAGCCGGTCAACATTCAACGCATGCCGGCCTTTGCATATAATCTGGCTGGAAGCAAGTAATTGGGGGGAATGAAGCCTGGTCCGACGACACTTCATACATAGTCCTTAAACCACCAGTTCAGAATGTATAATCGAAGTCTCTATTTGATAGCAATGAACAAATGAATAGAGATCGATGCAACAGACACACACACACACACACATATACACAGGGTGTCATGGACATGGCCAAGGGTCCTCGAGCCAGACAACATTCCCCTCAAAAGACAAACCTTCCCAACAAATGGCTTCTCTTTCATCTTCATCATCATCAAACCTGAGTGGGTAAGACCTTATTTTGTTTGTTATGCTCTCTTTTCTCTGCCACACACACACACATCATCGTCATCATCATCTCTCTTTGGTCTTCGTCCCCCACGAGTTTCGCCTATATATATATATATATATCTTGAAGGGACAGGGGACTGAGACTGAGAGAGACATGGAGAGAGAGGAGGGGGGGTGAAGGGAGAGAAAGAAAAGCAGAAGAGGGGGAGAAGGTGCTAGCTAGGGGTTGTGAAGAAGAGTCGATGAGAAGAGAGGGTGGGGTGAATGAATGAGAACTGAGGAAGAGGAGTGGATGCAGAGGGGGGTTATAACAAGAGTGAAAAAGAGGAGAGGAGTGGGAAGCCAACGCCAAAAAAGACAAAAGATTGGGGCAGGGTAGACCCTACAAGCTGCTGGGGGGAGAGGGGGGGTTCTCACTCCCAGAAATGACCACGACCCCCCATGCACCCACACACCCCTTTTCAATGTCTATCTCGCTCTCCCTACTCTTTCCCATAGGTAGCTCTCTCTCTCTCTCTGTGCGTATGTGTGGGTCTAATGTCAATGTTGGTGAATTCAATGATATTCATATCCACCGTTGGATCTCGCAGATGATGAGCCTGATGCCATGCTATCTCCTCGTACAAGCTTTGACTCTGCCAACTTAGCAATTATCACCCACCCCCTCGTTCACTTATTATTCAACAAAAGCGAAACCGACCATTTGATTTTGTGGATGTGGGCATGGAGCATGATGTGCACCCTCACCTAGATGGATTATGAACCGCAGGATTGTGCTGAAAAGATGAAAAAAATTATAAAAATGGTACGAAATGAGGACAGAAGCAAGAAATATAGACATAATGATGGTTTAAATAATTGAGAGGAAAAGGCATCAAAAGTAAAACTGGGCTAACGAGTGAGTCAGAGGAGTTGTTGAGTTATTGATCTGCCCGATAATGGAAACCCTATTTAATATTTTTTTTTTCAAAAAAAATGTCGTTGATGATTTGATTTGTATATGTCTCGTAGTTGTAGTACTGTTCTTTTTTATATGCGAGAAATTTTTTTTAAAAAAAAAAAAATAGTGATGACAAGTAGCCTCGTGTGGCGTGTTACTTTTAGGCTTTTAGGGGGGGCGAGGAATTCGAGGCACTTACCGACAGATGGAGCGCAGGGGTCCACATACATACAGTTGCTTTTTCTGCGTTCCGTCCTGTGACTACATTTAGCCAAGGTCAAATGAAGCCGTTTTAGCAATAATAATATCATTAATATTAATCACAAAAATACTTTAGCTCAATTTTTTTTTTCCACTATATCTCATTTTCTCTTTCTTTTTCATTTCACCTTCAGTTTCCCTTTCCAATCAAATTCACTTATGTATTTCCAATTTAACACATCGAAATATTCTCAACAAGCGAAAAAAAATAAAAAATAAAAATCGAAAGCTTCAGATGAAAGCTGTAACATTGTTGGTTATATAAGTTATATTAAGAGAAATATTTTTATACAATTATGTGAATAACAAATTTTGACTGTATAATTTTACAACAATAGTTAAGATTAAAGGTCTTGTTTTGCTAATATGAACATGTGTATATGTCTAAATTTAATTTTAAATATGAAGGATCACATTCTGCATTACTGCTTTTGATGGAAACTTAATTATATGTTCCCAGCATATCATAAAACATAAATGTTAAACAAAAGCCAATAACAATCAGGACACCTTTTTCTTTTTTTCCTTTTGCGCTCCCCAAAAAAAAAATCAAGGTTCTTGATTAATATTGGCTCTTATTAACATATTTTTATACGATTAAAGACAATTTTATCTAGCTGATAAGAAAATTAATAAATGTTATTTACCAAAATTAGAAAAAGGGAGTGACAAATTTGACATTAATTTGCTTTTACGTGACAGTTATTTGCTCCTGCAACATATTTTGATTTGCATGCATAGTCAACACAAAACAATGTCCCTTTCAAATAATGGGACCGTGACTTTGTTATATCTTTGTGTTTTTGGGCGGCTAGTTTGCGTCTCTTTCCTTCGTTCGTTTTTAATTATATCCGTCTCTTGGTTGGATCCAATTAGCAAACCTCCATTTTAATCTCATAAGGTCACAATGTTTTATTAGATACCATAAGATAAATTAATGTTATACGCAGGGATGGAACCAGAAAAGTTTTTAGGGACGGATAAAATATAATTAACTGTATTATTATATAAATATTATATATATATATATATATATGCTGTATTTTTATTAAAATTGAACATGACATTCTTTTAAATTACAAGACTTATCAATAATATAACTTGTGACAAAATTTTCATCAATTCTCTCCTCAATATAAGTTAAAGGACAAACAAAAATAGTTTTCTCATTAAAAAAAATATATATTAACCATCCTAGTTATCTGATTGAGTTTAGGATACTAGATTGTCTTCTATTACCGGTCAAATTGGAAAATTGCATGCATACTTCTTTCACTCAAAGAAATCATTTTTCAGATATTTAAATAGGCTTTTAAAAAAATTAATTTTTAATTTTTAAATTAAATATAAAATTTAAATTTTATAAATATTATTTTTTAATCTGAATCAAATTCATCCTAAATGAGTGTCACCCATAATAATTACTTGAGAGTTATAACTAGCTATTTTTTTTCCTTTATAGCTCATTTCCTCTTATTTATTTCAGTCTCATCTTTTATGCTCCATGAATAAATAATAACATGTCAAAAAATTGATATTTTCATTTTTTTCACAAATTATAATGAAAATTGTCGGTAGAAACTATTAAAATGTACAAGAGATAAAATATATCTTTTTATATTTTATCTCAAATTAATTTTTTATAAATATTAAATTGAGTTATAAATAATATTCAATATAAATCACAATTTTATATAAGAGATATTAATAAATATTTACAATAGTTATAATTAAAATAATAACTGATAAATGTTTAAATGACTACAAATTATTTTCAAATTTATAATTAAATATCTATTAAATATATTATTTTACTATAACTTCAAAACATGAGAATAGTATTATACTTCCTCAATTTCATCATTTTTGGGTTTTTATAAAATTTCCAATTAATTGTCGCTTTCATACTTAAATGCATATTAATTAATTTATACCCATTTTACATTTATTTATTGGAGAGATAACTAGTAAGTGTGAACTACAATAGTTAATGAAGAGATAATATTAACAGGGAGTGCTTTAGTCTTTTAATTTTTTTTTAAAAGCTCATCATTGAATGATTAATTACTTTAATTATAGTGCATCAAAATTAATTGAAAACAACAGGGACAGGAAGCTCCTAGCTTTAAAACGAAGTCAATGCAAATTAGATGTGAATGATTTAAAATCAATTAGGCATGACTGGAACTTATTCATTCATCGATAATTTATTACTTAAAGATAGGTTTTTTTGGTTAAATAGATTATTTCAATATATTATCAATATAAAATAGCTTTATATTATCATACAATTATATATCACTGCATATTAAGTGGATGAGAGAATCAAACACTTTTATTAAATATTAATATGATAATATATAATTGAATACTTGGATAACATACTTTTACACTTACAATATATTAAAATTGAATTTTTGATTGAAAAATAGGGATTCGAGGAATTACTAATATGATGAACATATATTTCAGAAAAAAAAATCTTTTGGCTTTCATTACACAAAACATTATTTTTATGTCATACTTAAAAAAAAATGGTTTTTGGGTCCAAATTCTTTTAGCCAACGGTGATTGCTCGAAGTATTTGGCATACTACTCTGTTGGATGTGAAGAAATTTTTTATCTTTCACTCTTGATTTTTGTATTTTTATCCTACTATGTATCATAAAATCTTGACAAATCATTTTGGTTGGACGCATCATATTCTACTAAATATTAAATCTTAAACCCTTCAATATAACTATGTTTTACTGTTACGGACGTACATGGACGAATCAAAAACTGAAAATGTATATTGTATTAGAAGCGACTTTATAATCCGAACACACTCATAAACCCAAATTGGTATGTGATATAAGTTGTGGCATCCACTCCTCTTTATACAAAGCAAACTAGCTAGGCAAAGGCCTAGTCCCCCACATCTTACCCGCTCCCACCTTTCGAGAAAACAACAACCAACAAACAACCAACCAACCAAAAGCATCGTCCGTATACTTATTGATGGAATCATGGATGTTAGGAAAAGATTCTCAATTTTCATGAAGTCAATGCAAATCCAACTTGAAATATGACAAAATAGGTACCTAGTTAGTTGAGGATATGGATGTGAGTTTAGATATTTGAGAGGAATTGAGGGAAGAAAAGAATTTATATGTATTACAAAATTTTAGGATTTCATACTACAAATTTTTTTTTTTTTCATTCAAGATCTAAACTCACAAATATGGTTAAAGGAAACCACTGCTTATTTACAACTAATACTAGTAAATGCAATAGTGATTTACAAAGTGGGGAACAAATACCATATCATCAACTTTACATTAAAAAACTAATAACAAAGTAAATTGCGAATGTGTTTAATAAAGGAATGTGTAGAAACAATAGTTAAATGAAAAGGTATGAAACCATTCACTATGTCTAAATATGTAATATCCTAAATTTTAACCCATTTATGCTCGAGTTCTATTAAACTTAACTTTTAGTTATTACGTTATGGTCTCATAAATTTTTCTGACAAAATAAGATATACGAAAAATAGCAGTAGTAATTTCTTTTTATTTATAACAATCAAACTAGAAGCCTTAGTTATAAATAAATCATGTACAATATTTATTTCATGGAAGCTAAATCACATTCATAAATGCATACAAATCATCCAATATCTTAATAATATATATGCTATAAATACATAGATAAATCCAAAGAGTATGTCATAGATACTAAATAAGTAGCAAGGACAACAAATATTTTATAGTTAAAAATGGTCTGATAATTAATGAAATAATCAAATTTCCAATAGAGTTATAACTCATCCAAAAATAAATCTCATGAATTGAAATAAAATCCTAGTTACTCTTATAATCTAAAGTAAAATCCTATACACTTTCTGTTGATTGTGCCCCTTCAAAGGATCATTGGTTACTTGCTTCTCGTCTAGAGATGACACGAAAATAAAATGGGATGAAAACTCAAAAATTCCCAGTAAAATGCACATAATAAAGTGTTATCAAAATCATCAAAATCATCTCCAACCATATCGATTTATTTAAAAAACATATGAACATACATTAAAATTTAATTAATAAATTTAAAAAATCTTTACCTGAGGTAGACGTATCTTTTAACATGATCTTTCTTAACATGGATGCAATATTATATTTCATATATGCATGACAATATAAATAAATATGCACACATATCAAATTATATTCAGTCACATAAAGTATGTGGTTGAATCTTTTCGTATACTTTCTTTTTCCTTATTCATCATTTTCTTTATACATATATTTCTTTATACATATCTTTCTTTATAAATCCTTTTTTTTTCATTCACCTAGTTTAGCCAATCAGTGAGAGAATGAGTTATACCAAAAGTCGATTGTAATTGACAAATACAGTAGGGATAAACAGGATGTTAGAACAGTAAGGATCACATCTTTCTATTGAGGATTATTTCCAAGTCAGTGGAATCTAAGACAAGCATCTTTAACATTTTATATCATGTTAATATTTTATCAATGAGGACAGATTCCAACGTCTTTAACATTTTATAATATAGAAATATTTTATCTGTTGGGACTGAGTCTAATATATTTAATATTTTTATATCACGTTACTTTATCAATGGGGGTTGAGTCCAATATCTTTTCATATTACATTAATAATTTATCAGTGGGAACTATATCCAGTATCTTTTCATATATACATATATAGCTTAACACTTTCTTTTAATCATAGGTACACATAATAAAATCATATATAACATAAAACATTTGACTTACAACAAATCCATTTTTTATTATTGTCACGTAATAGCATCATATATCAGTCTATAAAATGTCAAAACTATATAGTCTCTTAATACACAAATAAGGCCGAATTACTATGCGTACAATCTAGCACCAAACATTTAATTACATGTTCATGTTCATATCATAAATAACATAATATCTCTTTCATATATTTCATATCATCCAATCATTTTTCTTAATCACACAAAATTATAGTCATCATAATCACCATTGTTTCATCTCAATCACACTTTGATATATAGGCTCGGTCATATAAAACATAACTCCTAACATCACTTGCATTTCATTTGTTCCATTAACATAATAAAGATAGCCCTTTTCTAGAAAATTTGTGATATCCCAAATAAAGAAATTATAATTATTTTAAATTATTATTATTATTATTATTATTATTATTTATTATTATTATCAAGTGCACCTAACACTAATATTATTTAACATTATAATTATTAAGTGTGGTTAGCATTAATATTAGTTATTACTATTATTGAGTCTAGATATATGCCACTAATATTAATAATAATTATTATTACTAAGTGTAGCTAGCATTATCATTATTATTATTAAGTGTACCTAGCATTATTATTATTTAACATTATTATTACTAAGTGTAGCTAGCATTAGCATTATTATTATTAAGTGTACCTAGCATTATTATTATTTAACATTATAATTACTAAATGTAACTAGTATTATTATTATTATTAAGTGTACCTAACATTATTATTATTTAACATTATTATTACTAAGTGAAGCTAGCATTAGCATTATTATTATTAAGTGTACCTAGCATTATTATTATTTAACATTATAATTACTAAGTGTAACTAGCATTATAATTATTATTATTAAGTGTACCTAACATTATTATTATTTAACATTATTATTACTAAGTGAAGCTAGTATTAGCATTATTATTATTAAGTGTACCTAGCATTATTATTATTTAACATTATAATTACTAAGTGTAGCTAGCATTATAATTATTATTACTAAGTGTAGTTAGCATTATTATTATTTAACATTATAATTACTAAGTGTAGTAAGCATTAATAATATTTATTATTATTATTAAGTGTAGACAAATAGCACTAATATTATTCATGATTATTATCTTTGTGTATAAATATATGAGTGTAGGAGTGTGTATATGTAAGAAATGTTTAGTTTCATTTTGCTCAGTTTTGCTTCCACCTCCTCTAAGTCAAACCTCCTCTAAACCAAACCTCTTCTTGGCCGAACTCATCTCTTGTCAAGCTCATGATCTTCATGGCCGAGCTTCAGTGAGCCTAGCTAATCCTCTCTTGGGATGTTGTGATGCTCATTTCTTTTAATATGTGAGATTGGTTATTTGTACCATTCCAATACTTCAGAGTAAAGTTATTAGTAGAAGCACACTCACGACTACCAACGGTGAGTGGGTTTAAGCTCACGATCATAGTTTTGGTCATTATTAATATTTTTTCATATTATATAAATTATTTATGAAATTTTAAAATGATTTATGTCAAGAGAATATATTGTTATAATTATGTCTGTTTTAGAAATATTATTACTTTTACAGTTATCATGAAAATTAATCATTTTAGCAAAACTCATGGAATCATAATTGATACCTTGCGTGTTATAGAATATCTTTTTACTAGTTTATGAAATTGTGAGACCTTAGTTTAATGTTTACAGTAGAAATATTGATTATCATGTTTTCAGACTATGTATTTCCCATGAAGATTTTAGAATATTAGATATGATTTATTGAAAGTATTGAATAAAGTATGATTCATAACAATTGTCAAATACATATTCTATTGATTACTGAAATCACTATGTCTACAAGCTGGTGATCCCTTGGGCATGATTTTAGAATCTCAGTTATGCTACAGTCAAATTGTTAGAATTATATGAATTCAAAGATTTTATATTTATTTGGTTTATGAACAAATAATTTTATATTAATTAGTGAGAAACATATCGTGAGTTAGCAATTTGCAGGATTGATCGTTAACCTTGGTACCAAGTGGTCCGCTAGAAGACTAGCTCACCCACAATAAGGAACCTAGTGAGGTGTCCATTTATGGGACCTAGTTAGGTGCTCATCAGATT
The DNA here is from genome assembly GCA_031216105.1 of Dalbergia cultrata. Classification (NCBI taxonomy): domain Eukaryota; kingdom Viridiplantae; phylum Streptophyta; class Magnoliopsida; order Fabales; family Fabaceae; genus Dalbergia; species Dalbergia cultrata. The sequence continues at coordinate 3,525,343 of CM062353.1, read as the reverse complement.
AGCCATTGGCTCAGATTTAGCTATTCAAATTTCAGATAATTATGTACAGAATAATTCATGTTTCTCTACTAGTTATTGTCATAGATTCAGTTAATTTATATGTAATTATATATGTAATATATTTCACATCAGTTGCATGTATATGTTATGTATTTTGTTATTGTCCCGTGTGGGTTGTGAGTAGAGGCTCGCTCACTGAGTTTTGATGAACTCACCCATCTCTTTTTCCTTTCCCTACAGACATCTGACTGATTTCAGTTGTACCACAGGATCGTCAGTAGTTGTGCTACAGCTTCCTTGGTGAGCTTCGCTTTGGAGTGGAGTTTATTGTCAATTATGTCAGTCTAGTAGTGCTCCAATAAATTGTGTAGGCAGGATCCCCGGACATGCATGATATATTTTCAGAATTTCTGTCAATTGTTTTGTTATGTTTGGCTTTGGTCTAGAATATGGATTTTATGCAAATTTATGTTCAGAATTTATGTTTTGAGAACAATTTCATATTATTGAAGTTTTAGTTGAACTTGAGATATTTTGAATAAATTTGGATTATTTATGCATATTAGTCAGTTACGTTACCAGAGGCTTCCGTGGGGATCCAAATCCTCACGTGCCGGTCACACTCCGTAGGTGGGTCATGACAAAATTGGTCTCAAAATAAATCTAAAAAGGTACCTCAACATATTATGATTAATGTGTAGGAAATTTGGGTTAAAAATGAGATCTTAGATGGGATTTCAATATTGTACAAATCCAATGCTTAGCACATGTTTTTCAGCTTCACAAAATCAATTTTCATGAATTTTAGACCATAGCAAACCACTCTAGAATTTTCCACAAAAATTCAGAGGAAAACCTCAAGATGTTTACAATATTGTGTGAAGTTTTCAGCTTAAAATTAATTCATTTGACAGGGTAAAAAAGATAGAAAAATTTATAGCTTGCTGAACAAGTGTAGAGCGCTAGCTAACAGGGACAATTTCGATTTTTCAATTTGTAAGGATAGTAAATGATCATATATGCTCTTAAAAAAATTCATGGGAATAGTTCCACATGTTGACTACATCTCATAAAAATTTTAGCTGAAAATCTCATTTCAAGGTAAATTTAAAAATTTATATAAGTTTGCTACCAAGGCATAAAACTAAATTTCAGCAAGTAACAACATCCGATGATGCGTAGACTCGATGGTAACAGAACCACCACAATGAACGGATCTACCCTTTTTTGACGCTCAGCTCGCCTCAGCCTTCAAAGACTTCTATTTAAATGTCCCACTTTTCCAGTATTACCACAAATAGTCCAGGCTAGCCTGAGTCATCCACCTAGGGGTCCCATCTCGCTGTTCTCGAATTTCGATGTACATGTCTTATAGCCTGTGAGCTGCCTTTGATTTGAAGAGCTTAAACATGTAATCTTCATCTTTGGGATGGATGATGAAGTGGCTCTACACATGGAAATCAATAAATAAAAAAGGTAGTTGAAACCAGTCAATAAAATAAATCACACATTTTTGTAATAATTATTTTATTTCACCTTCCACTCGATAAAATAGCGCAACTTCTCATTCTTCGAAAACTTGTTGAATGACTCAATCAGTCGTTCATACAATTTTTGGATGGTGTGTGTCACCTCGTGCATGGCCCGTGTGGCTGGATGCTAGCTGCATAGAAAATAGTACAAAACAATGTTATTATTTATCAAGAAATTGTTCAAATTATTAGAACAAGGTTTATGAATTGAACAATTAAATTACTTACCAATTTCTATCGTGACATACAAGCGGTACCCATTACTCCCCTATTGACCCATGTCCTGATTGCCTTGCCGAGGAGCCACCAACTGCTCCATTTTTAGCATCCTCTTCTAATTTGTGTGGAAGGCTGGGGATAGGATCTGCCGGTGGTGGTGCATGTAAAGGCACCATTCCGATCACATGCCCAAGAGTAAGGATCATGGTAAACTCCTGATGGGCATGGGGTGCTGCATAGAAGGGCTAAAAGTGGATGTGTGAGTAGCTGTGATAGATGCTTGAGTGGGAGTGGTGATTGTTTGATTATTTGGGACACCCTTGCCCTTGCCTTTTTTTTGCTTTAGGTGCCATGTGTAAAAAAGAAACAACAATGTATGAAAAACCAAATAATATGATAATTTAAAATAAAAAGATGTAATAAGTATGAGACTAGTAGACACATCACATTTAATTTGAAAGTTGAGGACTATCTTCATTATTCTTAGTCTCAATATCATTTTCAAACTTATCTTCCTCATCCTCCTCGTCACTACCCTCACATTCGTTGTGTTCATTCAAAAATTGATCATTGGAAGAGTGAATTATCTCAACCTGACCTGAATTGGAATGTAAACTTGGCAATGTTCCTATATCAACAACTACCCGAGAAGGGATTGGATCATTCACTTGATAAGCATCGTCAGGTAGTGCTTCGACCTCAACTCAACCCCTAGGTTTAGTTTTCATAACCGTTTTCCAATCCTTTCTGCACTTCCCAGGGTATGATGCATAATATATTTATCTTGCATTTTGAGCAATAATGAAAGGATCATATGCACCGTATCTCTTAGTATGAGAGAGAGTGTGCTTGTGATATATATCACAAAAATATTACTGACGAATTTTTGAATTTTCGAAGAAAAAAATCCGTCGGTAATTATAAAAAATGGCAGTTTGGAATTTCAACCATTACCAATGGATTTTTCCGTTGTTAAATCCGTCGGTAACGAGAACATATATTACCGACAGAAAAAATCTAACGGTAACATATTTTCCATAAATTAAAAATTTGACAATAAATTAATCCATCGGTAATGTATAATTTGAAAAAGAAAAAAAAAATTGACAGAAAAATTCGTCGGTAACACAACTTTGATCTTAATATAACAATGTATAATAAATACCATAATTTCATAAACATAGTTCGTTTGATTCTAGTAGTGCATATTATAAATAATGGTCCCATGAGTTTTCTAAAACATAGTTCATGTTATTAAGAAAACCATAATTTCATAAATCAACATAAATCTCAAATCCTTATACAGTAATCTCTAAAATCAAACAGTAAGTTATATTTTCATAAAAATAACGTCTAATGCATAACATAGAGATCACAAGTGCGAACCCACTCACCTGGAGGGGTAGAATGCACAAACACAGCACCAACAGGACTCTTGGAAGCAGAAATGACAGTAATATCTGACATAAAGGCGATAAAACTCTAAATCAATCTCTAAAACCTCTAAATATCCAAGAATCCATGGCCATCTGTAATAAGATAGAAAGCTCTTTTCCCTTGAGAATCATAGAGAACCCCCTCTAAACAAGGAAAACTTAAATGAAATGAAACAAAACTAGTAAAATAACATACCTTAGATCCTTAGAAAGAAGAAAAATTGAAGAGAGAGGGAAGAGTCGCGTTTTCTACTGAAGAGAGGGGTGGAGGATATGTTTTGGTAGTTTTGAAGGTTCTGGATCACAAAACAAGGGTTTTTATAACACTGTTGATCGCTGCAATGCTCACAAGAGAGCATGAAACTCATCCCAGCACCGCCTTATTGTTCACTTGACTACTGCAGCACTCACTAGAAAGGTTTTTTTTCACTCTCTAAAATGGTCTCTCACTCCCCACAATGGTCTCTCACTTTCTATAACTCACTTATTTACATTTCTAAATTTTAAGTTAATGTCCTCATTTATTTTAAATCCCCATTTTTAATTCGAAAAATTTTCTAACCATTTATTTAAAAATTTGGGGTATTACACCAATACCATTTCACGAAGCCCGAGGTTGAACTGTTGAAGCAAAGCCACAAACATTAACAATGAGATATGTTAGTGGTATTAGAATACATACAATGACTACAAAAATTTCACTTCATATGGTGTAATGTCAAATTCTATCTTCTGGATAAACAAAAATACTATATGCAAAATTTATTGGGGTTTCTTGTTTATTTAAAAATACTCTTTTATAACAATTTAAATTATGTTTGGTTTGCATTGATTCTTCAGTTGAGTTGAAAATTGGCTTGAGAGGAAGTGTTTGTTTGGTTTTTTTTTTTCAAGGTGGAAAGAAGTGATATATTTTTGTCAAAATCAATTTTGACAAAGCTAAATGTATTAGGGTATGTTTGTTTAAGTTTCCAGTTTTCAGTTTTTCAGATTGTGTGAAAGAAAAATTAAAAACTGGAAATAAAAACTGAAAACTAGAATTTGTAATTTCCAGAATTTTCAGTTTTGTCTTTACAAAATCTGAAAAACTAGAAAATTGATAATGAAAACTGAAAATTGGAAAATCAAACACAACATGCCCTTAGGTTTTCCTTTCTATATCTCATGTTAATTTGTTTGAACTCATTAAGTTTTAAAATCATTTCTACTATAAATTAATTAATTCAAATAAAATCAATTTTTTTAGAATAATTTCTTTCAACTTTCATTATTTTTAAAAACAATTCTATTAAAATTTGAAGCAAATGAGCCCCTTAAAAATACTTTTGAACATAGCATTATATGATGAATAATTTAACTTATTTTTTAAAAAATATATTTCCTCTTTAAAACCCCTTATCCAAACGCACTGTTGATTACCTCCCCCGCCCCCCCCCCCTCTCTCTCTCTCTCTCTATAGGCAGTTTAATTCTCTGGAATTCAAAATTAAATTTAATCCAATCTCAAGAAAGAAAACTTGAAATTCAAACAAAATTGAACTTCATGCGTAAAAGTGGCAGGTAATATAGTGTATTCTGGGATGAAGAATTGGTTGTGGCTTGTTTGGAAGTATTAGGCTTAACTCATTCCCTTGTTTTATCCATAACGGGAGAGGGTGCCCGTAAGATGTGCTGCACGCACGCACGATAGCTATAGCTATCTCCCAGACCAGACCCACCACTTCACCATTGCCATGCATTGCATGTTCTTCACCGCCGAAGACGCCTTGTCTTACTCTTTCTCTCTCTTTTTGTGGTACACATCATCAGAGTGAGAGTGACAAAAAGGAGAAGACGATACTTGCTCCACATTTCAACGCCTTTTTTCAGCCTTGAATGCTGTGTTTGAGAGTGTATCACAGGAAAGATGGACAGAGAAAAGGGAAAGAAACAACACGAAAATGTCAAATCCCCTGCATCCCCATCCCGACTTCTCCTTTCTTCAATTATTTTATTTAATTAATCAACTCTATGTTACCTGAAAATTGCCACTCCATGCATCAAAGCTTTTTTTCATATATTGTTGTATGTTAATTTGTTTGAACTAAATGATCAAAGCTTTATTTTTAATGTCTTTTTTTTATTTTAAGTTTCGTGGGATCGGAATATATATCATTAACAGATTTCCCCATGACTTTGTGGAAATGATTTAAAGACACTACTCTCTCCATGTTTGGTTTGGGGAAAAGTGAAAACATTGGGTCTGGAAATTTTGCTTCTGAGAAAAGTATTTCACTTTTTTTAAAAAAATAATTACAATGAACGTTGAAAGTGTTAGTTTTTATTTTTACATTTTATATTAATTCTTTTAAATTTACTTTTTCAAAGTCAATTCTTTCAAATTGTTTTAAGTTCAGTTATTTTAAAAATAATTTATCAAAATCCAAATCCAGTCAAACAGACCATTTATATTCTAAGCATATGTTTTAATTTAAATTAATTTTAGAGAAAAAGTAAGATTCTCTTAACAAATTTAATCTTTAAAATTATTTTAAATATAAAACAAATTAATTCACTCACGTACTTTTAGAATATGTTTGTGAGTTTATGTTTTGAAGGAGAACAGAAAAAAGTTGGGGACTTATAATATAATTTTACATTATAAATTCTTTCCTTCTTTTCTTTTATCTTCAAAATTTAAACTCAAAAATATATTTTAATTAATTCACCCACAGTAGAAATTGAAGTGGGAACAGTCAGATAATATGACTTAGTCTCCCCTCCATTAAACATTTAAACCTGTAAAAAAGTAGCATTCCATACTTTGTAACGAATTGCCTTCCAAATTCCAAAGCCAGTGGCGGGAAAATTGACAAATTCCAACGAATTTCATGTAGCTACGGACTTTTTCCTCAAAATGCATTAAGTGTGTCCTTGTTAGGGCAAACGAAAAAGAGTAATTATATTTCAACATTTATATATATAGGTACAGACACTTATATAAATATATATAGGTGTGTGAAAAGTAATCTAGAAAAAATAAAATGGGAGAAAAAAATAAATAATGACACTCATGTATTTAATGAGTAAAATATTTATGTGTTTGAAAATATTAAATATTAAAATAATAAAGTTGAACGAAAAAATATAACGACCGCGGATTGTCGCTGACAGCCAAAAAGAAACACCAGTAGGAACATTTTTGAGGAGAAAGAATTGTTTGCTTTCTAAAGCCACCTGGGCATTCGTTCATTCTTATTCACATGCTTTGTTGCTGGCTCACGTGCCCCGTATACACTAGTAGTAGGCCTTTGAGTTTTAGCAGATCCCTTAAAGTATTAATATAAGTAAAGGCCAAAACAAATGATAGTGCATGCAATCGATGAAGTGGGAGTAGTTGTAAAGCAACAAAAAGTAAAACAAACTTTTGCGCCAGCGTTCTGTCAGCCAAGTCAAATTTGTGTCTGATACAGATAGATCAGACCCATAAAAAACTGAAAAAGAGAGGAGTTTCTCAAAATTACTTTTCTTCCTCCTTGAAAAAATTTACAGTTATAAATATTTATTAAAATAAAAAATAATTATTAAATATTAATATTAATAAAAATTAAAAATAATTTACTAAATTATTTTTTTCCTTTTAATACTCTAACTTTATTTTTCCTCCGACACTAAAAAATTAATAGTATTTAATAGATATTATTAGTAAAAAATAATTAATACTACTTAGACCTTTAAAATGAACAATTATTTCTAAATAAAATAAAGTTTTGAAATGGATGATTTTTCAAGAACAAGGAGATTATAAGAGTAAGTCATCAGTAACATTAATGTATAGTTATCTACCAAATTTAGTTTGTCATTTATGAGAATGGAGAATAACTATATTTACTGAGCTGATGCAACATTATATAATTGAATGACTATGTAAATTTTTTTTATACTAGTAGTGTATTTCAATTATATCTAAAGTTAAATGAATTTCTTTTCTGAACTATACATATTTTTCTACGATAACAAAATTCTACTCGATTTATATAGGAATATTAGAATGAAAACTCAATCCTGAATTTTATCGTGGCTGTATATATGCCATATGCCATAACTTGAACTCAAGTTATATGTTTTCATTTAAACCATAGTAAGAATCTTAAATGAAAACTAAACATGCTATGCATATATTTTTTAAATAATTTTTCTTATTAGGTGATTTTTAATTATTTAATTATAATTTATTTTATTTTATTGTTTACAATCTTTCATTTTAATTTTTGTAATTATACATATGCATACGTATATTACTTTTTTGATAAACACATATATATTAATTTTGATTTTTGATAGTGTAAAAGATGTGTGTGTGTGTATATGATTTAATTTTGATCCGTTAATGGTGTGAAAGACTTTTATTCGCTCAAATATTTCTACATGAAGGACTTTTGAAATAGCTAGTAGGGAAAGAGTTAAATATATTTGATTGATATAAAAATATATAATTAATGATCTCAGTATAAAAATATTTTATATTATTATTATATAAAAATTAAACTTATATACACATATTTGTGTTTCTAACAAAGAAAAAAGATATGTAATCAACATTATACTGATTTATATCTCATTTATTATCGTAGGAGATATGGTAAATTCAATAGCCAACACAAAACATATTCACATAACTCTCTTTCAAATTTATTAAAAAGCATTTTTAATGACGTGATCATTCGCAATATACCCCATCATAACCATCCACTTTTTTTTTTTACTTTACATTTTTTTTCATATTTAATTATTCACATGGCTTTTTGTGAAAAAATAGAAATGTTACTTATGCATATAAGGTTAATTTTAACAAGTTTGCAATTAATCAAATAGAGTGTGCATATATGTATAACTTTACTCACAATGATACATATATAAGTTATATGTGATGATTTAACGTTTGTCAATAAATATTAAAATATTCATCAATCACTTATAACAAATCATAAAGAGAGATTTACCTAATCTATAACTTCACATTTTTCAAAAGAAAATTATATCGAAGCATGCTAGAACTTAAGGGCATGCTTGATTTTAATTTTTAAAATTTTATAAAAGAATACTAAAAATTAGAAATAAAAATAAAAAATAAAAAATTAAAAACTCAAATTAAATCCGCCTTAAAATTCAAATTCCAAGTCGGTGCAAGCAAAATAGAAAAGCCAACGTAGAAAACGTTCCAAGCAAAGCAATAGCTGCTTGCGTTGGTAGTGAGGAGGAGTGGCATTAGTGTCAGATACAATTAAGTAACACTGCAGAGAGACAGACAGGCTGGCGAGCGAGCGTCTCTCTCCCTGTCTATCCATCTATCCATCCATCTCAGTCTCAGTCTCAGTCTCACGCAAATTCACACAAATCTACAGTTGATTGCGACTCCAATGAATGAACATAATTCTTCTTCCTTTATATTTTTCTCACAGAAGAGAAAGGTCTTCAATTCTAGAGCTAACTAGCGCAGCTACTTACTATTTCACAACAACAAAAGGACTTGACAAGAGAGCATTGATACCCCTTTGGGCATATTTGGGGGCTTTCCTCCTTCGTATGAATCATCGTCCATCCCTGTGCAGTGGGCCGTTATTCAGAAGGTCAAAGTTTTACTAGCTAGATTAGATTATAGATCACATGCATCGAATTGGGAATAAGTTCACCTTCTTCATTCCCTTCGCCGAGGTAACGGAAGTAGTGTAGATTTTGAAGTCAAGATCGAGGAGCCTCCAAAGTTAAACGTTGCTTGCAATGTGCCAATCTCTTATCACTTATTATGTCTCCTTTTTTATTTTATTAATCAGTCTTGTCTGATTCATGACTTTCATTTCCCTTTAATCTGACTTTTTGCATTCAAATTTTCTACAGAGAGATGTGTGACAGACATTTCCTTTAAATTAAAATATGCATCAATAGAGTATCACTTATTTTTTTAAAAAATTAACAGATGTATAACATTGCAGATAATTATTGAGAAAGGCCCTTTATAAGACAAAATGCATTAATTCAACATCCTGACTCTAATTAGCTTTATTTAAATTAATTGAGTTGGAATGTTTTAATTTGTAATTGCCTTTTGTTTCTATTTTTTTTCGGTCTGGACGGCCTCTTTCTTTGTCGTTTTTGGTTGACTGGGAGAATATAGATTATGGAACGCAATTTTCGGACGAGTCTTAATCTTAAAGGTGTCCAGCGGGCAGCGGTCCAGCCCATTTAGCTCAAAGCACCAACGCCAATTAGCTTCTACCAACCTTCAAACTTTTGAGGCTTTGACCAAAAACGAGAAAGAAACTTTATGCTTTCAAGACCAAAAACAGAGAAACTCAGCACTTGGAGAAAAAGGACGAAAAGAAAACAGAGAAACTCAGCACTTGGAGGCGTGGCTTATATGGCAAGTAAATCTTGCCTGTTGGAAGTGCACCGCAGCTGTGTGTGCAAACCCATCCCCACCCCCCCGACCAAGAAAAAAAAAAAAAACAAATAAACTTTTACATTGATTTGAGATTTTAATTTTTAATTTTTACGGATTTTATAAATAAAATTTTAAAATTTTAAAAACTATAAATTCTAATTTTCAATTTTTATTTTTAATTTTTAATATTTTCTTTATAAAATTCTGAAAATTGAAACCAAACCATCCCTTAATACTTTGTGTTTGTACTGTAAAAACATTATTTTTCCTTTCTGGTTTTTTTTTTTTTTTTTTTTGGCATCAGAATAGAAATATTATGCTGGTAGTAAGGCTAAAGACCCAAAATTGTAAGGATTGTTATACCGATTTTAGGGTCTCTCGTCTCTCTTGGCCTGCAGCCTGTCAAAGGTCCAAATCCCAATTGAACTTGCACATTTTTTATTTTTGGCAATTAAACCCTAAACAATTCTGGCCGAGAAACAATTGAAATTGAACTTGGACCTCTGGTATACCATTTATTAATAACACTTTATTTATCCAAAAAGGAAAACAGTATTTCTTGACCCAAAAATAATATGGAAAATACTTCCAGCAATATTTTATTCACAATGATGGAAAATAGTGAATAGATTTCAAAGGCTAGCGCTGTACAGAATTCAACCCATTTCAGCCTATCTTTTACATACTAGGCCTTCACAAGAAATCTTCAAAAAGAGAGCTAAACAACTGAAAATGCCGACATGAATGCTCATAAACTTTCTCCTTGAACAGACATTATATCCATTAAAAGTATTCATATATACTTTTCATTGCCTCTTACCTACCACAGACGTGCATTTTCTCCATACTTGGCCATACGCAAAAAACTACTAATCGAAAATAATAACCACCACCCGATACACATGTCAAACTCCTATTCTTTTTCTTGTACCATCGTAATCATCATTTTGATGAAAAATTTGATCCCAATATTATAAATCTCCGGTTTTCACATATTTCTGGCCACGTGTTCTGTTTTTGACTAACGGTTAGTATTTCCAAATGCCAATGAAGTGGGCAGGGATTTTAACCGAAAGAAAGTGTGAAAGAAAGGAAAAAAAAGAGAGACCATGATTAGCAAAACAATCTAATACTTACATTCTTCGTATTGTACAATCATGTCAATAGTAAACTTAACAGACGCACTCGTTTTCAAACATATAAAAATGTCCTTCCCTCATTGGAAGCACCATGACATGATCGTCCACCGAAACCAATATGTCCATACCAAGTGTTGAAGGTTGTTTAGAAAAATACAGGATACAGCAGAGTTGTATTTAATTAGGAATAAAAAATGAGGGGTAAATTTTTATATATGAATTTTATACATAATTTTACATATAAAATTTATTTATGAATAATTTTTTAAGTAAAATCTTAAATTAGTCCTTGATAATTTTAGTATCAGACGAGTTGGTCTTGACAACTGAAAAGTATTAACTTGATTTCTAACCATGTCAAAAATCGAACACTTAGTGATTCATGGACAAAGAATATTAAAGGTGGTAGTGACAGTTCTATTACTGGATAAATTGATCCTTAACGTTATTTAATTTATAAAAAAATCTCAATTCTTCATCTCTTTCCTTCCTTTATTCTCTCTATTACCACTGTCACTACTACCATTAACTTACAGCAACCATCCCTTAGGCCCCGCCTCCCCCCCTCCAAAAAAAAAATACAAAGGAATCTAACCCAAAATAAATGAAAACCACCACCACCACTATCACCACACCATAAACCACAAGCAAAATTGTCTCATTATCAATAGCCACAACAAAAACCACGACGTGATCAATGTTAGTGAGAAAGGAACCTAATTCCTTCATGTTCCACACCCACCAAATCTTTATCTTCTTCTTCTTTATCTTAACAGCAAGATCAATTTTTTTTAACCAAAGTTTCCTAAATTTTCAACAAGCCAACCAATATAAACTTTATTAGGAAAACCATTAATGCACACAAAAAATAGAGAAGAAAAATAGGGGTTATTAGAAACTAGCCAACATCAATATGAAGCTTGATCTATTTTCTCATAGTCCCCTCTTTACACTTTCTCTATTTTCTAACTTCAATATAAATTGTAATAAACTCATTTCTAGCCTCAATCAAAGAACAATTATCCACTAAAAATAATATTTTAAAATAAATGTGAAAAAACAAGCTTGAACTACACACAAGCTAGACACACTAAGCAATGGTGGTCGTAGCGTGGGAGAGAGCGAGGCACAGGGAGGCGAAGAGAGGAGTGAGACTTTGAGTGATGGTGAAGGAATCTCGCTTGACCACTTTAATTTGACATCTCTTAGAATTTCACTCTGAATGAAGGTTGAGCCACCTTCACCTTCTAGGTGATTTTGAGATTGAGGTTTCTGTCTCTGGACTTAGGGGATTACTATTATATTTGGTTGGCTTATCCAGAATTTAGGGAACTTGATTTTTTTTAAAAAAAAAAACCTTGATTTTGGTGTTGTGATGCTGAAGGAGATAAAGATGTGGCGATAAAGAGCGCAAAGAAGCAAAGGGGATGAGGGATTGAGATTTTGTTTTTGGGTAAATGACATTAGGGATCAATTTGTCTGCTAATAAAATTATTACTAAACACAGTTAATATTTTCCATACACGGACCATTAAATATCTGACTTTTGATATTATTAGAGATCAAGCTGACACTTTTGAGTTGTCAAGAGTCAACTTGTTCGACATCAAAATTGTCAAGGACTAATATGAGGGTTTATTCAATTTTTTTCGTCTAATTTTACTCCTTAATTAAACACACCCTTAAATATCTTGACAAAAATAAAAGAAGAAAAAAAATGGAGCAGCACCTATAAGCTACTAAAGTCGATTCATAAGACGAAATCAAATATATCATTGTTGAATCAACTTAATCTCCAAAGTGCTTTTATAGATGATTTTGCTGGGATTTATTTTCCCGCAGTGTAGTTTTTATTAATTAGGCCCTTCCCCTCCTCGATACCAAAATACACACACACAGATATATATATATATATATATATATATATATATATATATATATATATATATATATATATATATATATATATATATATCCCTTCTCTTCAATAATCAATCAATAATTTTTAGAATCAAAAGCAGCACTTATCCGGCTCGATGGACACATGTCCGGTAAAAACTCGTACCCAAAAATCAGACTCTCAATAAGGTACGATATTATATTACAATTTGACACGTGTCGCACAAAATTCTATCATGTTTTGTACATTCGATCACGCTATTCCTTCCACGTCATAAGGGGAAAAACTCGGAAAGAAAAGGACAACGTAACCGGATACCATGTCTTGGGCCCTGTTATGTGGCTGTATCCCATTCGTTGGCTGTGACACGTGACAGATTCGTGTCTCTTGGGCACTTATCTGATTGGAGATAAAAGTTATATTTTAGTATTTAATTAAATTGTGGAACTTTCAACTTGGAATGATGATAATGAATGGGAATTTTTTTCTACAAAACAAAATTTTCAAAGTGAAGAATGAAAGGTGGGCAGATTGTGACTGCAGGTGACATAACGACGGCCTAGCCGTACCAGCGGCTAATTAAGCTGAAAGCTTGAGTTCAATTTGTTCACTTTGGTCAATTTCCGAGATATACATGAAATAAATAATGTCATCAATAAACAGAGCTGAGATATGACTAATCAAAATATAAACCTGTACCTCTGGATCATTAAACATTTTTCATGTTTACCTATCTCATACTCTCGTCCTAGAGAAATTATACACTGGTCGGACCTCAATTTTAGCTATATATCATGAACTGTGATTTACGAATTCAGTAGGAATGACAATGGTGAAATGCAGCCATTTCAATTTCCTTGATAGCTGTTTAAAAGATTAAGTAGATGAGAAAATGATCATATCTTAAACAACACAAACAATTTTGGTTTGAAAAATGTTTAGTATATAATAAAATTGCATAATAAATGTATATAACACATTTTATCATTATTGAATCTGATGAGTAGGAATTACATACTATATCCAATAGTGATAAAATATGCAATATGTATTTATTGTGTAATTTGATTGTACACAAAATATTATTTGTTTGGTTTTTGTGTGTTGTCCTATAAAAATAGATTCATTCCTTTAACCATTTTTTATATTAAAAACAGTAGGCGATCCAAGCCAAGAAAGAAAGAAAGACAGCTAGCGCAAAGTTTATCTCAAAGCTAAATTTCCCTACAAAAGACAAAACAAGAATTAGGGGGAAAAAAAAAGCAAAATAAATAAAGAAAATAGTAATATTCAGTCACAAGGCACAGATGGAGGAGCACTACATCAAAGCTGGACCCAATGAGGTTTGCATATAAAGCAGCAATTGGGAAGTTCAGGCAGACACCCAACACCACCATCAAAGGAACACACTTCCATGATTTTAAAAAGCCAATAAATACATACGTTGCATATTATCTCAAGGTACACACTCCCATAAAATTCCCATTTCACCTCATTCGCCAATCCCCACTGGCTTTAAGTTGCAGGGATCCAGCAAAGCATAGAGCCAATCAATCCCCCACATGTTAGATCACATGGAAGAATATTCCCATTCATCAGAAGCTACAGATGCAGAGACTTATAGCAGCACAACTCCACCCGCAGCCATGAGAAAGAAAAGGAGTACCAGAAACAAGAGAAGATTCAGCGATGAACAAATCAAGTCATTGGAATCTATGTTTCAGACAGAGTCAAGGCTGGAACCTGTAAAGAAGACGCAACTGGCAAGAGAGCTCGGGTTGCAGCCACGACAGGTTGCTATATGGTTTCAGAATAAGAGAGCTCGATGGAAGTCAAAGCAGCTTGAGCGAGACTACACCATACTTCGAGCCAATTATAACTGTTTGGCTTCACGCTTTGATGCTCTCAAGAAGGAGAAGCAGGCATTAATAATACAGGTACTTAACCAGTTACACTACATAGTTATATAGTCATATATGACTGTATTGATTTCATATGATAATGATAATGAGAGGAATAGAGCCTAATGATTATGGTCTCCATTTTCAACAGTTGCAGATGCTGAATGATCGAATGAAGAAGCCACCAAAGGAAACCCAAGATAAAGGAGCAAACAGCATGTACAATGAATCAGAAAATGGGGACACCAACAGAAGTGAACCTGAGGCAAAGTCAAGCCCATCAACGGAAAGATCAGAAAACGTGCCTGGTGTTGTGTCGGACGGCGACAGCAGTGTAAGGGCAGAAGAATACTTTTGCCTGGAAGATGAACCTGGCCTTCTGAATTTTGTTGAGCATGCTGATGGAACTTTGAAATCACCAGAAGATTGGGGTAACTTCGACTCCAGTGATCTCTTAGGCCAACCAACCAGTGATTATCAGTTGTGGGACTTCTGGTCCTGAATGAAACAGAACACCCCCTAAGAGATGCAGAGGAAATGCATATGCCTATGTCACAGCCATTCTATTCGTAGAAGAAATTGGCATGGTAAGATCCAAGGCCACAGGAAAGGGGACATTGTTGTGTTGTGAACACCAATTACCATTTGTCTAGGAAATGAGTACACCTTCTTGGAATCTTCAGAGATTTCCATCTTTAGACATCAGGAAATAACCAAAGTCCTACTATAGAGAATTAAGGTTGTCGTGGAACCATGAAATTTTCAGAGGATTTTGCAACTGAAGTAGTTGATGTTCATGAGAGAGAGATCGAGAATACTACATAAGTAGCATAACCTGCGACAACTACACGAACCCATTTAGACACAACATGTGGTCTGTATTTTGTAATGCGCCAAAGATTGAAACCAAGCCCCAGCTCTTGTAGCTAAATTTTAATAAAGTTGCTTTCCTTAATGCGACAGATGCTTGTTTGAAATACGAAGTTCCACACCTTATATGACCCAGCAAACTTAGCTACAAACGAATGTTCATCCGCAAGGAGATATACTGATGAAAACCAAAAATTACTTTTGCTAAGTGCAAACTAACTATCATTTGGCACAATACAAAATAAAATAATCTTAGAGCCAAATAACTTTTTCTTTCTTTTTTTTAGTCCTTGAGTCCATGAAATACGTGTACTTTTCGAGTACGCAATATCACAAATTCAGTCATTTTTGTAGGAAAAGCCAAAAAATGTACACCTTGAGGAAAGCAAAAATAATTTTCAACTCTGGAAATGCATACCTCGTTCAATTGGCCAAAAAAACAGTTAAAGTTGAATTATGATGACTGGTTTGCAATTAAGTAGCACCTCTGCTCTCATCACACTGCAAGTATGCATTAAATTGTGAGCCAGAATAGTCAGAAGGAGTTCAAAAGGAGGACTCTTCACTTGTTGGCAGATTCACAGTGACGACAGCGCGGGCCAACAAAATGGCCTATTGGTGACATATCATCGACACGAACAACTGCAAAAAAGACATAAAATAGTCAGAACCAAACAGCTGGTGAAACTTCAAAGATCTAATCAAACCCAGAAGATTTGCATTTGATGAAGAATGCAAATTAAGCTTTAGACGGTGTTGCTCTTCTCCCCGCTCAGATGAGATCTGACGACGGACTGACTCACCTTTCAGAACCGTTTCCCGTTGCATACCGTCGTTTTACCAAGCTCGTGAGTGCGTCACAGAGTTTGGAGTTTGAACAACCCGGCATCCTTTTTTTTTTTTCTTTTCTTTTTAGTCCACTTTAACGTTGGGATGGGATTTTTCGATTTGGGCTATTTGCTTACTGTTTGAACTGCGCTATAACAAGATCCATTTTGCCATCTTTGCTCAATGTACGGCTTCGAAAACTGGATTGCAACTCATTCAAAAAGAGTTATTTTTCGTCTGGGTTAAACTTAGAAAGGTTATCCCCTAGTTGTGGACTAAAAAAGAATGGGCCCATCGTCATTGCACTCAAAATAAATGGCCTTATCCTTATTTTCGCCCTAAACGAAACTAGTGTGTACCTCGGGAAACAATTAAAACACAACCCAACAAAAAGAAACCGAAACAATTAATCGGTTGGTTGATTGTGTTTGTTCAACCTAAATGGGGCAGATTTCAAAAATATGAAGCCAACATCCAAAAATATCTATTACCATTAAATGTGATTAATGAGTGAAAATAATATGAACCATCATCACATTCAATAATAATAGAATGTGTGTCCTAATTAGACTCTCGCATTTTGGTGTTTAAATAATATTGCGGACAGATTTACAGTATTTAATTCATGTTAAGGTCACTTCATTTGGTCTAACACCACGTGACCTCACACTGCAACTTCCACCAAGAATTTTATGCTTGCCGACGGTGGTTTGCCGGGGTTATTGCTTGCGTTGATGAACAGTTCTAAGTTCAATTTCTGTGGACCTAAACTGGTCAACCTCAAGACCTTAAACTTGCTTTGTGCGAAAAAAGGAACTAGTCTGGTATATGCCAAAACTTTCCACCATTATTTATGAAGAAAAAATGAATCCATGTTACACAGAAAAAAAAAAAAAAAAACTACAGGAGCATGAGTGTGCCTAAAAAACATCCTTAAAATTGTACTCGTATAAGTGCATGATGCATGGCAGTATGGAGGTGTGCGTGTCGTCCAGTCAGTAGTGCCATCCCTTAAAAAAATTATAAAAAAAATTGCAAAGGACCACGGATATGATCCCAATCGTCGAAATTATTCTTCACTTTAAGATTCTTTCTTTTTTATTAGAAAGAGAGTTGTGATGTGTGAACATATTTTATATGAGACATCGAATCAACTCGTTTATTATCTGTTATTGAAAAAAATATAATTTTATTTTAAATATTTTATGATATATATGATCATTGTGAATGATGAATAAATTGTTGCGGCATTCCAATTGAATGGGTGCGCATACATTTCCATAGAGAAATATAAAAAACACAAATATTTCTTGCACATTAACTTTTTGTATTATTTATTGCATTTTTGCTGAACATAAAAAATGAAAAGAGAAACTATTAAAATCTATGCGTGTTTTTTATATTATTTAAAATATCATTTAAATATTTTAAAAGTGAGTGTCTTAATAGATCTCTACTTTATTATTATTGGATATGATGGTAATCTCAACTTATCTTATTCACTTATTATATCTAATAATAATAAAATAATTGTCTCAATAAACATCCACTTTTTAGATATTTGAATAATACGACTCTATTTATTATAAAAAAAATCATGTAAAGACACTAGAATTAATAAAAACATTATGCAAATATCATTGGTTGTCAAGGAATGATAAGTCTCCCACCACGGCCCATAAAAAGCCAGTGAGAATTGAGAGCATGGCATCGAATCCAACCATCACAAGAGGGTTGGGTCCCTTGCAAAGCATGCCACTAAATTACTTTCTCTTTTTTATTTTATCTGTTATATATATATATATATATAGATCATCTTATTCATATTAAAATATAAATTTACATGACTATAATATTATTAAAAAATAAGCACAATTAATTAATTATATTAGGAATAGTATTGTGATAAAAATATTAATATTTTTTATATAAAAATGGATAGATATTTTATAAAAAAAGTTAAAAAATAGACCCAAAAAAATGAAAAGGAGGAATATATACGATTTTCTGTTGAAAAGTTAAAGGTAATCAGATCCATACTAAGTTCCCACTTGACTCTTCCCTTATAACCAAGGATTGGCTATGTTGCAATTTATTTGTGGACACTAACATCATCAAGTTCAAAATGTGTCTGTTTACATATTTATGCTTAATTAATTCACAAAAAGTCAATTTTTGCTTTGATTCCTAGCTATAAGAAAAGGATTACTATCGTTTTTTTGAGGTATTTTTTTTATCTTCGAGTATTATCTTTAATAGAAAATTATGTCAATAATTTTTTTTTAGAATTTGATTTTTTTTTTAGTGTACAGCTCGCTTAACCCTTGTAATATTTTCTTGAATATTATTAGAGAAATTTTATCCTTATAAATATTACTTCTCAATTTTATTGGCTAATAATACATGCATAAGGACAAAAAGTATGATTTAATAAAACGAGGGATCAAATGCCAAAAGAAATTTTTGATAAACTAAAATCAAAATAAATTATATTTATAAGAATAAAAATTACATTTAAGAAAAACAATATATTATAAATATACATTATATTAATTATTCTTCTTAATTTCTTCATCAATAATTATAATTGTACTTATGTTAATATTTTAAGGGCCAAGGCTAATATACAAGGCAAAAGGAAGATGAATCACATACCAACTATTTAGGGTTTAATAGGGTTTTGTTGTGTGGCTCAATGCACTCAGAAAATGCGGTGAAGAAATTTGTCCACATTTTTTTTTTGCGTGTATGTGAATAAATTTACATGTGTATTTTTAACCATACTTTTTTAACATTTAGCTACTCTTATTGAATGTAGCTAAATGATTTATGTGTAATATACCCAATTTTACAACAAAATCTATTTTAAGGTTTTTTTTTACGTAATATTTTAAGTGTATGACATAATTTTTTTTTTGGATGAACCAAGTGTATTCACCGCCGGAAGCAATGACTAATCCCTTCAAGGCATAGAGCTCACATATATAGGTTTTGCCACTGGTCATAAAACCTTTTCTATAAACATTGCCAGGAATCGAACCCCTGACTAAATACTTGGGGAGCCAAGCTAGCTACTAACTGTGTATATGACATAATTTAAAAGAGTCAAAATCCTATTTTGAACTAATTATCATCTGATATAGGATGGTTTCCTAAGAGGCAGGTAGCTTGTGGGTGATGATGACAATGTGAGGAAATATATATTTTTTAAGGTAATATGCCAAAGATTAATTTGATTTACTTAATTATGTACTTATACTTATAGGTGTCAGTAGTTTGATTTTGAGGTAAAAACTAACCAATTTAAATTTATTTTGGTTTGTTTTGATCATTTTTGAAGAATTGAACTAAATTAAACCAATTTAAATCAGTTTGGATTGATTCGGTTTTTGATTTTTACTATATAATTTATAAAATACAAAAAAAAGTAATTATAAATAACATTAAATTAGAGCAATTATATTGTTATTATAAAACTATATAGTTACAAGATCTAAGTTAATTTTTAAAATTTATACTAATATGTCATACTATTAGCTAATAAATTGGACAAATGATAAAATATTTGAACAAAAATCATGTTGACTAAATTAAAATAATTCATGTATAATTAAAAATCTTAAATATTAAGTTAAAATATAAGACAAATTTAGATATGGATAGGAAATTTTGATATATGATACATCTAATTAATAAATAAAATTATTAATATAATGTTATTAGTTTGATTTGGTTTACTTTTCACAAATTAAAAACCAATTCAAACATATTAATTTTGATTTTGATCGGTTTTCAATTTTTTTGAATTAGTTTTCAGTTTCAATTCGATTTGGATTGATTTTGAATACCTATACTTATACTCGTTAATTAATTAAATAAAATATGCGAGGCCTTAAAAGTGGATGTCACAATTGCTTTTTCGAATAAGAAAAAAGCCACGGCTCACTTGTGCTTCAAGTTTATTTGGTTTTTGGCAATTAAGAAGTCGAACAAATGTTTGAGGATTTTGTTTAGAAACACACGAACTTTTCTTAGCACTGAAGAGGTATATACTCTCTTTAGCGTGTGCGATCTGAGGACTTTAAATCGTTAGGTGAAGTGATTAAGTGAAAACCAATATAACAAACTGCGTTGATGTGATGAAAATGCTAGTTATAATTAATTTTGATTGCATGGCTAATAGGTCAATTATCTTCTTAGGACGCCGGTTTGCAAACCTCCATGTTTAAATAAAATCGACGTACACCCATAGCAAAGCAGGCGCGTGTGGCCACCACTAGACCCAAGAGTAGGAGGCGTCATGCACTCGTGGCGGCGCAGCTCTTAAAATGTGTCCTACAAACTGTCAACTTCAGAAATAATTTTATTTTAACACCCATACACACTCATATAAATGTTGTGTGGTGTGAGATGAGTGATAAAAAAGAGTAGTTTAGAAAAAAAAAAATTAAGTGATGAGACTCATGTTATTTATAAGTAGAATATTTGAATATTTAAAAAAGTTAAGTATTAAAATAATAAAATTGTTTCAATATTAAGTAAATACCCTATTTCCAATTAATTTCCAGTAACCGTATTGATATTTATGCAGGTGTGTGTTTCTAAAATGGGTTTTCTAGTGAGCGTTGTCCCTAATAAAATTAAAAGTTGTAAGTTTTATGTTGAATTAATACTCATTTTAGCCCTGAATTTTTATTTATGAGTCATTTTAATTCCTGACTTTTAAAATGAGTCAAATTAGATTCGGATATTATAAAATATGAGTCAATTTAGTCCTTTATTCCACTTTTATTTAATATTTTATCAATTAAATGATATTTTATCATACCATATGTCATCTAAAATAGAATGAAGTTTAAAATAACTTATTTTGCTACATAAAATTGTATAAAATGAGTCATTTTATGACTTAGAATAAATATTAAAATGAATTTTGTATAATTTTAAACACCAAAATGAGTCATTTTAAACTTTATTCTATTTTAGATGACATACGATATGCCAATGTATTACTTAAGGTTACCTGTCATCATTTAATTAATAGAATATTAAGTAAGATTGGGTTAAGGGATTAAAATGACTTACATTTAATTTGACTCATTTTAAAAGTTAAGGAATAAAATAACTCAAAAGTGAAAAGTCGGGATTAAAATGAACACTAACTCTTTTATATTCCATATTCAAAAATGGGTTTCTAAATATTTTCAAGACAATAGATGCCTTAAAAACTTTTAAAAGTGATTATGCTTTAGAATATTTATTAAAAAATTTCTTTAACTTTTTTATTTTTTATGATGCTTATTAATTTTCACATAATATACATTAAATATTATTAATATGATATTCTTTAATAATTTGTTATTTAATGTGAAATAATTTGTTTCTTGGTTATACAAATAAAGGTTCTTTACACATTTAATTTTTTCTGCTGTTTATTTGTTTTTCCCCCCTAAATCAAAGATTATTTTTTAAGAATATTATTTATATATAAAACTTAAACATAATTAAACACAAATTTATTAAAATAATGAATATTAAAGGAGAACAGATCGTGGACTATTATTTTTTTAATATCTTTCTATCTCCTCTGATGTCTGTATTTTTCATGTAAATATACCCCTATTTCAGTTAGCAGTGTATATTATTGAAGTTATTATGTCAAAAAAAATTTATCAATAAAAAAAATAATCATCAGATGTCATAAAGTAATATGATTTTTTAACTCGTTCAAATATTTTTGATAAACCCCATTCAAATATTAACATACATCTCATTATTTTGAAAAATAAAAAGTTTGACGAAAATTCAAGGTTCATAGCATTTTCCATAATATTATATATGATATATTTTATTAGCGAGTGTATTAAAGTATTGATTAAAAAGTTAGAAAGTTTTTAACCACAAAAGTAATGTCTTGAACTTTTCAATATATTCAATATGGTAAAATCATACAAAGTTCCTTAAAAGTATGAGTAAAATAACTTTTTGTTACATATTATTGTTTTATTTGAGTTAGGATTTAAAAAATTTAAAAATATTGATAGAAATTATTAGGTAATTTTAAATATAGTGATAATAGTTAATGAGTTATAGGTGTAACAATGTAATTAAGTTAGTAACTATATTTGAGTTTTGTTATTAGAGGTAAAATCGATGTTTGTGCACTTAAGATGATTAACTATTACTTTCAACAGTAAATATCCTGAATTCATCAAAAGATAAAATAAAAAAAGTAGTTACAACATAAGAAGATTATTATTTCCACACACTTTTTTTCTTAAACTCTCAATACACTTCTTAGGCAAACATATGACTCACCCTTCTCCACAATTTTCTCTATAATTTCTCTATGTTCTGTGTGTTCCCATCTTTGGATGCTAGAATCTTTTTAATAAAATAAAAAATATCATTTGGATATTTAAAATGTTAGTGGCCAATTAGACATTTAATTTTTTATTATTAAATATAATGATATTTTCACTAGTCCCTTCTATCCATCTCATCAAATGGAATGAATCCCCACTTTTTTAAAAGTAAAAATAACACTGCTCTATTCATTATTATTCAATTGTATAAATAAAAGTTTTATAAATACAACAATATGATTGGATGGAAAACATCCAAATTAATTTCTTGTAGTTTTCATCATATCTCTTTATACAACACCATTCCCCCTTCCTCTAGATAATCAGGTCTTATTATTTTAACATCTAACTTTTTTAAATACCCGAACACTTTATTCATAAATAATATTGATTTCATTACTTACTTTTCCTTCAAATTTATTATCTGTCTATCACTTCTTTTCCACTACATGGGATCCACAACCTATATAGGTGTTAAACTATAATTATTCCTATATATTCCCCCGCAGACATCGACAATATTCGCCTCTTCTCACTCACTCACAATCCATTACAACAAAACCCTTCTACTTTCCCCAGCTCATTCTTAATTACTCTAAGCACGCTATAGTATATATATCCGCAGCTAGCTAGCTAGCTAGCATGACGAGCCACATTGATGATAACCTGTGGATCATTGCTCTGGCCTCCAAATGCACGCAAGAAAACCTTGCATGGTGTCTTTTGATCATTGCCTCACTCTGGCTAGCCATCACTCTCTTTTACTGGTCACACTCCGGTGGTCCTGCCTGGGGCAAGCACTACTACTCCACCTCCGCAAAATTAACCACCTCACCACAACCGAATCCAATCATTATTCCTGGTCCAAAAGGGTGGCCTCTCATTGGAAGCATCACCCTTATGGCTTCCCTCGCCCACCGGCGTATTGCGGCGGCGGCCACCGAATGCAAGGCCAGGAGGCTTATGGCCTTCAGCCTGGGGGACACACGTGCCATCGTCACGTGCGACCCGGACGTCGCCAAAGAAATTCTCAACAGCTCTGTCTTCGCCGATCGCCCACACAAAGAATCCGCATACAGCCTCATGTTCAACCGCGCCATCGGCTTCGCCCCTTACGGCGTTTACTGGCGAACCCTCCGGCGAATCTCCGCCACTCACCTCTTCTGCCCCAGGCAGATCAAAGCATCCGAGTTGCAGCGTTCTGAGATCGCCACCCAGATGGTGGACATGTTCGGGAAAAACCCTGGACACACCTTGCGTGTTCGCGACGTGCTGAAGAGAGCGTCGCTGAGTAACATGATGTGCTCCGTGTTTGGACAACACTATAGCCTGAACTTTGAAAACGACGAGACGGAGGAGCTGAGGGGGCTGGTGGAGGAAGGGTACGATTTGCTGGGTATTCTTAACTGGGGTGACCACCTTCCTTGGCTCGCACATTTTGACGCCCAAAGAATCCGGTGCAGGTGCTCCGACCTCGTCCCCAAGGTAAACCGGTTCGTCAGCAGAATCATCGCCCAGCACCGAGCCCAAAAAACCGAAACCAACCGGGACTTCGTTGACGTCTTGCTCTCCCTCCCAGGGCCCGATCAATTATCCGACTCCGATATGATCGCCGTACTTTGGGTAAACATATATATTATTTCAGTTTAATATATCCATGAGAAAATTGCAATTTGCAACGCTAGCGTTACACGTACCATTTTAACGGAAAAAAAAAAAAAGAAGTGCTCTATGCACTAGCTAGAAATATTTTAGAACCTTCAAAAAAATTTCTAACAGCTAATGGGTCCAAGGGTTTTGATAGTAACAAAATTGGCCAAATATCATTTTAACACCCTTAACATCTTAACATTCAAAACTAGCTATAGATACTCATTTTATTATGATTAGATGTATCATATTCAACAATAATAATAATAATAATAATAATAAAGTGAATGTGTCAGCACTTGAAATAGCAAAGGCCATGGACGTCAGAAAATGCTAACATTGAGAATGGCACTAATATATTATTATGTGTCAGCACAAATATTGAAATAACAAAGGCCATGGACGTCAGAAAATGCTAACATTGAGAATGGCACTAATATATTATTATTTATTTATTTATTTTTTTGTCATTTCGAAGGAAATGATATTTAGGGGGACAGACACAGTGGCAATTTTGATCGAGTGGATACTAGCCAGGATGCTGCTTCATCCTGATGTGCAGTCCAAGGTTCAAGATGAGCTCGACCAGATTGTTGGGAGCTCACGCGCCGTCGCTGGGAAGGATGTGGCAGCGTTAACTTACTTGTCGACGGTGGTGAAGGAAGTGCTGAGGCTGCACCCGCCAGGCCCACTTCTGTCGTGGGCCCGCTTGTCCATCGATGACACGACCGTTGATGGGTATCACGTGCCCGCAGGGACCACTGCTTTGGTGAACGTGTGGGCTATTTCCACGGACCCACATGTGTGGAGGGACCCACTCGAATTTATGCCCAAGAGGTTCCTCAATGCTGCTGCAGGAGGAGGAGGAGATGCTGATTTATCGGTTCTCGGGTCGGATATCAGGCTTGCCCCATTCGGGTCGGGCAAGAGGGCGTGCCCCGGGAAGGCGCTGGGTGTGGCTACGGTTAGCTTTTGGGTTGCATCACTCTTGCACGAGTATGAATGGTTACCATCTGATGATGATGTTGATCTATCAGAGGTGCTCAGGCTCTCCTGTGAAATGGCTAACCCTCTCGCTGTGAAAGTACGCCCCAGGCGCTCCACTAAGTTAATTGCTTGAAATTATTATATATATTGAAACTTTATTATAAGGCAACTTGAAAGAGTAGTGAACGAAAAGATAAAATAAAATAAAAGAGAGAGAAAGTGGAGGTTGAGCACGTGGCAGGGGTTGGTGACAGACAGATACATAGTAACGCAGGTGAATGAATGGAGCAAGAATGGCTTCGCTAAGTTACTAAATTATGGGCCATCAGGTTTTCTCTTTTTCAAGTACACAGTCAAGTATCATGTCCCCAGCTTGTCTTATTATTATATAAGATGAAAACAATTCAGTTGCCATTGTATTATAAATACCAGTATATTAGTACAACGTTTATAATCTCTATAGACTTTCATCATGTGTGATTTCATGTTTCGAAAAAGAAATCAACTAATTAGTACAGTTGCAAAAATGATGGGCAACTAACTTCCAAAAACCAGAAGGAAATGGCACTCAACATCACAATGGAAAGAATCTAATCTAATCCATACCCGTCATTATTCAGCCAAGATATATGCAATTCCGAAACCCTGAATAACATGCGGAATCTGTTACGAATCTGAGCCCTTCATTTCAGCGCACATTTATAAAATAAGGATGGATGGATGAGGATACCAATCAAACACGCCCAATTCCCTGCGCATGGACAGGACGTCAAGTCGACAAGTTAGGCGGGACGTCTATCTGTTCTATTCACTCTCACACACAGAAAACTTGGCCTCATCTGCTCCATATATATCACAAAGCACATGTTCCCTCGGCACGCACTCTTACAATGATATCTCCATTACTGTGGGCGGGCGCAACACCAGTTTTCTGCTTGTCCTCCTTCCCCTTATGACAGTCTATATATTATAACCTCCTTTTTCACAGATTATTGGACCCCCATTGTTAATCTCTGTGTGTGCTTTTTCTTTTGCTTGTTTTAATAAAGCGCATACTTGTAATAGGTTTTTTTTTTCCCTAAAAAAACCGCACTACAAAATTCAAGTGTTGGCAATTCTTGAGAATCCAAGCGTTGATTATGTATACAGAATTTTAAAATAATCCACAATGTTCATAAATTTCTTTGACCAATTTAACTAACTTGCATTGATTGTACGTAAAATTTTCAAGTGAGATCTACTCTATGAAATATTGACTTCAAACTATCCTTGTCTTTGACAGCAGAGGCTAGAGACGTACAATCTTACGCAAAATTAGCTTCTACAGGATGCAATATAATGTTGGTGCGTTCTACGGCACCGCTGGCCAATTTTAAGGAATAGTGAAGTGAGTAAGTGGCAAACGGAGGAGAGGACATGTGGAGGCATTTTGCAAGAGTTGTTGACCAGGAGAATTTTAGAGTGCTTCTTATTGAGTTGAAGACCACCGTACTTCCTCCTCCACATCTAGTTGCTAACCACTGCGGCCAATCATGTTGGGTCACTGAAATGTCACCGATGTCGTTTCCTCCATCCACCCCTCCACATCTCACGATGTGCACCCTTGCACTGGAACGCTGCCGCCATTTCCGCCTTTGTCCATGACACGCCAAGACTGTCTTGGCCTCCAACAAGTCGCATTGTTCTTGGACTCCTGCAGCCAACCCTACGACCAGTGGTCGCAACAGAGTTGGGGCAAGTAATGGCGACGGCCAGCTAAAGGGATGTAGGTGCACTGCTTCCATGAGAACACAGTCAACCCACAAGGCATGAACTTGGGGTTTTGAAAAAGGAAATTTTTTTTTTGATCTTAAAATTCTTGATATATTATACTGTAGATTATGATAAAATTTCGGGTTTGGATTAGAAAACAAAACTGATTTTCATTTTTTAAAAGAAACAAGAATGTGCTTGCGCTTTTGATTCTCCAAAGATGAAGTCTATTTGAAAAAAAAAATTATTGCGTTGCTCATTGGCTTCGAGTCTACTGATTTGTTTTAATAACACCATCATCAATTTGTTGAACGGTTGGAGAAATGAACTTGCTGATATAAAACTTTTTCAGCATGTTGAAATTGGGGTGGTTAATGAAGGAAGAAGCAAGGGGGAAGCAAAAGTGGCGTCTAACTTGCCATTTGCTCTTGGCTGAGTTTTGGGGAGGTGGAGGTTGATGTCGGAGGTGAGAGGCAGAGATACAGAGGAAAAAGGGAGGACAAAATGAGAAATAAAATTTAATCATTTTAATGAAATATATTTTAGGTTATTATTATTAGCATTAATTAAATTATTTTTATATATAATAAATTTTCAATCCAAATTAATCTCAGCCTTTTATATTTAAATTTGGTGACTAAAATTAAAAAACTGTAATCGTCCTTAACTCACTAGGATCACCTAAGAATTCTCCGTAGTTCTTGTGACCGGTGGTGGTTAACAACCTGATGTGGAGGAGGAAGTACGGTGGTCTTCAACTCAATAAGAAACACTTAAAAATTCTCCTAGTCAACAACTCTTGCCAAATGCCTCCACATGTCCTTTCCTCCGTTTGACATTTATTCACTTCACTATTCCTTAAACTTGGCCAGCGGTACCGTAGAACGCGCCAACATTATATTTGTTAGCATACTCTGCTGATTTTTTTTTTCCCTGTTTGGACTATACGATATCAATTTCAGGTGAAGTGTGTCTGCACCCATTTTAAAGAAAGTGGTTACTGTGTCATGACTCATGATGGTATATGGTATGTATGATAGGCAAATAAAAGGATATATAAGTGATGATTACAAAGGACGGTGTCAGAAATTCTGTATTCATTAGCTATAACCATTGGAAGTCAATTCCATATTGTTGGCCAACGGAAATAATGAGTTTTTTTTTTTTCTTCAAATTTAAGATAGGATAGGTGTACAACAAGAATATCACAACAATTGTTAACCATAGTATAAATTACGCAAACTGATAAAATAAAAATCTGGGTTCAAAGAGAGAGAAATAAAAGAAAAAAAAATATGTATAAATAATGATGTAGAATTATTGTAAGATTTTATTGTGCACCAATTCAATCATCTGTTTTTCATTATACATATTGACGCTTGATATCTTTTTCAAATGATCAAACTATCATATATACATTCTTTTCTTTATGAATCTATTTTTTTTTTCCTAATACATCTTTGTCCCGTTGATGGTGTGATTAATGAGAGGCGTTTTTCTTTTTTTTTTTAAAAAAAAACACTTTCTTCTTCTTCATGGTGGTAAGATTTGATCTGAAATCTCTAAAACTTTAATGAGAAACTTTTGTATAGTTAAACGAATTGACAGATTCTGATCAAAACAGGTAGCTATCAGGTATCAAGTAAGAACCCCCATAGTCACTAGTAGTCAGCCCAACAGATGAAAACTCTAGCTAGTTCGTCAAAGAAGCAAGTTTGTTATCTTAACTGGTGCCTTGCCTTGCTAAGATTCCAAATCCATTAAACATCATGTTCTAACGTTTTCGGAAACAATATGAATATTGCATTGGACAATTTCCAATTCTATTGATAACATGCATAGATGAAGACGCTGATGTTTCTGTTGTGTCTGCCTTAGATTTTTCCTCCCATTTTTCCATTTTTTTTTTATGATAAAAATATTCCCTATGCACTCAATGCAGCATATATACTAAGCATCGAGGCTGCAATGATTGATTTTTGGTTGACAAGAACGTAGCTTTGAATTCTCCCAGCAGAATTGGCTTAAAGAAGGCTTGCTCACATTGTATTACACGTATCACTATCATTTACTAACATACGGAATGGACTCTTATTATAGTTGTATCGA
Source organism: Dalbergia cultrata (assembly GCA_031216105.1). Taxonomy (NCBI): domain Eukaryota; kingdom Viridiplantae; phylum Streptophyta; class Magnoliopsida; order Fabales; family Fabaceae; genus Dalbergia; species Dalbergia cultrata. Next base: position 3,496,235 of record CM062353.1, on the reverse strand, counting down.
CTACCAGATCAGCAGCTGAAACAGAATGAGTTTAATTAATATGCGTTATCAGTTATTAAACAATTAATTATGTTTTAAAAATGTAGTTTGCAAGAAGTCCTTTTCTTCCGCAGCTTGCTTTTATATATTTATGCTTCAGCTTGTTGGAAATTTCATATTAGTTTATGATCTTCCTTCACCAATATACCCTGTCCACTGTTTCCGTAACTGGTGTCTTTTTTGCAAGAAAAGTGATCAAAACCGCGCGTCTTACACTTGCTATGTTCACCAGCTCATGTAAAATGCATTTCCTTTGCATAAGATTATCAGCTAAACTTACGGCTAAAGATCCCTATAAGGCATTCAACACTGACTGATTTTGTTAATCGTACCCATACTTACTACGGGAAGAGATATGTGTCTTGTTTTGTTGGGGTGTGTTTGATTGAAGAGTAGAAATGAGAAGAAAGAATTCACAAATGAGGTCTATGTGATATAGAACTCATTCATTGAATCTTTTCCCCCATTATTAACAGATGTAGTAGTGCGCAGGGCATTTGGTAGAACCCTGTAAAATGACCATACCTAGTATTGGCTAATCTCGGTTCACTTCAGTGCTTTTGAAATTTAGTGAACGCGGACAAATCAAACAAAGAAGCGTGAGGCTCAGCCCAATGACAATGTTGCTGTTTTGGATCACGAGTTCAAATCCTAGAAATAGTTTCTTCAGGAGATAAGACTGCGTATACCTACCATTCCCAGAGCCCATCAGCTGGGAGCCTCAAGCCATCCTTTTTGACAAATCAAACAAAGATTGAACAGCTGGGCTTTACGTGTACCATGCTTATATTGTTTTTTCCATTTGGCTCATGTTATACATTAAGACAGATAAAAGGAACGGATGGAGCCCATGTCGATGATCTAACAGACAATTAGTCCTAGGCTCGTGGTGTATTTGACAAAGATTTCCCAACAATTCATTAAGGTATAGACATCAATTAAAAAGTAAGCCTTGAGTAAAGCCTTAACATGACCCGAGTTCGATCTCCATTAGTTAAGGTTTCCCTATATTTCTCTTGGCAGTGACCATGACCCGAAACCCTGAAAGCAAACCCAAGCACAAGGGGACAAAATAGTGACTACCCTTGTTAGAATAAGGAAAAAAGCAATAGCAGCTTCAAAGAAAAAAAATATTGGATGTTCATGAACACCAAATTATGCTCTATCCAATAATATAATGACATTTTAGATAAAAGTATAGTTTAGTCATGTGTCCTATTCTAAAATATCACTTTTAATCGAATACGAGTATAATCCTGATGCTGCATAATCATCTAATAATTTCTCACTTTGAAGTTGGTTTCCGATCTTCCAATGGATTACAACTCCATTTCAATCGGATTACTCTTCTAAAAGGATGCTTGGTGCTTGCTGATACTAGCTGGTATGATAGCAATGTGGGTGGTAGCTGCAATTTTTTTATATATTGACAATAATCTTAAATTATATGTCAAAAAATATTAAGACTTATAGCCAAGGCCAGGAATATTAGATTAATGGTTATACTTTTGGGGATTTGACTTTGAAACATTGCTACTTATATATCATTTTGATTAGGTACTACTTATAACATTACTCCTTTGAAACAGCTCCAATCTCTAATTCTAAAATATCCTTAACAAATATTCTTTCTCATCATTAACAACGTATATCCTTAACTTTAGAATATTCCTAATAAATATTCTTCCCTGCCAACAATACACTTAGTACTCAGTCAGAAGATATATGATTTCCTAGACACCAAACTAGATTATACATTAATAAGTTAATCTAAACGTGTCCTATATGCTCAGCTAGTATCCAAATATATTGGAATCCTCCTAATCTGAGTTAAGATTACTAAAAGAGTTGCATACAGTGAATTGTTTAAGCGGGATTATTGGTATTCACTAATCACAAAGATCTGCCTCGTTGCCAGACAAGGTTAATTAGCTCTGAACAAAGCAGCCTGAAATCATACAGCAAGGCAAAAATCTCAACTCTCAGGTTAATAGACTCGGTTAGTTTGACATCAAGGAAACAAACAATGTTATATAACAACAAAATCGAATAGTGTTTTATTTTGAAAGGATCTAACTTGTGTCACTGGAGACTAGAGTACTGCACATTGAATGACTTACAATTTACACCATCGCTTGTTGAGGCAAATTAGCAGTTGAGTTGATACATTGCGCTTTCTACTGCTCCTTGCTTCTCAATTGGATTCTACCTTCTTTGTCCTTGTGTATTTGCCCGGAAGTTCACTGACTAATCCAAGAGTATCAAAACCGCTATTCATGAACTTCTTGCAAACAATGAACGTTACTGGTAAAAACACAGAAGTATAAGATCAAAAAGGTGGTTGAGATATTTGTCATTTTCCTCGTTTACACTGAACCTAACGTACAGATACATTTGAATCGATAAGAATATTGTTCTAACGATAAGGACAGATAAAAGGACAAAAAAAAAGCTAATGAACCTAATGTACGGATACATTTGCAAGGTATTTCTTTGTAAAGGATTTCCCATCAGCGTGAAGACGTGACAAAAAATCTTAATATCTAGCGGTAAAGAGCACGATTCGTTCTTTATCCTATTCCCGTCAACTTCACCCCCCAAAAAAAAAAAAAGGCAAGCCATGTTGAACCCATATCTAGCTTGTTAAAATTATAATTAATATATATTTAAAAAATTGTGGGTTTAAACTTTAAAACCAAAAGATACTCAATAACAAAACAACGTGAGGTTGCATTACAATGTCACCTACACTTATTTCAAATGTATAAAGTGGAGATAATAACGTGACCTTTAACATTCATTCGTGCGTTGTAATTGTTTATCAACTCATTTATTTGGACCAACAAGATTTTCCATCAGCTTAATGGCCTCTAGCTCACCAAGGAAGAGGGGTCCAACGATGTTTACGCCTCGATGAGACATATTCTCATGGATATGCACCGAGCGTGGACCAAGTCTGAAATTCAGCTTTGATAAGTACTATTATTCAAGCATCCATCTCAAGCTGGGGACCAATCCACTCGATTTCTTCAGAAACTGGAGATTTCATATGTAGTCAGTCCTATCTTAAAATTGTCGCAGGACAACGAGCTTTGACTATTAACCATGTTTTTTTTATTGAGTGTGGTTCCACTACGAGATTTCGAGAAAGAAATCTTTCAGGTGGTCAAAACCACTTGTTTTTGGGAGGAAGAGCTAGTTCGGTTCCTGTCTTTTAATGCAAAGTGAAATAGTTTGTTTCTATTGCATTAGGCTTGCTACGAGTGGTTTCAATTACACTGTTTGGTGAGAAACACCCGTGTGCCGAGAGATTCTTATTTCAGCGCCCACTTTTCCTTAGACACCCAACACCTTTCTCATATAAACATAGCCGACCACTTGACTTTTTTCTTCTTTTCCATCTTCTCTCTCCACAATCTTCTCTTCTATTATTCTAGGTGTCTTAGGTGTCACATTATTTTGGGTGTTAGAATATCTTTTCCCATGATCAAAGCAAGTTGTCCAGGGACGATGATGTACCCATATTAGAATTAACACAAACCCCTTTAATCAAAGAAAAACTAATAATTCATAACACAAGCTTGAGGTAGATTAGAACCCAGCATATTTTATCCAGGAAAGAACCGAGATAGGGATTTTTAGGCACGTGTGACCATGATTACCGGCTCACTATTTTATACTCCCTCCCTTTCAAAATATGTCATTTTTTGACAAGCAAAAATATTAAAAAAGATAATAAATGTACTTGAACACACACACTACTTTTTCCTGATTTAACCTCTTTTTCCTTTTATTCAGCTTAGGCCTCTTTTCTGTTTTTTTGGGGTCAAAGCCTAAGTCTGTTTTGAGCTTGTAAAGAATTCATCTTTTTTCGTGTTTTTGAGGGTCTGATACATAATCTATCAATTAAACGCAGCATTCAGCTATCAAAAATTGCAGGAACGAATACGAACCTGGCTCATTTTCGTTTTGGTCTGTGCCCATTTAAAATTTTGTTAGGCAAGCCAAACATAGGGATATGGCCTACCTAATCGACAACCCCTAACTGGGCCAGCCCGTCTGGCCCGTGATTTCTGTTGGCTTTGCCCTTTTCTGCAACTCAATCTGACTTGCCCAGCCCAACAAAAAAAGCCCCTGATCAGGTCCAGCTTGTTTGACACCTCCATGCAATAGCGTGGATTTAACTAACAACTAGATTCAAGCAAAAACCATTATCAAATATTCATATATAAGATATTAAATCAACTGAGTCTGAATGAACAGCTAGCAATAGCATGGCTCAGCAAGACGCCACATAGTACATCACGAACCCAGCATGGTTGTTGAATAGCGTAACAACATTAAGATGATAAACAAAAACACTGCCTCAAGTATATGACCATGCACTGATAAAGGCTTATGAATAACAGACCTAATACTAATCCTATAGCATTAGGTCAACTTCAGTTTTCATCAGTCGCAGGCTTTATTTTTTTCCCATAGTACTGCAGAGCAAATGCAAAGCCCAATATCAGCAATGGCAACACGTACTGCAAGATCTTCACAAGAAATCCAGAAGATTCATTGCCAGTGGTGGGTGCCTGTGAGCGGGTGCGTGGCTGCGGGCTCTGGCTATCTTTGGGTGGAATAGTGGAAGAGTCAAACTCCCCAACATAGTATTTTTCCATCATTTCTATGGCAGAGTCACTGTGGCCGACATCTTCAAAATCGGTGGTGGCATCCTTCGCTGTAAAAAGACTAAGAATTCTTAGGCCACTCCTTCCATTATCTTTCCCTCCCATGGCCAGGCCAGTGTACGTAGTTTTACTTGCAGAGTAATGGCATGAGGCAACCAACAAAGAGAAATTAATTACCTGAGGCTGTCACCAAAACTTCATCGCCTCCTGGATGATCATCCAAAAATGGGGTGACGTTATACACCTGCAACAATGGAATTCTTGTCGGGTATATTTTGATGGTTATATTAGTCATAGAATTGTAACTCTTTAGATTCCTGTTGTAGAGGGAAAATAATGCAGTGAAACCAGAGGAACTGAGAATTGATAGTGCTAAAATTCATGCTGAAGTTTCACTGCTTTAGCATATATTTGACACATGCAGAGATATAGGAAATTAGGTAGGTATCCCATCCTGCATTTTACTATTATCATAGACTTAATCCACCGGATTATCCATTGGCAATTTAAACAAGGAGAAATAAAACATCAGCACCATTCTATAGGCTAGTCAATTCATTATCAGAAATTTCTTCTTCCAACTCACTTTTCCGTGCAAAATGTACAACCTGAAATGCTCAATAACATTGACAGCCCCTAAAGATGCCTATAACCAATGAAGAATTCAAAATGCTCTCTAGGATTGATGATGGTCTATTGAGCATTAAAACAAAGATACAACTGCCTTTCAAAAATTCAGATGAATTATTCATATAGTGATGATACAAGAGAGGAAATCCTTTTCTTTTGGAATTAATTGGGAAGGAATAAGTCAATATAATACTGAAAATTGGCAGGTGTTGGCATGCTAGAGTCTAATTGAACCAAGAAGCAAGGTACTTTTTGATGTTAGTAACAGCAAGAGAAGGGCAATGAGCAGTGTTAGAAGGTACTTCAAGCAGATTGAGCATTCGGAGTGCTTGAAGAGGGTGGAGTGGTGGCAGATGAGGAGGATGTAGTGGAAAGAGCCACAAATACTTCCACCTACACAGGACTATCAACTACCAAGCAGATTTGCTAGGAAAGGAAAGATTACCATTCAATACTCAAACTCACCATCGGATCTCAACCTCGTTTCTCATGTTAGATAAAACAACTTAGAACCAAACAGATCATAGCAAATCAAATCTGAAACATATGTTTACAATGCTTCATTACCAGATGTCAGTAGTGTCCATAACGAATGGGTGTTGGCTGGCAGGGAGATTCTTATGGAGATAATGAGGGCAGTGTGGAACTGAGGATTTTAACTTGGGTTTGCATGATACTTAACAGGACATAATTAATCTATCAAAATATGCCTGTTGATTATACAGATAGGACTCTCCATGCCCAGATTTCCGAAGTGTTTAAACTTTAAAGAATGAATAAAACCTCTTCTGCCTTTGCCACCAGTTGACAACGGCGTCAGTGTTGTTGCAAAAACGACACATAATGCTACAAATCTAAAAAATTTCCTTCCGTTTCAAAATAATAAAACAAAAATTTCATTTACTGTGTAGAAATAGGGGATTTTATGATATGAGTATGCCTGAATTGAAAAAGTTTGTCTGCTTGCCTGTAGGTACAAATCACGTGTAACAAATAGACAAAGGAGTAGGGTTCAAATCACAAACCATGTCACTATAACATAAGGCTTTCCAACCTAGTTTGCAGGAAAAGGTATTTCTTCCTCGGTTGGTTATAAAATCATTATTCCCCAAATTCTAAATCACTTGGTTTTCTATATCGAAAAACGTTGTTAATGAAAAATTGCACACTTGTTGCATGCAACAAAACTTGATAAGCTTAGAGATTTAACAAAGGGGGTTATGTAACCCATCTCGTCCCTACCATTGCTTCAGGGTTTATACACGTGTTCTCTGAATCTATGAATATCTACAAACCCAAATCAGCCCCCTCCACATGCAATTGAAGAACCACTCAGCACACATCAGATTCATACCAGAAAGGCAGAAACTAAAACAGATCAACTAAGGAAAACAGATCAAGAAGCAGCAGAAGCAAGCCAATAAAAAAAAGACAGAGAGAAGTAATAAACAGACCTTTCCATGGATGATAAGCCAGCAATCGTCTTTTTTACTGTGCTTTGCCACTTCCTCAAAGGTAAATGTTTTGCCCATTGCTGCCTCTGCTACAGAGCCCAGATTATGCAGGACCAAAAAAAAAAAAGGGGAAAAACAAATTCAATACAGAAAACCCATAAAATTTTCAGATAGATGATGAATGTTAGATACAAAATCTCAGGACTTGTGATGAGAAAAGTTGAAGAGGGAAAAAAATGGGCTTACAAAGGGATAGGGAGATGGACTTTCAGACAGCACACGTTCTCGGCCTGAGCACAACACAAGTACTGAGTCGAAATCAACCAAAGAGTACAACTCTACAAATTCTTTTATTTATTCTGTGCAGTACGTTTTGCTGGATCCAAAACTACGTCGTCAGGTCACAAACAACATCGTTGTTAACGCCTCTCGCTCGGTCGCACCATTAAATGCCATAAAATGTGAAATACTTTACGTTTTTCCTAGTTTGTGATTCGATTTGATGAATGAACAAATGGAAACTTTTTTTTTTTTCTAAGTATAGTTATTGTGATTCCTATTTTCTAATTGGTATGAAAATATTTATGTCCACTTTGCTTCTGTATCACTATCAATCAAATCCACGGACAAATATTTAAGCATTGTTTTTTATATGTTGCAATTTTTGTTTTGAATTATTTTTATTCTTATCGGTAACTTTTTACTTTTTTTTATCTAAAAAAAAGGCTTTTACTTGTTTTTTATTAATAAAATATTATGTTGAGGGAAAACATGAGTTACAGTGATATATGAGCGAAAAGTCGATCCTGATTTTGTTGAGAGAATTTATTTTTTTTCACCCTTTTTCTCCTTTATTAAGCGCATGAAAAACATATTTTGGCACTCCAGACGATGAAGTTTTTATTATGCAAACCCATGTGTTAAACGAGTCGGCAATTTTGGAATTTGGATTTATCAATATGAGCAAATTTGTTACAAATGTTTTCTTTTTTTTTTTTTTGGTCTTTTTTAGGGGGATGCCAACCAGTTCTGTCTCCATCCCATGTGCACTTCCAAGAGGCATATTGCCTATGGCATCTGTGCTGGCCTCCGAGCGCTTGTTACAAATGTTAAGCTGGAATTTATGGTCAACCCCGGCGAGTTTTGTCATGAGGCCCGTATGCAGCCCATCAACCGTTAGCATTTTTATTGTTTTGGGTTGTGAACCATCAGATTGTTACTCACCACTTTTTTTTAAAATTTATACAAAAAATATTCCAGGCCCAGTGCTCTCGGTACCTTTTCCACTCTCTGGCTGGCCCAGATCAGGCCTAATGCTGGCACTAAATCTAAAGCCTAACTCGTCAAGCCCTCATTCTCTGTTGGTTCAGGTCTTGATATGACATCTTCATTTGAGCCAAAAATAAAATTTCTGATAATCTAAATATACTTGAGAAGGGGTTGAATCAAGTATATCTTTTTATTAAGTTGCTGCATACTCACAGAGTTTATCAAATTTCCAACTAATATCTTCAGTTGTGATAGGAGACCTTCGATAGATTTTATATAAAGTTTGTTTTAAAATAAACAATTCAGTTTTACGAAAAGGAATCAGTTAAGAAAAACGTGATTTTGTTTCCTTTCACGAAGAACTTTGTTTTAATTAGTTTCCACAAAAACCTTTTTAGAGAAAATCACAGTTAAAGAGTTTTAGTAGCAATGAAATAAGAGATTAGAGAAGAAGAGTTTAGACACAATGTTTTTATATTGGTTTGGTTCCCTATCTCTAGAACCTACATCCAGTACCTACCCCAAGGTAGGATTTTCCACTAACCAACTGATGAAATTACAAATATGACTGAAATCCAAAACCAGATTCCCAATCACCAAAACAAAGCTTTGAAAGCTCAAGCAACAAAAACCCAGAAACAAAGGAACCAAGCTCCTACAACAAAAACTCACAAATGACTTTTCTCTCAAAGCCTCACAATCGATAGCCATTTTGTAAAAGATTTAGCTTTCTGTTTCCTCTCAAAGGTGATATTAAGTAAATGATAGATATGATAAGCTTTCAGAATATTCTAACAATGATTTCAACAGTGAAGAAAAAGAATAACAACATACAGAATATTTTCTATGAATAAAGTGCTTCTTTTGTGCCTTTTTTCTTGCCATAATGTGATGTCTGCTGCTTCCTTAAATGGAAAGAAATTTCTAAACGTTGTAGACTAAGAAGAGGGGCCAGCTAGCCCATGTCCTTGCATTGTGTGGTGGCATCATCTACATCATTAAGATCTTTTGTCCTTGTGTCACTTGTCCACACATCTCAGCCTCTTCTCTTTCTTCTAGAATATTACTAGCTGTCATTGTCCTTTTATTCTCATCCAAAATGAACCAATCATCAGATATTTTCATTTTGAATTATGGTTCTTCTTCATCCAATATGCAGCTACCACTTCAGCATGTATTTGCTTTTCAAAATGCATAATACTATTGGTTTGAGAGTCTCCAACTCGAGTTGGAGATTTTCTGTGCTCTTTGCTTAAATTGGGATATAATAACCTGAAATTTTTAAGCAAACCCATCAATAAGTTCATAATAATATTTGTTATCACTAATTATGATCTATAAACTAACAATTTCAATATGACATCTTCATCTTTGTGTAAAGTTTATGACAGCTTCTATGTAGTGCATGAAGGAGAAAAGGGCGGAGAGGAGAGTGACTATTGTTTGTCGGATTTGTCTACCTTTTTTTAAAAAATAAAAATCAAATTACAATTTACAAGTTAAAAATAATCAACTTGTTTTCTACCCTGCAATGATAGATTTTAATTGTGTATCCCTGCATCGCGTAGAAAGCAAATTAGAGATTTAAATCTCAACAAATCAGTAGTTCAGGAACTTAAAACTAATGGTGGGGAAGTAAAGGGATTTCGTAGGTGGTTCAATTCACTTTGTTACGTTTGAGAATGGATTCAATGCTGGCCTTTGATGCGTTCATAAATCTCATATTATGGGAAGACCGTGTGGTGGTGGCGTTTGCTGGCTTTATTTCTGATGAACAATCTTCATGCTGTTTACAATGAGTTCCAAGGCTTGTTTTAGGAGCTTGAAGAAGCAGAAAGGACCGTAGGTAATAACCGATCCTAAGGTTCCCACCGATGAAAGTGAATGTGTTTGGTAAGTTAAAGAGTAATGTAGGAGAAGATTTTGATAATGATGAGGAGGATATAGACCATTCAGATTTTAAGGGAGATCAGATCAGATAGCCATGTAAACACTCATTAGAAACTTAGAATTGAATAACACAATATAATTTATGAAGCTTGCCGATAAACTATATCAGTGTAGATTAATATTCTACAAAATCTATGGACCTCAATGCCCGAGCATGTATGTTCGAAAAGTATATATATGCATTTAAAACGTATCCAATAATTATTGTGGTCATGAACAAGACTCCTAAGATTTGGATGCTTCTGTTTGTTTTTTGCGCCAGCATACAAAATGCTCAGCTAGCATGCATAAAATGTTGGAGGTCCATGATTACCCAAAACAATGCATAGAGGCGTGCAAAAAGAAAATCGACCACAGCCACAGATTTATGAGGCATCCACTCCCTATGTCAAACTGAATCCAATACAAATGAAGGAAGATCACAAAGGAAGATTGCATGGTTCAATGCATTGTTCATAGAAGTACACAAAGAAAACCTATTTAATCTTACGCATATCATCATAAACAAAATTACATTTTCAGGTAAGCACAGACACTCCCAGAGCTAAACAACTAGCTAGCGCCTGCAACAAGAGCAAGATATATCAATTTAAATCCAACAATTTCACTGTTATAATCCAACGGTTTAAATCCATCAATTATAATCCGACAATCCAATGTTATAATCCATACAGGTGATTTATTTTATACAAGACTTACACACGTGATAAGATTCTATATAATCAGGTTAATTTTACCTAGAAATCAAAGGTTGGAAGAAAATAACAAGCAATATATACATACACCCATTTTATGCAATTGTATGCATAAAATGATCAAATTGTTGTTCATATTGTTGTTTTTCGGATAGTCACGTGGCCCGAACAATAAGATGGGAAAAAAATGTTGAAAATAAAGATGCATGATGACCACTAGGGTAGTTGTATACGTAAATGGGCTTCCCACTTATCAGCAAATATGCTCAGAAAAAAAAATTTAGAGTAGTGTTATTTGTCATATGATGCATATTCTCGAATAAACGGACAGCAGCAAATCTCTTATGTGAAGTTTACTTGAAATGGTATTTAGGAAAAAAAAAAAAGGTAATATTTGATCAGATTTTCAAGGAGAAAATTTTAAATATTCTAGGGATTTTGACAATATTATCAAAAGATTTTGACAGCATTTACTAATAGTTTGCCATTAGCAAACTAAGTCAAATTGAACATGAATACATATATTATTGCAGTTTAAGAATTTAATTAAAAGATTTAATAATTATAATGATTATTAATTAATATTAAATAAAAATTCAAGGAAGAATGTGACTTTTCCCATATAACAATTCATTCGTATAACAGTGAGGATCTCACTTTAGAGAGTAAAGTAAGAAGATTTTACCTTTACATCAATAAAATTATTCATTTTATTCTCTAAAATGAAATTCTCACTTTAGAAGATCCTTACCTCAATATTCAATGTAAACATGGGTGTGATTAAATATTGAGATTAAAAAGAATTGTACATATTTACATATTAGAATATTAATTTGTATCTTACCATAGTTAGTTATTTGTTAAAGTTAGTCTCATTTGATGAAAGGTCGGAGAATTATTTATACAAGAGAAATTAACTCAACTAACTATAACAAAAGGCTAACTATATATAGATACAACTTAATTAATATCCTAATATTACATGATGTTGTATAAATCAAATCATACATCTCGCTTAGTATTACTGCTCCGGAGCACACTGAGATTTCACGTCAAAAATTACAAATGTACACTGAGATTTGCGACCAAAAGTCCAAGTTAAAAAAGATGAAGAGACGTTTATATCTGAACTTAAAGATAAAAGAGTGTGTTAAACTTGAATTTGCATTCTTTCTAAGCAGGTCAAATTTGTAGGAAATCCTAGGAGAGAACTTTAAAGACCCATTTTATTATGCATATTGTTCCAAAATACAAAGAAAAATTAAGCGACAAAGCCTGGCGGATTGATTAGATCAGATGTCCACACTATACCAAGAGAACAAAAACGTATCTCTTTGTCAGTTGATGACAACAAAAATACTAATAAACGCATCAGACAGGATGATTTAGCCACATTTGTCATTTTACATAAACCTTCCATAGCAAGCAAATGAACATATAGAATGGGCAATGCATGGAAAAGAGAATGAATTTGGAGCTGCCCCTACCTTAGATTGGAAGCAAAGAAGCTGTGTCGTTTGCTTCACGCTTGCCATTATATTCACTGATTCCTGCTGCACTGCCTTCTGGTTTGCCATTCTCAACATCCAGTTCGGGATGGATTTTCCTCTTGAACATTTTCTTCATCAGCTGCACATGACAATTTAGTTCATCAAATCAATTCAGGAAAAAACCCCAAATTGATATTTTGAGGCATAGTTTAGAGTTTCGAACTATATATGTTCCTTGAAATTCAAAGAATTTGGCCCCTATATATACTTCCAAGGACGATAAAATTCTGATGAGTTGGGGAGGCTTGCTCAAATTCAATAGGCTGTTTTTTTCTAATTTTCTACATATTCATTGAATTAACAAGTGAGAGTGATCCATGATGACTTACTTTTTTAATATCTTTAATTGACTGTGGATTGTCCTTAACACGGGGAATGAGCTTCCTGGTGAAAGAAAGTCCATTTTTTGCTTTAAGAGTACCCTTTTTTTCACTTGTCTGAAACATGACTTCAGCAGGGTCCAGCTTCATCTTAACATCAGAATCCGCATAGAAGAGGTCAGCTAATGTGATCCTTTCCCCTTCCTTCTTCTGTAATTGGTCAGTCTCTACTTCGTTTGATTCAATGGCCTCATGAGAAATCACAAGTTGTGGAGTCACAACAACTAATTTGCTAGCACTAGTACTGTCATGGTTAGCACTAACAAGGTCCTCAAAGTTGTCCTCATCAAATGTGGTTTGCATCAATGGATTCAGCTCCTCCTCATGTTCAGCATCATAGTTGTCCTCATCAATATCACCCTCCTCAACCAAGACATGCTCTTTGTCATCTTCTTCTACTTCATCTCCTTCACTTTCCAATCCATAGTATTCCTTCTTGCTTTTGTTGACGAACTTCAAGGGATCACAGCCGAGGGTGCCAATGGTCAGAATACCCTCTTTCCAACCACCAAGCAAATCAGCAAGAGCATCTTGTTTCATTAAAGCTTGACTATCCGCATTGCTTATTGTACGTTCAACGCTTTTCACGTTTGAAGCAAACCCGTCTGAGTAAATAACACAGATTCATAAAAATATAAGGGATGAAACTCCAAAATATAGAAGAGAGAAAAAAATATAGCCATCGTGAAAATGTTTATACATGTAGGGTCCATATTTGGAGCCTCTAAGGGTATGTTTGTGAATTTAAATTTTGAAGAAAAAGAGAGAAAAGAAGAGGACTTATAATGTAAAATTATATTGGAAGTCCTTCATTCTACTCATTTTTTCTTTAAAATTTAAATTCATAAATATATCCTAAAGCTTAAAAAACACAAAAAGTCATTCAAGTTGCATAATAGCTAGCTAGAGACAAGCTTGAATTTGATGAGAATCAACCCTTCGGAGTGGTATGATGAAACCGTTTGTGCACCCAGTTGAAGATCTGTGATAAACAAATGATGAAAATTGTGAGATATATATTACTGCATCAGAGACAATAATTAATGAGTATGCATGTATGATGATGAGCATGACCTTCATTGTTTCCCTTCTCTGCAAGCAGGCCAGAGAATCGGGCTACTGAAAAGGAGAGTGAGCGAGGGAGGAGAAGTGGGGGTCAACTCGATGAGGAACAGCAAGAAAAAGATCAATAGGGGACCAAAATTGGTAGTTGAGTTAGGTTTTGCCACGTGTCCCGGCCCCATGAGTGGGCCTGTACTTGAGCCATAATTGTAGGTTCATATAGCATGTTTGATGAGCCACAATGTTGGATCTTTCTGGCATGATCGATGTGCTCAAATTCTCCAAGTGGCATGCCATTGCTTAATCGTCTCCGTACTTGTTAGCTTTTCGAGTTGCACTCCCTTTGCCTGATGTGAAATGTTCAATTCAATTACCCAAACGCTGAGCAGCTGAATATTGAATATCATCCTTCACGACTTTAATTTTAGCACGTTTTGATTTTCTTATGGAACACTAACAACAATTATAATAGAGTAATTTTTGTCCAATCCATTATTTAGAACTTTCCAAACGAAGAAAAATCGAAGCTGCTACTTATCTCTGTTCCCGCCATAGTCCATTATTTGACACGCAACACCAGCAATTCACGATTCCGTTATTAGCATCTTTGGTTTTAACTTTCGAGCCCAAAAACATGATTTGGCACAACCAACTGGCATTCGGTCCTGTACTTCCTGATTTATTGGTGACTTTTATGTACTTTTGAATGAATGAATTGGATGAGTACACAACTAATGGGTCAGATAAAAAGAAAGGTGCAATTATTGCAGATTGTGTATATGTCCGAGAGTTCTTATAAATGTGCACATATTTTATTATGAATACCATGTGAATTCAGATCTCTTTTACTATTAAATGAAACGTAAATTCAATTTAAGTGAGATTTACATTCCATTCAAATAATGGATAATATGTTATTCAATAATAATGTCTAACAGAAAATGTATTCACTCCGCAGTTCTCTATATCAAATATTTCTTCTACAAGTGAGAAGTATATGGAATTATACAAAGAAAATGTTCCCGTGTGGTGAAGCGGAGCCCGTAATTTTTTGATTGGGATGCAAAACAGTATTATTTTTCACTTTTCACTATTATCATATTTGTTCCAAGAGGCTATTGCGGCAGTAATAGTTATCAACGGCCAGGATAGAATTTTCGACTTTGGATTCAGATTATTTTTTCTAAAAGAATTTCCTTTTTTTAAAAAAAAAAAGATAAGAAAAAATTGTACGTAATAGTATTAATGTACTTTCTATACAATATGCATCAAGCAATAGCAAGTTTGAACGCTGCTTTGTCAGAGAATAGCTGACCATGTGTTATTGGGGGTGGTTGCACGGTCACATTGATGAAGTGCATGGTTGCTATTGTTATCTTCTGCTCTATCACACTCTACTGGAGAACCTCCTTTACGTCCATTGACTAGGGCTAGCTAGAGCGTTATATATAGGGAGCAGGCAAACTTTGTCGCGCATGTCTCTTGACTAAGGGTGGTTGTTATTCATATCACATAACTGATAATAAATGAATCATTATTTTTTATCTGCAATTTAGCTTACACGATTGATGTAGGCATATAGTTCATGTCGTTTATTTTTGTGTTATAAATTCCATGTTATCTACTCTTGATAAGATTTGAACACCAAACGACCAAGCTGAATTGGAGAGTTGTCAATTTTTTTCAGATGTGACAATAAAATTCAGCGAGCGAAGGAGATGACATACCGAATGTTAAAGGTGAAATTAGGTAATACAGGGTAACATAATTGAAAAGAGCAAAAGTTCTGCCTCTTCCATTCCACAGTCTCCTTAGAGTTGTGGTCATGAGAATGAGAGTCTTAATTTCCTTCACTATGCTTTACTCTTTTGTCGCGGTTATGGTTATAATGTGCACATGTAAAACAAGTATAATTAGAAACTGATTATCATATTATAATTTCACATTTTTATTTGACTTACTTTTTGTCGCCTCAAGGTACCAAGATTGAATGTTTTCCTGATATGCACATTCTGATGGCATTATTTATCAATCAATGGACTAGTGCTGCATGATTTAATTAGTTATTTATCTTTAATGCTCGCTTATATATAGTTGTCCAACAGCAACGACAAGCTATAATCTAACAAGGCCTTTACTCAATACTGACACAGCAGTGCCAATGCAATTTGTAGCTTTAACGAGGATAATAATTGGAAATTGGAGTTGATTCATGTCATAATATGCATAAGAAATTAAAAGTAGAGCTATATTATAGAGAGCGTAGAGCTAAGTGGAAGAGGGACAAGCCACTAGGCAAAGGTCTCACGAGGGCAAAGAAGACATTCACAAGAAGAATGTTCGATGAAAATGAAAGCTTAGCTGGAGGATTCCAAAAGGGCTTAGCCAGAGGGAGACAAAGCAAAAAATGGACGTGATCCTAATGATAGTACTGTGTTTTGACTCATAGCTAATTGTTTGTTTGCAGCATAGAGCAAATGCCCAGCACCAATTGGGTAGGCTAGCTTGCACCATGATCTTTCCATGGGCCTCAGTGTTGCCTTAAAAACAAATAACACGCTTTGGATTCTTGTTAAAGCTAACTGATATATGAAAGTGAAAATCTTTTATATTTATATGTATATTATATGCGGTCATGTGGGTCATATTGAGTGCTTCCAGATTAAATGAATACAAATAAGTGTCACAGCTAAAGTAAATTTTCAGAAATTAAAGAAAGGGTAGGTCCGTAGTTGACTTTTAACCGTTAATTTTGAGTGATGCAACGTGTTAGAAACTCCAGCACACAATTGAGTTATAAAAGCAGCAATTCCTTCTGAGTGTAACTCAAGACAGTGATGTTTCAGTTTCTTACTTTCTTTAGTAACTTTTCATCGGGGAAAAAGGAAAATCTAATGAAATTTAAGTATAATAGTTGACTAGTTACCTCAAACAAGATTTAATCGATATGATTTATAGTGTATTAAATCACGTATACAAAGGAGAGGAGCTATATATAGAGGAAGAGGATAGCATGGCCTCCCCTGAGAGAAGTATTGATTGTTGGTGTATTGAAACTAGGAAATAGCAATTGCTGGTGTAGGCTTTATGGCTTGTTTTTAGTGGCCACCAGCCTTGATGATAAGTTTGGAGAAAATATCCAACATGGTGGCTGCATATCTTTCAATTTTCAGTGCACACCAATGATAGTCAAAAGGCATAATAGGTTTGGTTTGAAGATCAATATCAATGTATTGAAATTTTATGCATCCAAGTTCTATAAATAGAGCTTCCTTTTGAGCATCAGAAAAAAAACACACAACAACAATAAATCCTCTCCTCCCTTTTAGTAATGGAGTAGAATTATTTCTTCCATATAAATTATTCTCTTTTTTGAGTTGAAAGTATACACTAGTGAGAATAATATTGTGAGGTACTTCTGGGTATATTTGGGTTAAACGGAGTGCGATCATCTTTTGTATCTCTATTATACTTCTATAGTGAAATATTTGGTTGTTGTCTTTGCTCGTGGACGTCTTTAAGTGTAATTTATTTTACGCTTTCACATATTTATTTTGAGTCACTTTATTTCTGCTTTGTAGGCCTACAATTTCACAATAAACTGGTATCAAAGCTCTTATAGAGTTTTGGGCTAATATGTTTAAAAATATATACTATAAAATTTGATATTCAGCAGTTATATGGGCGCATTAATTTCAGAATACGGAAGGTTTGTATGATGGCTGTTATTGTACAGTAAGGTGTAAAAGTAGCACTTTCTGACAAGAAGCCCGAGATAATGAAGGAATCTGAATAGGAAGATACCGATCAAAAGACTCTTTCTATTATTCACTTATGTATTACAAATGATGTGTTGTATGAGGTCCTTTCGAAGAAAACAGCAAAATCACTGTGGACCAAGTTAGAGTCATTATATATAACTAAGACGGTGGCCAACCGTCTCAGTGTTTTGCAATGTCTATATATGCTCCGTATAGTAGAAATGGACATCAATCCAGTCCATATAGTTGAATTCACATCACTCGTCACAGATTTAAAGAATATGTATGAGATATTTTTAAGTGAGCAACAGGCAATGATGTTGCTTTGTTCCTTACCTCTTTTATATGAGCACTTTCATGAAATGCTCATATACGATAACGAAAAGCTTCTAAATTGATGAGGTTAAGTCTACGCTTTTAATTAGTGACAAAATAGAGCATGATATTGGCAGTCGTGATGATGTTGTATCTGGCTTGGTTGCCAGAGGGAAGTCAAATGAGATTGGATCAAGTAGTAGTAGAGGAAAGTCTAGACATTATAAAAACAGGTGCCGATATTGCAAAAAGGAAGGGCACTAGAAAGCAGAATATCTGAGGCTTAAAGACAAAAAGGACAAAGATTCAAGTGATGCAACAGGTGTTGCTAAAAGTATTGATGTTGTTCTCGCAGTATCAATGAGTTCAATTGGTGATACTTAGATGTTTGATTCTAGTTGCTCCTACCACATGTGTGGAACCAAGATTGGTTTACAACTTATGGATCAATAGATGGTGGTGTTGTCCTTATGGGAAATTATATGCCTTGTAAGGTCATTGGTAATGTAATAGTCCAAATCAATATGCATGATGGAGTTATGAAAACGCTAACTGATGTTCGGTACATACTAGACTTGAAGAAAAATCTCATATCCTTGGGCGTCTTCGATGCTCAAGATTATAAGTATTTCAGTAAAAATGAAGTTTTAAAAATCTCCAAAAGTGCTTTTATTGTGATTAAAAGCAAGTTAGTCAATGATCTTTATTTACTTCAAGGAAGTACAGTTGTTGGTGCTGCCTCAGTATCACCCTCACCTGATTCAAATTCAAATATTATTTGCTTGTGGCATATGCATCTAGGGCATATGAATGAAACATGAATGTCTATTTTGAGTAAGCACGGCTTGCTAGGTGATCACAAAATTGGGTAGCTTGACTTTTGTGAACACTGTGTCTACGGAAAGCAAACCAGAGTCAAGTTTAGCATTGTTATCCATAGAACTAAAGGCACAGTCACATTTACTCTGACTTATGGGGCCCTACTCCTATTCTATCAAAAGGTGGTACTAGATACCTATTGACATTCATTGATGATTTCTCGAAGAAGGTGTTTCATACTTTCAAGAAATGGAAAGCGCTTATTGAGAACCAAACCGGAAAGAAAATCAAGTGCCTCCGAATAGATAATAGTTTGGAGTTCTGTGAAGTCCATTTCAACGAGTTCTGTGAAAATGAAAGCATAGTAAGACACCGTACTATGCGAAAGATTTCACAACAAAATGGAGTGGTATACGTTTGAACAGAACTATTTTGGAGAAGGCTCATTATAAGCCCTCTAATGCTAGTTTGTCAAAAGAATTTTGAGCTGAAGCTATTACTATGGCTTACTATTTGGTGAATCAGTCTCCGTCAACTACGATCAATTTGAAAAATCTTATTAAGGTATAGTCTAGTGCTCCTGTTGATTACTCAAATATGAGAATTTTCTGTTGTCCTTCAAATGCTCATATTGATGAGGGAAAGCTTGAGCGAAGGGCATTAAAATGCATATTTCTCATATATACAACTAGGGTAAAGGGTTATAGATTATGATGTACAGAACCTAAGTCATCCAAATTCATAATCAGTAGAGATGTCAAGTTCAATGAATCATTCATGCTTCATCCAAAAAAGGAAATTGGTGATACAAAAAAAAGATCAAGATGTTAGTAAGTAGGTGGAGTTTGAAGCTCAACCACCAAAGTAGATGGAAGAAGATGCCCCTGATCAGCCCATTCAAGAAGAAGAACAAGATATTGTTGATGTTGTAGATACGCGACAACAGTTGCAACATTATAACCTTACTAGAGACAGAGAAAAAAGGTAAATAAAACCACTACAAAGTTATGGTCATGTAGACATAGTCTCTTTTGCATTATCAATGGCAGATGATATGGAATCAAAAGATCGTACCACGTACCATGAGCTATCTCAAGTGAAGAGTCTGCACAATGGATTGCTACAATGAGTGAAGAAATAGAGTCTCTTCATAAGAACCAGACTTGGAAGTTGGTGAAACTGCATAAAGGACACAAAGTCATTGGCTGCAAATGGATCTTCAAGAAAAAGGAAGGATCCCCTGGATTTGAACCGGCTCGTTACAATGCATGCTTAGTAGCAAAAGGTTTTAGCCAAAGGGAAGAATAGACTTTAATGAAATATTTTCTCTTGTTGTGAGATATAGCTCCATTTGGGTATTGCTCGCTATGGTTGCACTATTTGACTTAGAGTTTGAACAGCTCGATGTCAAGACAGCTTTTCTCCATGGTGAGCTTGAAAAACAGATCTACATACAACCGGAAGGTTTCACTGTTCAAGGCAAGGAGGATCATGTATGTCTCCTAAAAAAGTCATTATATGGCTTAAAGTAATCTCCTCACCAATGGTCTAAGAGATTTGACAACTTTATGTTAAGTCGCGATTACTCAAGGAGTGACCATGACTGTTATGTTTATCATAAGAAGCTCTCAAATGGTTTGTTTATCTATTCGTTGCTCTATGTTGATGACATGGTCATTGCTGCTAAGAGTATGTCTGAGATCAAGAAGATGAAAGAGCAACTCAGTGGTAAATTTGAAATGATTTGGGCATGGAAATTCACAGGAATCGACACATTGGCAAATTATATTTGTCTTAGAAGAAGTGTATTGAAAAAGTATTTGAGCATTTTGTGATGCAAAATGCAAAGCCTGTGAGTACTCCGTTGGCAGCCATTTCAAATTATCAGCCACACATTCCCCACAGTCCGTTACAGAGGAAGAACAGATGTCACATGTTCCTTATGCTAGTGAAGTTGGAAGCATCATGTGTGTTATGGCATGCACTCGACCAAATATTTCACATGTCGTTAGTGTTGTTAGCAGATATATGGGATATTCTAGTAAGATGCATTGATAGGCAGTAAAATGGATACTTTGATATCTTCAAGGTATGACAGATGTTGGCTTAGTATGTCACAGGAGTTCTAACATTGGTGATAGTGTTATTGGTTACTTTCACTTTAATTATACTGGGGATGTTAACAAAAGAAAATCTCTGATAAGATATGTCTTCACACTCTCAAGTAGTGTAATTACTTGGAAAGTGACATTACAGTCTACTATTGCATTATCCACTACAGAAGCCGAATACATGGCAATAGCAGAAGTGGCAAAAGAAGCCATTTGGCTTAGAATTTTGGTGAGCAATTTGGGCTTGGAACAAGATATTACAACTATTTATTGTGATAGCCAAAATGTCATACATTTGACCAAAAATCAAATGTATCATGAGAACCAAATATATTGATGTCAAATATCATTTTATTCAGGAGATTATTTCTTAATGTACCATTGAAATGAAGAAGATTGGTACCTCAAATAATTCAGCAGATATGTTGACAAAGTCAATCACTGTTATTAAGTTCAAGCATTGCTTGGACTTAGTTGGCATTCACAATATGTAAGTCTGCCCTTATGGGCACACTAGAGAAGACGACTTCAGAAACTTAAAGATAAATAAAAAATCAAGTCAAGGTGGAGATTTGTAGACTTTATGGCTTGTTTTTCGTGCCCACCAGCCTTGATAATAAGTTTGGACAAAATGTCCAACATGGTAGCTACACATCTTTCAATTTTCGGTGCACACCAATGATAGTCAAAAGACATAATAGATTTGGTTTGAAAATCAATATTAATGCATTGAAATTGTATGCCTCCAAGCTCTATAAATAGAGCTTCCCTTTGCGCATAAGAAAACACACAACAACAACAAATACTCTCCCCCCTTTTAGTAATAGAGTAGAATTATTTATTCCATATAAATTCTTCTCTTGTGAGTAAAGAGTATACACTAGTGAAAAAATAATGAGATACTTTTGGGTATATTTGGGATTTGGGTTGAGTAGAGCATGTCCATCTTTTGTAACTCTATCATATTTCTATAGAGAAATATTTAGTTGTTGCATTTGCCTGTGCACGTAGGTTTTAAACTGAACCATGTAAATACCTGATATCATTTATTTTACGTTTTCGCATATTTATTTTGCTCCACTCTATTTCTATTTTGTAAGCCCACCATTTCACAACAGCTGGCATACATTCACGTTCTGATGATTACCACATCATGTTCAGCTATCAATTAACTTTTGAAACTTAGATATGCATCATATGCAATTATGTAATTATAACAAAATGCCAGACTCAACCAAAAGATGGTAGGCTAAAATAACATAGTTTAGTACTTTAGTTGGTGTAAAATTCAACTTACTCTGCCAATGTCGTGTTTGTCAAAACTTAAAAACATGTAATCACTATCCACTTTTACATTTCCTTTCCCTTCACAGGGCACCTGGATTCCGTTCTAATTTCCCAAGCATGTGCAGTCTTCACAGACCATGTTAAAGATGAGAGCTATATATTTGGCGTTTGGACCACTCACCTATAGGCTATAAGATTATGTTTAAGGGTACGTTGATTCTACAAGTATGACGCATATTAAATGTTGAAATGCTTATTTCAAGCACAGCTTACAAATGAAATCCTAACATACTAATGATCAACCCGATCGGAGATCCCGGGTTTTTTCATGTTTTCCTCACCAATCATCACGGCTTAAGTGATGGCCAAAGCCAAGAGCAATGATAATTGAGGGCGTTTATAAAACAAGCAAGTGGCTGGGAAGGAACCACATCTTGATGTTCCTTAGTATATCGCTGATCAGTGTCATCGCCCATAGGAATCATTCCCATTTCATTCTGCATTATTATTTTAAGTTTGCTGAACAATTATTGGTTTTTATTAATTTTTTTGCAACCAGAAGTTGTTATAGACCCATGTGAATGAGAGTTTAGGAGCCCAATCTAATGGATGTATCACACACACACACACACACACACACACATATATATATATAGGTATGTCGTCCAATGCACATGCAGGACTTTTCACAACACACAACACCCACACAGAAAGCTACAAAGTAATCGCTCCAGGTCTAATGTAGAATGCGAAAATGATTGTTGCGATAATACACCTGAATGTATATTCTAGATTTAGATTGTTTAAAACATTGCAACAACCCTTGTGGTGTTGTTCAATCATTAAAATAAAAGAAATATGTAAAGTCATATATTATATATAGCTACTAAAATAAAAATTAGAAGGTTCCAAGTGTTAAAAAAGAAATAGAATGTTCTAAGATGGATGCACTGCTCTGGTAAATGAGATGGGTCCCTTCCACACTTTGTCAAGAGGCGGACAAATCCAACAACGCCAAGCTCATGACCAAAACTAAAAATAAAGTAATAAACAATGTGATTTTAAGTTTGACCACGGAAACGAATTTGGGCGCGAAATACAAAAACCGGAAACATAAAAATGTTGTTTGTTTTGGACAAAACGGCCCAACCAAGAGCCTCATATCTCTGTTTTGGATTAAGCATGGCCCGTGTGCCTAATATTTTTCGTAATATTATTTGATTGTGAAAAGAGCGAATATATTTCTAAATTATGGGAGATTAATTAAGAAGAATCAAAGTGAAGTTAATTTCTTTTATAAATACTAATAGAATGTTTGTTTATTTTTCGAAACCCCAAAGGATTGTTTTTACCCAAAGCATGATTTTTGGACGTCCAAATGAAAAGCTAAATATATGCCATAAATTGTTTCAAAAAGTAAAATTCATAATTTCTGCTCATAATCTTGAACCCAGTGTTCATATTTGACTTTTCATGTAATCATGCGAGGCTTCCGTCGCCCTTTATCGGGATTACACTTTTTTTTTTTAACTCCCTCCTGTTTCTTAATAAGTAATAACTATCATTTACATATTTTGAAATATTTATCCAATTATAATATTTAAGTAGTAAGAATTCTTTTCTTCCATTTCAACTCTTAATATAAATATGTTAATTATGTAATTAATATATTTATTAAGATGAATAATAATAACTATAAAATGATAGTTTATCAATTCAAATAATTTTCTATACTTATCAAGATTTTTTTATTTTTCTTGATATGTGTATTATTTAGTTTTTGATAATTATTATAAAATGGATGGAGCATCATCTATCCCCTCCTTTTCACTTTATTTGTCAAATTATTTTTTCTCAAAATATTTGACCATTTGTTATATAAATGGAGAAGCATTAAACTCTTTTTTCAATAACTAACCATAGTGTAATTAATTGTATCATTACTTACC
This sequence comes from Dalbergia cultrata, assembly GCA_031216105.1. NCBI lineage: Eukaryota > Viridiplantae > Streptophyta > Magnoliopsida > Fabales > Fabaceae > Dalbergia > Dalbergia cultrata. The sequence continues at coordinate 3,472,288 of CM062353.1, read as the reverse complement.
TTTTTTTTTTTTAAATAGAGACAATCCGGTCTACTTATATAATCTTTATCATTATCAAATTTCTTTAATAATATGTACTTTTTGGTTCTGGGATAAATAGAGTGAAAGGGAAAGAGTAATTGGCTTTCTTGTTATATTTTTAATCCATATCTCATTCATATTTTGATATTTGGTTTTGAGTTTACTTCATGTGATCTAGAGTCTAGACCTTTATCCTTTATTGGAGCTATGTAGTGATTCTGAGTGCATTTGTTTCAAGATTATATATATATATATATATAATTTTAAAAAATTCACAAGCTACTGTTTTTAGTTCTAAAAAAAGAAATTTTATTTTTTGGAAAAATTATCTTTGTTTTGGTTGAAAAGAGTGATTCTGTGAAAAAAAAAAAAATCCAAACGCACTCTCTGTTGCAACATTTTCACGTAGCCAAATTAAATTCCTGTAAAATACTTTATAGTACTGTTTTTCCACAAGGGGACGTGGCAAAATCTCGCAGTTGATAATGGTTTAAGGATCAAGAATAAAAGTATAAAAGTGTTATTATTATATATTAATACATCAAGGTGAACAAGAACATAATTTTTAACAGAACAATTATTTTAAGACAACATTATTGGCGATATAAATTTAATGCAAAACATCACTCTCCCAATCAACATATAACAATGGATTATCAAACAACGTCACATTATCTCCCCCTCCCCTGCCTAATAACATACTGATTCAATACCTTCTCGTGTGAAAACAACCGAATTTTTCAGTACACCGCATTCGTAATAAATAATAATATAATATTAGCCGTAACATTTATTTTCCGCCAAAGGGAGTGGAGAATCTTCAACTTCGGTCCACAGAAAAAGTGAGCTTCATACCACGGTGCTTTCGAATCAAACGTTCTGGCCTTCAACACGTTCCTTGAGATGGTAACCTTCGCCAAATGGTTTCTTGGAGAGAGAAAGGCGCACCCCTGGGTCATGGTGGGAGAAAGAAGCGTGGAACAGGAGTGAGTTGTTGACACACTGCACATTGCTGTTCATGTACGCTGCCATTGGGAACGAAGACGCTCCTCTTCCTTTGTTGCTCTTGTCCTTCTTGTTCCCTTTCCCTTCCCCGCTGCTGGAGCTTTCCGATTCACTGCCATCGGTTTTGTCCTTCGAAGTTATGCCATTCTTATGAAGATGCCTAGGTTCGTGTTTCTTCTGGGACTGGATGAGTTCCATGTAAGCTCCCCTGTTTTCCCCTGCAATTGTTATAACCCTCATGCCAGAGTCCTCAGAATCCGAGAGCTTCCTGTGAATGCCACCTTTCTGATCCTTGGCCTCACTTTCTTTCCCTGCAACGGGTTTTCCGTTGTGGGTCTGGGGGAAGGATTCCCCTGTTTCCCTTTGGAACTGATCACCGCTGCCACTGAGCCACTGCCTACTCTTGTCAACGGTCTTCTCAAAAAGCACGGTTTTGGGCTCTGCCTCCGCTGGTATCTTGGGCTGGTCAGTGTTCAACTGGGAATTAGGTGGGAGGGTCAGGGGAGAGGGTGGGGCAGCAGAAGGTTTGAGCTTTGGTGATGACTGCATTGGGCTTTGATGAACAGCTTGCTTGACTGTTCCTGGAGATTGAGGAGATGAAGTACTTATTGGTTTGCGAGATGGGGAAGATGGAACCGGGGATGAGTTCGTGACTGTTGCCTTCTGGAGTGGAGAAGTTGGCAATGGAGAAGAAGGAGCATTAGGAGCTTTATGAGATGGAGATGAAGGAGAAGAAGTTCTAGCATCAAGGGCAAAGCGTGGTGGAGCTTCTTGTGGTGGTGGTGGTGGTGGTGGGGTTGGTTCTCGAGTTTGAGCTAGCCGAGTCAGAGGAGCAGGAGCAGGTGCGGGTGCGGGTGCGGGTGCGGGTGCGGGTGCAGGTGCGGGTGCAGGGACTGGACGAATGGAGGCTAAGCGGAACCATGGACGAGCTGGGGGTGGGTTAGCCATGGTGTTGGGGGAGCTGCTCGAAAGAAAATGAATGAGGAGGAGGCTAAACAGTGAGCACAAAATAATAAGGTGCAAGCAATGTTGTTTATTTATAGATCCCAAAACCCCTCAACTTGTTGCCTGAGCCAACAAAAGAATAGGGAAATGCAACTTGTCCAAGGTGGAAACAAAAAGGAATTCGATCTGAATGGGACCATACGAGTTGGGAGACCTGCGCCGCAGTAAATTAAAATCAGAAGTACTTCAAATGGGGAAAGCATCGGATGCAATTGGCACCTCAATCCAGCTAGCTAGCTGACACAAGGTTGGTATCCAGTGGAGAGTAATTTGGAATTTACTTTAAGTTGGAGCCCTCGTTCTTGGTGATTTCTCGTCTCATACTAGGTTTACTTGAAAAATTGCCAAATTCAGAATCACACGTGGCTCACCTGAAAATATAATGGCTATGATATGGCACCTTAGACATAGTTGTAGATGTAGTTATCATAGCAGCACCTATGAAATAAGTACGGATATTGACACAGACACAAAATACTAAAATTGAAAATTTAAAGTTTATAGGATACATGCATGACATATATATATATATAAGTAAAATTTTTATAAAATTTATACATTATTCAAAATATTATTTATATAAACATCAATTATATTTTATTTTCTTATAAACACATAAAATTATATATTATTCTCTTTTTATAACATTGTTTATATTACATTTTTTTATGTTAAATTAAAAAAAAAGTATATTTTAAATTAATTATATATAAACTTAAATTATTGATGTATCAATAGTATATCATGTAATATTCGATATAGACATATTTAACATATAGATATGACGTCTAAATGATGTGTTGATGCTTCAGCCGCACTCAACCGAATAAATGGTGTGCGGTCCAATTAAAGATTATGTTAGTGCATGTGTAATATAGTAGTAGACAGCGACACGGTCCCTTACAATTAGGGATGGTATATACATCCCATGCATGCCCAATTCACCTTCTTTTTACTGTCCACGTTTTACTTGCTTCTGACTTTGCTTGCTGAGTTAGTGAGGTAGCGATTCTCTCTTCCATTCCCTTTATCTCCTATTCGTTCTTTTCAAGATGCTTCATGGGGCTTAGTTCCTTTAACGTATAGTGTAATGTAAAGTTGTAAACAACTCAATTTATACTATTTCAGCGATAGACAAGAAAGGAACTTATACGTAAATAAACAAGAGGTGGGTCCTTTCAAAAGTGTATAAGCTGTGGCGTCAATATGTTCTTTTATGGAGATGGTTCAACGGTTCATGGCTTCTCACTTAATTTAGAGAATGCAAGATTTCAATTAGTACGTACAATTATTCCTTGTTTGCAATTATTCGTTGTTTCCGCCACATAAAATGTTTCAACAGAAAAAAGGTTCAAATGAAGGTACGCGTTTGGATTGCTCTGGTAAAGGCAATCTTGGACACAAATGGTCCAAATTTTTCCCAAGGGAGTCATCAGTTTTCTCTCTATTTTTCTTTTCTTTTTCACATTTTAAAAATTCCCATGCAGTTTCACGACTTGAAGGATCTTTTAAAACTATATATTATTTTAAATGAAAGGTAATGTATTTGTTATACTAGACTTTAATAATTGTATAAGATCTTATTTGATATGTAAGATTTTATAATATTCAACGTTTAAACGTTAGATAGGGTTAAACAAATAGTTTAATTTGTATTTTATAATTTTTTAGTTTTTATATTGGTAATGTTAAATTTGTGTAAATTGTTAAATAAATATTGACTTTTGTACAGTTGTTTCATTTAATTTTTTCTAACTCTAGGAACGTATGTTATGTATGTTTTTTTCCATTTACTTTCTCCAAAAAAGTATTGTTTGAATCTTTTGTGCCTCTAAGAACGTGTGTCATTTTTGTTAATTTTTGTTTGGTACGTTCTATTAAATATGATAGGATAAATTAATATTATGCTTGAGTTTGAAGTAAGTCAAGTATAACAGTGTTATAAAAATTATCAATTATTTTTGTTTGAAATTTTAACTATAACAATATAATGTTATACAGCTTATAAATGTTTAAATTATGTGAATTTATGGTTATTCAAGTAAAAAAATGAAAAAAGAAAAGTTCTATTGTTGGTAAGGAAAAGAAAGAAAGATTGAAGGACTTGTTATGTTACCCAGTTAAATTTCAGGGCTAAATTCCGGGTTTAGTTGAGCATATTTTCACGACTCATGATTTAGATATATTTTGTAGAGAGTTTTAATTATTAATTATAAATAAATAATCACAATTCCTTTTGAAAACTGTAACTGCAAAACGTTTTCGTATTATTGTATATGTGTTCCAAGCCCTAACTATACAAAATATTAATAGCATTCATTACTTCTTGTATGACAAAAGTTGAGAAATAGACGCGTTTAAACTCGTAAACGAGCCTTAAATAGTTCAAGGGTTCAAGCCAACGTAATGTTGGTCGTTAACTTTTTTTTATAGGTTCATCTAACCGCTTTAACTCGTGAACCAACGGGCCGAAGAGCAGTAGTGTATAGAAATTTTGATATGGTTTTTATAAAAATAGCCCTTTTACCCCCAAGAGTTAACCTTGAATGGGTTTGGTCTCTATTACGTTTGCTTATTAAGACGTAATAATTTAACTCAATCCGTTTAACTCACAATTCTAAAAACAGGTCACATCTAAATTGGCTTGGCACGACTATAAGACACATTAGAATAAGAGTTAAAAATATAAGACCTAATAAAATTTTAATATTATACAGTATTTGTTACAATATTATATAAAATATTTTATTTTATACTCTATATATAATTTATTTACAAATAATTCTAATACTATAGTGAATATTAAATAAAATAAGAATAATATACATTTTAAATATTATATTTATGCAGATATTTATTAATTAAAATTTAATTTATATTAACTATTATAATTTATTTCAATATTATATAATTATTTATTATTGTAATAAATTATATGAATAAAAAAATAATATTTATATATTTTAATATTTTTTTATTTTTTATCATATATATATATATATTACGTATTATTTAATACTTATTTAAAATATTTATATATTATTCATTTATTTTTACTTTTATTATATATAACTAAATTGATACTATTCATTATTTGAATTTATTTATTTATTATAAATTATTTTTACTTCTATAATTTTCTTTTTTTGCTATTTATTTAAGAATTATTTTATGTTAATAAAATATTTAAAAATAAAAAGTGATTTTTATACATCAAAAGCTAATAAAACCTAATCTGATATTCTCATAATATATTAAGTTATATAATATTTCGTGAATGTTATATTGTAGGTTTTGATGATGTCAAAAAGCAAAGCAAATGACAAAAAGATAGAAACACAATAGCATGAAAATTCTTGAAGATGAACAAACAAAATGATCAAGTCAAATGGTTAGAACAATTAGAACCTAGATCAATTTGTTAAAAGGTTTTTATTCAATAACTTTATTTGGCCTTCTTAAGTTGATTAAAGTTTCCTTTAATTAAGATCCTTTTAAGAATATATAAAATGAATTTGATTTTAAGGAAAACTTGATTTGGAATGATTCAATCGTTTTTAATGGAAAATTTGTTTTTGATTTATGAAAACATGAGTTTAGTACTTGAAAGATGTTTAACATGTTTTTAGAATGAAAGAGAATTTTAAAGTGTATTAAAACTTTAATATTTGAAGTTCTGGAAATGATGTAATCGATTACCATGCTGTTTATGTGCCCATAATTCAAAATTTTACACTTATAATCGATTACCAATTCATGTAATCGATTATCAAGTCCAGAAATGTGTAAATGGATATGTTTTGAAGAGATACATCTTTTTAGACAAAACCTCAACAGTTTACACAAATTTATGTCTATAAAAATGCATCACTTAACATGTTTTAACAAAGAAAAACTTACTGAAAAGATCTTTTGAATAATCATTTTTATTTATCAATCATTTTGATCATTCCTTGGCCAAATTCTCTTATTCTTGAAAAAACCTTCTAGTGCTTCAACTTGTAATAATTACTCTAGTCAAAGAGTGAATTCTTGTATTCTTCTTTCAAGTTTGTGTACAAAGATGAAGTATCCCATGTTAGAACAAAAATGTGGCATCTTTTGGTTCTTGAGAGACTCAAACACAAGGGTGGGGAATCCTAAGGTGTAAGAGTGCTCCTCAATTATAAAGATTAAAGAGTTAGTGGAACTCTCAAGTGGATTGCTTGAGAGAACTGGATGTAAGCCATAAGAGGAGAGCGAACCAGTATAAACTGATTTTGCATTCTCTCTTCTCTTATCTCTTTACATCTATTGCAAGTTTACTTTTCAATATCTTGTTCATTTACATAATTAGAACTTTAAATCTCTTTCATTCTCATCTATCAAATTAAGTTTTCAAGTCAATCTCGTATATCTTATTGAAAAATTAATTGGAGCGTGAAATTAAAGAAAAGGTTTAAAAACTCAATTCACCCCCTCTTAAGTTCATTGAGACCACTTGAATAACATATTTTAATGTAAAAAGGGTTATAATTTGTAAGCTTATATAATACGTTGTTTGTACAAAACTACAGATAAGAGCATAACATATAGTATTAATTTATACTATCATACCTAATATATCATACCAAACACACCCTGAATAACAGTGTTTAGAGAGTATAATAATATTTAGAAACCTTAAAAACAATGTCAGTTTAAAAGTCTTTGAGCAGGGCAATAAGGGTGGATACACCCTAAACCAGTGCCTGTTCTACCCATATTTTTGCAACCCCCTGCTCCCACCCACCCCTCTACGAGTAGGGTTTTAAACTCATCCCACATGGATCGAGTAAGGTTGGGTACCACAAGTAACTTATAAATTCCCACCATGAAACATGACTCATTGAAGCTCACATGCTAGTCTTAAAAGAGATATGTTGACATTATGTGGATTCATTAGTTAACACTTGTTATGCTTCGGTTCCATTCCCCATGCGTTACCAAAATGTCATGGATCTAAAAGCTTTCTCGTATCAATGCTTAAATTTAGTACATGGACTGGATTAGATTGGGCTCCTATCCCTTCAACTAGAAGATTTCTCTCTTCATCAAGTGTTTCATGTAATCGAAGAGTTAATGACCCGCTCATAATTAGCTGATGATTGATTACATTGCTCCCTCATAATTAACCGATTGATTACACCTCTAAGAGTCAACATATCCACCAATCAGCTCTATATATATCCTTGAACATTCAATCATTATTAGGGTATGTTCCAACTTAGCTTCAATACTCTAATGCTGAAAAGCCAATCTATTCTTCCGATCGTGAGATTTTAATTTTGTCAATCAACCCTTCTTAACTTTGTCCGAAACACTTGAACGATATACTTATTCCACTTATACTTTTCTGAATAGAATATCATACTTTTAATTGAGTACAAGTAGTATAAACAATCACCAAAAGAAGGAAGTGAATATTGTAATCATGATAAATCCTTGTTCAACATATACTCAAGTGTATTAAAGTAGAAATATCTATCTAAAATCAGGAGCCATGAACCCTCGGAAATTTGAAAAGTATTAATTCTAACAGATTTCCTACCAAATAACAAAGTTTGAGCAATCAGTGAAATGATCTAAATGCAAGAACTTTATTTATGAGCTAAATAAATTGTACCAAAAAATGGTGTAATACAACTATGAAATGCTCGAATGGCACGCATTTGTGGCACAAATTAACAGCACAGAAGAGCAATCAAATGAAAAATGCCAAAGTAATTACCGGGGCACTCACACTTGGGGGTCTTACATTCAAGGCCATGTTGTGAACTCAAACACTTTGAATACAATTTCAATTCCGGTAGGAATCTGCCATACAAAGAGCAGAACATTCAATGCATTCAACGCGATGTGAAGATTTCTGGCTGTTTCACTTCCTCTCTGCATTGATGGTACTAGAGCTGCTGCCAGTGCCCATAACACGGTAATAGCTGGTGGCCAAAAATGACATAATTAAGAATAATCATTTCCCGTGCCTCCATAATCCACAGAGCTACATTGCTTAAACTCTATTGCTATTCAACATATTCCGAAAGCTAAAAATATTCCCAAATTCTTCAAACCGAAAGTTGCTTTGTCCTTAATTATCCTCTTTATTTTTGTATCATCAAATGCAAATTTAATCTTTACCTGCTCCTGCAAACAAATGTGGTCCAGGAAATAGCTTTCCTGTCCTAAACCATGTGTTCACTCCTCCACCAACTGCCTCGAACACCCCAAATGCTAGAAGTATGGATCCTGCATTGAAGTGTCTATCCCTGTAAGAACCTTTGAGCAGCTCTTTCCTCTCCTGAATATGAGTAGCCAAGAACTTAATTAGCTGCTCATAGGAATTAATTTAGCATTAGATCAGTAGCTCCGTGTATTTTATCAGTTCCAATTTTTATCCAGTAATTCTTTTTTTTTGCCCCCAAGTCATAAGTTTGGCTGATATCAGTGTTCACGTCTACGGAGACCAATTGCTTATTTGGTTGATAACATTCCTTGTATAATGATATATATAAACCAAAGACAGGACAATTTCACAATTTACAAAAATGTATAAATCTATTTAACTCCATCACACTGTACCTGTTCCTGTCTCAGTTAGAGATAGAGAACCGGTCCATCCGAACCCAGAGACCCTGTTCTGTGTCTCTAACTGAGGCAGCAGGAACAATACTATATCAAATCCATATGAAGACCGAGGGATCAAAATAAAGGCTATACAGAGACGTACATTGCTTTGGAATACCTTGCCAATTTGAATATTCCTCCCATTTTCACCTTTATCAAGCATTGCATAAAGCAGAAAGGAATACCAACCTCAGTGAGTTGCTGTATTTTGAGTTCAACCGGTGATGGCGGTGCCTCCACTGGTTTGCCGTCAGGGGTGACGGAGGCAGGTTTCACTTGTTTCTTGAGCTCATTGATCTCATTCTGAGTAGTCCTTACTCGCCGCCATTGCCACCCCAAATACCCTGCCCACAATGTATAGAAGAACAAACTACCCAGCACAATGGGGTGAATGAGAGCAAATGTTCTTCCCTCCAATATCCCAAATTCTCCTCCAACAGCAAGTGCATCCTGTGTTAACAGCAAGTCAACAACTACTCTCTCAGGAAAAAGAAACAAATCAAAACCCAACCATCACCACTAGAAAATTAATAAAGAACAACAAGAGTAACTGCCTGGGCTGCTAGCTAGTTGTAATAGACGCTTGCCTGGGGTTGTATTAAGAATGGAAATGTGACTGCTGTGAGGGAAAGAGAAGCGTGTTGAAGGACTCTGATGTTTTGATCCAACAACTTTTGAGGGTCTGGAGAATCTTTCGGGATTTTCAATCTTGCAGAGATGGAAGGAAGTGGAACATCAAGTTTTGAGGTTGAATTATACTGGCGTGGCTTGCAATGAAGATTAGGAAGCTTCAGAAAACTGAGCGCCACGGCCATACTCTGCGTACTAGCTAGTTCACTTCAGAGGGGAGCTAGCACCGAAGGAGAGCACACGACACAACACAATACAAGGTTGAGAATGAAGATACGAGTCCCACCTTGTGAAAGATAAGGGACTTGTTCCTCAGATGTCTTACAACCGTTCGCTGAGCTTTCAACTTCATTGCAAGCACTTCCCTCGTGTTTTCTCCCTTCGCGTCTCATTGAGTTGTGATTGTTTTTTTTTTTTTTTTTCTTCTTAACTTATCCTAAAAAAAAATGTAAAATAAAAGAACTCATAAAACAAACCCTACTCATAATAACAATGTATGAGTAGATGTTGGACCTGGTTAATCAACTTCCATAAACAAAAACTACTTACATTTCTAAATATCTGCTTAAAATGGTATCAAATCATATATATCCGAAACATTGGACAAATGAAAGTTGTTCGTCAAATGTGATGAGATGGGATAACTTATCCAAACACAGCCGACAAATTAGGCAGTTGAAAAAAATGAGATGGAAACATTTCGCCCAAAACTAAATAAAAAACAAATGATGGGCTATAGATCGATGGGTCAGGCGGTATTCCAAATAAAACGGACATTTCGCCCGAAAACATGAAAAATAAATAATGAAATGGGCCTGCAGTGAAGGAATGGTGTCTGCTGGGGAAGATGGCTTCTCCCCACAAAATCATGTCACTTGGCCCAATTTAATTATCATAATAAAAGCACTTATTTTTTATTCCTCTAAGGGCTGTTTGTTTGGGATTTTTTTGGGGGGGTGGGGGGTGAAAATAGATTATTTTTCTTATCTTTGGATAATTGTTATAAATAACCAAAATTAAAATATTAATTTTCAACTTTTTTACATAGAAATTAAAAAAATAGCAAATAAAAAAATTAATTTTCAGCTTTTTTCAACTATATTGTTGGTACTATTTTCTTTAAAATAAACAATTGCGCCCTAACTCAACCTCATGGTGTTCCTTCACGGCCAAAAAAACAAAACCTCGTGGTGCCCCTTCAATTTGCGTCCAGAGTGCGATGGTTCTCTGTAAATTATTAATTCCAGGATTAATTTTACTTATTCATTGAATTTTAGATTATTTACGGATGCATATATAATCATATCATATTATGTATGTAACTCTAAAATCGAGTTTTACAAAAAAAAGATAATGATTGATATGTCATTCAACTAGATCATTTGCTTTCCTGTCCATAAGAAAACATTAATTCAGTCAGTTCTTATAAGAATAGGATTCAGATTTTTTAATTAAAAAAATATTAAATATTTAATTTAATAGTAATCTAATTTTAAATTAATTAGATTTTTTATAAGAATATGATTCAAATTTTATTTTATAGAAAGACATTAACTGCAATAGTTTTTATGGCAATAAGATTCAAATTTTTTAATGAAAAATTAAATACAAAATATTTAATTTAATATGAATTTGATTTTCAAATGAATCAAATTTTTTTAATAAGAATAGGATTCATAATTTTTTTTTATGGTAATAAGATTCAAATATTATTTTCTTAATAAAATCTAATTTTGATTCAAGTGTTAGTAAAAATCTTAAATATTGTTAAAATATAATCTTCAAATAAATCTATTTTTTATTGTAACATGATTAATATTTCTTTCATAAAATCAAATTTTTTTTATAGGAATAGGACTCAAATATTAGTAAAAATATGAAATATTGTTAATAAAGTTCTAGTAAGAGGATAAAAATGATTTGCATTATAATGTTTTTAATAAAACCAGATTTTAAAATGTAAATAATTAGTATTTGATTTCATCTAATTGATAAATTTAATTAGATGTTTAATTAGGTCATTCTAATTATCAACAACTAAGGATTCATTTACAGTCCTAAAAGACGAAAAAAAAATATATTTAATGCTAACAATAATTTTGACTTTCAAATGATCAACAAAAAAGTTATAGTATAACATGACTGCACATTGAAATAGATTAGCCTTTACGTATAAATCAAATTCTTTTTAAAGAAATATGATTTCAAGCAAAAAAGAGTTTTTGGTGAACGAATCTTTCATTTACAATCCACTTAAAATAGATTCATTTTTCTAAATTGGTCAATCAATTAAATGCTAAATTGATTCTGCCATTTTCAGTCATTATATATATTATATGTGAAAGAAAAAGTCTGGCTTACTTATAAATTAAAGGTAATAATTTTATTTTTATAGTCTTGTCCTTCAGATTTTTCTTTTTTTATTCTATTGTCAATCATACTCTTAGTATTGTTCTTAACATTTTTTTTTTTTTTGCTTCATTTGTCAAAAAGGTTCTTTTTTAATTCTTTGAGCTCTATATAATCATCTACCTTCATCCACCTTCTCTCCAAATATTTTTTTTCCCATTCATTGGCAAGAAATTTTCTTTCCACTATTATTTTAATATTTTCCTAATTTCATTTTAATTTATAATTTTTTGTCTGTGGTGATAATCACTTCTTTCGCTTCTTTGTTTTATTATCCTCTATTGTAACCTTATTAGACATAAATCGTAGTGGTAAGTTGTTTATACTTGTGAAACTAATCACATCCATTATCATTATTATTCTTTTTTCTTACTTTTTTTTGGTTTTTTTGGCATATTTGAACTCCAGTTTGTTTCTGCTATCCATCTTGATGCAGATATGTTAAAGCAATTGTTTCTTATTTTTCCAATCAATTTCTAGATTGTTTCAATGTAACACTTTTAATTGAATTTTGAGGCTTTGAATTTTTTTTGTTTTGTTTTGGGAAGCAATTTCCATAGCAATTTGAGGTAAGATTTTGTGCACAAAAATAAATTTGGCCTCTTTATTTATATGCTTGCATGTTTGTTTGTACACATATTTTATAATTAAGTAAAAACAAAACATAGTATATTACAAATAAACTCTTTTTTCACTCAAGATATCTTGGTAGTATACTAATTTTAATAATAAATATAATTAATTGTTGTTGATTTGGATTTGATTCTCAAGCATGATAATTTATTTTTTATTAAATTAAATATATCAATTATTATTATGGATATTATTTTTTTCGATAATTATGATTGGATATTAGTTTTTAAGACTATTATTTCAAATACAATTTGAAAAAAAAATTGAATACATTTTTAAAAAAATTTAAACATGAACGCTTTTTTGTTTGGGTTATTTATTTAGAGAATGTATCAATTATAATCATGATAATAGTTTTATTAAATAAAATTATTTGTAATTTATTATAAATTATGATTCATAATTTCTGATTGAATCAAATAATTAGTTAAGCAATATGTTAATTTTTTTTTTATAGATTTTAGTATTTAAAAGTTTTTGAATTTGAAATTAGAATAAAACATTAATAATTTTCAATCATGTTATTGATTTTGATTTGATATGAACTATTTTTTTTCGGATATGGTTTTAATTTATAGAAAATACTAGTTATATTTATATTAGTGTAATTGATTTCAATTGACTTGATTTTGGTTATTAATTTTTGTTTTACATTTTTGTTTACATTACATACAAAATCTTTCTGGGTAAGATATTTATTAAAGGAATATAATAATTACAATGATAAATATAATTGATTATAGTTAATTCTAATTTGATTATCAATTATAATCCCTAATTTTCAATTAAATTAGATATACTAATTTTTTTAAGCTATATATTAGCTTTAAGGACTAATATTTGAAATAGAATTTGAGAAAAAAGAGATATTTTTTTGAAAATTAAATCAAATACTTTTTTGTTAAGGTTATTTATTCAGAAAATATATCAATCATAGCAATTGTAATAAATTAATTATTAATTATATTTTATTGCTAATCGTGGTTCGTATTTTCCTATTAAATCAAATAAGTAATTAAGTAATATGTTATTTTTTATTAGAGATGCTAAATGACTCGAATAGAATAAGTATGGAAAATAATGAATCTAATTTGGCAAAAGATCACTTGTGCATTTGAAAAAAAATTGGTGACAAAAAACAAAATCGCATAAAATAAAGCACTGGACGTTCATATGAAAATTATGAAAAGAGTTTTGTAACAATTAAATTTTTCTTTTTTTAATATTTGAAAATTTTAAATTTTTAAAAGTTGAAATTGAGATTACATCATTAGTAATTTTTGGTCATGTTAATTTTTTTTTTATGAATAATTACTTTTAGTTACGTTTTTAATTTTAAAAAATAATAGTTATAATAATTATAACAATAAGTACAATTAATTACAATTGATTTTAGTTGCCATTGGTTTGATCAGTAATATCTGCTTAAGTTATTTGTTTACATGTAAAATTAAAGCTTTTGTATTCAAGTTATTTATTTAGGGAATATGCTATCTATAATATTAAATCTAATTGATTATACCTGGTTCGAAGTTTCAGTTAATTAATTATAATGCCTGATGTATTTCTATATAGCTTGACTACTTTCATTTACAAAATATTAATTGATCTACTTAAGCATACTATATTTATTATAGTACTCCATTTTTTTCTATTTTTTTATTTAACATTTTATTTTATAGGATAGGAATTAATAAGAATTAATATATTTATTTAAAGAATGTAATAATTTGTTTTACTACGTAAATATATGAAGCATAATTTTTAAATGTAGATAAATGGATCTTTATCTAATATTTAACAATTTTTTTTACTATGAATTATCCTGTGCATTCCACAGTTAATAAACTAGTTGAATGACAAATGTCACGAAACGTTAAGTTTATGGGGCAACCAGAATAATTATGCGCTAGATTTTGGACTAATTACTGAAAAAAGTTAAACAAAAATTGGCGTTAAAAATTATGACATGCTGATGATTGAATAAGACTACACCAAATTCTTTTATAGAATCAAAACAATAATGGTTATTGCAACAACAAATAATGCTCCATTTAGGTAAATAGATGAATAGCTTATTTAAGCCTTTATATAAAAAAAAAATTTTAAAAATAATTTATGAATAAATTATTTTATATTTGAATACATAATAATAAAAATATTTATTTTGAGTGATTTTAGACCAATTTACTTTTAACATAAGTAAGACATGCAGAAGTGTGTCGTTAAATTTTAGGCTTACCTGCTTGTCTTAAACCAAGTTAATGATATAACTATTATTATATTATATTACCTGCCAGAAAGACTGCAAGAGGAGTACAAATAATATATAATATACATAAAACAATTATGGAATAAATCTTATTTATAATAGAAACAACTACTAAATCAACATATAATAAAGTAATACGTTTTATTTTGGTTTTATATATACAGCCGTAGCAGCAAAAGTAAACTAATAATAATAATAATAATAATAAAAGAAAACACAGAACATACCAAAGAATTTTTCTTCAGTGCTAAAATTATTCCGTGAATTTTGGCTCAAGATTTCTTTAATTAGTTTTTGTATAAGTTCCATTGTTCAATATATCGACACTTGGTCTCAATATATATATAAAGTCTTTGTCGTGTTATTATCCAGAGTCTCAAATATCAGAGTTTAAATTGTAGACAAGGATATCAAAGGGACAAGTAATGTTGATACCATAGGAAAGGCATCTAGGCCTTAGACCTTGCTCACCCCATCTCCGTAGAAGGAGATTAAGTTTGAGATTTTGTCATCCCGAAGATGAAGACCTAGGGCCATCGTCCAGCATCAGTCCGAGGTCCACTAACACAGGCCCCAAAGACGACGAGTCCGGGACGAGTGCAAAGTGAGCGCATGTTGAGCGCAGTCAATAAAGCATCTTCTAGAAGGATTCCCTAACAATATTTTCATATCATTCGTACATTACAGCTTGGTCTTAAATCACTAATTTTGGACATATTCGAAGGGTATAAATAGAAAATGAAAAGTTTGTCATTGGTAAGTGAATTGTTCCAATTGTCTATTTTCCTTTCTTTTATCCTCATTTACTTGGGCGTTGGAATCCCTTTACAGGTACCCATCCTGGTGCTCGAACCACCATGAGGAAGGAGGAAACAATTAGCATCCTCACCGACCGTACATCTGGAAAGAGACCCGAGTACACTAACATATTACCGTGCAATTAAAGAAAGTATAAAAAACACTAAGTCAAGTATTTAGATATAATCTTTGTTGTTTGAACAAATCTTAAACACAGATAGATCATATATTTAACTATCTTTTTTTTTTTTTGGCACACTTTAACTACATGTTTTGAATACTAAGTAATTCTTCAAATATTTAAGTTAATTAATTTATGACTACAACAAATACAATTTATTGGGGAAAAATGTTTATTGCACATTAAATTATACAATAAATACATATCACACCTCTTATAACCATTAGATATGATAAGTGATCATTATTCATACCATTGACTTATTACATCTAACGATGATAAGGTATATAGTATATATTTATTGTGTAACTTTATTATTCTCCCAATATTACTTCGTATTGGGACGGCTTTCAAAGCCAGCGAAAAAGGATATAACAAGCTAAAGGCATGGCCAAACTCAAGTCATGAGTCAAGTGCAATTGGCACCTTTACATGAAAGAGCTATTTCCGATCTTGCTTAATCCCACCATCTCCAACGACACGCTATCTCCCAGTCTCACATCCTACTAGGAAAGTAGAAAATCTCCGCGGAAAGTGAAAACGAGGTTGACGTGCCCCAGTGATAGTCATCATGCTGCATCAAATTGCCACCTCAATAGAGGACTTTTTGAGGACATAATCTTACTGAGGAAATGCATCAAATCCTACTTTCAAGAACAAACGTCTAGTTGTTTGAGAGGACGCATCTCGGTTTTCATCTTTAGTAAAGGCTTTTAAAACCGTCGTTACGAGGGATAGTAGTAATCTTTGGCTCTAAATAATGTTTCTTTCTCTGTTTTTCCAATTGTTTATTGTTATATAAAAAGATAAAAATTAAAATAAATTTAAATATTTATAAGTTATTAAATATATAATATATATTTTTCATGTGTCAATAAAGTAGCATTTGTTTACTGTTTCTAGAACAGAAATATAGAAACATTAGAGACACAAACTTATTTGGTAGTGGAGACTGAAACAAAGGACATAAATATGATAGAAAAATACAAAATTTTTGTACCTCTAAAATGTGGGGGATAGTGAGGATAAGACATAAAGATAGAAATTTAATACTTTTTTTTTCCAATAATACCCTATACATATTTACTATTTTTGTCTCCATATCTATTGTCCCTGTATTTTTATCTCAAAGACAGGGAATAAATGCCACCTAAATGACTTAAGAGACCAAAAAAGAAGACATCATTTAAGGACAAAAGATTTCCAGTTGACTAAATATTATGGGCAACATTTAGAATACATTTGTTATAAGTGGCCAGAAAAGCCAAAAAAAAAAAAAGTTGCGAAATGTTTAAAAATTTACAAAGATTACGTACATATTTTTTTTAATAAGAAAACCTTTTACAAAGCCTTAAAGCGGCTGCGGAAAAACCACAATTTATGGGTTTTATTTCATTGGCACTTGTTGCAGATCAGACTGTGGGAACAGGGATACTTCCTTTCAACAATAACTATCCAATGTTTTTTTTTTTACTTCAAAAATTTATTAATTGTAATAAAGTTTGAACCTAGGACCTCATTTATACTACTTAAACTCCTCGTCATTAGACTAATTCTAATGCGTTATACGCAATAGCCTGGTAGAGTGTTATTTCCAGTCATATTGTTGTTGGTTATTAGCACTCTAGCTTGAACTCTGCTTGTTCAAACATAATGTAGAAAATATAATAAAAATAGAAAAAACGTCCTTTCAGAATTCATGCTAAACTTTAACAATATAAAAGAATAATGCAACGTACTATCAAGTATCAACTATATTCCCTTTTTATCATGTTTATTGGCAAGTGTCTTTGCGAATTGTGAGATTGACTAATTAAAAATAAGAAGCATATATAATTTTTTAAATGACTGACACAGGCAAAGAAAAGAATTAAACCGAAATGTAAGATAGAAAAAAGTAGATTAAGAAAAACAAGCACCGACCGCGATAATGGAATTTGGAGTCGTCACTTGGGAAAACAAATGGAAGGCATAATCTAAACTAAGCGTCATCATTACATGGACGAAGAAAGGGGACCGAGGAAATGAAAAGATGATGATGCGAGCACAAACCGAGTGAACAAAAGGGCGCCTTGAGAAATTTTCAAAAGAGGGGTGGTTGCGTGTTCAACTTTCGGGAGTTCAAACTTTGAACCAAAATACTTTCCGATTGGAAGACAATTCGCAGAGAACAAGTCCATGCATGGCACGAATTACTCCCTCAATAAATGTCTTTAGTAATCAAGTTGTGTGTGTGCTTGCTATCTAATTAACTGACATGCACAATGTAAATGCACGAGACCGCCTTTCTTTTGTAATATTTTCGTTTTAAAATAACTGTCTTTTTTATATCTTAAATTCATTCATAAAGTGATATATTTGAACACAAATACAACACTTTTTAAATGTATTCATTGTGTTCAAATACATTATTTTATGAATTAATATAACAAATAAAAAAATATTTATTTTGAAACAGAAATAGTACAAAAGGAAAGGCCCTCTGCCTTTACATTGTGCACATCAGTTAGTTAGTTAGCAACCACACAAGCAGGTTGATTACTGTAACTTACCGGTAGTGGATTAGGCGAAACTGGTAAAACTTTTCTGCGAAGGATGATATTTAGTTTCTCTGTCTAAATTAATGAATCAATGTATATAAGGTAGCACCTTTTCTTATAAGAATATATCACTGAAGGAAAGCTGCGGATTTTTTATATTTTGAAAAGTGATATATGCCTATACAATTCTCTTCAAACACACGTGTGTATGTGTGTGTAAGGAAGTAATCAATTATTGTTTGATTTGGAAGAATAGAAACGAACCTCCTTCCCTCCTTGACAGAAGGCCAGATGCACAGAGCGACCTGTTTTTGGTTTAGCTTCTTAATTTCCTGTTGATCTTTGTCAGTTACAAATATTATTGCAATTGAATACCAACTGATATAAAAAAGGTATAATTAATTTAATTAAAAGTTAATTTCGATAAATTATTAGTGTATATATATATATATATATATATATATATATATATATATATTGCATAAATATTCAATCATGTAATATTATAGTTCCAGATCCCTTTTTATGAATAAACTTAAAACATGATTAAAGCAAATTAATCATGAGATAGTGGCAAAGAAAAAATATCTCAATATGAGCCTTTCAAGTAAATGGGTACATGAGATAAACCCATTATGGTGTAATCTTGAATGGTTGATGTTATGATTTAGAAAACTAACTCTATATGTGGTTTGATAGGCTTTGAGGTGTTGTTACCGATGCCGACGGATTTGGGCCTATAAAGGGCAGCCCAGAGAGATGTTGAAGAAGCTTTTCCTTCAACCCCCTCAGTAAAGACGCCATTATAATCAACAAATAAAAAAAAGAGGATGACCTTGTAGAAAGAGAACACATTCCCATTAAGAAACCCCACCTGGTTACATGGTAGTGATAGAACAACCTAAATATAGCAACACATCCAACTGAAGCCCGCCTTTGTTATTGCCTGATAGCTAGTGTACCTTTATGTCCTATCAACAGTACATTAAGCCTAGCATTCCTTCCTGTTTATGCCACTATTTTGTCAATAGTTGGCAAGTGGCGAAACTCCTTTTCCTTGGTCCTGAGGATGTAGGGTGGGGCCTCAGATGCGAGGACACACACAATCCCCATTTCAAAAAAGGAGAACTCACTCCCAACGTCCCTAATTTTTTCAGACATAGTGCAACAAGAACACATACAATGGAATACAACATGTAATCCTTTTCTCCCTGAAAACAACAATGACGATAATCGGGCACCATCCCTCACACAGTACCACCTGTAACTAGTAAGGGTAACCCATAATACGCCCTCATTAAAAAACACTGTGAAAGTACCAAGAGAAAGGCGCTTAGACAGCGTCCTGGCACAGAGGGAAAAGGAAAAAATTTCATTCATCCATCACCATCTCTAAGGGCTAACATTACCTGTTCTCTGTCCAACCCACATGGGAGGAAGTTCCCAACTTTACCATTTTCTCACCATCTCCTTACAAGTATTACGAACTCAGATTTCCTAAACAAAGGGAATTTATTAGAGAAATATTAAGCAAATCATATTTCTTTTCTCTGGCTGGCAACAATTACATAAACAAAATTCTTTGATTCAATTATTCAGTTTCTTAAAAATCTCACAAATAAAAATATATAATTAGACAATAATAACTCTGTTACCTTGATAATGCATCATAATTAATCTTATTCAAATATTCAATTAAATAAATCATTGTTAATCCCTAGAAAAATAAAGCATTTTTAGGTTAGATACTAGATGAAAGACATTAACACTACATCTAGAAGTTTCTACATGCTAGCTGATAAGGAGAAGCTAGTAAGCACAACAGTGTACAAAGGAAATCGAGTTGTGGTGATGGCAGACAATTCAAGGTTTTCAATTACTCAAGTCGGGAAAAGGATGATCTTACCTCACTGCAGTGACGATCAAGTACGCTTACAGAATGTCTATTACAAACCTGGAATGAAGAAAAATTTACTTTCAGTAGTATCACAAATAACAAAGTCAGGGAAGTATGTGCTATTTGGCCCAGAGGATGTTAAGATATATGACAAGATAAAAGGCACCTATTTTGAAAGGACAACATTTGGAGTCAATCTAAGTAATGCCTGCAGAATCTACTTGCATAGATAAAAAAGGTATAATTAATTTAATTAAAAGTTAATTTCGATAAATTATTAGTGTGTGTGTATATATATATATATATATATATATATATATATATATATTGCATAAATATTCAATCATGTAATATTATAGTTCCAGATCCCTTTTTATGAATAAATTTTAAAACATGATTAATGCAAATTAATCATGAGATAATGGCAAAGAAAAAAATCCCAATATGAGCCTTTCAAGTAAATGGGTACATGAGATGAACCCATTGTGGTGTAATCTTGAATGGTTGATGTTATGATTTAGAAAACTAACTCTATATGTGGTTTGGTAGGCTTTGGGGTGTTGTTACCGATGCCGACAGATTTAGGCCTATAAAGGGCAGCCCAGAGAGATGTTGAAGAAGCTTTTCCTTCAACCCCCTCATTAAAGATGCCGTTATAGTCAACAAAGAAAAAAGAGAGGATGACTTGTAGAAAGAGAACACATTCCCATTAAGAAACCCCACCTGGTTACATGGTAGTGATAGAACAACCTAAATATAGCAACACATCCAACTGAAGACTGCTTTTGTCATTGTCTGATAGCTAGTGTACCTTTATGTCCTATCAACAGTACATTAAGCCTAGCATTCCTTCGTGTTTATGCCACTATTTTGTCAATAGTTGGCAAGTGGTGAAACTCCTTTTCCTTGGTCCTGAGGATGTGGGGCGGGGCCTCGGATGGGAGGACACACACAATCCCCATTTCAAAAAGGGAGAACTCACTCCCAACGTCCCTAATTTTTTCAGACATAGTGCAACAAGAACACATACAATGGAATACAACATGTAATCCTTTTCTCCCTGAAAACAACAATGACAATAATCGGGCACCATCCCTCACATAGTACCACCTGTAACTAGTAAGGGCAACCCATAATACGCCCTCATTCAAACACACCGTGAAAGTACCAAGAGAAAGGCGCTTAGACAGTGTCCTGGCACAAAGGGAAAAGGAAAAAATTCCATTCATCCATCACCATCTCTATGGGCTAACATTACCTATTCTCTGCCCAAGCCACATGGGAGGAAGTTCCCAACTTTACCATTTTCTCACCATCTCCTTACAAGTATTACGAACTCAGATTTCCTAAAGAGTTAATGTTCACTTTAGTCCCTGACATTTTACGCGTGAGTCATTTTAGTCCTTCACTTTTAAAATGAATCAATTTGGTCCCTCATATTTATAACTGTGAATCAATTTAGTCCTTCACATTTTAAAAGTGAATCAATTTAGTCCCTCTATAATTGTGAATCAATTTGATCCCTCACAGTTATAAATGTGAGGGACCAAATTGATTCATTTTAAAAGTGAGGAACTAAAATGACTTACGCATAAAATATAAGGGACTAAAATGACTTATGCATGAAATGTTAGGGACTAAAATGAGCATTAACTCTTTCCTAAACTAAGGGAATTTATTAGAGAAATATTAAGCAAATCATATTTCTTTTCTCTGGCTGGCAACAATTACATAAACAAAATTCTTTGATTCAATTATTTAGTTTTTTAAAAATCTCACAAATAAAAATATATAATTAGACAATAATGACTCTCTTACCTTGATAATGCATCATAATTAATCTTATTCAAATATTCAGTTAAATAAATCATTGTTAATCCCTAGAAAAATAAAGCATTTTTAGGTTAGATACTAGATGAAAGACATTAACACTACATCTAGAAGTTTCTACATTTATGAAGAACTTACCATTGGATTTTGGAAGCCTTGGTATTAGAGGTAAAGACTAGAAATGTTGTTATAATAGCTAACTGTAACACTAGAAATTTCTAGCATTAGAAGCTTCAAGAATGTGAAGCTACTAAATTACTAAAACAAGAAGCATCTAGATTAGAAGTTACCAGACATTTAACTACTGATGTAATAAAAAGCTAAATAGGGGAAAATTATAGAACTTGAGAAAACCTAGAAAGTTCTAGCTAGTTTTGGTTGGTGATTGTAACCAACAATAGGAGCCTATAAATAGGCATTGTGAGCAAGTGCTTGTGAGAAGCAAGTATGTTGAAAGTGAGCGAAAGCACAAGTGTTAATGTGCTTCAGCATATAAAGTGTAAAATTATTTGACAATTTGGCATAAGATCTTCTGGGACCAATTCAAATGGGAGTATTATTAGTTCTGGGGGAGCTCTTGCAAAATCGCAGTTTGGGATTATGACGCTATTGGTCTGGGACCGAAGTAGTGGTGAGAAAATTTCATCAAGTCACTATGGCAGATATCCAAGTGATTGGTGGAATTAGGAAGCTCAATGCCTAGAATTACAACACATGGAAAACATGCATGGAGTCATACCTCCAAGGCCAAGATTTGTGGGAGGTTGTTGGTGGTAGCGAGACCGTGCCATCTTCTTTAAATGAAGTCTAGACACTATAGAAGTGGAAAATTAAAGCAGGGATGACAATGTTTGCGCTAAAGGCCATGGTGGAGGATGAAATGTTGGAGCACACAAGGAAGGCGCTAACACCGAAGGAAGCATAAGACACATTTTCAATGCTATTTTCAAAGAAAAATGACACGAGGCTGTAACTACTGGAGAATAAGCTATTATCAACAACACAAGGAGACTTGACGATCAACCAATATCTCACCAAGGTAAAACCTCTCGCCAAGAAATTTTTGAGCTAGATCCTGATAGTAAAATATCTTATCAGTATATGACGAGAATTATTGTTCATGGTCTTAGACTAGAGTATAGAGGTATTATTGCTGCAATTCAAGGTTGGTCTACCCAACCTTCCCTTTTACAATTAGAAAATATGTTGCCTGACCAAGAGATGTTGGCCAAACAAATGACTGGGATATTATCAAAGAGTGAAAAAAAAGCACTCTTCACTAGTAGAAGAAAGGGAAGAGAGAAGCAACTTTTTAGTAAAAATTCAAATAACAAGAATGAAAAGTTGAGGAAGAAGCGAGAAGAGGGTTCGTGACCTAAAAAGGCAAAGAAACAAGATAATGCCTACTTTATTTAATGAAAGCGAGGGCATTTTGTAAGAGATTGTTGGTTTAGAAAAAGATGGCAGAGAGTAATGCTGAAACTTCAAATCATCTGGAGGAAAAAGAAAATTATGTCAAAGAAGATTGGGACGCTTCCACTTCACCGGCAATCGAAGAAGACATTTAGCAACAGGAAGAAATAAATTTTGACAAGATTGATAAAAAGTTGAAAGAGTCACCAAAGATAGGTGTTGATTATAACAGGAATTGGATTATCGATTCAAGATGCTCTAATCACATGCTAGCTGATAAGGAGAAGCTGGAAAGCACAATAGCATACAAAGGAAATCGAGTTGTGGTGATGGCAGACAATTCAAGGTTTTCAATTACTCATGTCGGGAAAACGATGATCTCACCTCACTGCAGTGACGATCAAGTACACTTACAGAATGTCTATTACGAACCTGGAATAAAGAAAAATTTACTTTCAGTATCACAAATAACAAAGTCAAGGAAGTATGTGCTACTTGGCCCAGAGGATGTTAAGATATATGACAAGATAAAAGACACCTATTTTGAAAGGACAACATTTGGAGTCAATCTAAGTAATGCTCGCAGAATCTACTTGCATAGATAAAACTTGAAAAAACAATACATTTGATTTGTGGCATGCACGCTTTAGGCACGTGAGCTATCACAAGTTGAAGGTGATGATGCTCAAGGGTCTCCCTCCGTTGGAAGTACAAGAAGATATTATATGTACTGGATGTCAATACGGTAAGGCTCACCAACTTTGCTATGAAAGTTCAAAGTTTTAAGGGAAAGTGCCGCTAGAGCTGGTTCACTCATATGTGCTTGGACCAGTTAAACAACCTCCAATCAACGGATATCATTATATGGTGACCTTCATAGATGACTAATCAAGGTACTATGGGTATATTTTATGAAGGAAAAATCTATGACATTGGCAAAATTTGAAGAGTTCAAAGAGAAGGATGAAAGTGAAGTTGGAAAGAAGATTCGATGTCTTCGCACAAGGGGAGAGTAAAATACGAGTTCTTGATGGAGTGTAAAATAAGAAGACAATTAATATGTCCAAACACTCCTCAACAAAATGGTGTCATGGAAAGAAAAAATCTCCATCTGGTATAGATGTGTCGAAGCATGCTACACACTAAAAATGTCCTAAGTAGATTGATATCAGCTTAGGAGGGTAAAATGGACATTTTGAGACTTAAAAAAAATCTTATTATTGGCTTGATTTGCATCAAGTATATGTTCCGGTCATGTTGGGCCAAGTCTGGTTTATTTTATTTTATTTTATTAGTTTTTATTTTAAAATGTTTCAAAACTTATTTTATTTTTATGTTTATTAAGCTCATTTGATAGTGTAGTAATTTGGGTCTAGTCTAGTAGGGTTAGGAAATAAGTTTAACCTAAATAAGATGTATAAATACCTCCAAATTTGGTAGTCACTAAGCTCACTTTTATTTTGAATGATATTTCTCTGTTTGTTTTAAGAAACTTTGTGTGTGCAAGTGAGGTTGAGTGATTCCCTTATCTTATTGCATCAGGAAGCTTAATAGAGGATTACAAGGTATAATGATTCCCTTGTGATATTTTATTTAGTTTTCAATTCTACCATTCATATCAATTGTGTATTCGGGTTTCTAGGTATTGATATCAACGAGGTTCTGTATCACAGATTTTGAGCCGAGCATATGAAGACTACAGCACATGTGATAAACTGATTTTCACAATCCAAGTTAAAGTTTGTGTCAATGTTTGAGAAGCTATGGAATCTCAAGCCTATGGTGAGTCATGTCAAAGTTTTTAGCTGTGTGTGCTATGTATTTGTTCCAGATCCCTTAAGGATCAAAATGGATAAAAAAAAGTCATTTGCTACATTTTTGTGGGATATGATAGTCAAAGAAAAGGATGAAGATGTTGCAATCCTACAACAGGCAAATGCTACATATTAAGAAATGTAATGTTCGATGAAACCTCCTCTTAGTAGTTTCCATAACAAGTAATTCTACATTGAAGGCATGGTAGAAGAAAAAATGAGAGAGCAAAAAAAGGATGAAGAACTATAGTCTTCAAGTCCAAGTAAGGTGAAACGACACACATAGAGTCCTTGGAAAACTGGAGTTCATCAACGGGAACAAGAAGAGCTCGAACAATAAGATGAAGTTTAAGATGAAGAGAAGTCATAGAACAACAAACACTTAGGAAATCCACCAGGCAAAAGAAACCCAATCCAAAGCATGCAAATGTTGTAGTGGTCATGGAAAAAATGACCCCTACAACATACAAAGAAGATCTAGTGTTGAGGGGAAGATATGAAAGACATCAACACTAGATCTAGAAGTTTCTACATTTATGAAGAACTTACCATTGGATTTTGGAAGACTTGGTATTAGAGGAAAAGACTAAAAGTGTTGTTATAATAGCTAATTTTAACACTTGAAGTTTCTAGCACTAGAAGCTTCAAGAATGTGAAGCTACTAAATTATTAAAACAAGAAGCATCTAGATTAGAAGTTACTAGATATTTAATTAATGATGTGATAAAAAGCTAAAAGGAGAAAATTCTAGAACTTGAGAAAACCTAGAAAGTTCTAGCTAATTTTGGTTGGTGATTGTAACCAACATTAGGAGCTTATAAATAGGCATTATGAGCAAGTGCTCATGTGTGCTTGTGAAAAGCAAGTGTGCTCAGAGTGAGTGAAAGCACAAAGGTTGGTGTGCTCTAGTATATAAAGGGTAAAGTTATTCAATAAATAATAGAGTTTTATTTTTAGTGCCTCTTTTTTCAACACTAGATGAATAATATTTGGTGTACAATAATGTTATAAACAATACTCACAATATTATTTTGTCTTGTAGTACATAATATCCACTCTCACTAAAGTATAAAACAATATTATGAGTGTTGTTGTAACCTTATTGTACAACTTTATTATTCATGTAATACTACTCCTAACTATTATGATGCATAAATTTTCAATTTCCAAAATAATTTTTTTGTCTCAAAATCCAATAATAGGCAATGAATCTTTTACATTTTGTAATACCTAAATTGCATATGGCCCTAAACAAGTTCCATATGGCCCCAGGGTCCCTCGAGACCCACCCATATTGCCGGAAAAGACCCTAATACTTAAAAGACTCTTAAATGCTGAAACTAGTATTATTGTTACCACTTTAGTGGTCACAGGGGGAGATTTTGGGTGTTTAGGGGTTCTGCCCACGCTATAGAGGTCATGTAGGCCTCTAGACCGCTACAACGGTCATTGTAGTGGTCATAGACCACTATAACGGTGTCTTCCTATGACAATACAATACCAAAACAATGCAGTTTTGCTAAATGATTCCCTTTTCTCTATAAAAAGCTTCTCCACTTGTGAAAATGCCCCCATTTCACCGAAACCTTTCTCCCAAACTCCCTTCCACTAGTTTTCTCTCAATCCCACTTAGTTTTCTCCATTTTCTTCCTCCCCTAGGTTGTGGGTTCTATTATTCTTTATTGTTATCAAGTGGGGGTGCTCCCCCAATGTTATTGGAGTTGTTTTAGAGTAATCTAGATGTACCAATGGATCATTGATGAGTTTCATGGTTGTAATGGTAGATGTTGGTGTCATCCCTCATCCTCGGAGTCCCCGTAGTGTTGGTACTTCATGTTTCATTTTTCCAGGTGAGTGAGTTTGATTTCATGGCCTTATTTTGACCATTATATCATTATTTTTTAGTGTCACAGAGTATTTAGAAATTTGAAAAAAAATTAGTTTTCACATTATATGAAATTATATGAAAAATGCACATTAGTTAGAAATGTTCCATTTGAATACACATGAAAATTACTTTAGAAAATGCATCGGACCATAATTGCTCCATGAGGATTTTATGTGATTTAATTCATGATTTGACTTGATTATGACAAATTGAAGTTTGCTATTGTTGCGGATTATATATGCCTAGGCCTAATATTAATAGGCTAGGCACTAGCTTCTAAGCTTAATAATAGCCTAACTACTCCCATGATACCTCTTGTATCTCTATAAATAGTCCATTGGGCATAATATCACACAAGTGAAAAAGGTATGCATAATTTGTTTATTACTGTAAACCTCTTGAGCTCTCCCTGACTTGATCGTTTGAGTCCTTACAAGTAATGCCCTCATTCGGAGCATGGAACAAGGAGGATCACTTGTGGCAGTTCGTATTTCCTAACCCAGTATGGATCATAGGTATATCCTATTTGAGTTACTCATTCATAACAACTATGATTGATGAAATGAAACTTAAGGCTTTATGTTTGATGTGGAAATTGAGAAATATTGAACTTAGAAATATAGAATTCCCCTTTTGACTTCTGTTGATTTTATATTAAGGAATTACTGAGAGAAATAGAATTGTGAGTTAATAACAGTTATTTTGTTAACCTTAGTATACCAAAACCCACTAAGGGCAAGTTATCCTTAGTTAGATCAGTTTGCCAGGGACGCAGTTCGCTATGAATCGTTAAGATTTAAGTTTTGGGCTCATGTTCGCCAGTGACTGATCACTACCTTTACAATTGTAGATAATCTATTCTCTTTTGTAATTTCTTGAGAATGAAAGATAGCTTTATATTTCAGCGAAATTATGATTTCATAGTTACTATGTATTTTAAATGAATTGATTTACAAATGTTGCATTATTATATAATTCTTTCTTGTTCCATATACGATTACGAGTAAAGATTCACTCACTAAGTTTTATAATGAAACTTGCCCCTCTTTTCTTCCTTTTTCTTACAGATACAACATTAGCATTGGATCCTTCACCTCCTCCTCTTTGACAACACTAGCTTTTACTTTTGGGTGAGCTTCACATCGCCATAAAGTGATTTATTTGATAGAGTGCTCCAATGGTAGTGCGGGTAGGTTGGACATGCATAACATAGTATTTTGAATAGCCACAATTTTTTTTTATATTTACATGATATAGCATTCATGGTTTGTTTTATAAATGGGCAACTCCATATGATTATATTATAACTATAGTTTCAGATTTTTATTTATGCTAAAAAGGGTTATTCAAATTTATTATGAGTTAAATGTGGAATTTAACGTATGATTTGAATTTGGTTTTATGAATAAAATATATATATAGTATGACTCAGTGATTATGGAGCTTTCATGGGGACAAAGTTCTTCATGTGCCTTGTCAGTCACAATCCAAATTAGGTTGTGACAATTTTTTTTTTCTCGAAAATGTAGAAGCTACAAGCCTAAAACATGGAAAAGCCACTTAAAAAACTAAGAACGTAGGAAAATAGAGACTAAACATCCGCAGCTTAAGCCTTGTTAGTTTTTCCTTCCTCTTGACATGAACAAACCTATGATTACTGATACCCATAGGGGGTGTGTGCCAGATATGGTTTGCACCACGCTTAGCTAGACACGTAGAAAGAATATTCGTGTTGGTGTGTAGCATTTCTCAAGGTGTAGTCGCCAATAACATTTCGATTTACTCCCTCCATTCTTTAATTATACTTATTTAAGATATCAACATATATATTAAGAAAACACATAAATACTATTTATTTTAGAATAAGAATAAATATAAATTACTAAATTACCCTATATATACTCTAATAATTTTTCCTCTTTCTGCTTTTCAACTACAAATAAGGGATAAAATTTGTATAAAATAATTATTTTTTATTAGAATACTTAAATGACAATTAATATGAAATAAATTTTTTTAAAGTGACTATAATTAAGAAATGAAGCGAGTATCATGTAATGTGTCTCGATTTTTTTTTTCATGGTCAACATGTAACGGTCTTCAGTTTAAAGCGGTCAAGCTTTTTGTCAAAGCGGTTAAAGTAATCTAATCATTTGCTTCCGATTTAGTATTTGGGTTTTCAAAGGGCCTGTTAGCTTGGATTCGACCCAATTTCCATGGATTGAATGTTGATCTTGTCCATAAGTTATAATCAATTCCACCAATAAATAAATCAATAAAATTTGATCAATTTAAATTCTTGGATAAATCTCTGCACCTTCAATAATTCTATTATTTTATTTTTTTGCGAATGCACCTTCTATTGTTTTTAAATAAACTACAAAAAATCTACAAAAAACAAAAAAACAAAAAGTCCAAATCGAACGACAACTACCCTCATTTGCGATGTTTCAGAACTCAGAACACATAAATTCGAGAGAATATCCTTTCTAATTGTGGAATCGCAAAATTTGGTCGCACCAGTGCAAATATATCATAGTATTCATGACTGGTGGATAAATCAGGCAATTATGGACAATGCTATTCCACATAAATTGCAACCGTCAGTTTCGATTGAGAGTGATATAATTCTTGTATCGCACCAAGACGAATTCTGCTCTCCTCAATAATAGCGTGTTTTTTTTTTTGGAAAAAAAAAGGTGAAAGTGACATTTTATTGTTAATGAGTAATAGAATATACACGGTAAAAAAAGAATATACTCTTTTATTTAAAATGTAATTTTATTATTTGATATAATACGACCTAGATAATGTTCCATAACCATGCCGAGAGTTCTCTTCGATTGAAGCATGCTGAATCTCCATCGACCTTGATCCATACCGTATCATCTTACGGTCAAAACTCACAATGGCTTACGCTTTGCATAAATAAACTAACATTTATTTTGTAAGTTAGTCTTTCCCTGGTTGCATTAGAAAATAAAAGACAAAATACTGATACAAATTTATATAGAAATTTGTTATAAACTTTTTTTATTTTATTTTTCGTAAAATGTAAACAAATTGAATTGACCCAAAGAAAACTTATCCAATTGAATAGGCATTTAAAAAACTCAAACTGAACTCACTTACCCTTACATTAAAAGATGAAGCTAGAAAAAATTCGAAAATTCGAAAGCAGAGGCTTCATGAGCTTTGGAATTATTTTTATTAAGATAAACTACATTTGAACCCTCCTGTTTTCAAAAATGGCTCTCAAGTCTCAACTCCCTTAATTGTTGTAAAGCCAATACCGAACACCCCTTAAAATGATGACTTATGACTTTACCGTGATTATAAAGTTTTCAGAAAACTAAAATCAGGTAAAATAATTATTTTGACCTCACTATTTATTCAATGCTTTTAATGCCACCCCCTCTTTCCACCCCAAACAACTTTCATAAATCATCATTGAAACTTCGATCAAATAATAACCAAAATCAACATAACCTAAACTCAAACGATACAAAATAAAATATGTTAAGGGTTGAGGGTTTATTTTGTTACAAAGGTTGAATTAAGAATTTATAAAATATATTAACAAACGTTAATATAAAGGAATAAGTGTCAAGTTGCAAAATTAAAGAGTCCAACTATATAATATCAATGGAATTCAATGGAAACAATGTGAATACGCAAATCGTTACTTCAGGTTTATCCAAAACAACAAACCATACTTTTTATTTATTTATTTATTATTTTTCCATTTGTTTATCATATAAACTTTACTTTTATTATTAGTGCTTTTATTTATTTATTTTATGTCCATACTTTTTATTTATTTATTTTGTGGGGTGAAAGAGGCCAAAACTGGTTTGAGGAGCATAACCTAGAAGAAGAGAAGCGGTAAACAAACTTGTTTGGTAGCTGCAAACGTTGAGACTTTGAGTGATGGGCTGACTCGATGAACAACGCGTCTCAGGCTGCAATAAAATCAGCCGAGCCTCGTTCGCACGGCACAAACCGACTCCCTCTTCTGCCCTCTCTCTCTCTCTCTCTCTCTCTCTGCCCCTGTCCCATCCAGTCACTCGGGATTCTGCCAAACATGATTTGATTATTTCGGAATGGAATCGAATTGAATTGTATTGAACTGTCGTCTTCGATCACCATTCCATCCTAGCCATGATTCTCCAGAACCCCATATTCCTCATAGCCCTGGCCGTTCCCCTCTTATTCCTGATTAGGGCGCTGCTGTTCCGAACGGGATTAATATACACCCTGAAGAAGCTATGGAGAACCATCCAAGACTGGTTCCACGTGTACCAGTTCTTCAAGGTCCCACAACACAACGACACCACCGCCCGGGAGAATCACCTCTACAGGAAGGTCTCCATCTACTTGCATTCCCTCCCTTCCATCGAAGACTCTGACTTCACCAGCCTCCTCACCGGCAAGAACCAAAACGACATCGTTCTCTGCCTCGGCCCCAACCAAGCCATCCACGACCGTTTTCTCGGGGCCACAGTGTTCTGGCTCAACCAAGCCCTCGACGATGATAATCCCCAATCCAAAGCCTTCGTTCTCAAGATCAGGAAGGTGGACAGGCGCCGAATCCTCCGCCCCTACCTCCAGCACATCCACGCTGTCGCCGACGAAATCGAGCAGCAAGGGAAGCGCGATTTGCGCCTCTTCATGAACGCCGCCGGACATGGAAAACGACGCTGGAGATCCGTCCCCTTCACCCACCCTTCCACCTTCGAAACCCTAGCCATGGAGCCCGATCTCAAGAGCCGTGTCAAATCCGATCTCGAATCGTTCCTCAAAGCCAAGCAGTACTACCACCGGCTAGGCCGCGTGTGGAAACGGAGCTTCCTCCTGTACGGTCCCTCCGGCACCGGAAAATCGAGCTTCGTCGCCGCCATGGCCAATTTCCTCTGCTACGACGTCTACGACATCGACCTCTCCAAGGTTTCCAGCGATTCGGATCTGAAACTGCTCCTCCTTCAAACGACGCCGAAATCGATCGTGGTCGTAGAGGACCTTGACCGGTTCCTGGCGGAGAAATCGACGGCGGTGAGCTCGTCGGGGGTGCTGAACTTCATGGACGGCGTGGTGAGCTCGTGCTGCGGCGAGGAGAGGGTGATGGTGTTCACCATGAAGAGCAAGGAAAACGTGGACCCGAACCTGCTTCGGCCAGGTCGGGTCGACGTGCACATCCATTTTCCGCTTTGCGATTTCTCGGCGTTCAAGACGCTGGCGAGTAGCTACCTTGGGGTGAAGGAGCACAAGCTGTTCCCTCAGGTGCAAGAGATTTTCCAGAACGGTGCGAGTCTGAGCCCTGCCGAAATCGGCGAGTTGATGATCGCAAATCGGAACTCGCCGAGTCGGGCCATCAAGTCGGTCATCACCGCCTTGCAAACGGACGGCGATGGGAGGGGGTGCGGGCCCATCGCACGGCAGATAGGGGATGATGCCGTGGACGAGCCTGACGCGGTGATGTGCGGGGAGGGTCTCCATACGGTTAAGGATTTGCGGAAACTGTACGGTTTTTTCAGATTGAAGAATATCAGAAGATCTCCATCGTCCAATAGTTCACTGGCAAGCCCCTTGCGGTGATCGATGGCTGCATTGGGAGGGACGCGTGGCGGCTGTTGGTTGGTTCTGGGAAGAAGGTGCGATGTCCTCGGGGGGATACTCTTTCCAAAACCCATCGATTTGGTAGGAGAGTCTTTTTTTTGTTTTTTCTTTTTTTGTTGATATAGCCAAATTAGCTTATACATTTATCAATTGGATGCAAGATTGGTACGCTCTTGGAGGTGTTCCTGTTTGTCTTTTAAGAGTGATGAACACTTTTTTAAGAGTTATGCATTTGGTGGGAATGTAAATCATTAGAAATAGATTGATTATTGCATATTGGCAAACGCAAATTACACTGTATAGTTGTTTCCCCATTTTGGTGAATTGCTATTTGCAAATCTGCTTTCATGTATAGTGTCCGCATTGGTCTTTGGAAAAACCAAACTTCCATGCATGGATGAAATATTTCTGTTCTTCAGTTATTATTCTTTTTTTCTTTTGTCCATTACTTAACTGAATAGTGAATAGATATGAAGTATTTTTTCTGTTTCTGAAAAAAGGTCTCTCCCGTTTATCTGTAGTTAATTCCATTTTAAACCATCTTATTGCCACGTCAAATCCTTAACTTGATTTATGTTTTGTGACAACAATGAACCGCGAAATTTTTAGAAGATATATTTTAGTAGAAAGTTTTTAGATAAAGAGATTTGCAGCAGTCATATTAGTGCATCTCTGCGTCCACATCTATGTAACATGGAGTAGAAAGGTTTCACACTGAGCTTAACAGAACCCCTGCCCTTGGATTACTGAAGACAGTCAAAGTCTTTTCATCAAGTCATCACCTTATTTCCCCCGCGGAAACCGGGTAATGTATCAGGAAATTTAAATATAATTTATGGAAGTGGGAAAAATAAACTAAGAAAAATGCGCTTTCGTCCGTCACCGCTGCAAATATATCCAGGCACGTGCAAGTGATTAGAGAACAAATTATACACCACAAAATTCTTGGTGCATACTGCATGCCATTTATTATAAGTTCGGAAAAGTGAAAACGTCTTCTTACCACAATTTAGAGCGACCACTTGGTTCATTAACTGTCACAGAGTGTAATCGAACCCTCCATTGTAGTTTTCTCCCAAATTGTGACAAGTACTAATTGTCTTTTCTTCTGTGAAGTCCATATCTGTTGTCATTAGGTGCAAAAAACAGCCAACTATGACGAATGAATATCATTCGAAAGACTAATTTTACATGATTAAATAGGTCAATTAAATCTAGCTTTTCCATAAGGGCACCTTAGGTAGTCAATTATCTGGCAAAAACCGCCACAGAATCTCATTAATCGTTCTTTAAGGAGCCTATTAGCCACTTTAACTCTGTGAACTAATTCATGGTATGCAGTAAGATTTCAAAGAGTCACGTACATATGACTATACGATTCGTTGTTCCATATCCCCTTTTCATATTTTAAGCATTGGTCCATTGTCAAGCATCTTTGGTGATGACATAAATAAAAGAAATAAAAAAGGCTTAATTAATGGCAAAACATATAGCATATGATATATTCATATGATTTTTGGTTGTCTTCTTTATTCTCCCACCAAACTTAATGATTGTGGTTTTGGCGTGGAATAGAATACAATGTGCTTTTCATCCTTTGAAATTATTAAGGAGGGGTTAATTTAAGAGACTAATTTGTCTGATGAACCTGTTTTTGTTACTCTCTTTTATTTTGAGTTCTTTATAAGAGTGTATTCTAACAACTAAGCATTTGTTAATTTAAATTTTCATATATAGATTTTAAGTCAAAAAAAGGCTGAGCTCAATACTAACTGGTTGAGGCTGAATGAACAATAGCTCACTTACAAATGAGAGAAGATGGAAAGAAATGTAATAAATTTAGTCTTCACTCTTCAATGCCTCTGAACTCTGGGGCCAGTGCAATCAATAGTTTCCTTTAAGATGTTACCAGACCTAGAGGGAAATGAAAGTGAGACGTTAATGTAAGTGGCTTTCAGCTTCTTTATTATTTTGATCATGGAATGCCAGCCCAACCATTTTCTTTGATGCATCAACTAAGCCACAACATTTATTTCAATTTACTAAAGCATTTATAGACAGCAAGCTAGGTTCTGCACGGGGCCTGCTGGGGATTTTCTCAATAATAAAAAATCAGTGCCTTTCTGGGATTCATGAATTGAAGTAGACACAGTCGAAACCTAACCTTACAACTGGCCCTGCCAAGCAAGCTACTAACATTGAAGAGAAGCAGATATTCTGCGACCCTCGATTCGCGCTCCCCTTACCCAACGGGCATAGGACTTAATAGATACCATCATGAGTTGTAATTATTATTTGAATATTATATTAATAACGTAATTTAAAAACTATGACCTCTTATAATGCATTGAAAACACTAAACTAAACTATTTGAATGCATTTCTTTTTTTAATGATTAAATACTAAATTACATTGGAAATAATTTTTTTCGACATAAGCTTCACTATGGAAAACTAACTATGATTTAGAAAATGTAAATTTTACACACACACACACATACATAGGGGATTTTATTAAAGGACACTAGTTAAGAATACTTAAAATGATTAAGTTTCTAAATTTTATAGTGGGTGGTGTTAAAAAAATAAAAACACATCTTTTCAAGGCAAACATTTCTTCTTTTGCTATCTTAATAAGAGAAAAATCCATATATATATATATATATAGGGAGAGGATCAAGTGAGAAGAGTGATTTTATATGAGAATGAGACGAGTAAATTTGGGTTATTGAATCTTGCATTAATGATCAAGATTAAAACATAAAGTCATGTAACTTTTTTAAGTGATTATGTGACATTTTAGTAACTTTCAATCATGATCATTTATAAATGATTAATTGACTATACATCCTATATTTGATTCTCTCACTCTCATATGAAATCACTCATCTCACTATATATATATATATATATATATATAGAGAGAGAGAGAGAGAGAGGGGGGTGTGACTCAAGTAGAATGGGTAATTTATTGTAAGAGTGAGTGAAATAAGGATTAAAATATAAAATGATGCATGTGACATTTTAAGTGATTATATAATCACTAAATAACTTTATGTATAGTTATATAGTTTAAATTTACTTCTCTTACTCTTATAATAAAACATACATTTTAGTTGAGTCACTTTCTATATATATAATTTAATTTCAATGCACTGACAAATTAAAATAGTTTACTAATAAAATTTCAGTAAAATGACAAAGCATGGTAGGTAATTGTGATAATATATAGTTATTTTCTATTATTTATCATTTTAGAGATATTTTATTGGTAAATAGTGTATAAAAATTAAATTCATTCTCTTATGAAAATTTCACTTCACTTAGTTTTTGTGGTCATTTTTACCATTGACAGTGTATTATCCAGCCCCTGCCTTGTTGATCAATAATGGAAGGCTGTATTATTTAGGTCATCCAAAATTTTTACATAACAAGATTTATTTATTTTATATTCATAGATGCGGCTCTGGCTTTAAATTGCAGTGTCACGCACGCGCATGAAACCGATAAAAAAAATATGCACATGTTAAGAATCTTTTGCAAGATAACTAGGCACAACTCGTTTGTCTTTGATCGTGGGAACACAAAGTGACGACCGATTTAAAACATAAATGACCACTGGTTAGGTGAAATTGTGATTGGAATTGCACCATGATACGCAGTTGTTGAAACTAGTTAGGGTGTCTAACTCTCTTGATTTTTTAGGTAGAATCTGGCTAGGGTGTTTTGTTGGGAAAGCTCGAAGAGGCGCCGAAACTATATGATATTTTATGGAAGAAATCATAACCATTATGCTTAAGCTATTTCTTACTTATTGTCGTTGTTGCTTATACAGGTATACCGAAAACATCATTGTATCTGGCTTTTTGGTTTGAAGGATAAGTATATATGAGGTGGTTTATTGTCCAACAAACCCCTACTTCGTCACCAAATAAAACAAAGCCAGAAATGTGGCTCCCTAAGCTAACTCAAGTCATAGTCATAACAGAGATGAATGAAAATGATAGTGACGTCCACAAATTTTTATTTCGCTTTTGTCAAACTCTTCCCACATTTTCTTCTCCTTTTATTGGAGGTGTAGATATTTAAATAGAAAAAAGAAAATCGTAATTTGATGGAAATATACGCATGAAAGGACTGGCTCATTACAGTTGTCCTACTACAAATTGTTCTCACAACAGGGGTCGGTGCTTCAAAGCTTCAAATATTAAATTATGGGTGCAAGTTTGCGATATTTCTCGCCAACCCATATAAATTGGTACTCTATCGTGAATGGTTTGAATTTTATTTAAACAATAATTTAAATGCACATGATCAAAGAGATATTCTTTTTTTAATTTCATATTTTCCCTTGTTTTTTTTTTTTGGTCCGATTTTCCCTTGTTTTGTGCCTGGCACTTTTTGTACATGACATCAAATATGGCCTTCGATTATCAAAGCCTAACTTTTTGCTTTTATAACAAGGGCTAGATTTGAAGTCCAGGAAGACGGGCTTAGCTAGAGAGTTTTTTGTACAATAAGTCCGTTCTAGACCCTGGGCCTGACAGATGAATCATTCAGTTGCGGACTTGGCTTGCAGACAAAAAGAGAGAAGGGAAAAAAGCAAAGGTTTATTACACTGAATCTACTATCCAAGAAAAAACAAGGTTTAGACTGAATTTAAAATAAAAACTTGATGTGAGTTCGACCCAAAAAAAAAAAAAAAAGTGATTGGGACATTACTTCGGTGGTAGACCTGTGCATCTCTTAAGAACTGCACCCGGACTCAAACTATGTAGAGCCTAGTTATAGTATATGAACTCTTCCCCCCTCTCGTGCGAAGGGGGTGTATGTTTGACCAAAAAAAATTATGGGTATGTTTAGAACAATTTTTTATATTTATTTTTTAAAATTATTTTAAAAATCAAGTTTAGAAACAATTTTTTAGTAATAAAATATAAAAATAACATCTGTTTGAATACTCATTTTTTAAAAATAAAAACTTAGGGTCTGTTTGCTTTGCTGGAAACAGTTTTCAGTTTAAAAAAAAAAATTGAAAACCACAAATTTTAGTTTTCAATTTTTTCAGGTTTTTCTTTCACGTAAATCAAAACCTAAACCTGAATCAAAATCAAGCTTCAAAGAAAGAAATGCACTCTTATCTTCCCAAAACCACCAACCCACCAAGGAAAAGGAATAGAGGGCCACGGCTATGGGAGGATGTAGATAGGAGCTTGAAGCCGCAACACCGCCAGAGGAAGCAAATTGGAGCTTGAAGTAGCGTGGTGCCGGAGTTGCTCATTGGTCTTGCTCGTGGTGGTCCTGCTCGCATGATGCCGGAGCTGCTTGCCGGTCCTGCTCACATAGTGCCGAAGCTGCTCGCAGTGGTCCTACTCGTGTGGTGTCAGAGCTGCTCTAGTGCTCGCCACGGTGACGTCGGTACTGGCCGCGGTGGCGCCGATGATAGAGATCATCACAAGGTTTTGTTTTTTGTTTTGTAAAACACTTAAATATTATTTTTTGTTTTCATTTTTTAAAACTCAAAAGGTGTTTTTCAATTTTTAAAACCAACTTTTATAAAACACATTGTCAAACAATTTTTTTAGTTTTTGGTTTTTAAAAACTAGAAACAATTTTTAAAATTCATTGCCAAACAGACCTTATATATCCTCTTGCTGCTTCTTCTTACAAATCCTTTTATATAAAATTTGATTACTTTTTAATATTCCAATGCATGGATTGTATTCATTTTTCACGTCATTTAGTATATATAAAAAGATTTGTAACTCTAAAAATTTAAGGAAATGAAAAAAAAGGCAAAAACAAAATACCAAATTCATTGTAGCCGTAAGTCATAACTCACAATCAAACAGAGACAGGTTAGGTACACTTCAATATTCAATTTGAGCATGTAAAGCAAGCAGGGACCAGAGGAAATCAATCACCCTCACCCACCACAATATCCCCAGGGAAAGCCAGCATATTTTAAAAACAATAACACTATACGTGTAGTTTTCATTCCCCTCTTTCTTTTTTTAAAATAAGTAATAACATTATAGCGAGATCACCATTCAACAAGAGCAGGAAGACAATTTCTTTATCTCCGTAATCTCGAATTCAGGGCCCGAGAGTACATCAATCTTGGATCCTCTAAAAGAGGCATTGTTGTTGTTGAGATGATTGGGCTGCTTCCCGTGAGCAGCACCACACTCCAACGACTTCCTAGAGACAACCCTGTTGATCTCTTCCAGCAGTTTGAAGAAGGCGCTCTCCACATTCTCACCACTTAGAGCTGAAGTCTCAGAGAAGAAGAGGCCCTGATCCTCCGCAAACTCCACCGCGTCCTCCGCGGGCACCGCTCTCCGGTCCACAAGGTCACCCTTGTTCCCTATCAGCATTATCACGATGGAGCTGTCCGCGTGTGCTCGCAGCTCCTCAATCCACCTCGCCACGTGATCAAACGACTGCCTCTTTGTTATGTCGTACACCACCATCGCCCCTAGTGCTCCTCTGTAGTATGCACTTGTCACTGCTCTGTACCTGTCTTGCATCATATCATATCATATATATCATTCACAAAATTTAAAAAGATTCATATGAATTTGCATAGCCAAGATTTTGCTTGTCTAGCTCGCCGTAACAATTTTCATATTACACTAAGAAGTCCCTTGTCGGTTTCATTGGCTTCAGTTTACCTTTTTAAGAGTTGGGTATGGTCAGTATATAGAATCTGACAAATTATATGGGCCGGCATGATATGGAAGAACCGCCAGAGAGATTCTTCATTCTTCTAATTTTCAGGGTTTAATTTCTCTTTGGGGGACCAGATCAGTTAAAAGAAAATGGAAACTGCCCGCACAAGTGTATAAGTCAACATCATGTGCTTGGTAATATAATGTAATGGGATAATAGGATTGTTTACTAAAATTAAATTGGAACGACATTATAAAATATGGTGATCTTCAAGTTACATAAAATCATATATCATTGAAGCTTGCTCAATGCATGCCTAATTTCATTGAGTTCAAGGGATAGACAGGACAAGCGATGAAATTAAGCATGAGAGTGAGAGAGAGAGAGAGAGAGAGAGAACCTTTCTTGGCCAGCAGTATCCCAGATCTGGGCCTTGATGACTTTGCCATTGATTGTGACAGTCCTAGTCTGGAACTCAACTCCAATGGTGGACTTTGAGTCAAAGCAGAACTCATTCTTTGCAAACCTAGACAGAATTTGAGTCTTGCCTACTGCTGAGTCCCCGATCACCACCACCTTAAACACATAATCTATTTTCTCATGCACATTCTCCCTCGTCCTCTCGGCCTCTACCCCATTCATTTCCTGGTTCATTTTCTTCCAACCCCACCAATTAGACCTTGAAAATCAATAGCTAATGTCTTTTCTTGGTCCTTGGTCTTCCCAGCAAAAGATACACCTTGGTCTAAGTATAGTGGAGGTAAGTAGAAGAAAGTAGTGGAACAGAGAGAAGGGTGGAAAAACGAAAGAGCCAGACAAGACTAGCGTTGAATCACTAGAGGCATAAGAAATAGGCAAAGGAAATGTAATGTGGCCCAGTCCTTGCTTCACTTTAATGCTTTACCAAACTAACCAAATCAAAAAATTAAATTAAAGAAAAATTGCATTCCCAAATTAAGTGAACCGCACCTAACTAATATATATGGGATTTCTGTGGCACTATTGTTGGGCATTATTGGCCTTTCTGCTGCTGAAATACCGCAGGATGTAGCTAAGCGTATATTAATGTTAGGTTCAAAACTTTTCTAGCCAGAATAAAGGGCAGAAATATGGATAATTAATCAAAATTTTCTGCGATGGTTTGCCTTAGGCTAAGGGGATAACTAGGAATTGTGATTTATTGAGTGGTTGAAGCGTCTAGTTCAGGTCATTTTGGTCTTAATTTCTGGCGCAATCCATGCATATATGGCTTTTTCTCTTCTTTTTTTTTCATGACTTCCTTGCATTTTTTTATTTTGTTACACCTATGAAATGGCCTCTGAGATTGTAATTATTTAAGGGCTCCCTTAAGAGCTTGTTTACATGATTAAAGCGAAAGAGCATCGGCCCTGGACATTGGTGAAACAGCTCATGCACTAGTGCCTAACATTGCCCTTCAATATAGTAGAAAAAATAATAACGTTATAGTTCCTTTGGAGACGAGAACTAAAGATAAGATCTTCTTGTCCTTTAACTATGTATGCTTAGACCGCTTTAAAACTCATGATGAATTAAGGAGTGGCTTAAAGGCTTGAATCCTTAAATTTTTCACATCAGTGGACAAATCTTCAGTGTGATATGGGTGGGTGTGTGTTTTTTTCTTTAATTAATTCATGTCCGTGAGCAACATTTTGGCTTTCAATATGTTAAGAAACAATAACACCGTAGCCTTATAGTTTTCTCACTTTAGTGAGTCGTAGTACTTATAAATTACAGTAACACTTAAATCCATGTTATATGTATAACAAAAATATACAATAAATATACATCACGCATCTTATCACCATCACATCTAATGGTAATAAGGTGTGTGGTGCGTATTTGTTGTACAAATACATAACATTATTCATCTTTTAAATGTTTCATCTTCTGCTATGAACAAAAAAAGAACTAGTTCTTTATAGTTCTACTACGACATAATGAAATTAAAGATTGAAATAACTAGAAATGTGTAGGACGAACATGGCCTACCATTTGTTGGATCCACACATGATAGGATCTGAATTAACTGTCTCCTGATTGGTCTATTGCAGCGACCAAAGGCTAATAAAACAAAACATTCTTTTCATCCAGTGCAGTGACGGAGCAATCAGTAGCACGAATTGAAATTTCTTGCACCGACAGAGCCGGTGTGGTACAAATTACATCCTTGCGAACAATGAGTTATTGCTCGTAAAACTGAGGCATGACCCATGCTGCAGCTCTCACAATGATTATCTATATAATAGCATCTGCTTACGCATTGGATATTTGGATGCATAAGACATTTAGGTGATCTGAGAGTAAAATAAAATACTTACTCTATTTCATTTATTAATTAATAAATCACTTATTATATTAAAAATATAAGAAAAGTAGAAGATAATAATAGTCTGTAAAACTGATGTGTCAATTAATAAATAGATAAGAGCACATATTTTCTTTTACTCTTGATATGCTTAAGTGTTTCTCTGCATGCATTGATCACAAACAATTCAATAGCATTTGATAGAATAAATTATAATTAAATCTATAATTTATAAATACTCTTATAAGGAAAATTTTTTTAGGTGTCACAACAAGAATGATTTAATACTCATCGTTCTTAAAAAGTTAATTATTAATTATTTTTTAAAAAAGAAAACTATAATTATTACATATTATTAGAATACTATTGATGATCATCAGTATTTAATAATAAGATTGTATTACCAAAAGCTATATTAATAATAATTCAAATGATTAATAACGAGGCTTTAACAAGTGTTACACTTTGAGTGGTTCTTTTTCCTAAATTTTTAAATTTCAAAGAGACTAAATTTAAATTTTTGAATTTTTAAAAAGTGAAATTATATTTTATTTTAATTTTAATAACTAGAGAAATAAAAAGGAAATAATTGGAAGAAATAAAACAAAAAGGAATATTTTGATTGAACTTTGTGTCCATTATACATTTTTAAAAAATTACATATTAGGAAAATAAATTCAATTACTCTATTTAAACATTGAATATCAAACACTTTTTTTTTTCGGAAAGATGGTTGTGTAAGGGACGTAAATGATTTGGTTTAGAAAGAATAGTTAAGTACATTGTTTTTGAAATAATAGTTTGATTGATTGATATAATTTTTAGAAGAAAAAAAAGCCCCACTTATCTACTTCTTCTATACTAATAATTCAAACTCATTTCAAGAAAACTTTAACACGTGTAATTTTCAAAGTAATTTAGGGACCATATTTTCACTATTAATTATTTTTAAAAAATTATCTCCATATCTCTCCTTCATTATCACAACATAAATATTCTACATTAAATTTTGAATTTCAAACTATTATAAGTCTTTCGAATTTTCAAGTATTTTTAAAATTATTCTCTTTTTGAATTTTTTTTAATAAGCATGAGAATACATGTAAAAATTCAAATCCTGGTTGGAAATGGGGAATAATAGGGACTTGTGACGGGGATGAGGATCAGGAGTAGAGACCAAATTCTAAACGAACAGGGGGCATGTCCCTTTTCTCATGGATACCCATTGTCATCTATATAAATAGTTCATGATATAGTAAAATTATTCATTTAGTCTCTTTCATTATTCAATAATTTTAACTTTCGAAATGTGTAAATTTTTTATAAAATATGCTCTTTATTATTGGTTAAAGATTATCTATTGAGATTTTTTTTCTTATAAACAAGATATTCAAAGTAATATATAAAATAAAATGACACATTTATATTTTATTCATGTATTCAATTATTTAACTATTAACTTATTTTAAAAATAAATTTATGCATTCAATTTTTTATAAAAAATATTTAAATAAATTATTATGTATTTTTTATAATGGTCAATAAACTATTTTTTATTATTATCTCATGTATCATATGAATCAAACAACTACTATATATATAACAAAATTAATCTTTTGGAAAAACTTACATTAAGTGCATTTTTTTTACCAGAAATATATTGAATTGAAAGTTTTTCTATTTTAGGGGGGAAATGTCTTTTAAGTGAAAATGTATATTTAATGAGAACTTAGGCTATAATTGGGAGATAAAAAATTGAAGGAACAGGAAGGCATGACAGGGACTCTATCATTGAATACATTGTTTAGATGTTATTTTTGAAAGATAAGAGAACAAACAATGAGGGATGAGAAAGGCCTTTTTGGCCACCATGAACAGTATATTTGTTGACTCCCCAAATTTGGGGGTTGAGAGGGACAAATGTGTTGCAGCTTTTCTTTTGACATTTTAAATTTCAAATTATACCCATAAAATATAAGGATAAAAATGAAAAATAAAATTTATATTTACTTCTTTTTCACTCATTTATATTATGAGCTTCTAAATAAAGTATGATTTACTCTTTTTCACTCCACTCCTTATATCCATTTTATTAATGACCATTTCTTTCTCATTTATAAAACTCCCAATCATAGTCTTAAGTACTAAACAATGTAAAAATGGACAAATTTTTATATTAAAAGTGT
The DNA here is from genome assembly GCA_031216105.1 of Dalbergia cultrata. Classification (NCBI taxonomy): domain Eukaryota; kingdom Viridiplantae; phylum Streptophyta; class Magnoliopsida; order Fabales; family Fabaceae; genus Dalbergia; species Dalbergia cultrata. The sequence continues at coordinate 3,428,511 of CM062353.1, read as the reverse complement.
ATGAAATATTAAAAATATTTAAATTTATAAAATTTAATAAGTTAAAGTAAAAGAAATAATTATTTTTAATAAAAATACTCTCTTGATAAGGTTCCATCTTGCGTATATAGCCAAACCTATGTTAAAAGTTATTTTTTTTTTTGCTTAGCTTTTACTATTCAACGATACAATATTGATTGGTAATTAGAAAAGGCTACATTTCTTTAAAATTTTATTCCTTTATTCACGAAATTTTGAAACAGTATAAGGCAATATTTTATAATTAGTAATAAAAATATACTAATGAAAATATAAAACAAAAATAAACAAAACACCCTCTCAGATAATGACACACACAGTCGTTAATAAAAATAGCAACTATTTGATACTATATATATATATATATATTTTTGAAAGAATTCAGCTCAATATTTAACAAGTTTCCTGTTAGATTAAGCACCAATCTACTGAAAAGTAAAAAAATTTTGCTACTAAGGTAATCACATTTGGTCATGATTTGGTGGTTTCTTTTTTGGGGTGGGTCAGCTTCATCTTGAATAAAAAAAAAGTAGAAGAAGCGTATTCTTTTGTGTCAATAGCAAAAGGAGGGTTGCAAGTCAATAATCGTGGGCTGCGTCTACTCTTCAAAGCTTAGTTCGGCCTCCCTTATTAGTACTAGCTAGTGCATTCATAACAGAGAATTCTTTGGCCCAATAAATACCCTTTGGACCAACAATTTGATTTGGAAGCCAGACGACCCAGATAAAAGGTACACTTTTTCTCATGTCATTTGTTTTCTGAACCATTTACTCATGTCATTTTCAAACAGCTGAAATTCGTCTAAAAACCAAAAAAGTGCAGAAATGAATACACCAATACATAATTTTTTCACAATTTGAAAATATAATTACGATTAACACATTTAACTACATACTTTATGAGTTAAACCCAGATGAATTTCCAAGAGTATAGGTCGTTGCATGCAGTCGCCCCAACAAATTTATGAAAACCGTCTCCTATTATATACTCTGTGAAAGCTAAAGATCAAAAGTCAACTGAATTTTAATTTTGCCAGCAAGAAAGCACAAAAATATACAAAAGGAATTTTTTTTTTCTCGTCAAAATTGTTATATTATGACCTGAAAAGTGAATATTACATTTAGAGTATTGAAATAACACAACTCAAACTTTTATTTCTATTGCCGTGCAGGTGCAACACGTGTTGCATTCATCCATCCATCGAATAAAAGAGGACAACTTTTATTGAATGCGATTTTGAACGTCACTGCTTTAGCGTTCCACCTAGCATTATTCAATCCCACAAAAATTACAAGCTTGCTTTCAAGGTAAACCCCACCGCTTTCAGACCTGGTGGCTAAAACTTATCCTCTCATTAGCTTTTTAGCTGATTCTTAGCTTCCACTAAAAGCCAATCCCTAAAAACTCCAGAGTCTCATAATTCTTATGCCTTCTCTTCTCCTCCATGGATACTTTCTCAAGCACTGTTTCAACCTTCAAAGTCCCACCACTCCCACAAACCAACCGTGAATTCCACCACTTCAAAAGAACACCCTATGCAACCCCAAACCGCACACCCCAACCCCAATCCCATGTCTCCTCAACTTCCATTAACAGCTTATTAGTCCCCAAAACGAACAACAAGCCTTTCTCACACAAGCCGTGTTGTTCAACTACTTCTCTGCCGTTCTCTTCGTCTAGGTCCAAGACCTCATCATCATCACAACTCCAACATCCATCCCCTCCAATCTTCCATGCAAGCCCCGCTACTGGCTATGCAGCAGCAGTCATAGATGTGGCTCAAAGCAGCAACTCCCTTCACGTGGTTCACAGGGATGTTCAGAGGCTCTTGAGATTCCTGCAGATCCATTCAGATTGGGTTGATGATGAGGAGCTCAAGGGACAAGTACTCATGAGGCACGTGCTGGTGCAGGATGATGAGCAGGGAGGAAGCTTTCACAGGCACGTGGTTGCCTTGTTGAAGATGCTGCTGAAGAAGAACAGGCTGGGGATTGTGCATCAGGTGTTGGAAGAGTTCGAGAGGATTTACGACGAGCTTTGTGGGACTCAGGTGGTGTTGGTCTCATCTACAACAAAGATGGGGGAAGATCAGCTGTTTGGGATAGCCAAGAGGGTGCAGCAACTAAGTGGGGCCGTGAGGGTGAAGCTCAGGAATGTGGTTCAAGAGAACTGTACTATCTCACCCTCTTTTGCTATGTAAAGTAAATAGTATCATGGTCAAGGGGAATACTCTGGTTCATAGTCTAGGAGCCAAATGCAAGACAGAGACAGTGGCTGTGAATGCAAGTTTAAAATTCAATGAAAGAGTTAGGAGAACAATGAAAACTCTTGCTTTGATTGGTTTTCATGTAATGAATTGGATTTTATCAATGAGAACATGAGCTTTGCTTGATTATACAGAGAGCTATGAGTGTAACTGTACAAGAAGATTGAGCCAAGACAAAATTTGTGATATATTTCCGTTGCCGGGCCTCGAACCCGGGTCTTTCGGGTGAGAGCCGAATATCCTAACCATCTAGACTACAACGGAGCGGTGCTTGCTGGTTTTGGGGTATATATTATAGTATTTATTTATCCGAGCATTCTACCAAGTCATAATTTAAATTTTATATAGGGTGAAGTATGCTTGAATTTGGTATATTATAGTATTTATTTATCCGAGTATTAAGATATTAATAAATGACATTCCATTCTATGTATTTGAAAAACCTAAATTTCATCCCATTTAACTAAGGGTGAATTTGGTGCATTATCTTTTATGATATGATTTTTTAATAAATTATATATTTATAATAAAAATAATTATGAAATAAGTAATGGATTTAATTTCTATATACTGACAGTAAAAATTAAATATTGACAGATAACTTTTTACTTAAGTTGAAACATTTTCAAATTGTTACCGATTCATAGTTAAAATTGTATTATACTACCAATTTATAGAAACTAAATTTATAAATAATATGAAAAGTTATAATATTAAATTGTTATCGGTTCACGGTTAAAATTGTATTATACTAACAGTTTATAGAAACTAAATTCATAAATAATATTAAAAGTTAACAATAATTGTTTTAATTAAAATATTAATAATAAGAATTTTAAATAAAAAAGTTATAAAAATTAATAAATATTTAGAATACTATTAAAATATATGAATAAATATTAATTGTTTTTTAAAATTAAATAATAACAGTAATAAATAATATAAATGTAAAATACAATTATATAAATGAGATTCAAAATATTTTTAAAAAATTATAAATCAACAATTTAATTATCATAGTTAATAATTAGTTATCTGCTAGCATGATTTCAAACTATTTTAAAATTTAATTTGTTTGCAATGTAAACTTAATTTTATATTCTCAACTAATAAAATTTAAAAAATTGTCAAACCATGGTAGGTAGTTACCTTAGTGGGTAGTTACCTAGCATGATTTGATTTTTTAAAAATTTTTACTGATTGATTTATTTTGAAATTATTATTTTATGAATTTAATTTCGATATACTAATAGTATAAATGAGTTATATAATGTATGTAAGCATATATTGTCACATAATCAAAATGATTTACTCCTATATCTACTACTTGAAAAGTCATTTAAATTGCAATGGACTAATTAATTGAATAACAATGCAAAAATCTTTTACACTATCAATGCATCAAAATTAAATTCTTATTTTTTTATAATTTTATTTTTGCAATATTTATTTTCATATAATATCAAATATAAAAATATATATCGTTTTCTTTTTTTGTGATACCTCAAGTCCACCTGTCCGTGGCTAAGTCTAGCATAATCTTTGAATACCTCGGAAACTTGAAAATTTCCAAAAGTCATAGTTTGCTATAAAGTCTGCATTTTTCAGTGCAACCATGCTTGTTGCAGTGAGAAAAGCTCATAGCAGCGAGCAAGATGGTTAGACAGGTTTGCTACAGCGAGAAAGATGTTAGCCAGGTTCACTGCAGCAAGGACCCCCGATGACTGAACAGTGTAAAACGATGCAGTTTTATTTGAATGATATCCTAACCCAATAAATGCTCTCCCGATTCGCGTTTTTAATCCAAAAAAGCAAGCCTTTCATTCCAAACCCTTATTCCTTCCTTCACTCTCACCTTCCCTCAATCTTACCCCCTCCAAGTTCCAAGGTAAGGATTAAGCCGTGGTTTACGTTATATTCTTTTCCTTTCTTCCTCCTCCATGTTATGGGTGTTGTTATTGCTTATTGTTGTCAAGAGGGAGTACTCCTCCAATATTCATAGAATTGATTTAGAGTTGTCATAGATTTTTCATGCGTCTATATTGCTCTATGGCAGTTATTGGTGTCATTCCAAGCTTTTAAGGTCAAGTTGGTAGTGTTCACATACTCTCGACCCAAACTGTGATTAGATTTAAACTCATGCATTGTTTTTATCATTAGAAATATGTTTGAAGCATTATGGTTGCTAAACACAAACTTAGAAATGAAAATATTACATAGATATGAATTTGCAAGTGATGTCAAGCTAGCAAATATTGTGATTTTTTATTATAGCATGAAAAATGTGTTTTTAGAAAACCATGAGACCATGGTTGATATGTTGTATACTATGAAAATGTTTTATGTGCTCAAGAAAATATTTATTGAAAAATATGTGTTTTAGCAGTAAGGCTTCTATATTGTGGGTAAGGGGAAACATGTGACTTGAGGGTGAAATTTAAAAATTTGAGAAGCACTATGTTGCTATAGTAATGACTTCAGTGATACGTTGGTGAGGCTATTAGTTTTTTAGGAGCTAAAAATGTCCAAGGTGTGTGTGTTGGGTGTGTTTGTCTTGGGTGCGTGTGTTGAAGTCACCTCAGAGTCATGGTGATTGGCATACAGTTTATAATTTTTGTTTTGCTGTAAACCTCAGTGTCATGGTGGTTTAGCCATGGGTTAGAAAGGTCTTGCCATGGGCTAGCACATTTCGAATTTGCAGGTTTGTTGTACACCCTTGAGGATAAGTAGGAATGGTATTGTGGATAATGGAGGAGACAATCATCTTGGAATCTGTTTAAAACTTTGCTTTCATCAAAAGTGGAATCTACTCACACTGATGGTTGCTTGTTGCCAATTACTTACCTGTCATCTTAGAAAAGAGAATTGGCTTGATGTTTTCTTTTGGAGGATAAACATGAATGGTTTGGATGTAAATGGAGGAGTTAGCCCAATCGGATCTTAATCGTAATGATGGTTGAGTGCTGCCGCTTATGCACTTTCCAAATTCGCTGGTGCTTTCATATGATGACTTATTTAGGTGGTTCTGTTATTGTAATTTTAGGTGCAAATAATTTGTCTTATGTTTTTGTGCTTGCATTATCATTGCTCCCCCATTATTGGGATCAAGCCTTTTTTATAATTATTAAAAAAAATGATATTACTATATACATTTTGAAGACTTGAGATTTCATACTATGTTTTTAGAATATCCAGTTAAGATATATATTGGAAAAAAGTTGAACATAATATGATTTCGCTTCATAAATAAATATGTTATTATGATTTCAGAGTTATCATGATTATAAACCACATTGTTTTGAGATATAACATTAAAGCTATCAAGTTTATGAAAGTATATTAGCTTGAGATATATGTGACTTAGAATTTCAATTTTTATGATATTAAAAAGTATAGCATTCATTATGATTCATAGCAATTGCTAGATATATATCCTATAGGCTTTTACAATCATGATACCTGCAAGCTGGTGATCCCTTGGGCTTGATTTCATAGCCACAGTTATACTAAAATCAAATTGTTAGAGTTATATGAATCCAAAGCTTTCAGAATTCTAAGAGTTTTCATAGTTATTTGATTTATGTACAACTAGTTTTAGATGGTAACCATAGAAAAACAAACAATGGTTAATGCTTATGAGAGATCGTTAGTTTTAGTACCGAGTTGTCTCCCAGATGGCAATCTCATCCGAAGAGTATTCGGATAATGGAACATAGTTAGGTGTTCAATACAGGATCTTATGAGGACCAATAGAGATCAAAGCAATTTCAGAGATTATTATTATTATATATACATATATTCAGATATTACTGTTTCTCGAGTATTTATCGCACCGCTTGTTTAAAATGATTTCATGATAGACTATGAATTTAGAAAAGATTTCCTATGAATCCATGAATTTATAGGTGTTTCCTATGTAGCTAAATATGTAAATATTTGAAATGGTTTTGTCATTGAGTTCGTCGACTCACACTTCTCCTTTCCTCCTCATAGTTGCAGGTCCAATTTTTGCTCAGTCGCTATTTTAGTAGATGCAACTATTTCCAGCGGTGATTTTTACTTTGCAATAAGACTTAGTTTAGGGTTATGTTAGATTAGAGTACTCTAGTAAATGTGTAGACAGGATCTGAGCTGTGCATTTGTTTTAAGATTATTTATTATTTTCATAGTTATGAACATCCATATATGTTTACAAATTTCAAGTATTGGTTTAGAATCATGGATTGTGATTAGAATTTATGTAACGAGCTAGACATGTACTTATGATTCAGTTTTTAAGTATTAAATCGAATTTTAGAGTTATATACGTTGAAAATGCATTCGTTTTATAAGTTCAGATATTATGTTTTGAATAAAGAAATTGATAATGAGTTAGATTTATTTATGTTTTAAGGATGAAAATGATGTTATTTAATGCATTTAGATATATACGCTACTCAGGAGGCTTACGTGGGGACACAAACTTCCACGTGCCAGTCACATTCTCAAATCAGATCATGACATTTTCTTATAATATTTCCAACTACTACATTTTTATTATGATACGTATAATGAGTATATAAAACATACCAAAGTAATATTTTTAGGAATTATTTACAAAAATTTCAAAAAAATAGTAATTACAATATTAATATGTAATTAATTATCTAAGCTTTTTTATTTTTACTGTCTATAATTATATTTTATATGACATGTTATATTATTTATCATGTATTACAAATTTATATATTAATTTATGTATTTTAATATAATTTTAAGTATTTATTTAATTGTCATTTATTATTTATTTGAAATATTTATTATTAATTATTAATTAAAATAATTATTTAATTAAAGTTTTAAAATTATCCATCAATTTAATATATAAAAGTGATTATGATTTATAAGTTTATTTAATATATTGTAGACATAAAACAACATAAAATTAATATATAGAAATTAAATCTATTATTTATTCTATAATTATTTTTAGTACTTAATATAATATATAAAAATCAAAACATGAAAAAAAATACACCAACACATACTAAATGAAATGGGTTAAAGTGTAGATTTTTGAAACAAATAGAGTAGAGTGTCATTTTTAATATCTTAAGGGGGATAAGTGTGTTTTACCCTTTTATAAATTAAGATAGTAAATAATTAGTTTTGCAAACGATATTGTAATATTTTAACGGTCTAACTCATATAATTCCATCTAGTGCTTATATTCATTTTAAGTACAATTTTCTCTTATCTCATTGATCTTTTTTTTTTAAAGAAAAAAAAAAGAAAATTCTAACATGATCTTATAGTCCTTTTATATTTGAAGAAATTATGTTTTTATTGACTAGTATTAATATTCATTTTAGTCATTGACTTTATATTCATAAGTTATTTTAGTTTTTGACTTTTAAAATGAGTCAATTTAGTTCTTAATATTGTAAAATACAAGTCATGTTAATCTTTTAAATCTACTTTTGTTTAACATTCAATCAAATAAGTAACAGGTAACCTTAAATGATACATGACTTATTTTGTGCAATTTTAGATACCAAAATGAGTTATTTTAAACTTTATGGTACTTCACATGAGAAATGGTGTGCCAGTGTATCAATTAATGTTATATATTTTTATTTAATTGATAAAATATTAAATAAAAGCGGGATAAATGGTTAATTTGACTTACATTTTGCAATGTTTGGGACTAAATTGACTCATTTTAAAAGTCAAGGATTGAAATAACTCACGAGTATTAAGTTAAGAGTTAAAATAAATATTGACTTTATTGATTAACTAATAAGTCACATTATTACTCTTCATTGTTGCTTTTATTTTAAAGTTTTAATCTCTAATTGCATAATTAATAGTGTTCTATTAACTATTGCCCATCTAACTATTAGAGCTTCGGGTGAGGGATGTTTGGAAGGAGAACTAGTGGCATCTGGAATTGCTTGATATTATGCTTCCTGATCATGTTAGAGTCTTCATTCTTCAAAAATCAGGTCCTGCATTACAAGGGGAAGATTACTGGGTGTGGAATCCTCACGTATTAGGTGTTTTTACTCCTGGGAGAGCTTACCGTTGGCTTTTAGAGTGAGAACGTGATTTGCAAGCTTTGAGAAGCTGGAAATAGGTATGGAAGCTAGCTTGTACAGAAAGATCAAGTTTTTTGTTTAGCTTTGTTTGAAGGATGTTGTGCCAACTAACAACATGTGCTTTTGACGCCATGTGGCGGGTTCTCCTTTTTGTTCCCATTGTCATATACTGAGTGGGAGACTATTATGCATTGTGTGCGGGATTGCGTAGCCTCTCATGCAGTGTGGTTGCGGGTTGGGTTTTGTCATGACCCTTCTTTCTTCTTGTTGGATGGTGAGGATTGGTTGAAAAAGTATAGGGGGGCTGATGAAAAGATCCTGTTCCTGGTTTCTCTGTGGTGGGTTTAGTGTTGGAGGAACAATATGGTATTGGATTTGGAGTGTTAGACGCTGCAAGGGGTGATGGGGAGAATTTATCAAGCCATGCACGATGCTCGATTGCCTATCTCTCCAGTTGACCACGTCCATAATGACCAGTCCAGTGGTGTGTGTTGGGTTCGACCCCAAGAGGGAGTGGTGAAGCCGAATGTGGATGGGAGTCGATTTGATGGTAGCCATACTCGCCGTATTGGTGGACTCATTCGTGATCATGAGGGCACTTGGTTGTGTGGCTTTCCAATGTGGCCCCTTGGCATGTGTGACCATGCTGGAGCTCATGGCTATGAGGGAAGAATGGTGGCAGGTTCTTTGTGAATGTGACTATGCTGAGGCTACGTATTTGGTAGTTGGCTCTGTGGGTTTACGTGCGCATGGTATTCATGCTATAGTTGTTGAGATTCAAAGGCTATTGAAGCTGGGCAATGTGGGTGTGATGGGTTCCAAGGACGACAAACTAATGCGCGGTTCATCTAGCCAAGATGGCTGTTTCACTGGCGGCCAATGACTTGGTGTGGGACTCTCCTTCTTCAGGGATATAGCCCTTGCTGCAGTATGACCTGATGTAGCTCTTTTCTTGTTTCTTTATGTTATTACCAAAAAAACAAAAACAAAAAAAAAACTATTGCCTATCTAGTCTTGATGATGTGCATTTGATTGTTGGACGTTATTTTTCTTCAACTAGAAGCTTTGTATTAGACATATTAATATATTCATTAATGTAATAAACTTTAGCTATAACAACGGGGGTATTAGACATATTAATGTGTTCATTAGTGTAACAAACTTTAGTTACAAACAGTAATCATTATTAACAACTTCAGTTAGGATAGTTAGTTATTGTAACTAAAGTTTGTTACATTAACGAATACATTTATATTTCTAATACTTTGTTGGCTTCCCTGAGTGCTGCTTCCAGGAACAGGATTAATTAATTAAGCTTGTCCGTTGGTATGACTCGTGCGTGTCAATATTTCAGAATTTCGTTCTTCATGGCACTGTGTAATTAATGCGTAGTCCTTCCCCCTCTAATTGAATAGGAAAAACGTCGGATGGTGATAGTTCTGCACTCTCATTTTTCTCTTTTGAAAAAAATTTGCTTGCTAATTTTCAAGAGAGAAATGTTACGTGGACGCACTCATGCGACGCACTAACGGACGCATCCGGTGTAAGATTAGTGTGCACTGTCCTTTTAAGTCCATACCGTGGATTTGGGAGATTAAAAAGATTAAAAATAATAAAAGTAAAAATAAGAACTCAATCTTTTCCTCACCCGTGAAACCATGCCTCTCACCCCAAACTTTTTTCCTCTGAACCTGCAAATCCCACAAAATCTTTCTTTCTCAACTGACCTTTAAATTTACAACTCCATCACCCACCTTACCCAGACTCATCATTCCCGCCATTGAGCATCGTTTGGTCACAATCTCTGTGAGGCGTTGTCACTAGTTCCTCTCTCTACCACCACTGGCAGTCTTTGTGTTGGGCTCTTGAGGTCAATCGAGGTAATCTCTCCCTGTCCTCTCTGTGTGTGTGATTGTCTTTGTCATTCACAAAGGGTTTTATTAAAATGGGCATGAATGGGGACAAATGTTTAGAGGAAATCAAGGATGTCTTTTGTGCTTCTTGTTTTGGTGAGGTTTTCCACTTTTTTGTTTTATTAGTGATTTGAAAATGTTATTTGGTTTTGCTGGGAATTTGTAGGAAGATAGAGGCCACAATAATCCATGTCGAGTTACCATTGAAATTTGAAGACCATTGTAGTTTGAGGAAAAAAATATTATGAGTTTATAAACTATAAAGGCAATATCATAAGCCTGTGAAGTCAAGGAGGTAGTAAATTACCAATGAAATCAAGTATCTAGATATCAAATTACCAACCCTCAAATAAGAGATGCTCAAATAAAGAACCAAAATAAGATGGAAGAAGAATTGGCAGCTATAATCAGCAAAGGATGGCAAAATTCTAGAATAATTGGCTGTTATAATTCACTCTTATAGAAGAACTGGAGAGAAAATGGAATAAGATTGCCAATAAATAATAGTATTATATATGTTTTGATAGGTCCATTGCGTCTAACAATGAGTTTAGAGCCAAATATCTCTCTAGGTGGTGGGCATGATTGAAAAACTCATACTTTATTTTAGTGTGCCAGAGATGATAGATAACTATCTTGTTGTCTTAGTGCAATATGCTAGTATCCATCATGTTACAGTTGTGGTATTTCATAGGTGTTTTTTCGTGAAAAGGATGAACTAGCTGCAACTTGTTTTGTCCTATAGGTGTTGCAGATATGAAACTTTTATTCTTTAACTTTGAGGTCCTCCACTTTGAGGATTGAGCTTCTAAGCAATTATCGGGAAAAACTACTACATTTATTGATTTTATCCTTAACCTTACTTAAGTGAATTTCAAGTTTCTTCAATTTTAAAAAGAATAAGATGTCTGCAAGTGAAAGAAGAATGCTAAATATTGATGGAGTGAGTGTAAATACACTGTGCAATTTTGCTAGTGGCTGGTAAATGGGTAATAAATGTCGATAATTGTAGTTCAAGATCGTGGTAAGTGACTAAAAGAGATTGGTAACTTTTCAGGTTATGTGTAAAATGGGTTTAGAGAATTCATGGGCCCTATGAATTGATCCTCAACATAATATCTAATTTATGCTTCAATACCAAAGTGATTTGAAAATTTTATTAGTATTTGTCGGTAATATGCTTTAATTTGTTGGTAATATTGGTTCAAAATATTGGTAACTTTGCTAAGAAGATGGTATCTTTTCAATTTTTGATCATATTAAAAGAAATTGGAATTTTTATAAAATATTGAGTTAGAGAACAAGTTTATAGGACTATTACATTCTGTGAATTGATGAGTTAAGTCTCAAGACAACATCTAAATTATGCTCCAAGAGCAAAATGATTTGAAAATTTTTCTGGTATAAGTTGGTAACTAATCTCAATATGTTGGTAATTCTTTATCAAAATGTTGGTAATTTGTTTAGAAAATTGATACATTTTCAATTTTGTTTATTGAAAGGACATATTGGGACCTAAAAGATAGAACTTTAGTTTGAAGCAATGAATTAAATGAATGAACTATCCATGATTTTAAGTATTTTTTTTCTCCTTAATTAGTCATTTGAGAGAAAAAAGATTAGAGAGTAGATATCTTAATGCAAGTTTTTCAATTGTGCAGTTGTGTAACTGAAGATCTTCAATTAGATGACTCAATTGGGAAACCATGATGACTATGCACAGTTCAACAAGGGGGAAATTTCAAAGCGTTTTAGTTGGAATATTATTGTTGTTTACATCTAATGAATTATTTTTTCCTTTACAAACTAAATTACAATTAATATTATTATATTCAAAATTTTCTTAGATTTAACTTCGTATGATAATGTTGGTTACTAGTTGTTAGTAAGTGTTGGTTATTCTTTCTACTAGTGGTTAGTAAGTTGATAAAAACTATTGGTTATTCTAGTTTAAAAAGTTGGTAAATGACTCAAAACTGTTAGTGATTTTAGTTTAAAAAGTTGGTAAATGACTCAAAACTGTTAGTGATTTTAGTTTAAAAAGTTGGTAAGTTGCTAACAAAGTTAGTAATAGTTAAGTTTTTTTATTCTTGAAAGTAATAGATTTCTATGCAAATTTGGATTATGTGACAAATTTGAGAGGACTTTTGGCTCCATAATTGATGGAGTAAGTGTGAATATACTGACAGGGAGTTGAATTTCCCTTGGAAATTACGAGTGGGGACTAATGTAGGGGACTTATGAGCCCTTTGAATTGATGAATTGGAGCTCTACACATCACCCAAGTTGTACCCAAGCACAAAAATCGGTCAATTTTTTTTTTCTGGTTTATGTTGGTAAGTCATGTAAAAATGTTGGTAATTCATGATAAAACTGTTGGTGAGTATGAAAAAAGTTGGTATATTTTCAGTTTTGGAAAAATTTAAAAGGGGTTAATTTTCTTGAGAAATTGAGATTAAAAGCTATGGTAGAAGACTTAGAGGCCCTTTATATTGATGAATTGGCAGTAAAATCAACAACCAAGATGTGCTCAAGGGCAAAAACTGACAATTCCTTTTTTAATATATGTTGGTAAGGGATGGAGAAATATTGGTGATTCTTGGCAAATTTGTTGGTAAGCTTTAAAAATGTTGGTATCCAATCAATTTTTTTGTCTGTATTAAGATATATGAATTTTTATGAAAAATTGTGTTATAAAACTAGTTTTATAGGACTCCTAGATTCTATGGATGAATAAATTGAATCTCAAGGATCCCTAAGTCCTGTACAATAGTTACTCACCAACATTTTTTTACATGAATCACCAATATTCTTTTACTAGCGTTTTGGCCTTATAATTGATTGAGTGAGTATGAATACAAGAGACAATTAGTGCCAAAATCACCTTGTGACTTACATTTTTTTCTATTTTTAGTTGGTAAAGGGTTAAACAATGTTGGTGATTTTAGTTCAAAAAGTTGATAAGTTCCAAAGAAAATTGGTAAATGACTACGTATTCTGATTTTTGAAAATAATATAATATTTATTCAAATATGGGTAATATAACAACTTAAAGAGGATTGTTTAATTTTATAAATTGATGGACTAAGTTTAATACAAGAGGCAATTAATACCAAATTTGAATAAGTTGATGGAATAAATTGATGGAATAAGTTTTTCTGATACATGTGGGTTATTGGTTCCACTAGTTGCAAAATGAATAAAAATGACCAAAATTTTTCTGGTACATGTTAGTAAGTGGCACAAAAATGTTGGTGATTTATGTGAAAAATGTTGGTGAGTAATCCAAATGTTGGTAAACTTTTAGTTTTGATAATACTAAAAAGAGGTTGAATTTTTTTGGGAAATTGAGATTCAAGACAATGGTAAAGGACTGAGAGGCCCTTTATATTGATAAATTGGTCCTCTCAACATCCAAGATGTGCAAAACGAATAAAAATGATCAAATTTCTAGTATATGTGGGAAAGTGGTACAAAATTAGTGGTGATTCATGTGAAAAATGTTGGTGAGTAATCCAAATAATGATGAATTTTCAGTTTTGGTAATACTGAAAAGGGATTGATAAAAATAAAGATAAAGAATTTTTCGATCCCTATTGGTAAGTTGTAGATAAATGTTGGTGAGTTATGTTGAAATTGTTGGTTAGCCAACCAAAATACTAGTATATTTTCAGTCCTGGTACTGCTGAAAAGGGGTTGAATTTTCTTGGAAAATTAAGATTCAAGACAATGTTATAAGGCTTGGAGTCGCATTCTATTGATGAATTTGTGGTCACAATAACATTCAAGATGTGAAAAATGAAAAAAAAACTTATCAAAATTTTTCTGGTCTGTGTTGGTAATTGGTGGAGAAATGTTGGTGAGTTATGTTGAAATTGTTGGTGAGCCTACAAAAATGCTGGTATATTTTCAGTCCTAGTACTAGTTAAAAGGGGTTGAATTTTCTTAGGAAATTGAGATTCAAGACAATGCTAGAAGGCTTAGAGTCACATTATATTGATGAATTTGTGATCACAACAACATCCAAGATATGGAAAACGAAAAAAACTGATCAAAATTTTTCTGGTTCGTTTTGGTAAATGATGGAGAAATGTTGGTGAGTTGTGTTGAAATTGTTGGTGAGCATACATCTCCTTGTGCATCCTTTCATTTCTTTCCTTGTTTTAGTGGTCACATTTGAGGCATGTTTATCACGAAAAAATTAGCAAAAGTTTAGAAGCATTCCCCATCCATATCTATCATCTAACCACCTCTAAACATCACATTACATAATTAAAAGATAGAATTCTTTTTCCTTTCAGGACATTTAACAAACATATTGTGTGTATCCTTTTATCCTATTCAATGTGAAAAATGGCACCATAACTTGTGCAATAGATTCTTTTTATGAGGTAGAGGGAGGAAAAGCACACCAGTGATATCATGAAAATCAAGATTAAAATGTTCATTTACCTTTGAGCATACACTTGATGAGATATAAACAAGTGAAAAGGGAGAGAAAAGAAGTTTTGTTGAAAGAGTTGGAATAAGTGTCAAAAGAATGGGTGAATAAGAGATGAGTAATGAAGAAATGAGAAAGAGGAGATGGAGGATGAAAGGGACTCCATGGCTCACGGTTGTCAAGGTTAAACGATGACTCCCCTTTGATGGATAGTTCATTGTTGGTGAAGGAGTAAGATGTTTCTTTGTCCATTTTTAACTTTGTTGGTCAAGGATTGAGATGGGGCTAGTGAGAACTTCAACTACATAGCATTGAAATGGAGTTTGAGAGTGGAAATGACTTTCAGATGAGAGATAATTTGAGGGAAGATGTCAAATGGTGCTCAGTTTTTTCAATTAATTAAAAATGATTTTATTACCTAGTGCCATTAATTTACACTTGTATGCCATACAGTAAATTTGTCATTTTGTTTCTTTTATACGGTGTATTTCATATGCGTCGAGAGGATGAGTCGAAAGTTTGCGTCAAAATATCATTCCTCTTTTCAAGAGGTAGTATTACCAAACTCTATCATCTGAATATTTTGGTTTAAGATGTACATTTGTATAGCATAATTGAGATTCAATAACATTTAAAAAACCTTATCAAATTACATAGAAAGTGTTACAAAACCTTTTAACAGCATGTAGTCTATATACTGCACAACTATAATATAATAATTGAGTTTTAGTGTAACACTTAAAAAATATTACTAAATTATGTAATAATGTTAGTAAAGCTCTTTAGTAATATAGATTATATGCTGCCCTTGCAAAAAAAAAAAAAACTTTAAATGTTAGCAAAAAAATTTAACTTTTTTTAATAATAAATGTTACTAAAAGTTGAATATGGTGCCGTGTGCACTTACAAAAATATTGCTAAAAAATTCTAAAAATACTTTTTATATCTTCAATGACACCTTTTAAACTAAAAAGTTAAGAATATTATATACTCATATGACTGTCATTTACTCATTTCATGCAATATACTTTATTGTTGTTATTATTATTATTCAATTTCATGTAATATACTTGAGTATACATATCCTTCAACGCCAAAAATTTAATTTGTCCTTCGTCATAGGGTCACCAGGGGGCCGGTCCCATGTATAATGTAAGTACAGCTGGCGGCTGGCCCTCTACCAACATTTACGTTAAAATGAATTTTCTTTTAAAGTGCAAAATTTCCACTTGCCGGTTAACGATTAAGATTTTGAAACTTTCTTAGTCAATAGCATGTTCAAAATTGAATTTTATAATTTTTGATATAACAAAACTTAGGATAAACATATTTGGTTTAGGTCTGTTTGGATAGTAAAGTTTATGACATTTTTTTTTTAACTTTTTAGAAGTTAAAAGTTACATTTTTAACATTTTATTTTATTTGAATATATAATTGATTATTTTTCAAAAATCATTTTTAATACCTTTTAAGAAGTTAAAACATTTAACTTGTTAAGAAATATTTTTTAAAATACTAGAAATAAGTATTTTTATTATTATATATATTTAAATATAATATAATTTATTTATAAATTATTTGTATATAAGCATTTAAATAAGTTGGTTATCCAAATAAACCTTTAGTTTGGGAATCGAAGGATGAGTTTTATTACTCAATAATAAAAAAAAGAAAAATATATTTGCAGGGACATATAATTCCCTTTAATGTAATTTAAAGAATAATACCCTCATGACGTTTAACTATTTACATTTACTTCAATACTTTTTAGAAGAAAAAAGAAAGTTTTTTTAAATAAATATTAATTTTGATATAAGTTTTATATTATCCTCTGTTTAAAATTCATTTCATTTGAATGACTTTCCAAATTATGGAATTAGACTTAATTACAGTGCTGGTATGACAATTATTATTTTACATTGTCAGCCCTATAAATTAAGCTTATTAATTAATCATAGCTCATTCGAAGTGTTACTTTTGAGACAACTATGGTAAATGATAAACACCTTTAAAACTATAGCGGCATGACAATGTAAAAATATTACATTAATGATGTATCAAAATTAAGTATTTTTATATCAAAGTTGAAATTTAATTGAAAGTAATATTTAACAGAATGAATGATCATCTCCCAATAAAGATAAAAACCAAATTGCAAATTCCATGTTTTATTCATCACTTCTCATGATGGACGCCACATAGAAGCTGAACAATAATTTTTTATATATTCTTTGTTAACTATTTGTAGAAGTTTCTTTTCATTAAAATATCAGTTGCCTTAATTAAGTAATAAATATTTTATGCTTAGTAGACATATTAATGTATTCATTAATGTAACAAACTTTAGTTACAACGGCAATCATTATTAACAACTTTAGTTAGGATAGTTAGTTATGAAAACAAACTCTTTCTCTTTCTCTATTGTGTATATATATATATAGGAAACTCCAGTAAATGATCTCTATTATGGTATCAGTTGAAATATTATTGCACTCTGCTTTCGCATATTGTCTCCTCTCTCTTTTCCTGCACTTTCCCTCACTTTCTCAGTGACTTTTTTTTTTCCTTTCTTTCTTCGATCTTGAGAGTAAACCAGATGGCTCAACCTCCTCAAGATCCATATTATCTTCACCCTTCTGATAAGCTAGGCCTTATCCTGGTCACTTAGTCACTAACTGAGATGAACTATAATTCTTGGTCGCGATCCATGAAGATGGCCCTGAATGGAAAGCAAAAATTCTGTTTTGTCAATGGTTTTCTCCCTCATCCTGGCTCAGATGCAGATTTAAATCTGATTGCTGCATGGGAGTGCAACAATGACATTGTGAGTTCTTGGATCTTGAATTCCATCTTAAAAGATATTGCTGAAAGTGCCATTTATGTTGAATCTGCAGCAACCTTATGGAAAGATCTTCATGATCGATTTGGCCAAGCAAATGGTCCTAGATTATTTCAATTGAAGAAGGCAATGGTTAGTCTTTCCCAAGAATCTCTTTCTGTTACTCAATATTTTTCCGAAATGAAGCTTCTTTGGGAAGAATAGTCTGTCTTGAAACCAATTACAGGTTGTTTTTGTGAAAGTGCTCAAGTTTTGCAGAATTTTCACCAAACTGAGTATGTTTTAACTTTACTCATGGGGTTAAATGATTCTTATTCTTCCATTAGAGGCCAAATCTTGTCCATGGATTCTATCCTCTCAATCTCGAAGGTTTTTTCTCTAATCCTTCAAGATGAAAAATAATGGGAAATTTCATTTGTAACAACAAACACTCCCCAATTTGCCTTTGTTATTAGAAATCAAAACAAGAATATGAGTTCAAAACCACAGCCTACAAAAAAGGATAGGCCCAAGTGTGCAAATTGCGTTTACCTTGGTCACACAAAAGGAAAATGTTATCAACTCATTAGATATTCTCCAAGTTATAAGAAGAAATCAATAGGGATGGCAATGGGGCGGGTTTTTGCTCAACCCTACCCCGCCCCGTACTAGGTAAAAAGAGTCTTAACCCGCCCTGCCCCTACCCACGGGTATTATAAATTTATACCAAGCTCATGGTACTGCCTACTGCTATTTCTAAAAAAACCTTTAAAATTATCTCAAAATAAAAAAAAAACACAAATATAAAATACACCAAATGGCAATTTTAATATTTAAATTCTAGAACAATGACCATTAGTACCAAAAAAATAAAAAAAATATTCATAATAGAAAAAAGAATTAAGTTCCAAACAAGTTTAACATATATCAAACCACAACAAAATAATAATGACTTCATGTGTAGCCTAATATTTCTTCAAACCATCATTCTTCAATTTCTACATCCTCATCTTCATCATTCACAGCAATAGGTTTTGTGCCTAGAAATTAAACATGATAAATTCATTAATTAATCAATTAACATCATTTGAATATAAATATCTTTGAAATAAAAGAATTAGATAAAGTATATGAAAAAATTTACCTTTGCCTCCATAAGTTGCCCACAACCAATTTTGAGAACACATCAAAGCTTCTATTGTGTCTTCATTTAGATTAGCACGATTAGGACTAATCAAATGACCACTCGCACTAAAAGCGGATTCAGAAGCAACACTAGACACAGGGATAGCAAATATATCTCTAGCAATTTGTTGAAAAGTTGGATACTTGGCCCCATTCACTTTCCACCAAACTAAAATCTCAAAATCCGGAGTTCTTGGAATAACATCTTCCTCAATGTAAAAATCAAATTCAGTTTTCATAAGTGAGCCCTTTGCTTTCTTTAACCTTCTAAGATACAACTCATAAGCAACATCATCATCTTGATCTTCTGAAAGAGTGTGGTTTTGTGCAGAAGATTCTTGCACATTTGAGCTTGAAGAGCTTGCCTTTTGTTGGTACTCAATCATCAAGTCATAGCATAATTGTTGAATTCTTTGAACTTGCTTTGTACAATCTATTGAATCTAGATATAATTTTGAGAACTTGTACTCAAGAAAAGCAATTTTATACCTAGGTCTAGGACAACAGCAACACCCATAATGCCATGAACTTCATCCCAATACTTTTCAAACTTTCTCTTCATATTATATGCCATATGACTAATCAATGGATCAGGAGAAGAAGCCCATTTTTCCAATGCCAACTTTATTTCACAAATTTTATGAAAGTAAATATTAGCAGTTGGACATTGTGTCCCAGAAAACAATTGAGTCACATCATAAAACACTTTCAATTTACCACATATGTCCTTAGCAAGTTCCCACTCCTCGTTACTTGGCATACTTTTATATTGAGGTTCCTTTTGTCTTAAACGAGGGAAGACATCTTTGTAAAATGAAGCTGTTTCTAACATCACATAAGTTGAGTTCCATCTAGTTGGGCAATCAATAACTAATTTTCTTGTGTATGGAACACCTGATTTACTACACCAAACAACAAATGTTTCATGTCTTTTAGCAGTTGCTTTCCAATACAATACACTATTACGAATCTTCTCTACACTTTCCTTAACTATATCTAAGCCATCTTTCACAATCAAATTCAAAATGTGAGCAGCACAACGCATATGCAATAACTTCCCCCTCAATACCAAGTAATCAGAATCCAACCGTCCCAATAACTCTTCCACCATAGCATCATTAGTAGAACAATTATCTAATGTAATGGTTGACACTTTTCTATCTATGTTGCATTCTAACAAAACCTTCATTAATGTGTTAGTGAGCACATTGCTTGTATGAGGGGCGGGAACATAAGAAAAACTGAAAATTTAAAAAACATATACATCATAAAATGATAAAAACCAGTGATTTAATGTTAAGTGTGGGAGAGGAATGGAGCAAAACCTCAAAATGTGCATCTGCAAATTCCATGAGCTATCAATGTAGTGTGCCGTGACAACCATGTATCCTTTACTTTGGTTAGAAGTCCACATGTCTGTTGTAATTGCCACCTTACTTTCATTTTGGTCCAATGACAAAGTTGTTGAGTTTTTCTTCCTCATAAAATTGAAGGATGTCTTTCTTGATTGTGTTGTGGCTAGGCACCTTAAATGAAGGCTGTAAAGAGGCAGAATACTCTCTCAATGCAATATGTTCCACAGCACTCAATGGATATTCATGCATTATAACCATCTTGGCAAGACATCTTCTTGAGTATGCTGGATCAAATGTGAAATTTTCTTCCCCCTTTTTGCCTTGTTTCACAGAACATTCAGTAATAGTTGATTGCTTTGATGTGATTACTTTTATTCTCTTGCAATGGTTAAGCACATGATTTTTCAATGCCTTGGTCCCATTCCTTTGAGCTGCACTAAGTTCCTTGGCACAATGAAGGCATTTCGCCTTCCATTCTCCATCTACTTTATATCTTTCAAAATACTGCCAATAAACACTCTTTACATTGGATTTGTTGTCATCTTCGACTTCAAGTGCTTCGTTTCCACTTTTTGGGATAGATGTTGCTCCTATGGTTGGATCAACACTTTCTCTTCTTGTAGGCACAGAAATATCCTTGCATGCCATGGTTGCATTAGCCTCCATTTGAAAAAGCTGTAAATTCAAATAAAAAAGAACAAGCTACAAATTAATGAAAAAAATACCAACTGATCAACAAACTATGCAGGAAACCAGTAGGTTCATTCATTGCATCACTTTCAAAAGTAAAACATGAAGAAAGTTTCTCTGTTTTCTGGTAGAATAATTTTACAGAATAAGTATATTTGATTTATACTTTGATCTATCAGAAAATTACCCTTTTTTTTCCAATTCTACTCAATCTATAGTTTGAATCTAAAATTATATTTTACAAAACAATTAGGGTACTTGGTCTATTAGTAAATTACCTATTTTTCACTTCTACAATCTACTCAATGTGTAGTTTGAAACCAACATCATGTTAAAATGTAGCTCCGTGTGATTTTGACAAACAGTTTTGAACAATTTTATATAAACTGAAACTCAATTTGCATTCAAACCATAGTTTGAGTTGAGTAAACTAAAATCCAAACACACTATTAATCAGCATGTTACTTCTAAGCTTCAATTTTGAAACTAGCTACAAATATAAAATCCCTCCAAATACCTTCAAAATAAAAAACCCCTGAAGTAAAGAAAAGAAAAGGTTTAAATTTTCTGCAATTTACAAGAACCAAAAAGAATACATCACACATATAGAAACTAAGAAGCAAATAGAAACCGACCAATACGGTGGTGAGGTTTGATTCCAGCCATGGCCATGCGCTTGGAAAAGGATTATCTATACTTGGACAAGTTGATTTTTCATAGTACCTTTCAAAACGATGGACGAGACGATGACAGGCCCTGAACGGGGGTGGCGTGAAATCTGTCCGGCAGTGTTAGGATCTGACAATTGGACGAGACGGTGATGAGCTGTCCAACGAGATCTAAAGGCACGGCCGCGCGAGGTTGGCTACGCCAAGTTTGAAGTCGCGACAAGCTTGGGGGTGGCTGCTCGACGGTGTCGCAGGTAGGCGTGGCAACTTGGGCTGTTAGGTGAGGCTGTGAGTGTTTGGCTATTTGCAGTGGGAGGGAGTCTGGATGGCTTGGATGGCTGGATCTGAAGAATGAAGACAAAGGAAATGAGGCGCCGATGTGTGTGTGTGGGAGTGTGAATGTCAGATGTGAAATGTTATTACTCATTAGTGTGTCACTGTGCCGTGGTAAGGATTTAGGTTACTTTTTTATTTCAGAAAAAAAAATATACATATACATATATAATTATATAATAATATTATATATATATATATATATATATTAATAATAATATTTTTTAAAATATATATAGGGTGCGGGGCGAGTTCATCCTAAACCCGCACCCGCCCCGACCCGCAGGCATGCGGGGTGGGTTTTTAACCCGACCCGAGCGGGGTGGGTAAGGCGGGTTATCCGCGGGATGGGTTGAAATTGCCATCCTTAGAAATCAAGTCCAAAATCAACAAGTTTGTGTTTTTAACTCATATATGGTTATGATTTAGGTTCAATTATCATAATTTTGATCAATTGATAGATAAGATATAAGTAGTTTTATAAGTACTCGATGAATCTAGAGGCATATTTTGATCATGAATTGATGAGTCTTCTCCATAATGTCATTTTTCTAATTGTTAAATAAAAACAAGGTTACAATTCTATGACTACTACTACAGTTATCTTTCTATATGGGTTTTGATATGTATTTTATCAAAATTAGGGAATGTATATATATTTACAAAAATATTGGACTTAAATTTCCGCCACCAGCCATGACGAGATTATCAGGATAATAATAATAAAATATTGAACTCCCCACTAGCCATAATAATTATATAAAAAAATATTGAACTAACCTTTAATGTTGGTGAGTTTGTAGGAAAGAACATTCACCCACATTCTTTGAATCTGACTAAAAGTATCTTAGGTAGTGTTTTGAGATAATAAAAAAGAGAAAATGATTTGATCATGTGCTTGAATTTTAAAGAGAAAAAAAAGTGTTTTCATTTGTAAATTAGTTCAAATCAATTCAATTCCTATTTTAATAATTTCAAATATAATCTATTATATTTTAAATATAAGAATTGATTTTTAAATTAATTCAATTATTATTTTATTTAATCATTTAAAACATAATATTTAAGTTATAAATTAAATCAATTGTGATTATTTCAAATCAAATTATTTCTTGAATTTATTTATTCCGAACACTATGTACACTGCAGGGCACAATCCATTTACGAAATTCACCCCACTTAAAGTTGGAACAAGTAATAAAAACAAAAGAAGGTAAACTAGCCATAACTCTAGTTCTCAGACCTCATGGTGAGTTCGGAAGGAAATTCCCATGTTTTTGTAAGGATTTAATTCATATGCTTTCTCAGAGTCGAAGCATTGTATACAAGAACAATTATATATTATTATATTACTAAAAAAAATTTACTCAATCATTCATTATTTTAAAACTCTTACGAATAGAAGCATATAATTATATATTTGTATGACAGTTTCAATGGATCAAAATTCATCTCTTTGCGTAAATACCCATAGAATATGATAATTTGATACTCCTATATACTCCGTTAAGAAACAACACCGTAGAAAAAAATTTCCGTGCTATTTATAATCACCACCCACCGGCAATTGTCTATGAAATTGGTTGGCAGCTTGTCCTGAATGCTCGCTCTGAAATATTCAAGTTGTTACCAAGGATTGGTCTCCCATCGTGAACTTCATTTCACACTGGCACAGTGCTAGGACCAATAATGTATGCAAATGGATGTGATGGTTGAATAAAGATAAATGTGGTTTACAATTTCATCCAACAATAATAAAGTGAATATCTGGATATGACACCTAAAAATAGTTGTTAAAATAACATTATTGCTGTTAAGACTAGCCCACCTATTCAAATATATACTCCCTTCGGTTTATAATAAAAGTCGTTTTTTGAATTTTTTGTTTGATTTAAAATATAAGTCATTTTCATATTTCAAGATATCATCAATTGCATTTTGCTCCTATATTTATGATGAGTAAAAATAAATGGGTGTGAGTATGATTATTTAGTAGAGAAATAATTTATAATTAGTGATAAATGAATTTTTATCTTTTAATTTTATTTTTTAAAAATGAATGAATTTCAATTATCATCTTAATTTTCATAAATAACTTTAAATAACTTATATTATAATTTGAGAGCGAGTATATGAAAAACAATTTAGGAGCCAACTTTCAATAAATGTACCGAGAAAGTTCCACACATAAGAGCAATCAAGCAAGTTAAGATATACCCAAACTACTTTTATGTTCTTTTGCAAAAAGAAATAGGGCAACCTACTATATCATTCTATTTTTCCTTTTATTGTTAAATTTTTAATAATTTTTAAAAATTAATTTTACGAACAAGGATAGGCCATGGAATTAATGGGAAAAATAATAAATGGATCATAGACAATATATATAGCATAACTCCAAGATTTTCTATAAGTATAATTTACTTTAGTCCATATAATTTCAAAATTAACTATGTAGTCGTTGAACTATATTTCGCCGATAACTTTAGCCCTAGTCAAATGGATGTTGGTCAATCATTACTATCATGTGTTACGACAAGTGACACATGTCATGTCACATTTTACTCTTATGTCATATTAAGTACGCATGGTATACCACATGGCCTTCTGGTGTTGCATCGATTTTAAATATGTTGAAATTAGTCCTAAAATTTCTAAATATACCAAAAAAGCTTTTAAAATTTTCTAAAATGTTAAAAACCTCTGAATTCTCAAATTTCTCATTCTTTTGTTGTAAACTTCAGATGCTCAAATTTCCTTAAACATACCAATTTCTATCCCATTTCATACCCTACCTAGTTCGGACTTTTCTCACAAAGTATAATGGGAAAAGAATATATAGAAATGAAATAATGAGATACAATAAATAATTTTAATGTATAAGAGAATACATAAATCATATTTCAATAGAAGGTTCTATTGATTACTTTTCGATAAAAGTTTAGAAATGATTTTATGATCATTGCATAGGTGAAAGCATGTTAATAATAAACTAGCTCAAGAATTTTTTGAAAGACAATGTTTGCAACTAAACATCATTCGATATTTGACAATATAAAATATTTTTTAAGATTATTATTAATATTATTCTCTCATTACTATTGAGAAGTTAATGTTGCACTATTTTGATCTTTGCAAAGAATGTTATTCCATTTATTTATAGGAAAAACTCATTTTTATGAGCCATTAGGAACTAAAGGCATAAAATTTTGATTATGTATATTAAAAAAAATGTGAAAAAATCATTTTCTTTTAAAGACAAATGAAAAATATCATTGATTATTGATTTGTAGTCGTAATATATACATTGTGTATAAGCCCTGCTTGAAAAATAAAATTGGCATTGAAAGCACATATAGGTTAAGCTGAAAATTATATCACGTGGTTTAGTTAATTATAAAGTATGAACATATATATATATATATATATATATATATATATATATATATTAATACAATTAATTATTACAATAATAGGAAGAACATGTGTTGGAGTGGATTTCTACAAAGATACTTATCGATTATTGTATCATATTGTCTTATTTCTATATAATTTTATATATTTTTATGATTCTATGCGGTGAGAATCTGAACTAAGTAGGGTGTGAAAGAATAGGAAAGATTGGGGATTTGGTTTTTACTAAGTGAAAAAGTAGAAATTTAAGGATTTGTGACTTCTGTCGACATATTTTAAACAATTTTAGGAATTAATTTGAATCGCTTTAAAATCGATGCAACATCAAATGCCCACATGACATGTCATGTGTCACATAACAATTGACCTAACGTGATACATCAGCAAAATAATAATGATTGCACAATTTTATTTGGCCATGGAATAAAGTAAATGATGAAATACAATTCCAAAAATTAAAAAATTAATTTCAAAATTTGATAGAGTAAAGTTGATAATCTCAAGACTAAATGAACTTTTATTTTCTATTATATATGCGTGTGTGCACATGCGCTATATATATATATATATATATATAGAGGTTTAATTAATTCTTCAATTCCTATAGTTTCACCAAATTTTTAATTGAGTCCATACATTTTAAAAGTTTTCAATCAGGTCCCTATAATATATTAAATTTTTCGATCAGGTCGCTACCGTTATAAAAAAAATAGAATATTCCATTTCTATCTCACTGTTCACATACAATAGGGACTTGAAAATTATTATACACTATAAGGACTTAATTAAAAATTAGAGACCTGAAGAATAATTAAACCTTCAAAATATACATTTTACTTTCTTTTAATACATTTTATTAAAGTACTGACCTATATGTCCAGTACTCCAGGGTCTGCTTTCTTCTTGCCACGGTTACAAAGCTTTTGTTGCTGGTAACAGCCTTATCATGACCCGACCAAAAAATAAGTAGAAACTGTATCATTACGTAATGATGCAAGTTTATGAGATCGTTAAAAATAAATAAATAAAGGCTTCGATGGTTTATCACAAGAAATAAGGGGAATTTTGTTATGTTAGTAAGGATTATGCAACTTTCCAATAATAATAATCTTCTTGCCCAACCCCTGTCATACTAGTTATTTTAAAATTTTATTTCGTATTTATATTACTGAAATACTTTTGAAGTATTTATATACAATATTAAATATAATAGTTGTAAGATAAAAGTAAGTTACAGGCTAATAGAAGAATATACTAAAGTGGTATAATAAAAGTGGCATGAAAATTAAAGAGTGTATTTGAATAATCAGTTGATAATCTAAAATTATTTTTTAAAATAAAAATTGTTTTGAAACAAGTTGATATGTTTGGGTTAAAAAGAGACAAATAAAATTATAAATAAATAATATGATCGTGTCTGGCATGTGTTGTATGAATTTATTAATATTTTGTGATAATTATTTTCAATAAAAATATTTTTAAAAGAATTTGTGATAATAATAAAATTTGAATTTAATTATTTAACATGATTAACTTATTTGAATGTAATTATTAGGATAGCAATTAAATAATAATTTATTTTGATAATAAGTACTTGAAAATATTTTACTTATTTGATCATATTATTAGGAGAGAAATAATACTTTTTTTACTTATTATTTTAGAAAATGAAATAAAATAATTTTTCTTTTGTTTATTTTGAGCACTCAATGTGTAGATATTTTTTTTACTTTAATCAAATGTATTAAAAGGAAGTAAAATGCATATTTTGAAGGTTTAATTATTATTCAGATCTCTAATTTTTAATTAAATCCTTATAGTGTATAAGAATTTTTAATTAGATCCCTGCCATATGTGAACAGTGAGATGGAAATAGAATATTCTATTTTTTATAATTGCAGGACCTAATTGAAAAATCTAATATACTATAGGGACCCAATTGAAAACTTTTAAAATATAGGGACCAAATTAAAAATTCGATGAAACTATAAGGATTGACAGATTAATTAAATCATATATATATATATATATATATATATATATATATATATATATGTATATATATATTTTAGGAAGCTTTGAAACACTTACTATTTTAGGAAATAGCGAATTAGAATCAAGAAAAAATATACAATAAATATTCAATAATCATGCAACCAACTAAGAATGATTCATATTTCTTCTATCATTATTTATTCTACGGCTAATTTCAAATTTCAATTAATGATGTTTTATTTTGTTTGTACAATTTTCAAATGATGTTAACAATTAGTAAGAATAAACCCAATTTAAATTATTTATTCTTTTTATAAAAATGTTATTACAATTCGATCGGCCATTCATTTTGCACATTTATATTTCTTAGATTATATATTATAAGTTTTGGTATATAATCATATAAAAAAAAAGTATTCGTATATAAGGCCAAATGTACTCTAAAGTAATAATTATTTTAATTTTGAATTATATCTTAGGAATATGATTTAATATTTTCTTTAAATTTGTAGGTATCATATATGCTGAAATTAATATTAATATATCTCATTTTAATCATAGTAAATTTAAGATTGGGTTAATTAATTTTATAATAAGATAAATTTTTATTTCTTTGTATATTACGTATCATTTTATTCTAAATTTACGTTTGGGTTTCGGATTTATTTTTAACAAGTCAAAAATTGATTAATAAATTTATGTATCATTTTATTATTTTATATCAAAGTGGGTTTAAAAACCATATACTTTTTTCATTTACGTTTGAATAGATTGATCTTATACACGTGAAGACTTGATTCTATATTATGTATAGGTTTTTGTTTTAACAAATGAGATATAATTATATATTTAAAAATATTAATTTTATAATCAATAAAAAATAGTTATCAATTATTATCTTATATTTCTATCACAGAAATATATAACTGGTTGGGTATTTGAGCAGATTTCTTACTATTGTTTGCTAATTATTTTTAATTTAAAATAAAAATAACTTAACTAACAAATTTATATTTTGTCATTTATGAGAAGCACAAATTATACATTTACATTACCAAAACCCCTCAATCACTTCACTTTTATTTCAAATTTTCCCAAACTTTTTCTTGTCGGTCCGCGTTCTTCTCTTCTCTTCTCTTTCTTCTTTCATTCTTCCTCTTCCTCCTTTCCTTCTTCCATCTTCCATTCTTTCTCTTCCTCTTTTGCCTTTTCCTTCTTCTTTTTCTTCCATCTGTCCTATCCAGCTTTTTCATAATTCCTTTAAAATATGTCTTTTTTCCTCTCCCAATCACCACGAACTCAATGAATGTTCTTCCTCCTATTTAGAACCCTTGCTACTACTCCATAGTGTGTCTCCACCCATAGCTAGTTCATGCATTGCCACTGGCCAACCAGAATGTCGACTACAAAACCTGTCAATGCTGCAACACCTCAACAAGGATGATTTTGCCATTAAGAAGCTCCATTTGTAGGATAAGAGTGTGTTTGATTTGCATATTTCTCATTTTCATTTTCATAGAAAATGGAAAATGAAGTGAAAACACGTTTGGCTTGAGTTTAGTTAAAAATATTTTCAGCAAACGTTTTAAAAAACATGTGAAAATACGAAAACGATAGATCCTTGTTTTCTCCATTTTTCTATCAAAACACTAAAAATGGAAACAGAAAGAATGAAAACATGGTGACACTATTGTAATATTAAAGCAAGTCTCTTCTCTCCTCTCTCAAAAGCTTTCAACATTCACATAGAGGGAGCTGTCTCTTACCCACCCCTTTCCTTTTGTCATTTCCAGCAACAATAACCAGATCTATCAGCCACCACGCCAACGCCACGAGCTGAAGTCCCACGAACTATGGAAGTCTGCTAACCTCCACTGCTGCTGAAAACAGGGCAGAAGAAAGGTGGTGAGAGGGCGGTCAAGCGTGCAGCGGGAAGGGCCAACGATAGAGCTCCAATTAGGCCCCCGGCAGAGCTCGTGTTTTGCAGTGGCGGCATTCCAGCTCAGGGAAGACAGCGACAACATCAATTAGAGCGGAGGCCGCGATGCTTTCATGGTGGGTGATGGCATCGGTGGCTACGATCCACTGGGCCAGCCTTCGTGGAGGTGCTGGCGGGGCAGTGCTGAGCGGAATGCAGTTACAAATAGGGGAGGAGTAGCAACGGTAGATGTTCGCCATGGCTGAGAAGGAAGATGGCTAGGATGGTTGAGGTGCAATTGATCTGGGAAAAACTGAAAAGCCAAAAAAAAATAAAAATGTCTTCTTTTGGATCTAAGTTCTTCTTCTTCTTGTCACCGCCATTGTTGTTGTTGTAGTGCTCGTCATTCTGCCTGGGTTCTAGTTCACCGTCATTCGTGGGTTCTGGATGTTCCATTTCTTTTTTGGCTCTTTCTCAAGTTATGGGTGTGATGAAATGGTGAGTCACATGATCTTTTTGGGATTTTTGGTTGATAGTATGATTAAGGGTATTTTGGAATGGTGGAGGGTGATAGTGTTGCAAGCTAGTGGGTTGGGTTGAGGTGGTGATGACCGATAGCAACAGATTATGTGGAAGGAAGAAGAAGCAAGTAGCGTTTCCATGTAAAATCAATTTCTAAATCGGATCTACTTTATAAAAATAGGCAAACTAAATATATTTTTATTGTTTTTACTTTATGAAAAATAGAATCTATTTTTGGAAACCAAATACATTTCTTAATTTTGAAAATCTGAAAATAAAAATCCTTTTTCAAAAAATAAAAAAAATAAAAACAGAAAATATTTTCACAAACCAAACACACCCTAAGTTTCTTTTCTTTTCATTTCCATTTACAATCTTATACATCATCTTTTTTTTTATTGCTCTTTTGATTGGTATGAATCTATATTTTGTAATTTTTGTTCTTATAATAATCTGACGCTCTTAACTAAACCTAACTATTTTACAAATTTTCTTACACAATTTTCTTAGAATCCTACAAATTATTATTGTTGTGTTATGTGTATTTGTCTGTAGATTAATACCAGTGCTCAATTTAGATTTCAATTTCAATTACACTTAACTTCTTGTACCTCTTACCTTTAAACAGGAAGAATAGGAAGGAATCTTCAAGCAAAGGCCAACAACATAGAAGTGATTGATCCTTAAGGAAATTAGGTAGATAGATGGAGTTTTGTTTAAGGTAGATATCCATTACTTTTTGCTTTCTAAGGTTTATATAAATTAATCATATCTTATTAATATGTTTTTTTTATCTTATATATTGCATAGGCTATTGATGAAACAATGTGTTATATTACTTTCTCACTTATGACCATCTAAGAGGCAATTTAATTGATTTGCCAATTTAATTCTTCTCTTGGTGTTAGAATAATCTACTTATAAGAGATTAGTGAACAATGAATAATGAACTACTTGCATTTGGATGGTGCAAGTTAATTGATTCCCAAAGGTTGGAAAGTTTTCTTATTAAATATGCTTATGATTTGTGTTCATGGGATCATTTTAAATGCTTTTCTCGTATTGATTGATTGCTGTATAATAGATAGTATCTAGACAATTTGTAATTGCTTCAAATGATTTATGGTTTATCTACAAAGTTGGATCTGTTGGGGCAAATGATGTTGTTTGATGTAAAGAATGCATTGATTGATCCATAGTAGAATGTTTCACATGTGGAGGGATTATTAGTAAGATTTTTTTTCATATTTTGGTTACTGATCTGCTTAC
The DNA here is from genome assembly GCA_031216105.1 of Dalbergia cultrata. Taxonomy (NCBI): domain Eukaryota; kingdom Viridiplantae; phylum Streptophyta; class Magnoliopsida; order Fabales; family Fabaceae; genus Dalbergia; species Dalbergia cultrata. Next base: position 3,397,629 of record CM062353.1, on the reverse strand, counting down.
TGGAATTCATAACATTGAAGAACTAAGTTTACTTTTGTGCTTTTCATATAGAACAAGGGCAATTGAGGTTAAAACTAAGAGTTTCAGCATTGAGATTGAAGCTAATGAAAACTATATTCTATCAAGAATTTTGAATGTCTAGAGATAAATATTGGGGTTTTATCTTTTTGTTGTCACTATATCCAAGTATTTCTTCTATGTACACTCTATTGTTATTAATTGGATACATTGCATTTTTTCATATCATTCCTGTAGGGGAATTGACTTTATTGTAACAAGTGAATTAATATGTATTTGCGTGCCTATCAATTCACATTTTTTAAAAAAATTAAAATTTATTTATTTATTATATATATTTTTAAATTTATTATTGTTTTAACACTTTTTATAACTTCCTTCAAATGTTTTAACTTTCCTTAACTTTTATATTGTTGACATTTTGGGAAATTAGAAATTTGGACATCAAAAGATAGTCAAAAGGGAGGAATTCTCTTTATATATAATATAGATAATAAACATTTTTTTTACCTTGACACCAAGACCCAAAACAAGTGATAATAAACATGTCAATATACAAGTAATGAGTTACTTACTATATAATTATTATCAATTTATATATTTTTTATTTTTAATATAATAAATTATCATGATTTGTTACCATCAAATATATATTACATTCCATCATTTTGTACCAATATATTTTAATAATTTTATGCACTGTATTAATCTTTAATTAAAACTTATTTCACATATTTAATCTTAAATATGAACATATGATTAAATGATCCATGCTTTACATGGGTTCTGCACTTGTGTGTGTCCGTGTATATATATATCCAAGAATTTCTATAATCTGTGCTACATTGATTTATTGGGAAAATGTGAGACGTGTTAAACTTGAGCAGAAAAATCTAATGACAGTAAATATTGAAAGAGTAAAGATAGGGAGCTGAGAAGAGAAGGGTGAGTGACTAGCTTAGGTGGTGACCCCTGTATTCCTTCCCGGGTCAGAGCCAAAGATCTGCCTGGAAAATTCGCTTTGACTTGGACATGGAAGGAGAGTGAGTCTTCGTAGCCAGTCAGAAGGAGAAATAAAACACGCACACACATGGATATTAACTAAGACAAGTTAACCATTCGATTCAATCTACCATATTCAGCTCTTTCAGACTGCGTCCTTTGAATTTCTTCTAATCCCACCCCACTTGCTCCTTCCGTCTCGGGAAAGTTCCCTGCACTGGAAAAAGCAGGTCCTCAATTTCCACGCCCATGGCTCCACTGTTTCAGCTTTCAACCGGTGAGGTAATTGTTGACTCTGCCTCTTTTCTTTGTTGGTTGCTCACAACATGTCAATGGTGTCTCCAGTCTCCCAAATTGTTTGCTAGGACCCCTCCTAACAAAGAGCCTTTCTTGATTTGTCATGCACCTTGATTAACTAGTCAGAGCTTTTGTTACAATTAACTGCAGCTTCTCTGTGGGTATTTTCTAACTACATGTTTTTTTTCCCCCTTTTCTTTCTTTGCTTTTTTTAATGATGTTTGTCTTATCAAAAGGGTAGGGAGGGCATGCTTTACAATTGAAGAACTTCTCTCGGATGGCTTGATTACTCTGTGCTCGGGAGCTGAGAAAATGTTAATGGAGAACAAAGATAACTGAAAAGCGTGCGGCATTATTTTGCATCCGAGAGGGAGGGGGGATCACTAAGTCAAGTCAACTTATGACTTTGCACAGATGGATTGATTCCTTTTTTCAAAATTGATGGTATGCTAGGCGTCTTTATGGTGCCAGATAATAATAGTGTAGGTTGGAAGAGATGACCATATATTTAGGCAAAGCAAATGTCTTCAACTATTGCTCTCTTTGTGAAATTTAGGTTCCTGATTCGTTTTTTTTTCTTTTTTGAATGATAGTCAATTCAATCTCATTTGTTCTTTTCAACAATGAATCTTGGCAAGATGGCAGGTTCGGAGTCCTTTGCCTGTACTGGAGTAAAAAATAATAATAACATTCAAAATGAAACTGACTTATTTTTCAGCAGGTGGAATAATTTTCAGTAATTTGTTCAAAATTTTGTGTGATTTCTTCATCTACAATACAACAAACCAACTGGAGATATAAAGCACATTTTCAGACAAATTTATGATATGAGTTTATCATTATTAACATGTAGAAAAATCATGAGTAACTGATTTTGTGACATTCTTTTATTGATATCAGGTGTAGGTGTTTGGAATTGAATTAAGAAGGCTATGGAAGCATTCATTAATCAGAAGTGGGGAAAATTTCAGCAACCTTTCCGTCGACATAAGTTGGTGTTAATGTTTAATGGGAAAAGAAGGGATTTCATTTCCTAGCCTAACTGTATCAAAAGATGATGGTGCTAGATGTATTGACTTCTGGTCCTACTACAGAAGCCATTTCTCAAATTATAGATACCATTGGTGAGTTTGTAATTTATGCTAGTGATGTCCTTGTGAAGAAGGATAGTTTTAAGGAACTTGCAGCTTACTTGGAAAGAGTTGCACCCATCTTAAAAGAATTGAGGAAAGAAAAAGTCAGTGATTCTAAGACATTCAACAATGCCATTGAGATTCTGAACCGTGAAGTAAAAGATGCAAAGCAACTGGTCGAAGAATGCTGTAAGAAGAGCCGGGTATATCTCCTAATGAACTGCAGATCCATTGTTAAGCGTTTGCAAAACCACTCAAGTGAGATCAGCAAGGCGATTGGTCTTCTTCCTTTGGCCACTAAAGGTCTTTCCGATGGAATCATTGAAGAAATTGAAAAGCTATGTGAGAATATGCGAGCAGCTGAGTTTAAGGCAGCCATAGCAGAAGAAGAGATTTTAGAGAAAATCGAGTCGGGGATACAGGGAAAGAATGTTGATCGCTCCTATGCAAATAATTTGCTGGTTCTCATTGCTGAGGCTGTTGGGATTACAAATGAGAGGTCGACAATGAAGAAGGAAATTGAAGAGTTCAAGAGTGAAATCGAAAATGCCCGGCTAAGGAAGGACCTGGCTGAAGCCATACAAATGGATCAGATCATTGCTTTGTTGGAAAGGGCTGATGTAGCCTCATCACCTAGGGAAAAGGAACTCAAGTACTTTGCCAAACGCAAATCTTTGGGTAGTCTACCCTTGGATCCTTTAGGGTCTTTTTATTGCCCCATTACGCAGGATGTCATGGTTGACCCTGTAGAAACTTCATCTGGGCAAACATTTGAGAGAAGTGCAATAGAGAAGTGGTTTGCAGAAGGAAACCAATTGTGTCCTCTGACCATGACTCCGTTAGACACATCAATTTTGAGACCCAACAAAACCTTGAAACAATCAATAGAAGAATGGAAAGATAGAAATACAATGATTACAATTGCTTCATTGAAAGAAAAAATCCAATCAGGAGATGGTGAGGAAGTACTGCATTGTCTGGAAACTCTTCAAAAATTGTGTGAACAAAAGGAACAGCACAGAGAATGGGTGATACTGGAGAATTGCATACCTGTGCTAATCCAAATTCTTAATGTTAAAAACCGTGATGTTAGGAATAATGCCCTTGTCATCCTTTGCATGCTGGCTAAGGATAGTGAAGATGCTAAGGTACTTACTGGGCAACGTTTGACAAATCTTTGAATTTTTTATATTCCTTTTATTTCTATTCCAATAGGGTGTATAGCAGCCTGGCGACATTCAAAACTCAATTTTCTAAAGATATATTGATCACTGAGAGCTACAGTTTTGGATAAAATAAATTTATTCTGGACATTTGACTAAAAGTAATTCAAACAATGAAATTAACCTATAATTGGAAGTGATCTGGTTACATCAAAGGACGGGCCTAATGTAGAAATTTAATAAGATAGAGGTTCCTCATGCAATAATTTAATATGTAATACAGATACCTCCCTGAAAAAATTGTTTTAAATACATATTTTCTGCTAAAAGCAGTGTCATTGTTTACATATATTTGATATAGATGGACATTTTGACCAATGCATCAAGCAATAGAATTGGTTCAGTAGATGCGTCTCTCTCCGGGCACCAAAAGTGAAACCTCAAAATAGATTGGTTAGGGCCTTCACAGTCACAGAAGTTAGAAAACACTATCTAACTATTATGAATTATAGAGATTATCAACACACTTTTATCTAGAATTCCTCTTCTTTGAAGCGTTCACACCTTCTCTTCTTTAAAAGTTGCTTTTTTAGTCTAGAATTAAGTGCAACTTCATAGACATTGTCCCCTAACCCTGAAGATTTTGCAGGAAAGAATTGCAAAGGTTGATAATGCAATTGAGACTATTGTGCATTCTCTTGGACGCCGTTTGGGGGAAAGGAAGTTGGCAGTGGGCTTACTGCTGGAACTCTCCGAATATGATTTGTTAAGAGAATACATTGGAAAAGTTCAAGGTTGCATACTACTATTGGTGACAATGTCTAGTGGTGATGATAATCAATCTGCCAGAGATGCAACAGAGCTGCTGGAAAAGCTTTCATACTCTGACCAGAATGTTATACAGATGGCAAAGGCAAATTATTTCAAGCACTTATTGCAGCGTCTCTCCACAGGTTTATTCTTTACCTACAATTTTGAATCAATGTATCATTATTAATTGCAGCTTCTTTATGCTACAGTGGTTGATGCACTATCATCTATTGAATTTCGAAGTGCAAATTAATCTCTTTTGAAATTCATCATCTCATACCAAAGATAACTAGTGTCTGACATATTGAAATTCACTTATGCAATGTTGAAGAGAACCTGCTTAATCACATTTAGAGTTTATGTGATTTCTTTAAGAAGTAAATATTGAAGTTGAAATTTTCAAGTAGCAAACCTCGTATTCTAATCTTAGGTTTTCTAAATCTTCGATTAGCTGTTTAAAGAATGTTTTTGAGGAACTGCATAAGTCTCATTTATGTAGGGACACTGTAATTATCTGAATCCTGGCTACCAAAAAAACCAGCACTGGGGTGATGAACAAGCCTTCACCGACCACCATAACCTGCTTTTCTCTGTATACAGGATCAGATGATGTGAAGATGATTATGGCCAAAACTTTAGCAGAAATGGAGTTAACTGACCATAATAAGGAGTCCTTGTTTGACAGTGGTGTACTTGCTCCTCTTCTTCATTTGGTCTTACATAATGATGTTCAGGTGAAAATAGTGGCCCTGAAAGCTCTTAGGAATCTGTCCAGTTTAAATAAAAATGGACTCGAAATGATTCGACAAGGTGCAACACGTCCATTACTTGACATTCTTTTCCAGCACAGCATTCCATCCTCAAATTTGCGGGAACATGTTGCCCCAATGATTATGCAGCTTGCTGCATCAACAATCTCTCAAGATGCCCAGATACCAGTTTCACTACTAGAACATGATGAGGACGTTTTTCGCCTTTTCTCTCTGATTAGCTACCCTGTGCCTGATGTGTGGGAATACACTATTCAGACTTTTTATGCCTTGTGCCAGTCGCCCTCAGCTTCATTTATTAGGACCAAGCTAAGAGAGGTATGCTTCTAACTGTTGCTAAATGTACTTCTCACAGCCAGAAATGTTTTTTCCCTGAAATGCTAATGCCTAAAAAAAGTTTCTAGTCTTCAATAAAGGCAAAGCAGGCATGTCTGAAATATTTAGGCATCACCATTTAGGTTTTGATGGATTACAAATATCTAACATTTACCAAAAAAGTAAAAAGACCTGATTTATATATTAGTCATTCGTACCCATTCTTTCAGTCCATTGCAACTCCTGCACATTTGACGATAGGCAATGAGTCACATTGTAGGTTCAATAGATATCAAGCCTTCACGTGAAAGTGTGGCTTTCTACTAAATAAAGACAACCCAACCCTGCAGAGTCTACCCATACTAATTATATATGCTAGCAAGCATCATGGATTTTAAGCATCGTGGTTCATGAATCATAGTTTCAAGCGCTAAGCAAATATTCATAATGACTCACCATCAAAATTGTGGTTCATATTTCCTCAATTCCTAGAATCCTCATTCTTTAATATTAGTATGCTATGACTGGTGCCTGATGGCTGACAGTGTTAGAATTTGCAACTTCTGAAACTTTCCTCCCTAACGGTGATCAGTATGGAATGATTTTGTCATGTTACTTTTGACTACAGATGAACATTGAACTACCTGACACCAACTAGCTGCAAAACAAGTATCAGGAGAATTGCTTTTCCTCCCCCACTACTGGTGTCAAAGTATTTTTGGCATTGCTCTTTTGAGCTTTTGTGTAGTTTATACATTTCTAATAAAGGTGTCTTGAGTTATTAGAAACAATTTCTCTGGTGTTTTCCATGTGAGAAGTTTATTGTATTGGGAAGCAGAATTTACAAATTTATATCATCTATGCACGATATTGCGTTGACCATTTAAGATTTACTTCTCTTTTATAGCTGGCATTGCTGTTGGCTGAGCTAGTGCCGCATAGATTGCTTTTCTTTAGACCTTATACTGGCTATAGAACCATGCCTTATACCAACACATGGTGAACTAGAGACCAACATCTCGACATTAGATTTTAAGCTAGCTCACTACTATCTAGGGACCATCATCTCAACATTAGGGGCTGTGTGCTTTTAGTTTTCAGTTTTCGGTTTTCAGTTTCAGTTTTCAGGAAATTGTGAAGGAAAAACTGAAAACTGAAAATTGTAGTTTTAAGAATTTTCAGTATTTCCTTCACAAAATCTGGAAAACTGAAAGCAAACAGCCCCTTAGATTTTAAACTGACTCACTACTATCCGTTCTTCATACTATCACTTGTTATAGTTGTCCGTACCAATATATTGAAACTATTTTTATCAGATTTTGTCAACTGATAATCTACTATTAGCTAAACTATTCATCTTATGTACAGTGCCTAGCTGTTCAAGTATTGGTTAAGTTGTTTGAGAATGAAAACCTAAAACTACGAGCAAGTGCAGTAAAGCTTCTTTCTTGCCTAGTAGAAGGTTGTGATGAAGCCATCATACTCGAGAATGTGAATCAGAAGTGCATTGAGACTTTACTTAGAATCCTGAAATCGCCATCCGATGAAGAGGAAATTGTCTCTGCTATGGGAATAATATGCTGTCTACCAGAAATTAACCAGATTACTCAATGGCTTTTGGATGCTGGTGCACTGCCAATCATTTATAACTACATCCAAGAACGGAAGGACAAAGATCTTCAAAAGAGTAAGTTGGTGGAGAATTCTGTTGGTGCCTTGCATCGTTTTATAGTCCCAACAAACTTGGAGTGGCAAAAGAGAGCAGCAGAAACTGGGATTATAAGTGTTCTAGTACAGTTGCTGCAGAGTGGAACCACGTTAACAAAAAAACGTGCAGCATTGTCACTTTCTCAATTTTCTAAAAGTTCAAATGGGCTGAGCAGGCCATTGCCAAAGCGCAAGGGACTTTGGTGCTTCTCAGCCCCGGCAGCAAAAAGTGGATGCCCAGTTCATGGGGGACTATGCACTGTCAAATCATCATTTTGCCTTCTGGAGGCTGATGCAGTGAGACCACTAGCAAACACTCTCGCGGAATCTGATCCTGAAGTTTGTGAGGCTGCTTTAGATGCTCTATTAACTTTAATTGAAGCTGAAAAACTTCAGAGTGGTAGTAAGGTTCTTGCAGAAGCAAAGGCCATACCGCTAATAATAAGATTCATTGGTTCCCCTTCTCCTGGATTGCAGGAAAAGTCTCTGCGTGCCTTGGAAAGGATTTTTCGGCTAGTGGAATTCAAACAGATGTATGGAGCCTCAGCTCAAATGCCTCTAGTTGACTTAACTCAGCGGGGTAATGGTAGTATGAGATCCCTGGCAGCTCAAATATTGGCACATTTGAATGTGCTCCATGATCAATCTTCATATTTCTAAAAATGTTGTCAAATTCATGTACTGATGAGCTGAGTAGCTAACCCTGAGGTACAACCTTCCCTTGATAATTTAACTGTGCATGACATCCATGGTTGCAAACTTCAAACTTGGACAGGAAATGGGACTCTTTCACAGAGAAAATTGCTTTCATCTGTGCAATAGCATGATGTGGTTCCTCCTGCCGGAAGAACTTTGCATTATGCTATTGACACTGGTAATCATGTGAGCAAGGTTTGCAGCATTGTTTCTCATGGAGAATCAAATTGATCTTGTACCAAAATTGTCTTCATCCAATTTGGGCTGTTGGCATGTAGAGGCTAGGACCACCATTGGACATGAAGGGATTTGTTTGGGGCTTATATTAAACGCCTCAAATAGCTTGTACATTTGAGGATTGATTGGATTGTATTGTTAAGTTGTGTAAAATATGTATTAAATAAGTTTCTTTTCTCGGACAGTTGTATTCTTTGCTATTAGAACTCATTGTGATTCATCTTATATTGTGAAAAGGATATCAAAATTTGACATAGCTTGAAACTCAGATTTCTCATCTCGTCAGCATGTGGAATGTTTTCCCAAAGCAGCTGTAAAAATATTAAAATTCTGATTTTTGAAAAAAATAAATGTGTTTGATCGTAATTTTAATTATGCTGGTCTAACTTCTAACGTTGTATGAGCTGTCTATCATGAGTAGTTATGAATCTTGACAATCTTCGGTCGGGAGAGTCAGAGATTTTATGGACTTTTCCTTCTAAATTGTAAAAGAGACAGCACTGTTACATCATGACTAGTCGTAGCATACACGTCGTTAGAGTACGTATTCATAATCTTGTAATTTGACCAAAATTATGCCGACAATCAAAATTGAGTGCAGTTTTTTTATTAAATTAAAAACATAAGTAATTAGTTTTGTTAGAAACTATTTTAGTACACACCTATCCGTTAGATTAAATACTTATTTTTAAACAGACTAATAACTATTAATTTGACCAAATTTTTGTAAGGCTCCTCTATTGTTAACTCGTGCCTCTCTCAATGAGATTAACAGTGTTTTTGAATAAAATGACTTCGTTTAAAATGCCTACAATAAAACCATATAAAGGAATGTCAATTATAAACGGAAGTCGATTTATGTCATTATTATGAGAAGTTGACGACTTCAATGCCAGCCGGTCTTTTTGGTCAGTACTTGAATGTTAAATTCATAAATCAAAGATAAAGAACATCACTTTCACTTTGGCTTTCTGGCCATAATAACTACAGCTTGTAAAGGATAATGATAAAACCAAGCCTCTTCCAGAGCAAAGCAAGGGCTGGAAAGTCATGGACTCATGGTCAGCGGAGACTAGAGCTTTCGGTTCCTATGGGAAGAGAAGCTCCTTTAGACAATTCAACTCAGCCTGCCATTTCTACCCATCCCAAACTTCATGCCACTGTCAAACTCAAAGGGTCTTCTTATTTGGCTGCATATGTGGTTAGATAGAGTAGTTCTTGAAACTTCTTGTTTAGACCCTTTTAACTCAATAAGTAGTTCTCTTTCTGACAAAAAACAAGGCGTAACTGAACAAAATCTCTAAATTAGAGTTACTATTATGATATCATTAATAGTGATTAGTGACAATTTCTTTCTTTCTATAAAACATTCCTACAGGCTAAAGAATAACTTTATCAAAGAATTTGGTTTGGTAGTCCCATTCATTATACAAAGTGCTTTTAAGTAGTGGGCATAATCCTGAGCTAAGGTTTTGTCATGCTACTTTCTCCTTTGTCATCCTCCTTTGACTCCTTACCAGTAATTTTAGTACCTCATCAATAAGAATAACAGGTGCTGATATTAGAATGACCATTAACCACTCATTCGAACCAAGTGGAACAACACCAAACACATCTGCAAGGAATGGGACATAGAGTATGAGACAATGGAGTCCAAGTGATATTGACATGGCTACCAAAAGCAAAGGGTTCCTCCAAGGTGGCATTTTACAAAGGCTATTCTCTTCGGAGAGTGCATTCAAAGAACTGAATATCTCAATTGTCACCAAGACACAGAGAGACAGTCATGGCCTTCACTTTGCCAACTGAAAAATAGTCACATGGATTTGAAAATGTGATCAAGCGATCCCCACCAACCTCAAATGCAGAGACAGTGAAATTAGACCATGAATGGCACTCTCCCCAGTTGAGAAGCTGAGACAGTTCCATAATTGTGTGCCCATCGCTCACAAGATTGATGCCAAGAAAAGATGTTTGGGTGTACCACAAGACAAAAATGCCCACTGTTGCAATTCCCACATAGGATCCAATTACCTGCCATGAGCATTAGTATGAACATCATGTGATATATTGAGATAATTCCTTTGTTCTGGAAAATACTTTCCTGCAAGCTGAAGAGACTTGAAAAGACATACTAGATAACGGAAAAGAACCCAACAATTTACGAGAGCATCATCACTTCGGCGAGGTGGCTTTCGCATGATATCAACATCAGCAGGGTTAAAACCAAGAGCTGTTGCAGGTGGACCATCAGTTACCAAGTTCACCCACAGAAGTTGCACAGGTGTCATACATTCTGGAATCCCCAGTGCAGCAGTCAAGAATATAGATATTACTTCTCCAACATTTGATGATATCATGTACCTGAAGATTGAGTAAATGTAAGCCTTGCTGTAGATCAAACAAATCATCTAAGTTTAAGAGGCATACCTGATAAATGCTTTCATGTTATTGTAGATAGAGCGACCCTCAGCAACAGCGGAAACAATGGTACTAAAGTTGTCATCTGCAAGCACCATATCTGAAGCTTCTCTTGCTACCTATAATATTTAGTAGACAAGTTTAGACATAATCAAATAAAAATAAACTTTAATTTTTAGTCAGTATGAAGTTCACACCGATGTCTCTGACAGGTATACAACTATACTCCTGAAATTGACAAATTGTTTAGTTCATGATAAATGATAATACTTACGTAAATGCAACAATGGGAGTGAAGGAAAGAAGAGAGTGAATTGTTAATCACATAAAACAAAGGTGCACCTTACTACAGCAACAGGCACCTTACCTCTGCTCCAGTTATTCCCATTGCAATCCCTATCTCAGCAAGTTTGAGTGCAGGTGCATCATTCACACCATCTCCCGTCATTGCAACAATCTCCCCCATTTCTTTCAGTAACCTCACAATTTCTTGCTTGTGTCTAGGCTCAGCTCGAGAGAAAACCTTGCTGCCAGGTCTTGACAACATTTTAACTTGTTCTGAATGAGAAAGGGACATGAATTCCTTACCAGTCAGACTTTGCCCTATAATATCCCGATCTTTAGAAAACAGTTTGATTTCCTGACAAATAGCCTCTGCTGTGGACTTATTATCTCCCGTTATTATCATAACTCTAATGCCGGCTTCCTTACAGTCCTCAATAGCTTCATGAACTTCCTCACGTGGGGGGTCCTGACAAGTATATTGATAAATTAATATCCTCAAAAAGATGCAAGATAAATCAGTGAATGATTGAGAGGCATGATAAAACATGTAGCATAAACTTACTCTTAGACCAACAACACCAACAAAAATTAGATCGCTTTCAATGGATGAGTAGCAAGCTGGATCAAGCAATTTCTTGTGAGCAGGATGACTCTCTGAATAATAGTTTGAAAATTGGCCTAAGTCATCCTTGTATGCCAATCCCAAACAGCGCAAATCCCTTTGAACTCATTTCTAGGAGTCTTCTAAGAAGTAGTTCTCTACATGGCTCATCTATTGGAACTAGAGATCCATCAGCAAGTTGAACATGTATACTAGGCTCCATTAAACTCTCAACAGCACCCTGTAATTGAATTATGTTAGAATTTAAGAAGAAAAGCTCATGAAATCCGGTATCAAAAGATGTTCATAGTTTCTGAATAGTGAATACTGATCAAGGAACATGGAACTGACTTTTGGCTTACATTTAGAATGTCTCAAGGTGTGGGAAACCACACAAAATTGAAGAATCAGTTAGACAAAAATAGAATAGAGTATTGATATTTGAAAGATGTATAATACACTAGACAAGACTATCCCTGTCAAAATTTGAATCAGTAACAATTCGATCAGGCAGCATAACCTGCTGCTCCATCGAAGTCTGAAATACATTTTTCTGAATGATGATACACCAGTGGTTTATTTAAGATCCAATTTCAATGAATATTTTAAGTTCAGCAGTCAACTTCCTGTACAAAATGTGCTTCTATTAACTGAATGATCATTTCTTTTATGGTAAAATCCAATCTGACGATAAAGCATAAGGTAACTCACCTTGACAAGGAGTCGATTTTGGCCATTTGGTTCACGCACAATAACACTCATTGACTTCCGAATGCGATCAAACTCCAATGTAGCTACTCTTTTGGATCTTCTACCCCACCATTGACAACAGCCTGTACAAGCAAAAATTAAATACTATATTGTTATTCCAAACACAATGCAATTCATTTTTCCTCCATTATGTCCATTGCTGACCTAACTTCAGGTTGCTGCAATCAATCAAGTTGTTTGAAGCAAGTTTTGTATCACGAACTTTGTTCCTTTCCTTCATATCTGGAACTCCCATCTTTTCAACCAAAACTTTAAGAGCTGCTTCGGTGGGCAAACCTATAGCTCGAAAAATGTGACCATCAAAATAAATCCCAGCATCATTACAAACAGCGCATATTGCTGCTATCACTCGCAAGTTGACATCCATGTTATAGCAAGACCAATCAACAATTCCCCCATCCTTGGGATTATAAGTTGTTCCTTCAACACAGATGACTCGAGAAGCAGTGGTTTTCCCTCCCATACTAAAGAACTCTGTCACTGACATCTGATTTGTTGTCAAAGTCCCAGTTTTATCTGAACATATTACAGGTGTACATCCCAAAGTTTCTACGCTTGGAAGCTTTCGCACAATTGCATTTTTTTGAGCCATTTTCCTTGTACCAAGGGCTAAACAAGTTGTGATAACAGCAGGTAGACCTTCTAGGATTGCAGCCACAGCAAGTGCTACAGCAATTTTAAAATAGTATGTGCACTTCTCAAAGGAAAAATGGATGTTTGAGGGCCACCCATCCACAACATCCCAAGAAAGCAAATTTTTGTAGTTAATAACCCACACAATAAGGCAAACTATCCCAATTGCTGTGGTAAGCCTACCGCCAAATTCATCGAGCTTCTTCTTCAGAGGAGTGTCACTGTCCTGCAAAGAGGCCTCATGTATTTGCACCTGTATCTTTCCAATTTCAGTGTTCATTCCGGTAGTAATAACAATGCAAAGACAGCTCCCATTGACAACTGTGGTGCTTGCAAAAACCATATTTTCTTTGGCCTGCATCTCACAGTCATCCAAGAAAATAGGGTTAGTGCCTTTGAGGACAGGCATTGCTTCTCCAGTTAATGAGCTCTGCTCAACTCGCAATGTTGAGGTTTTCAAAGATGCAACTCTCATATCAGCAGGGACTTTATCTCCAGCATGCAATTCCACAATGTCACCAGGAACAAGCTCTCGTGCAGGCAAACTAGGCACAAAACGCCCATCCCTTAACACTTTTCCAGATTCGCACTGCAACTCCTTGAGAGCGTCAAGTGCCTTTTCAGCATTTTTCTCTTGCCAGACTCCAACACTTGCATTAAGAACTAAAATCAGGATAATCACAAGTGGCTCCACATAAGCTTCAAGTCCAGTTTCCCCAGATTCAGTTCCATGCAAGTAAGCCAAAATAAATGATATGGAGGCTGCAATCAAAAGTATCTTCACCAGCATGTCATCGAATTGTTCTGATACTAGTTTCCACAAGGGCTTCCCCTCCTTCTCTCTGGATAGCTCATTCCAACCATACCTGTCACGCCGCTCCTCAACCTCGCGAGTACTCAGCTCCTCAACCTCGCGAGTACTCAGACCCTTGTCCAGGTTCACATCATACTCTTTCAAGCACTGCTCAACAGACCATGCCCATGCAGGGAACGGTTTTTCCTCCATGGGAATTTTCATTTGCGTGTTGAATTTCACAACCGAAAGAATAAACCAATAGATAAACAGCTATATATGGTCGCAAGCACGCCAGTTATCAGACAAATCATGCAGCCAGATTTAGAAAAACAACAACTGTAAACTATCTCAGAGTAAGATGTACGCATTGCTCATGTTAAATACACACCAAGATAATGCAACTGAAAGAGGACCGATGGGAAATCGAAATTAAAAGCGAATGAGTCATTAAGGCTTTGTGGAAGAGACTAAAAACCTGAACTAAACAACTGTTTATGCGACAAATTAAATCCTTCCCCTAACCACGGAAGAAAGGAATAAAAGGAGTACAAGAAGGAAGAAGCACGACTGACTGGCAATAAATTCGATAAAATTAAACCTCCCAAATCCTCGTGAGTTAAGAGGACTACATCATTTTATCGGGAAAAAAAAAAGAAAATAAATTAAAGGCGAACACGACATAGAGAGAGAGAGTTAAAGAGGAAGAAAAGGCGAAGCGTTAAAAGGAGGAGACAAGATAGGTGGAAGGAACTGAAGGGTGTTAGCTTGGAAACAAAGCAAAATGCAGGCGGGCGAGGCCTTGAAATAGAATCTGTGCGGCGTGAGAACTGAGCAAGGACTAACTAGTCTAGTCTAGTTCAGCCTTTGAATGAGTGAGTGAGTGAATGAATGAAAGGCGTTGCTTGCTGACTTTACCTTCTAGAATTAAGAAGAAAGCAAGGAAGAAAAAAAGAAAGAGAGACAGAGAGAGAGATGGTGACCGGTCTTATGTATACTGGGGACTCAACAATCAACGTCAACCTGTTGGGTTGGGTTGTTGTCGCTGTTGGATCCGGCGGGTATAGTGAGATAGAAAGAAAGGACACAAAGGACAGACACTACGAGCGAATGAGAACTTGGAATCAGAATTTGCTTTTCTCCCTCAGTAGTAGTGCTCCTGCTCCAGTCCAGTCAGTTGCTTTTTTCAAAACTCTTCAACTCAGAATAGAAACTCTCTCTCTCTCTCTCTCTCTCTCTGACTTCTTTTTTAAAAGTGGAGTGGACCCGACCCGACCAAAGCCCGCTTCCAAATTTATGCCATCCTTACCTTAGTTGAGAATTTGACTTCTACAACATCTGTTACTAACATATACAATTACTAATTATATATATAGTATCAATCAAAAACCATACAATAGTAGTAGGAGTAACATTTAATCATTTGTATTTGTGATAAGTAACATTAACATTCCTCACCAAAAATAAATGAATAAATTGAGTCTTTTTTAACCGGGTATGATATAATTAAAAACTTAACAAACAATAAATACTACACCTAGGTAAAATAAAAATACCGTTACGATCAAAACGAAAATTAAAACAGGGAGGACGCTTCTCGTAGGTTGTAACAATGAGAAGTCAACAACAATACTGACAAGTAAGGAAGCATGGTGCTTGGCTGTTAGACCACGTGTTGATGTTACTATTATGGTATCTTATGCTGTGTAGCAATGCTTGTTTAATTATATCTTCAATTGCTTAATAGGTAAAAAGCTGTTTGTTGACGCTGCAAATTTGTAGAACAAAACAATATTTTATATCTGCCTTGGGCTTTGGGCTTGTTATCATTTAGAATTAGAGTCCCCAGATCATGTCCTTCTTTTATTATGAAAGCCGAGTGGGACCTTGTAAGGCCCACTTCGGCTCCTTTACTTTCCTTTTTTATTCTTTTCTTACGCTCTGTTGTTGCTCTTTATTTCTAATTTTTCCCGTTCTAATATGTGTTAGCTCTATCTAACTCATGTATAGTCCTTACCAAAAAAAAAAACTCATGTATAGTCACTTTGTCAGATGTAATATTTTCAGTAGTATATTATTATTGCTATACTATTATTTCTTGAGTTCAAGTTTCTCGCTGTGGAGCCTTACATGTGACTTCCTCTGATGCTTGTTTTTCTTTATTTTATGTTAGGCATACTTAAAGTTGCATGTTCCGAACTAAAGGATATGCGGTGTTTGAAATCCAAAAATTAAACCCCTTCTAGTCGAAGGTATATAGAATACTTAGGAGGGTTCTACGGTGGAGAAAGGTGACTTTGGATCCAGATGATTTCATAAATAAGTAACACACATGGGGCATAATTAGAAATATAAAATAATGTGCAAATGATCTTTCTGGGATAGAATTAGAAATCCTGAACCCAAGGTTGAGTCTGACATAATGGTACATGAATCAGCACCATTTGCACACAAAGGTATGGTAGCTGCCTCCTAGAACTGCTATTCCCTATCTGCGATCGTTCTTATGGTACCTAAAGCAAAAAAGTGCAGAAATCGCCAAAACAACATCAATAACCACACCTATGGAGATCCGACTCCTCCCTCATCTCTCCCTCTTTCGCCTCTTCTGCTACTCGTTATTGCTATTGATCATCCAATCCAGTGAAAGACCTGTCAAAAGGGTGTATTACTCACACAACAAATCATATCAAAACACATGGCCACTAGTAATAATAGCTTTACGCGTGGTGCTTGGTTCATTATATTTGAATTTGAAGCGGTCAATCGAAGGCTTATACTCTTAAATTTTAAAGTCAATCACACAAAAAGAAAAAAAAAATGAGAAGTCTTCTGAAGTACATAGCACCCCAGAGAAAGAAAAAAGTCTCTGATTGCAACTTGAAGATCAAAGCTTGACCTTGGCATTACATTGTTGAATTGAATAACCAAGCACACAGGATAAGAATAAATTTACCATTACACACGTTACCACTCATCATGTACATCCAATAGTCAAATCCATAAAAATCACTATCACACAGAAAAAATAAAAAATAATGCATACATTTCTTTGCGAAGACCCCAAAAAGCAAGGCAGCAAATTTTTTTTTCCAAAACTGATGCAAATGCAATTCAATCCTTTGCATCAAGCTGAAATGTATAAATCTTCAAACTTGATCTGGCTTTTCTATTCATTCAATCTTATAGGGATAAAAGGAAGTATGAAAAAAGAGAGCTAGATCAGAATGATGAAGAAAGGTTCAACCCTACAAATGACATCCAAAATTAGATTAATGTGTGCATTTGATCAAACAAGTGCATATTTAAAAAAAGAAATGAAAATGGGAACACCTATGCTATGCACTTAAGCAGCCACAAAAAGACACAAAGCAACACGTTCCTGGAACAGTGGCAGACAGATCAAAACAACGTTTCTTCCCTGGCGAGCTTTACATGCATATCGTCGTTGTCCTCTGAGATCTCTCTCAAATAAGTTCTCTTCGTCTCTAGGAATTTTTACCGAAATAAAATGAAAAAAAAAATGATTTATGGATATCAATTGAAAAACTTTTAATACATATTTAAACCATCTTAATATACATGTGAATACATATGGAATCCTTGCGTATTCAAAATGTGCATGAATACGCCATGGTCCTAATATATTTATACTCATTTTAAATACGCAGTGGCCCAAACATATTTATACCCATTTTGAAAATTGGAAAACAATTATACTTGATTACACTATTCCCAAATGCTATGGGTATTGTAAAAACATCTAGCAAATCTGTTTGTAAGGACCTATCTGCTCTACTATTTTGTTCTGCAACTCTAAAACACTAATAGATGGACTAACCGTCACACCAAGAGATTTCTAACTATAGAATGTCATTCATTTATTTATTGTATTTTCAATTTTTTCATCATGATAAACAAGTATGAAATACTCAGCCATTTTTTTTACAAAAATAGAACTAATGACACTGAGTTTGTTAACTGGGGCGAGCTTGTGGTTATATAGCAAAGCAGAAAACATACAAGGGAAACGCTAGAGTCTTTTGTGTAATCAATCAAAACACGAATACGTTAGAACCCCTCATGTATTTTATATGAACATAAATACACTAACGATAAATGTGTTAGGCCCTTAGCATATTCACACGCATAAAATAACAATTCAGATTGGTACCAAATCATCTTTAGTTTATATTGGTACATAATGATTTTTTTTTGGCTTATATGTGTAAAAAAGCCTTGTCTCTCTTGCCTTCAGATATGGCTTTCTCAACGGATCTAAATTTCTCCTCCGTCAATGTCGTTCCCAGCAACCATCGCGACCGCCATCTCCTTCGTCTCTAATTTGGCTCTTTCAGATCTAGTCTACTCGCGTTTAGTGGTTGCGCTCCTCCTCGTCATAATCTCAGATCCGGCCGCGTCCACCACCATCTCCGTTCGTGACGCCGTCCTTTATGGTTTTCGGTAGTCTGTGGGTGACGTTCTTTATCAGTGCATTGAGTTCTTTGTCTCCTCATTTGGATGTCTGCACACCAAATACAGCGGCTCACTTCCCCTCACAGTGCGTAGAAAAATAGCAAGTCTTTGCTGTTAGTGTTGACATCCGGCGGTGAAGGGGTGGTCCACGGTGAAGGTGAAGAGGAGGGGAGGTGCTATGCAAAAGTCATTAACCTAACTAATAGGATATAAAATTAAATGTGGGGCAGAATAAAATTCACAACTTTTTATTTCGACATCCTAGTGGGTAATTTTTGTAATATTAACAACAATCTAACCTATTATAATTATAGTCATCAGACCTATTTTTTAATAGATTAGATTATTGGACCACCTCGATTCAAACTTATTTTTCTCCACCATAGAACCACCTAGAATACTTATTGATTGACATTAGAAAATCTCCAACATGAGGTGGATTGTACTAGGTCTATGCTTTTCATGCCTCGGTCCCCGATCTCCTTATGCTTTTGCTGAAATGCTCATGTGGTCGGACTCGGGCCTTCTATGGTGGCTAGTTATCCTTGTTCTCTTTAGGTTTAGTTTTCTTTTTTTTTTCATTTTTTAATCCACCTTTCACCCAATTAATGGTGTATTTTCATCTTCGTGTTTAATAAGTTGTTTTGATAGCATAGTACAGATCAAAGACTTATGTTTTGGAGCCTTGTGATCGCAAATAATTGTGCTTATATAAGACAATAATAGATTGACAACTGCTATGTATTAAGTGGATATTGGCCCTGTCTTTTTATGAGGCAACTAACCTATTTTTTATGACATATGGTTGTCTTCAAGTATTGATCCAATGTGTACCATATGGCATGCTATCGGGATATGAATTTGGCTACCACCGTGTTTGATAAATTTAGATATTATTGTGTTCACCTCCTTCTCAACTCTAATAATTTACAATTAATATGTTTGTTTCTATATAGTCATAGTATAATATTTTATGGTGTTCCATATAGATAAGAGATAAAACGCGTTTGCCTTTGCATTCATGAGGATTTGTAGTGTGAAATGATGATGACCATGTTATTAAGTATGAACATTTTATTACAACCGAATAATCTTCTTTGATTAATTTTTTATGTCCAAAATCCAAACTAAGAAAGAGGAAAAACTTTAGGATTTGTTTGACTTGAATTTTCAATTCCCAATGCTTATTTTTAGTTTTCAATATTTTCTTCAGAAGATCCTGAAAATTAAAAAACTACAAATAAAAAAATAAATATTAAAAATTGAAACCGATCATATCCTAAAATAACTTTGTCAAGAAGAACAACAATTTTATTTTTGGTCGTAAGAACAACAATATAGGCCAAGTAAAATGAACTACTTTTCAGGCTGGTAAAAAGAAGGGGCGGGGGAGTGGAAACAGAAATGAAGGCCCAAAGGTTCCATATGACTGTAGAATTTTCTGATGGGCTGGCCTACAATAGCTTAAAAATTAATAATATAGTCCACCGAAAAACAAATAAAAGGTTAGGGTTTTTTTCAATATATAAATCAGAGCACACGCCACTCACCTGCTCGTGTGCTTTACTTTTGGTTGTTGGTTCTTCTCCCCGTATCCTTTTCCAGTAACCCCAAAAAAAAATCTTAGCTTTTCAGGTACTCGCTGATATTCGAATTCGTAATTTCTCGCTTAGAGAGCGAGTTATTAGGGTTAGGATTATGACATTTCTCGGTTTTGTGTTTTCTGCTTCATCCGTCGTTGATTCTGACTGGTCTTCTTCGTTCTTTTCTATCTTTTTTTCCCCACAAAGAAAGGGGTTTGGTTTTTGAAGGTGAAGGATGAGGCCGGTTTTCGTTGGGAACTTCGAGTACGATACCCGTCAGTCAGAGCTTGAACGCTTGTTCGCCAAGTATGGCAGGATTGAGCGCGTCGACATGAAATCTGGTAATTCTTACTATTATTTATATCTAGGGTTTTGATCCGTCTCTTTTATTTTTCTTGCTTTTGCTTGCTGCGTGATCACCCCGCCAATTTCACTGGTCTTTTAGATATTCACGGCTTGTAAATGTCGACATTTTTGGACTCGTTGTTGATAGTAAATATTTCACTTATAAATTATAAATAGTATTTTGTAATTAAATAATGATGTTATTCATCTAACCTGATTGCTACTGAAAAAATAGCGTATATATTTTATGTGGGCATAATGCTGCTTTTTGTGGGTTGAAAGCTTGTTCCTAATTACTGTAATCCTGCTGGAAAATAAATGGACCCAGAAAGTTGAAATGTCTGTAGAGCAAAGCAATCCATCGTTTTTTTAAGTGTTTGTTTTGACGCAGGAACTTGTACTAAGGGAAAATATGCTTTGATGAGCTTCTATGTTTTTTGGAAGGAA
This sequence comes from Dalbergia cultrata, assembly GCA_031216105.1. NCBI lineage: Eukaryota > Viridiplantae > Streptophyta > Magnoliopsida > Fabales > Fabaceae > Dalbergia > Dalbergia cultrata. The sequence goes on along the minus strand of CM062353.1, from coordinate 3,377,126 downwards.
ACCTTTCCTGCTTGTCTGCTCTCCTTCTTCCACCCACAGACAGCATCATCTCCATTTTCTCTCCTGATCATCTGTTACTAACCTCATCGCCCAACCATTTCCATGCCATGCTTAGCTACAGTGAATATAGGGGTTCAATGAAATTCTGTCATGCCATGCCTTCTATTACTGTACTGAATGCACCCCTGCTGTCTGAAATCTGAATGGAGAAGCATGCTTGGCAATGACATTCGCAATCTCAGATCTCAATTTTGGATTTAAACCATTTAATTGCAATCATCATTTTCTTCATCATTCAACGCCTCTACAGCTTCATCTGCATCAGCCCTCACATATATGCAGGTGTTGTATTCCTTTGTTCCTGAGAGGGAACTTGATTCCTTGATTCGGATGATGTACTGCCAGCCACGGATAACGTGTTTTCTTTGATAACTGTTGATTTTTGTTTTCATGTCTCTGATATTAGTTCCTTTGTTTCAGGTTTTGCTTTTGTCTACTTTGAGGATGAGCGAGATGCAGAAGATGCAATTCGTGCACTTGACAATTTTCCATTTGGTTATGAGAAGCGAAGATTGTCTGTGGAGTGGGCTAGGGTATGATAGTATCCTCATTATCATGTTCTAGTTGCATTTACCTTGTCTTATTCAGATTACGAGTGCAGACAGTGTACCACCTGGGATTAATGAGAGGGTTTTCTACCTGTTTTGTTCAGGGTGAACGTGGCCGCCATCGCGATGGATCAAGGGCAAACCAGAAGCCCACAAAAACCCTGTTTGTGATTAATTTTGACCCAATTCGTACCAGAGTTCGTGATATAGAAAGACACTTTGAACCTTATGGGAAAGTTCTTCATGTTCGAATTCGTCGTAACTTTGCATTTGTACAGTTTGAAACACAAGAAGATGCTACTAAAGCTCTCGAGTGTACACATATGAGGTCAGTGATGAGGTTCTAAATATCACTTGTTAAAATTCTGAGATTTCTTATGTTGCCCGGTATGCACAAAATGATGAATTTGTGATCTCATTGTGCCTGCAGTAAAATACTGGACAGGGTGGTGTCTGTTGAGTATGCGCTGAGGGATGATGATGAAAAGGGTGACAGGTATTATGACAGTCCTAGAAGAGGGGGTTATGGTAGATCACCCAGTCCAGTTTATAGGAGGCGATCAAGTCCTGACTATGGACGTCCACGCAGCCCTGTGTATGATAGGTACAATGGACCATCCAATGACAGGCGCAAGAGCCCCGATTATGTTAGGCCAAGGAGCCCCAATTATGGTGGCAGGCACAGGAGTCCTGAATATGGCAGATATCGCAGGTATTGTATTGTATCCATTAGTCAATTTAATTTATTATTGCTGCATTTGCTTTTTTATTGTTTTCTCAACCTCCCTTATATGTTATGTTTTTCACTTTTTCTATCTCCAGTCGTTCACCAATTCGGAGGTCAAGAACTTAAGAGCAATGCTTGTTCTTGGGGTGTGAAGCAGGCTGCAATGGCACAATGATACTTGGGTGTTGGAATAGCTTGTCGTACATCATGTAGGAGAGGTTTCTTTTCAAATTTTAATGTTTGGCTTCTACTAATTAATTGTGTAGTATTTAGGACTAATTCTGCTATTATAGGACCTGAATATAACCTATCTTAAGGTAAGAATCGTTAATACATGTTGTAGGGACCTCGCGTCTTGCTAAGACTGCAATTAATTTTATAGTTTATAAGTTATGGGGTTGAATTTGCGCTTGGCAATGAATTATAACCAAAAGTTTGCAATTTTGATAAGAAAAAAAAAAAAAAAGAGGAAGAGAGAAAGAAGAGAGGAAAGGTTGTGTTCCGGGCCCATATTTCAAGCGAGCTCCTTGTGTTCCAGAATCCCCTTCTCTTGCAGAGAGAGGATCAACTATGCATACAACGACGCAGTTTGAACATAAATGATCTGTCAATTATCGGGTAAAAATTGGCGTTCCATTCTGGACTACAGGAATTGAAGCAATTCAAACAACAGCGATTGACGCATACATGTTTGCGGGCATCATTAAACAAATCTCGCTGATTAAATACTAAAGAAAAATAGTAAAAAAGGGTTTGCACTTTTCTATTGACCAATTATTAATTATCGTCCTCTTGAGGGCTCGCGCCGGGGTGCAGATGTTTTATCCATTGCCCCTATGACAAACCTGGTGAGACCAAAACCGGGTATTCTACTATTGTTTTGTTTAGTATAATCCTCAGTTGTTACTTGTAAACGATGGCCATGACGGGGAAATATTTAATTGTTAGATTTAAATATGTTTTTAGTCTTTTATATATTATTTTGTTTTGATTCTTCTAATTTTATTTTGTTCTTGCTCTAGTCTTTTTTCTTTGTCATTTTCTTTGTTTATGTTTTTGTCCCTATTTTTCTAAATTTTTGACTCGATAAACATTTTTAGTATGTATTTAATTGTTATAAATGTTGATATGCTTTTCCCTTTACATTTCTTTTGAAATCTATAAATATCATTATTCAGCATCTAATTTAAATGGAAACGACAAAAATATAATCATATAAAAAGGAGACCAAAATCAAAATAAAATTTTAGATGGCCAAAACCAAAATAACTCACGTTTATACGGACTAGAAATATATCTAAATCTATACTTTTGTTGTGTGCATTTGTTTAGGCTTAACTTTCCTGATTAACGATATAAATTTACACTTTAAGATTACATGAAATTTGAACATTAAAGGATATATTTTTTCATATATTTGAATATTTCTTCCTGCGATTAAAACCAATGCAAAAATAAGAAAAGCAAAGCTCCAATATTAATTAGACTATATTTTACAAATTATTAAGGATTAATATAACCTAAAATTTCCTTGAAAATATTAAAGAGAGACTAACTTTTTCTACTTTTTGACGGACCACAAAATGTTTTTTTATTATTTAATTTGTTCAGTGTTATATTTTTTGAGGACTGGGTTGGGGGTTATTATTATGTTATATACATGATATTAATTAATCTTTGAAAACTAAAAAATCTATTATTATTTTTAAGAAAATAAAAAAAATAATGCGAGTTTGAACCAGGGTTGAGTCATGGCTTGGACTATCTGAAAATGCTCTAAGTCTAATTTCTTAGAAAATAAACTTGTCAAAATTAACTCCAGGCTGGGACCAGTTAATCCAGCATGACCAAATCTTAACACTGATGATCAATCTGGCTTTGGCATAAAAGAAATTAGAGCCTAAACCCAACACAACTAGATGCTTCTTGCCACTGCTGCCATCACTTACACTGATGCTCACCACTCTGGATTGCCTTTCTGATTTGAGTAGACTGACTATTGGTTTGGGACAAGACTCACCCAATATAAATGTGCGTGATAAAGACTAGACTATCAAATGCTTCCTTTTTGTATCCTTAGTGAGCTAGAAATAAAATGTAAGAAACAAATATATGTAACTTGCCTCCTTGTACCAAACTTATACATATAACAGCTCACTGAACAGATTCATTTCAATATGTTTAAATTCATTTTAGAACATCAGAAAGCACTCAAGGATAATAAGTACCTCAAGCGAAGACACCCTTGAAAAATACAGATGAGGTTCTTCTACTTAGATGACATAAAATAAATAAATATACATGTTGTTGTTCAACTCACAACTGATTACAATAAGGGTCGAGTAGTTAACTTGATGGTTTGGTGAGCTCTTGTTCAATTGCTTTGTGAAGCCAGGCCTCAGCATCTTGCATCATCCCAGGGCTAAGCCTCACCATAAGGATGCAAAACTCAGTCTCATTCAGCTTCCCATCACCATCAACATCGCCCTGTCTGACCATAGCCTCAGCATCCTCTTTGCTCATCCCATTTATGCCCAAAAGAGCTGAGTTCCTCCTCAGGCTCTCAGCTGTGATCAGACCCTTTTCTGGGTCTGCAAGGAGCTTGAAACCCCCACAAAGCTCAGACACAAAGGCCTCCACATCAAGCTTCTCTGCCATCACTGGCAGCAAGTCCTCAAACACTGCTTCAGTTGCTGTTTCTCTTGCTGCTCGGTTGCTTTCCATTGTTCTTGGAAGAGAAAGGAAACTTACTATTCTTCTACTTGTGAACCGTGAAAAGAAATTATAGTGGAAGAAGAAAGCGAATTTGGAAGACTAGCTCGAATGTAACAGTGAGCTATAACTGAGAATTCGTTAGGACAAATGGCCTTTATAGAGATGTACAAGTCTTTTGCTTTTTGGTTTTTGGGAATAAGAAATCTCATGGTACTTAACGGTGTCAGCTGGTTCAGCTTTTGTTTTTGATCTCAACCGTCTGTTAGAAGAGCTAAATTCTTAATGGGTCCTACCCATTAGAAATTATTCTCGCGCACTTATTGTATGAAGGGATAAGATGGGTGATTAGTCATCTTCAAGGTCATCTTTCAGGAATTGAAGCATTGTAAATTGTAAAATTATATATTAAGACTAGGAATTAAGAAGGTTTGTGTACAAATATCAGAGTCTATGTTGACTATATATTATGAACTGTTGAGGCGGATTCTTAATGAAGTTCACACAGGATAAATATAGAAGCCTAGTAACTCATTTAATAGTATATGCTCAAAATGATGATTTAAGTTATATATTAGCAGGATCAAGGAACTGGGGTTCGTGCAGTGTGAGGTGAATATCGGATAAGATTGGTTTATCACAGGTATATACGTTCCATTTTTTTTCCTCCCTTCATCTATATAATTATGCTTTGATTGTTTTGGCACACATAAAATCTATATCTATTTGTGATGGCTTCTTGGAAGGTGCCCTTGGTGGGGAACGAGGGATACTCTGGTTAAAACGTGACTATCTTCGGCGGGAATTGTTTGAGAGTTTGGCTTCCATGAAACTTCCTCTTGTCCTTCTCTCTGTCAAATTTTGGTATTATGCGTCCTCGTGTCTTCTTGTCAATCAAACAGGTGTTTGTCAAAGAATAATATTATGTGTACAATAAAATTGCATATAAATATATATCACACATCTTATTATCATTAAATATGATAAGTGCTCCCCACTCATCCCACTTATTTATCACATCTAATGATTGATAAGGTATGTGATATGTATTTATTGTTCAATTTTATTAAACGTATAAATGTTATAATAGCTCGTATCTTTTGTTAAGCCAGACAAAAGCGGCTTCCTTTTAACATGGGACTTTATCTAATCACCAATTCACCATACTTTTCTTATGTCTTTTATGAAACAATTAATCGCAAAACTGGTTTTCATCTTTGGTTTGTGGATTGTTAGGTCCTTGTCGTACCGCAGCCACTTAGGCCACCTCTTATTGGACAGAAAAAGACATACTTCGTCTTAATTTGATTTTGATCATGGTTATATTGAAGTGATATATATTGAAACTATCAGGTAATAAATATTTATATGAGAAATGATATACAACTAAAAAGAATTGTCTGAAATTTTTGGTTAGATGAAATAAAGTAGTATATATATAACACTAAGGCTGCATTAACTCATTCAATACTTAGTATATATGCTAATCTTTTTAGCAAATAGTTTCACACAAAAATTATGACTCTTTAGCATTTTCCAGTATTCATTGGATATTGCATAATTCATATACTTTGGATCTCGACATATTATAATTTATAGCTTAGTCAAGGCCACGGGACCTTATCCGTAGAAACCACACTATGAGTAGTCTAAGAATGTCCTATTATATTTTCGCTCTGAGATTCCTTATCTAATCTTACCGCCGTGATCGACCCATGAGGAGCTATCGAGCAGTCCCGAAACAATTTATCTTCTCTTGAAAAGATTTCCATTCTTTTAAGCTTGATGGTCTTGCAGTTAGGATGTTTATAAATTATAATCGATCTCAAAATATTAAACTTTGTTCATAAGAAATATCCTCTTATATAAATCCTATTTGGATATGGAGTTGGAAACATGCTAACTAGTGGATCTGACGAGTTTCTTGAGATGGTATTGTCACGGACGATGGTCAATTTTCTAGCAAAAATCACCCGTTGGAAGCAATATACTATTCTATTTCCACACCAAAGACAAGAAGGTGCAAGTTATAAAAGATAATGCCAAGTTGCAGTGGGTTACTTCCAAATTTATTATGCCTTTATTGAGTGATTGACCAAGTCGTTTGTAAAGATGATCTCATTTGCTCAATTATTACTGCCTAAACTAATAATATTTCTGATTCTATGCTTAGTAAAGCACCAAAAGTGGTTACTAATTTATTAGACCCCGAATCGTGTTCACAATTAATTTCTATGAAGAAAACATTCTTAGTGAAGCACAATAGGTCTTGAATTTAAGCATAAGATCAATGCTCCGGATTTGATCTCAGCTAATTCCCACTGTCCACCACCAAAACAAACCTCAAACCAAAGAAAAATGGTCAAGTTTTGCCACTATAAAGCCTTCATGTCTATCATAATTAATGGCACGGCTAGCTGTCATCACACACAGGAAAAACCAAGACAAATTTGCTATTGGAGCCAGAATACAAATCATGTGCTATATGTCGTCATTATTATCATGTTGTTGAGAAGTCATTTTCCAATGCCTAAGACAAATATAAACCATAGTCAGTGTTTTTTTGGTAGTGAACTACAGTCGGGGGAGGGGTTAACTGATTATTATGCAACTCAATCCCATACAATCGTATGATTTCTTACATATAGCAGACACTGTATTTATTTCCAAAGCAATGTTATCATTGATAACTGGCAACGTCTTTTCATAAGAGAAAGAGCTCAAATCCAATTGTTAACTAGATACTTTAAAAATTTCAGGATAGAAACAATAACAGTGGGAACATGGAAGGCAAAGTCAGAACACTGAAGTTGTTGATTACAACATTTGACTAGAAACATACTGCACAAATAAGATGCTTCAGCAGGGAGCATGGAATCTATTCTTCTAAACTCAGACAGGTTGGAAAAGGGTGCCACTCCTGTGAGATTATCAAATCCTCTTGTATAAAAATCATAAATAAATAAATATTAGAGTCGTTGCTGATTTTGGGCTCCACAAACTAATTACTGTTACTATTATTTTATGTATATTCCAAAAACTACTTGGAGAACGTTTAAGATACGCTGGCTTAGTTAACGGGTGTTTTTGAAAATGTGTAGAATGTCTGCTAGTTTGTTAAAATGTTCGATTCCATGAATAGCCGCCAGGTCAATGTCATTCAATGCAGACAAAATTAAGCTGCATATTAATCAGAGATTACAAATTAATTTGCTAAGGAGCAGAAAAATAATCACTTAAAAAGTTTGTGCTTTTGTGTTGTGTACGCTACTGTGAACTGGCATAGAAAATTGGATATGATGACTATAGAAATAGTATTTATCAAAAGAATATTCGTTTGTGACGTATGTTTAACTTATACAGAAATTGATGTTCAGGTGTGAAAATTTTATAAACCTCTTCAAGTGTAAGTTTTTACTGCAGAGTTTTTTTAAATACTAATAGTGATGATGTTATCAGAACACTTAAGAAGGAAGTTAAATTAAGTGTTTCTTAAAAAAATTTCTATATATTTAACACATAAATCAGAATGTTCAATCAAATATCTCCTGTTATGGCAGAAGATCTTGTCACGAGTAAGTCAGAACTATTTTCAGAAATGAACAACCAAAAGACAATGTGAATATTTGGTTTTAGTATGCTAATCAAAGAATGATTTTGTCAAGAATAGAATAGGAAATGTTTAGTCAAATAGTTTCTTTGGATTTCACATAATCTTATTGAATCTTACGTCTCAATAGATTTCAATAATACTTGTATTTTGTAAAAATGAAGATTTAAAAGCAGATTCTATAATACAAATTATTTTCACAATCAGTTTTGAGGAAACACTTGATTAAATCATTAAGCTTCAATTTCTTGAAAAACATATGCAAAATTATATATGACAGATATGTAATATAAGAGGGAAGGGATAGTAAGATTGAAGACAAGTATTTTGTACTGGTTCGAATCTCTAACTTAGATCCTACATCTAGTCCTCACCCTCCAGGTGAGTATATCCACTATCAATTTACACAACCGGTATAATAACATTGAGTATTATTTTCCTAATCTTCTCCAAGCTCTACACAAGTAGTCTTTTCAATGAGCCTCTCCAAACTCAACTCAAGTAGTGTTTTCAATGAGTCTCTTCAAGCTCAATCAACTAGTTTAAATCTCAACAGATAAAACTTTACAATATCAGTTTTTGAATAAACATTTTGCTGTTTCACTCTCAAGAATATAACACTCAATACAACAGCTATATAAGGACTCTCAGAACAGTATACTAACAACAATGATAAACTGAGAGAAGAGGAAAATGGACTGGTTTGAAATTCGAATTTGCAAGAGTATATAGCTTCGGTTTCTCTTTCTTTCCTCTTTGTTTGAATGTCTTCCAAGATCACCTTTATAGGAGGATGAGTATTTGACCGTTTGATGAAGCTTGGAGAGATCAAACATATCTCTTCTGATGCAGTCTTCTCGTCTTGGTGAAGAAGACTGCTCTTCCTTTTTGTCTTTATTGTTGTGCAGTCTAGACATATAACTAGAAAGGAAATGAACGTTGAGCACTAGGAAAGAGGTCTTGATATAGTTGCTTTTCAGCCTTTCTGATAGGATAGTAGCAGCACACACTTCTTATTCGCTTTAGCAAGCAAAACATTCTTGGATTCAAAGTTTGCCATTCTTGGCAAACCCTTTTCTGCACACAATTTTTCTTTTCTGCTTCTTGCACAAATGTGCTAAGGTGCCAGCTAACATTATTGGTTTTCTCAAAGCAAAATCCATTTGTGCAACACATAATAATAAGAAATGGAGCTGAAAATACTCAACACACGTATTAGCAAGTTCACTCAGGATTAATAAATTTAATCAAGTTAGGAGTAGTATGATTACCTACAGTGTTTTGTCATCACATAAGGATACATAAACCAACATGTGAAAATTAGCATATGATTAATATAAGGGAAATGATAATTATACTCATAAAATGTGAGATATCATGTCGACTCACACACCATTTACCATTAAATGTGGTGTAGACTCTATTTGAATGGAGTTCATGTCCCATCCAATGATGAATAAGATATGAATCGGTACGATATTTCATATCCTATAAATATAAATAACACTACTCTTAATGTTGAGGATAATCGATGAACTTGTCATTTAGTGCAACTGATGCATATGATATTTTCTGGCAGTACAAGATTTCTTGCCACGTATTCAACACATAATTCAGCAGACGGCAGTGATATTTTCAAACAGACGGCATCAATCCACATGCTAAAACTAATTTCATTAGCTCTGCGGTCGATATTTATAGATGCATATGATATTTTCTGGCAGTATATCCATTTATACATGTGGGACAATAGTACATGTGCCGTCTATCTGCTTAATTGAGACCCGCAATTTGTCCATTTCTCTAGCTAATCAAATTTATACTACATTTTTCGAGAGAATGAGGCTCTCAAAATGAAAGTTTCTGTTTGATTAATAAATAAGGGCTGACTCCATATTAACCTTTTCTGTGTAAGTTCACAGCACAAGAAGCGTCCTCTGATAGTTGCCAGTATTTCTGAACAAGGCAAACGAATTCATCATTTTCTCAAATAATCGTTTGTACAGTATGAACCAAGGTCAGTTTTTACCTGTTCACATTATAAAAGATACACTTTTAACAACTTATTCGTTGAATTTTCCCTTTTCTGATCAAGCAACAAGTGAAAGAAAATCACAATTATCCTAATGCTGCCTTTATGGAACTCCCCTGTGAACAATTGAGGACCAAAATGGCTTGTACCAAAATCTGCCTGCTACCCTTTGAACTAGACAATCTTGAACTTCTCTAGTATGAATTTTCCTTCTTTGTACTTCTGTGTTTCCTCATAAGCTTTTATGTACTTCCAACCCAGCTCCTCTCCACAATCAGAGCAATACACATCAGCAATTGCATGAAGACCAGTGATAAGCTGCCTATCCTCCTTAGGACCAACATTAATGTTCATGGCGTGAGAGAACAGAAAAGCTCTTCCATTGCTAGCCTGTTAATTATAATCCTTGAAAATCTTTGGTTAAAAAGAAGTCATTGATCACCCCCATTTTCAATAGCAAAAGAGAAAAAGAACATTGAATCATGTATCCATACAAGTTTGTTATATAGCTTGAAGTGGTTCACTTTATATCAGTTCAACAGATCAAAATGATCTCAGGGTTCTAATTGAGTCAAATGGATGAGCCATATCTACCAGTCCAGGAATATTATAGCATAAAAGTGGATAAAGTGCCCAAAAAAAGAAAGAAAAAAAGGAAGAAAAAACTAACCTGGAAGTCTTTAGATATGATATCATCATGGTAAGCAACGTGGTTGTGGCACTTAAAGCAGCAGTATGCCCTTGATCCCACGAAATCCACCATTGAAGACTTTGCCTGCTATGCTCCACCTCCACCTTTGGTTTAACACAGCAGCAATAAATGTACAAAGGGAAAAAACATAGTTTGGTCAAAATCTGAATTTATAATTGAACTTTGAGCCCGTGACCAAACTTCTTTTGACAGAATGCTGTAATGTAAATTACAGCCTGTGACTGAGTGATGGGTATGATTTGTCAAACTCAAATGTATAGGAAGCAGCCTGGGCCTGAGGCTGAAATGGAACAACTGTTCTCAATCAAACTCCGTGACGTCAATTATTGAGAAATTATTTGAAGAAAAGATTATGACTAAGATCGGTCGCATGCCTTACACAGTGTTTGGAAAGTTATTAGTAGAAGCATTTGAATTCAACTCTATACCATTTGGATTGAATTCAATTTATTTGGAATAAACCTTTTAAATTATGTAATTGAATTGAATAATGTGACTACAATAAAATGAATTATGTGTCTTGACTATTTTACCCATTCTTCTCCTCGTTCCCTTGCTCCCGCTATTCCGTACTTTTCCTCGTCCCTTATGTCATCAATTCATCTCTGCCCTCTTCTCTCTTTTGTTTTCACTTAACAACAAAAGTCAACAACCTCTCTCTCTCTCTCTCTCTCTCTCTCTCTCTCTCGTTAGTACGTATCAACAACTCAACAAGTTGTGAAACCGGTTGGGAACAGAGTTGTTGCCGATGCTGAAGAGCCAAAAGGGAAGAAGGAGAACGTGAAGAAGGCACAGAAGCGACCACCAAAGGAAGCGCCAAAACGATGCAGTGGGGGTGGCTGGCGGTGGTGGCACTACTGTAGCAGAGGGTAGGCGGCGATGGTAGTAGAGGGATCGAGAAGCGTTGTTTCTGTTTGTGGAGTAGTGGGTAATTTGGGAATTCTAACTTCTCTTGAATTGAATTTAAGAGGTTTCAAACACATTGTTAGTAAATAAGATTCCAAAAGAGACGGATAAGACTTGTTAAGAAAGAGCCACAGAAGGGGCTGTTTGGAGATTTAGAACTTAGAAGAGAGGCAGATTAGTTTGGTCAGAAAATGATGCGATCACTTATAATAGCCGTTTTGTTTTGCTTGAAGAGCGTGATCTTTCTTTTGGCAGCAACCCAAAGCGTAAAACCAAAACCTATGATGAAATAATGATAAGTTAAAAAAATTTCACAAATTAATTGAAGATTCTAGTGTTTCCATTCTTCAACATTATTTTCTTCTAATTTAAAATGTGATTTAATTGAAATATATTGACAGTGTAAATCAATTTTATACATTCATTTAATCATATAATGACACATAAGTAAATAGGATTAATTTCAACCCCACTACTTGAAACTTAAATAAAAGAAGAGATGAGATTGAATGACAGTGTAAAACTCTTTTACACTATCCATGCATCAAAATTAAACATATTAAAATAAACCCAACTATTTTCCTTTGGTGTATGTTCGATTATGTGTTCATTAGTGCATAGCAGCCCCAAGGGGGAAGCGGCATAGACAAAGGTATTATTATATGTGTAGTAATATAAATAAAAATATAATATAGTGATATACACAATGATAGAGGCGAGAGAGAGAGAGAGAGAGGAGGTGTTATGGTTTGGTTGGGAAATCGAACTGCCTAACCCCTAATAGTTAAAACCGTGTCTGGGGAAATAAATGCAAAGTAATTTAGCTGCCTTCCGTATCGCGTTTGGCTTTGATAATACGTTTATGGTAAGTCATGCATATTGTCTCAAAATGAGAAGTTATTTATGGACTAAATTTCTTGGAACCAAACGGTTCGAATTGATTGTGTCTGAAGTAGATAAGGCAGTAACGTGTGCTTAGTTCTATCACCTATTTACTTACTTTCTCTTTTTCTTCAAGACCGCAAGAGAGGAAAATATAAATTATAAGCAGCGTACAAATATCACATCTCATACAAACCTCAGTTAATCAGACGCGAAGAAAAATTGTCTAACCTTGGGCCTGAATATTCCCTTCACCAAAACTCAACCAACCCGTCTAAGATTGCCTTTAACACCATCTAGGGTTGATAGCAAGTTAGGCCAACCTTCTATCTTGTTTCCACGTTAGGTCACTAGTTAAAAACATTTTAAAGCCTTTAAATGTCGGACTCATCATGAGCTCGATATTTATATTTAAGAAAATGGATCTCCTTTAAATGTCGGACTCATCAGGAGCTCAATATATGTATTTAAGAAAATGAATCTTCATATGCGTGATATTTTATAATTAATTCTCTTGTGTTATGAGAGTTATTCTTCTTGTATAATAATAATAATGACACCAATATTTAATCTAATATATTTTATAATTTTCCAATATTTTAAGAGTGATTTCTAATTTATTTTTTTTGTCATTATTAATGTTTTTTCTTGCTCAAGTTTCACAAGTCATTATATGTTGATGATATCTTTTTCTTTTTTGGAGTCAAATGTTGATTGTTGACTGCCATATTTTTTTTGGGCCTGAATTGTTGATTGCTTTGTAAACTAGGTTTCGTCGACAGCTTGTTTTGGTTGCGAACAGATTTTTCTTTTTTTGTGTGGGTGTGCATCAAATAGTGAGCTGGTATTAGATAGGGAGCCCATAGTAGTTTGCTCGCAGAAGAAGAGGCCCAAATAGCCAATATAAGGCCCCAAATACTTTGAAACACGTCAGACAGTGAAGCCTTGCTTCAGCGCCTCCACCGTCGTAGTTCCACGCGTGACCGCTGCCGCAATTCCACGGAGGTTTGTCAATTTTTGTTTTTTCTTTTTTGTTTTTTTTTGTTCTTTTTGTTTTGCCAAAGATTCCCATTCACTCCCTCCACATTCATTCGATGTGTCGGAGAATAGAGTTTTGGTATGAAGAGGGTAGGGTTGGGGTGGGGTGAGAGCTTGAGGAAGGAGGAATAGACGCAATCTTCCAATCTTTCTAGTTCAATTGATGCAAATTGATGTTAATTGAAGAATAATGCAATCAGCGACTGTGTTTTGGGTGCAGCAGGCTTAAGCATACGAGATGGAGTTTTGCCCAACATGCGGAAACATGCTGCAGTATGAGCTGCCTTATATGGGTCGCCCCTCAAGATTTTATTGTCCTACTTGCCCTTATGTTTGCTACGTTGAGAACAGGGTACGAGAAAATATTTTCTTTCCCCCTTTCCTTCTTCTGGTCTCTGTTTGTGTTCTTATGTGCTTGTCCATGATTTTCCTGCAACTCTCACTTTGCAGGTTAAGATCAAGAGAAAACAGCTCTTAGTGAGGAAAGAGATAGAGCCTGTTATCTCCCCTGATGACATGAAGAATGCACCCACTGCTGAGGGTACATTTTCTTTTCTGCTCATTCTTTTTGTTCTTCTTCACAGAGAAATTATATTTGGGAGGATTATAATTTAGGATGTCCCATTAAACGTATTCAGAGTTCAGGATACTTTAGGTGCTAGAAAGGTTAATCAACTCATCGTGTTGTCCATTTTTTTAATGTTGTTAAACACTCTTTCGGTTAATCATCTTAAATGTAAATATGTTCGCCAGGATAGTTCAAATTGCAATTTTCTCATTACTTTTGTTTTTCAGCTCTTTGTGGCCTTGTTTGCTTGAACAATTAATAGAGATTTGATTTTAATTATTTCTGAAAAGATATCATTTGTGTGAACTGGTAATATCATTTTATTGATTAGTAAGTAGTAACTCCAATATAGTTGATCCATGATCATAATTTTAGAATACACTCTTACCTAAGGGCAGTCTCTTGTGTTGATTGGTCCTGAGCAACTTGAAGGGTAAGCAGAGAGAAATTAGTACACACTTGCATAAGGGGCTTTATTGTGTAGTTATTATTTCTTCAGTCACTCTTCACATTTTCTAGGTGCCATAGTTGTCGAATGGCAGCCATGGCGTGGCGGATTTTGGTACCCGTGCCATGAGAAGATTTGTTCATTATGGTGGCTATGGCGGCGCCATGACAGTCTTATGGCAGACTTAGATGGCAGATTTTTTATCTACTGCCATGAGCCGCCATCTGTCATCCGCCATTGACAACTATGCTAGCTGCCTGTTTTTATTTGGAGGTTTATGTGTCAAAATTTGAAGCCAAATCTTATCCGGGACAGACACCAACTAAATATTTTTCAGCGGTTTTTTATGTTGATATGGCATCTTTTGTTATTTCAAATCCATGTCAAAATTTTTATGATTTGGTTGAGGAGGAGGATGTGTCTCGATGCAAGAATTTATCCTGATCTCAAGTAATTCACCAGAACCATATTGCTGAATCATAACTTACTCACTAGTTATGGTCAGTCGTGTTGCATATTTCAGTTTGGCTTATCAACAAAACCTGAATAGAAACTTTTTGAGTGCATTTTCTTGACACTAAGTTTGCCTTGCTGTTCATTATGGACTTCCATTATGATGTTCTTTTTCTGTTTTTGGGGTTTTTAAGCTTGTTTTAAATTTCAGAAAATTTTCGTTCTTTGGATTTCGAATTAATACGTCTTGTTTGATCTCATTGGAACATATAGTATTTCTTGCTAATACAGCTCTTTTAGGTGATTAGGACTAATTATCCAATCCTTGCTTCTTTTGTTCTTTCTTTATCCTCCTCTCTATTTTTCTTCTTCCATTTCTCACTCCTTTCTTTTTCTTGCAGTGCCATGCCCAAGATGCAATCATGACAAAGCTGCTTATACAGAATTTCAGACTCGATCAGCTGATGAGCCGGCAACTATATTTTACTTGTGCTTGAATGAGAAGTGCAAGCACCAATGGCGTGACTAACTGCGCGCTTATGCAAATCTATTTATTTTGAGTAGGCTAAATATAGAGAAGCTTTTCAAGTTGCTTCTAATAAGGATGGGGATTATACGGCAGCTAAGAGGGTTTTTGTTGAGTTTCCTGATTTCATTTTGTTTGCCATTAATGACAAAATGGTTATGATGGCAATGAAACTTGTCATCGAAGGCAAAGTTGTTTCATGGATTAGTGAATTATGATGACAATGAAAGTTAAAAATTTCCTCGTGCATTCAGTATTGAAGATTCAAAATTTTCTTACAAGGCTAATATTAGTTCACGGGTCAGGTATTCTCCGTAGCACGTTTGATACCCTTTCTCAGGCATGTAAAGCCTCAACAAATTCAATCTTGATGGTTATGTGTCCCCTATTGATTCTGTTCAATTTTTTCTATTTGATTTGATTTGATTATTTATTCCTCATTCAGATTCCTTTCAACCCATCTACATCTGCCACAATGTCACTAACCGTATTATTTGAGCGTCTGTAAATCAGATCTTGTATCTACTTCGAGGTTTTAAGAACAACCCCACATTGAGCTGGTTTATGGCTGGTATACTAATTTTCTTGTGTGTATTATAGATTATTATTAAACTATGATTTAGCAATCACCTAATAGGATTAGAATCAGTTGTTGTTGTCTTATATATATTATAACTATAAACAAATCTTTCATCTAAAGGACATCTTGTCCGTGGCACAAAAATGGTTGGAGAAAACCCATTCTCGAGTGTAATGCTAATGAACTAACATCTCCAAAGCATTAAAGGTAGGTTCAGACTAAGGACGATGGCTTCCACAAAAAAGAGTCGCATCCGATACATAAATTTAAATTTAATATCACAAACTTTACAACAACGAAACAACTTGGGCCAGGGCAAAAAGGGAGGGGCAAACCAAAATGCTAAAAATCAATGAACAGCCAATTTCCTTTTCGCTATCCATCTCCTTCTGGTGGCTTCCAATGCCTCCAACTTCATTCTAGAAAGTTCCTCAAACCAGTGCTGATACTGTGATTCAATTGCTTCAAGTTCATGCTTTAGCTCGTGGTCATTCTCTTTGTCAGCTAAAGACAGAGAAGAACACCTGCTTGTCAAGCTCAAAACATTAGACGTTCCCCAAAAAGCTGGGATTGTTGGGGGTGATTCCTTTGGGAGTTCATTTAGTACCATGCCTTCTCCAACACTGCACTGATCTGTAGTCTGCAATCTACAACCTTCCCAAAATGTACCCCCAAGTTCCAGTTCAGAGGTGGACCAACTTAATCCTTTGCAGCTTCCATCAATATCATAATCAAGAAAATTGACATTTTTCATGCAAGTATCTTCAGCAATTATCTCAGATTCTTGTGAGTATTGATCTTCCAAGCTAGCCAAACTAGGAGAAGAATTGTACCCTTCAAAAGTAGCATTTTCAGCATTGTTAAACATGCAGCTCCCCTCAGCTGTCTGAAAACCTTCTGTTTGGGTAGAATTAAACCTGGATAAGTTATCTTGGTTGAAAACCAATTCAGAGGGACCGCTGGTTTGGTCATAACCCCATGGGCATGGCATCAAGGTTTGGCCATCTCCTAGTGTTGGCGATCCACCACACTGACTAAATCCTTCACTCGAGGAAGCGTCAGATGAGGGCTTCCACCCAGGTAGAAGTTTCATCATCAAGTAATCAATAAGCTCAGCTATGAAGGCTACATCATGATCTGCCAGCTCCAAATTTTCAACCATCTCTGATGCCACGGAGACTGCAGTATCTGTATCAAGGTAAAACAGAAAATGTATGTTCCTTACTTTACCTGCAAGTAACAGAAGCACTAAGTTATTGCGATGTGAAAGATAAAATATTCTGTTTGAATTCAATACCTGCAACACGGAAGCATGTCAAAATTAGTTCAGATGTCGTTCACTACTTCCCAAACCCCATTCCCATGCCTTTCCCTTGTGAGAAAGGGAAAAAGAAAAGAAAAAAGATGGAGGAGGAAAAAAAGAGCTTATAATCACCACTTGAATCAGCAATACGCAAGATTAATGATACGGAATTATCATCATTTTTGGTCCCTTTCAATCTAAACTCATTGTTCTTGTATGTCCTCTGCACTTCAAGAACTGGACAATGCGGACTTCCCTGGCTGCTTTCAGCACAGGTACTCATAGAGAGATGTTTGTAGTCGGCATCGAGGTCCATAGATAAATGATCAGATTTGGGCTGATCTATAGCTTTTGGAGATCTAATAGGTGAGTGTAAGGGATCAAGGATTGGATCCTTGGGACTCTCGACTTGGAGAAATGGGTCTTTAAGAAGCTCCTCTGCAGACAATCTCTCAGATGCAGGAACAAGACATTTCTTGATAAACTCTTTAATTGTAGGATCACTCACCCTTTTAAGGGAAGCAGGTTCGATCCCCTGCAATGAAATGAATCAATGAATCAGAATATAGAAGAATTATGATTGCATTTGTTCATATTATGAGCATGCAATCATAAGGATATACCAATTGTTGCTATACTTACAGAGGTAACTTTCTTGTAAATTTGGGCTGGATTCTTGCATTCACTATATGGGTACTCAAAAGTAACCATCTCCAATATGCACATCCCAAAAGAATAGATGTCGACAAGTTCATTGTACTCCTCTTCATATAGTTCTGGAGCCATAAACTCAGGGGTCCCTTTCAAAATAGAGAAATGACAAACATAAGTACAGTTCAGTGCTCAATTTAGGGTTAGTATGATGAAAAATTGAAAGCATCACATTCAAGGAAAGTAATGTTACCAATAACACTTCGAGCAGTTGGTTGCTGCATCACAATTGCTAAACCAAGATCTCCTATCTTGACTTCTCCGTGGTTCCCATTTACAAATATGTTGTCACATTTCAAGTCTCTGTGAATAATAGGGGGCTTGTGACTCTGAAGATATACCAAGCCTTGAAGAATCTGTCTAGCCCAACCTTTGATGGCTTTCATGTCAACATATCTGTGCTTCTTGCGGTATCTATTAGCCAAAAGCATTCAAAGTTTCCATATGTACATAATACAACCAAACAACATGAAGGAAATAGGGAAAAGAGCCGAGAGAACATACTGCCTTAAATTCCCAGATGTGAAGAGCTCAGTAATAATGTAAACAGTTTTCTTCTTATCATCAATCCAGGAATTATAGAACTTGATGATGTTTTCATGTTTTAGAGACTTCAATAGATTAACTTCAGAATACAATTTTGCAATATCATCTGTTGACTGCAAGAGTTCATCAATCCTGACTTGGTTCCAAGCAACTTCTATTCCATCAACTTCATCAAAGCCCCTGTAACTGTGGGGGGGAAAGAGAGAGAGAAAAGGGGGGGGGGGAGGGGGGGGAGATTAAATAGCTTGCTTTTACAATTGCAAGAACCGTTAAATATTATTGAACAATGAATTTCTAAAAGAAAATATTTGTCAGAATGTATCAAGTTAATCCTGAATAAAATCAGAAGACTATGAAGTATGAACAAAAAATAGTGAAATAGAGATTAGAAGGGGGAAAATTATAAAAAATAAAATAAAAGAAAGTCGAGTATTAGGATTGTACACAGTCTTGAAAGCACCCTTGCCCAAGATTTCATTGTACTGTGAAAAGAAGAGAGAGAAAACAGTTAAAAACATATATATAAAGAATAAGTGAATCACAGAATAAAAGAAAAGAAATCTCCGGGGCCAAGCGAATGTGAGCAGATTATAGCTGTTTGTAGCTATCAATAACTATGCTTTTACCAAAAGGAATTTCTTCACAACAAAGACGATCTACATTAACATTATTAAATCAAGGGCATAAGACAAAAGGTTTTATTATTTATCATTAAGAATGACAATCATTGTCAGGTTGGTTTATAAAGTAAAAGTTGAACACGGTGAAGCTATCTTTCTCGGCCATATCAAGGTAATTCATGGAGGCAGAAGAACACAGATACCAAAAGACAGGGTATCAAGTAAGCTTTATTCTCAAAAAGATAACAATGATCTCAAGCTCTGAACAAGCTTATCTAATTCAAAATGAAGGGCATGATGCATTTTGGTCTATCATCAGAGACGGATCCAAAAAAAATTTGTAATAGGGCCAACGACAGTAAATCAACATGAGAAAAAAAAGAATACATTGTATCTTATTAATTTGTCTTATTAAAAGTTAGTATGTGGTCAAACTTAATAATATTATGGGGACAAAAATACACATATCTATATAGTTATTAAAAATATTTCAGAACTTTTGTGGGGCATATGGCCCCACATTACATAGTGTGGATCCGTCCCAATCTATCATATAGAGTTTCAAGAATCATCAAGAGTTGAGAGTAGTTCAATTATCCACCTCACATTATGAACGAAACATTGCACAATAATAACACAGCTAATCAAGATCAATTACTTTTGTCCTAATGCCAAAATGCATAAATACAGCTACAAATAATGGATTGGGAGCTACCACACGGCATTGATGCAATGGCCATGTGATTATAGTTTCAACTTCAAAGTTCAAACCAAACACATTGATCATGACAGACAAAACATCATACAAACACCAACCCTTTGGCATATTGAATCAAAAACACATAATGAGGAATGCACAGAGCTATCATACCCTGAGATACCGGCCGGTAGGATCTTTCTCCACAAAATCTTCCTCAAAATCAGGAGGATCCCTTGTTTTGAATCCATTGCTCAAAGGCAACACAGCACCAGAATCCATTCTGGAGCAGAGATTCCAAAAACAGTTGGAATGTACTTTGTTATTTGTTTTCTGTTTTTGAGTGTTCGAATTTTTTTTATCTTTTTGTTGTTACTCAAATGACGTGGGGTCAAAGGTTTCGCAGGTTAGTACCAACAGGGATGAATGAACATGAAGAACCACCCTCAAAGAAAGCTTTGGAATCAATATTGCTGAACAAGTCGAACGCCGATCGCACCATGCATCGGCATTCGATGACAATGATTTGAGGCAATGAACCTAAATCCAGAACCCCACCTTCCATATCATAGCAAAAATTCATCTTCAAACAAAACCCATAACAACCTTCCTTTCAAAATCCATTATTTTCACCAACCCATGTACCAAAACCTTAAAAATGATCAAAATTGAACAGATGGGTATCCCATTAGACCATCTGATAAGAAGGAGGAAAAAAAAATCTAAAACTTTCCGGAAAAAAAATATATATTAAGGAGGAAAACTCAGCTAGAGCCTAGAGGGTGTGGTTTGGTGGTGGGTGATAACGAAGAAAGAGAAAGTGAAACTGATTCTTGAAGCTGAAGAGAAGGTGGGAACAGACACTTGTTTGGTAATCATCATAGAAGTGTCTCTGTTTTGTAAAGAGCTTTGGTTACCGAAGCGAACGAGAAAAAAAACATAAAAAAGAGAGATAACACGTTGGTTAATTTCTATTGGTTTGAAGTGGTGGGAAGAAGCAAGTTCGGTATTAACGGAAAAGAGAGTTTAATGGAAGCTACAAAACGGTGCCGTATTGTTGTTCGGTCAGGTCCCATAATATCGCATCATATCATATGCCAAGTCATTCTGGATCCGATTTGGACTGAATATTCTAAACCTACTTCAGCTATCATTCTGGTCAGTGATCTACCGTTTTAGCACGTGTTAAACAACTTGTGATCCTACTCTTGAAGATCATCTTCCAACGAGATCGTGTTAGTTATGACATTTGATTTGACAAAACATGATGATGACTTGGACTGTTTAGCTTCGACTGTATAATATGCATCATGAGAACTTTTAAGTGAACTTTTTTATTAATTAAAACTTTGGAATAGGAATGAATTCATTGGTATTTTTCAAACATAATAATTTTGTCCATAAGAGATTATATGTTGTACGTTTTGATCATGCCATAAAATTGTTAATATCGGAACCATGAGGCCTAGCACAATTGGTAGCTAGCTGAGCTCCTTAAGTATCTAGTTAGGGGTTCGATTCTAGCGCGGTGTATGGAGAAGGTTTCATGGCTAGAGGCAAGACCCACTTATGTGAGCTCTACGCCTCGAGGGGATTAGTCATTACTTCCGATGATAGATACCATTAATTTATCAAAAAAAAAAATTATTAATATCAGTGCTAGATGTTAAAAATCACTTTCTCGTGAAAATGCTTCACCAATGGATACATGGATAGAAGCTTGGGTCATTAATGTAACTGTAATTTTCAAAGAATGAAAAGCAGAAAATACTTAGCGTCTGTTTGCTCCATCTTCTAATAAAGTTACTTATGAAAGAATTAAATTAAAAAAATTACTTTTAAAGAAATTACTTTTAAAAAATTAATTTACATTTAGTTTGAATTATCAAAAGTAAGCTTAAGAAAATAGCTTTTATTTGAATGGGATAAGGTAAAATTATGTTTAGTTATTAATGTGAGAATAATAATATGATTTTATCTCAAAAGTACTTTTACTATAATGAAAAGTATCTTCAACAATATTTCTCCAAAGTATTTTCAATTGTTTGGAAAGTACTTTTAGTGGAATGATAACTTTGTCAGACACATTAGTTACTATAAAATCTCATTCTCATTCTTTTAAGAATACTTTTACTACCCCAAAAGTGCAAACCAAATATGCACTTAGGGCCCATTTGACTTATATTATGATAAAATTACTTTTGAAGGAATTAAGCTAAAAAGAATTACTTTTAGAAAAATTACTTTTAAAAGAATTAATTTGTGCTTGATTTGAGTAAATTAAAAGTAAGTTTAAGATAATGATTTTTATTTGAATAAAATATTTATGTGAAAGTAATGGTAAGATTTTATCTCAGAAGCACTTTTATATAATGAAAAGTATCACTTGTCTACTTTAACTAAAAGTACTTTTTCCTACCTTAAAATGAGTTTTGTTGAGCTAATGTGCAAACCAAACACTTTTTCATTTTTCACTTTTTATTTTCATTTGAATAAAGGTACTTTTGAATTGTATCTAAGCAAGCACTTATTCAATAAAATACAATGGACATTTGAAAAATGAAATTTGAACATAACAGGGACCTAATTTGCTTTGGTGGTGTTCAAGTCATGTGGTGTTGAGAGACGTCAATTTTTTAGGTTTGGAGCAATTTGATCCAAATATGACTAGACCAAATCTTTGTTTGGGTTTAGCAGCAAACACCAAACACCAAATGTGACCCATGTCACCATTACTTTGACCATAAAGAGGATTCTACAATACTCCTTTTAACTTAATAAGTGTAGTACTATCTACATCTCAATCATTCATTTTGAAAATAGTGGTTGAGATTGTAGAAAAAACACCAATACTTCCTTCAATGGCAGTGCACACTAAAAGGCACACCTTTCCCTCTTTCATTGTCATTTTGTCACGTTCACTGTTTTCCTCCATTGTCCACCTCCATTGCCCACCTCCATTGCTCCACCATCAATGGTGGCCTCTATGCATGGCTTTTTCCTCATTGCACAGCCATTGCCAAAGCATACCAAATTGTGGCCTCAATATTTGTCCCTCAACAAAATCTGCCACAACCTTTCCATGTTTTGGCGTTGCACTGCCACTGGTGATGACATCTCATCACCACATTAGAAACTTATCTTGTTCCAAGAGCTCTATGATTGTAGAATTTATAACAACCTTGGTACACGTGTCCATAGTCAAGTTTCGTTCAACCCTAGAGTTCCCCAGGACCCACCTGTGTAGCTAGGGGTGGGCCTGAATGTAGAAACCATGTTAGAGTAAAAGTTATGTAGAATTATGCAAAACATATTTGTTGCAATGAGGTCTTCCGTCCCTGTTTTGTCCATACAAGCTCAATGCAGCGAGTAGTGTCAACTAGCTCGCTGCAGCAAGGATCCCGATATTAGCATAGCATCAGAACGACTTAGTTTTAATAAATGATACCCCCATCCCTTTTAAACCCCAAGATCAAGCTCCCCTTCTTTAAACCGAAACACTTCTTTCCCAAATACATTCCCACCCTTTCTCACTCACTCTCATGCAAATCCTCTTTCCCAATCATCAAGGTATGTGTATGTTGTTAGATTATGTCTCCATTCTCTCCATCCTTCTATGTTCTTGGGTTGGGCATTGTTATTTCTTTTATTGTTGTCAAGTAGGGGTGCTCCCCCAATGTTGTTAGAGTTGTTTAAGAGTAAAATAGAGATGCCCATATATCATTAATGAGTTTTATGGTTGTAATAGCAGACATTAGTTTCATCCCTCCTCCCCGGAGCTTCTTGGTATTGGTACATCACATTCCATCTCTCCAGGTGAGTGGCTTTGATCTCATGACCTTATTTTGGTCATTCTATTATTATTTTCTAGTATTATGGAGTATTTAGAGATTAGAAATCAAGTTTTCACATGATACGATATTGTGCAAAATATAAAAGAACTATAAAATGTTATCTTTGAATTACGCATGAAAATCTATGATTTTAGAAAATGTATGGGATTATAATTGCTTTATAAATGTTTTATATGATTAAATCCATGATTCTTGACTTGATTGTGAGGATAAAAGTTAGTATGATTAATGAAAGGATATGTGAACCTTATGTTTATTGATAAGAATTGAGAAATGTTAAGCTTAGAAACATAGAAGTCCCCATTTTGACTTAGTATGGATTTAGAATAGGGAATTAATATCCACATGTTAGATCAATCTACGAGGGACGTAGTTTGCAAAGGACCGTTAAAGATCTCAGCTAAAGGCTCTTGTTCGCAAGAAATTGAGCAACCAACTTTCAGTTATGGATAGTTTATTCTTTTAGTAATTCTTAAAAAGATGAATATGATTTTTATGATTACCACAATTTATGATGTCATAGCTATTATACACATTAAATAGGACATTGCATTATTATTTATGTAACTTATTCTTGTCCCATGTATGGCTATGGGTGATGATTCACTCACTAAGTTTATGATGAAGCCCACCCTTCTTTCTCTTTTTCCTCACAAATACAGTTGCATCATCGGATCCTCCCTTCCTCCTTCTATGCAGCATTAGCTTTCTGTTGATGAGCTTCACATTGCTGCGAATTATGTTTTTGGTATAGAGTGCTCCAGTGGTATTGCGAGTAGGGTCCCAGACTACATACATGCATGAGTTTGCTTTTGGATAAATCATGATATTGTTTTGTATTTAAAAATTTATAGTTTCATGATTCTTTTTGTAAAGGAGCAACTCAGTATATTTTGTATTTCAATTACAGTTTCAACAATGTTATATGGAATGAGTTATTCAAAAATTATTAGTATTATCATGTTTTGGAGATTTTCAAAATAATATGGATTATTTAAAACATATTTTACAAATAAAAGATGTATATAGCACGGGCAGCGATCACGAGACTTAGTGGGGATGAGATTCCACATGTGCCGCTCACGATCCAAATCAGGTCGTGACAGCATTTTACCAAAAACAGCCTGAATCGTATAGAGACTTTGATGGAGCAAAACTTGTTATAGGCAAGAGGTTCTCACTTGATGCTGAAGAAGATAGGAGCTGTACACAACAAGGTGGTGGCGGTGTCGCTGGTGATGCTTAGAGAGGTGGTTGGGGTGGTGATTTTGGGGAGTTTGGTGCATGGGGGAAGATCAGTGGTATTAAATGGATGATCTTCAAATAAGGGGTAATAAGGTGCATTTAGTGTGTGATGCTCCCTACTATAAATGGAGCATCGCGGTCTTCGCCTTTCTTTCGTGCAAAATGCTATATAGCACAAAAGATCTCATGTGAATTATTTGACGAAGTACATTCATTGTCCATTATATTTTAGTATTTCACTTTTTTAATTTTTATTTATTGAGATTGAAACAATCACGGCAAGATTTCCATGCATATCATTTTGATGAAAAAGTTGTCGTCATGAATAGTGGTGCACAATAGTCAATTCATACATTTTTTGTGCATAACAATATAGTATAATGGTTGACCAGGCGAAAATGATTGAGAATTTGTAATGTTACTGAAAACGATAAAGTTCAAATTTTACAAAAGGTGAGGATCTTAATTACCTTTTGTGAAGAACATGTTTAATGGAGTTGTTTTTTGAAGTTTATTAAAAAAATTTCAAAGTTAGTCAACCCAACGAAGAAGATATATGAAGTGCCCTAAAGTTTTTGTAAAATATCTTTCTTTTTTTTTTGGTAAGAAAAAAGAAGAGCACCATTATACATGACGAAAACATTTTCGTCAAAATTATATTAACTGAAAGCTTGCGATGATTGTTTCACTCTCAATAAATAAAAATTAAAAAAAAAGTTTAATTAATCTGTCAGTTTCTATAATTTCATCAAATTTGTAATTGGGTCCCTACATTTTAAAAGTTTTCAATTAGATCTCTATATTGAAAAAAAAATTTAATTGGGTCCGTGACCCTATTATCCATTACAAAAACGTTAAGAGTTAACGGGATGACGTGATACTTTCACATTCCCCTTCCCCCTCGCCCTACCCTATCATCACCACTATTTTTGTTCTTCAATCTTCATCATCATCATCATCTATCACTACCACTACCTTATTCATCATCAATCATCACCACCACCCCAAATAATTTTAGTTTCTCATTTTTTTTCTTTCTTTTTAACCGTGTAAGGGGGAAAAAAAAAAGCAAACACACGCACACAAGCCACCACAAGCCACCTAAATGCCAGCAACCTCCACCCATCTCGAACACCCCCACAAGCCATCGCCGCTAAAGCCACCTGAGCCACCACCACCATGTATTCCACCCCTTGGACAGCGAGTCGCCGCCGTGACAACAAAGCCCCAATCTATTCCCTTTTCCATCCCCACACCCCTTTATTCCCTTTCCTCTAGATGCAACCACATCAACAAAGCCCTTTCCCAAATCAACAAAACCCCAATCCTTTGAAACTAAAATCCCTTACCCACACACAATAAGTTCCTGCCAAATCCAAACATAAAATAAACTAGATGCAATCAAATCCAAACAGAAAATGAACCAGATCCAACCAAACCCACACACAAACGCATAAATTTAGCTCTGATATGAGTTATGTTGATTTTGTGCCGCAGTTTGGCTATGGTTGGAGGGCGCATGAAGGTGGCTAAGGCGCAGACACTGTTCACGGAATGGAGGTCGTGGCAGACTCATGGGGGAGCTAGTGGCGCATGGGAGAGGAGAAGGGTTTCGGGGTGGAGCTTTCCAAATAGCAACGGTGGCGGAAGCAAGAAAGGCAAGGGCGACAAGAGATGAGGCGCAATAGTGGTGTCAACTGCGTGGTAGAGGTCGTGACCCCATATAGTTGTCAGTTAGCCTTGGCAGGGCAAGGTGCTGCGGTGGAGGACATTTGGTTGTGGGGGTGGTGGAGGCTAGTGATGGTGGGAGGTAGTGGTGTTAGTGAAAGGATATTCTGGAAGAATATTCTGGCAACTCTAACGTTTTTGTAATGGATAATAGAGATAGGGACCCAATTAAAAAAAATTTCAATATAGGAACCTAATTAAAAACTTTTAAAATGTAGAGGTCTAATTAGAAAATTTGATGAAATTATAGGGACTGATAGATTAATTAAACCTAAAAAAAAATGAAAGGCTAAAATACAATGGAAAATGAATGTACTTTGTCAAATAATTCGCACGGAGATCTTTCGTACATTTTAGCATTTTGTATACACTAACGTAAAGTAGAATAACAGGACAATAAAGGGTATAATCATGATAGACTTAGTTGAGTCTTTGGAAAAAAAGAAGGAAACCTACCTATAGATTTGAAGTTAATTAAAAGAATACATATATAAAGAATAGATACTAATAGTTAAATAATAAACTAACAGTTAAAGAATAGATACTAATTCTTTAAAGTTAAAGATAATAAATTAATAGTCACAATAAAAAGACATTAAAAATATATAATGAGTAGGATTAGTATTGAACATAATATTGAGATATATAGATTGACACAATAATAAATTTTACCGAAAAGTTAATTATATAATTATTATTAATGATAATAATAGTAAATAGATACTACGTATCTATAATATAACGTAATATAATATCAACATGTGTGTATAAATGTGGACATGAGCTTAAAATAGTTCATCATTTGATACGCAAGCACTATTGACATAAAGTCTTGTGCTTACTCTTGAAGCTAAGTTATGCTGGCAATATAACACAAAATACACAAGGAAAGTTACAATCAGAGTCTTGTGAAATTGCAAAGTAAATGAGGGATATATATATATATATATATAGAGAGAGAGAGAGAGAGAGGGGAGTGGCATGGTGAAATTAACAATAATAGATAATTAGTAGAATATTTACAAAATATTGTCATCTCTATAATAATTTTAAAAGTAGAGAATGACGTTATTTGCGAATTGAAAACTATTGCTACATCTAGTTATTCTTGTCTATTTTGTAGTTTTGCTCATTTATATTAAAGTAATTTAGCATTACTTATTATTGTCATTCTATTACAAAGTAACGTTCTTCATATTTATATCACTCTTTATTTAGTATTCCTTTATATTTAAGATGTTCAGTTATTTGTTATCATCACTGTTCCTTTATCTTTATGTTCTTCATTTATTTTATTTATTTCTCCTTTATATTTAAAGTTATGCAGTCATTTATTTATTTTATTTTGTTTTACTATTCCTCATTGATATAATGTTCAATATTTACTTCCGCTCATTCTATGTATACTTCTTTTACATTAAAGTTGCTTAGTTGTCGATTATAGTTGTTTACATTAAAGTTATTTAGTTATCTACTAGTGTTTTATCTGTGCATCACATGGGATTTTACGTTTATAAATTTAAAAAAAATAATAATAAAAGATATATTATAAAATTAAATTGGATTATATAATTTTATATAATTTATTATGAAAATAATTTATCATGACCTTCTTTTTGAGATAAATATGTTTTATTCTTAAGATAAATAATTAACCAAAATTTTACATTTATATATCAATATGTTGGTGTATCTATTTTTTTATAATTTAGAACTAATTTTAATTTACTATAAATTGATATTAATCAGGTTGTAACTAAATTATTACCCATGTAATGTATATTTTTTGTTCGCACTCATGTCATATATGAATTTGGTATATATATGGTACACTAATTATTACGTGTGCAATTCATATGTTTTCATTACCCATGAAAAATATATTCATCACTACTTGTGTTGTAGATTGTTTGATTTAGGAAAAAAAATGTCATTATATTTTTGTTATTAAAAAATGACAAAATCAATGAAATTGTATGTATATTTAATTTCAATTATTATTATAATTTTTGTATTTATTATAAATAATAGATATGTTTTGTATACTAAGGAAATGAATTATTTTTGTGTTTATGAAAAAAATATTTTACTCTATAAGCATTTACCATTTGTAATTGATTGAAAGGAATTCTCATTTGTAATTAAATTTCTTAGACATGATATTAGAATCAATAGTAGACTAAAATGATATCAATTAAGAATGATATCAAAACATTGGTATCAAATAATATGATCATAACAAATTGACATGGATGCAAATATCAATAATTTTTTGTTTCAAAATTAAATTACATATTAAATTTGAAGATTGAAATTGATATCGAGATTGAGATTTAAGATATGAGATACATATAAAATATCTTTAGTTTATATAATAATTATTATAAATCATTTATTAAAAATCAAGAGAAAGAGAAATACTTTAGAATTAAATTAATATGAAAAAATATAATTAATGGAGATATGATTTTCTAATATTGTAAAAGACGGATATGATTTAATAAGTAAGAATTATTTGACTAAAATGAAAAAAATTAATATTTAATGTGAATATTTATAAATTTATAAATTACTGATTGATATGACAATTAAAAGAATAAGTGAACATTTAATTAAAATAGTTGAAATCAAAATTAAAAATAGATAATTGTTTAATTGATTTGAATCTTTTAAAATCAAATAAAACCAAAATTATTTAGAATTAAAGTAATACTAACAACTAATTTCATTATTAAATCAACCTAGCATATAAGATTATAAAGAAATGTTTTGAATTTTTTATTTGAAATGTGGATATGATATTCTTATTTTGTTAAAAAAAGAGTATAATATTGAAGATTAAGAATCATTTAAAACAATTAGTGTGGTAATGTTAAAAGATGAATATAATATTAAGGAAATGTTTAAAAATAGAAATATGATATAATTTAAAATAATATTAAATTTCAATAATGTAATTTTTAAAACTTATTTAAAACAATATAGTATCACTGATTAATTTCAAACTCAAATCAATATAGTATTAAATACTAAGAAAGAATACATCAAAAGTAAAAATGAATAAATTCAGATAAAAATACTGAAAGAAACAATTAATCCAAAAACAAAAAATTATTTGAAGTTATGAGAGCTATATAAATTAAAATATTAAAAAAGAAAACAAACTAAAAACTTGATGAATGAAGAACAGTAAGATTCAAATCAAATAAAAAAAATATTTTGAAGAAAATTACCAATAATACAATTGGAGAGCCTTAATACTACTGCAAAAAAAAAGAGAGGCAAAGTTGAATCAAAGAAAAGTTTATTGGCAGATCATTCTAAATTTGATTCTATTGAATTGAAATATATATATATATATATATATATATATATATATATATATATATATATATATATATATAACAACTATATAAAAAGTAAAAATCAAAATAGAATATTGATGAATATACCATAATGGTTTCACTAAATGGCTCCAAACAACTTGGTAAACATCACCTAAATATGAAAGAAACAAAAACAAATCAAAACATTAAATCAATAGGAAAAAACAAAGAAAATAATATAAATATGTATGTGTAGATAGGATGTGCAGAAGAAATGTTACCTATGCTACAATTTATATACAACGATTAAATATGTGTATATGCTAAAATTAAGCACATCAATTCTATAAAAAAAAAATTAAGGGCATCAAATTAATTAGAATTAAAGGAAAATTGAAAAAGGTAATAATATTAATTAGTATGATAATTATTAAAAATTAATAATACAGATAGCTAAGCATTTAGGAATTAAAATGAAAAAGAATAGAAAGATGTTTTTAACCAATTATAAATTAAGATAATATATTAACTGAGATTTGAATCATATATTAATTTTGCTTAAAATAAATAACACAAAAATGTGCTAAGATTAATTTTATGTTTTAGCTTTTATATGTATTAAGCTTAAATATTAAAATCAAAATTAAAATTTGAAATGTGATATTCATATATCATAAAAGTGAAAATCGTAAAAATGGAAATAGTAAGTGCAATTAAAATTAAGAATAAAAGCAATCAAAATATATTTATTTATTATTATATTGTAAATTGAATCAATTTATATTGCAAGGATCTTACTTTCAATCATATATTAATTGAGATTTGAATCATATATTACTTTTCTTTAAAATAAATAATCAAGAATTAAAAAATAAAATAAAATAGTAAATGAAAGTAATTAGAATTTTGAGCAGAAAAATGAGTTAAGGAGGAATTGTCACGTAGCATTTTCCTTATAAATATATATAATTGAGATTTGGATCATATTTCAACTGTTAAAATAATGGAAATTGGAATATAACAATAATGACAATATGAATTTTTAGGATATAAATTGAACTCTAATATTATATTAATATGACATATCAAGCAAGCGTAATATTAAAAGTTAGTATTAAATAAAATTGAAAAATTAATTGTGAATAAGAATGATAGAACAATTGATATTAGTTGTCCAATTTTGGTTCATAAAAATTGAAAATTATATCAAATTCATAAGAATGATATGACTAAAGCATAATATTAGAGAATCAATATTAGTAGGGAAAAATATCAAATATATCTATGGATCATATATTAATACATGTGAATCCTACATTAATTTTAGATAATAATTATTTTACGAATAAGCTCAATTTGGATAATCTATGTGACTTTCTTTTTATCAAATATACATTAATTAAATAATTCACTTCATTTTAATAATCAAATTAAATTAAGGATGAATGAAGGAGGGATTGCCACATTAGATTTCCATATTTGGATAAACTATGTTTTATATAAATATATTCATATTGATTATAGTTGTTTTATCGTTCTTTTATATTCATGTTCTTTGTTATTAATTATTTCAAGTTATATAATAATGATATATATTAGTTTGAACTATCAATATTTATAGTAATTTATGTAAGGGACCTATATTAAAGGTAAACCATAAAATTAAATATTTAAAATAAATAAAGATAATTATATATGGATTTAGACCATCGAGTTAATTATAACATAAAATATTACATCTTGATTCATGGAGAATATTATGATAACAAAGACCAATTCATGGACCGTATATGATGAGAAGTTTAAAATGAAATTAATTAGGAATGAACTTAATTTTGGCCCTTCTAAAAATTAATATTTAGAATGAAACTCTACTTTGAAAAATTGTTAAGATATTATTTTATTCCTTTTTGTCAAGATTATAATATTTAAACTCTCATGCAATTTATTTAATTTTAACTTATGTTCTATTTTATATTCATGCATTTTATTCATTTTATTAGTTAATTGCTTAATTTTTATTTCTACTTATTATGATTCAAGTTTAATATTTATCTCATAAACTTTTTTTTTTTAATCTAAAGTTCTAATTATTTATTGAGTTTATGCATTTTATATCTATTTTATACAGAAAATAGTGAATAAGACATTTAAAAGAATTGCACCTAACCACCAAGAAGGAAAAAAGATAAAGATGAAAGGTCTTTTTCATGATATCTGTCTTGATTAGTGTAGTATAAAAGTCTGACTTGGTCATCACAATGTTAAAGAGTAAAACCAGAATAAGAGTTCCTTAAGAAAAGGTCTTCGACTATGTGTGAAACAAGCAGACTAATGAAAGTGAAATATTAAAGTCAAGAGATTTTAACCATAACAAGACTTGCATAACATCCTCAGCTGATTATATTATGAATTATGATATTTGATTATGTTCTTATAAAGATATGTAGCTATGTGTATTTTCTGTATAGATGTGACTAGAACCACTATAGCTCAGAAAGTTTTAGAAATGTTCATTCCCTACTAAGATTTATAATTCTTATTCCTATTTTTTTTATATTTTAGATTAGCTGATTAAAATTAGGGAAAGATAGAATCTTCTAGTTGCTGTGGAGTTATGGACTCATGATTGGATTTTCTGTCATAAGTTTTAGAATATATAGTCTGTTGTAACAATTCTTTTAAATACTCAAAGCTAAAACACTATGATTGTACTATTGGAAATGCTATAATTCCTTGTATATATTTATTTCATTTGTTTTAATATGAACAGGATGTTACACTATTGATATTACTTGATATGCTTTACCCTTTTGCTTTTATTGTTTGAATAAGGTATGCCTTTGTTCTTGGTATGTAGACAACTAGTGTTTTTGGGTAAAGGAAAGAAGTGAATGGGAAAATAGGAGATATAGAAAGAGAGACCATATAAGTTTTTTTTTAATTGAGGAAAGAGAATAGCGTGAGAAAATCATAACAAATAAGAAAAGTAAGGAATTATGGGTGTAGACAATTTTTACTAAAAAGGGAACTAATATAAAAAGGCAAAATAATTTATTAATTTTCTATTAGATATGTGTATAAAGTTGTTATAAATTGACCATGAGTGTAACTTCCCACATGCTTATTGAAATGAATCTTAACAATAGAAGAATCTAAGCATGTATATTGAAATGATTTGTGTTGGATTGAGCACTTGCCACTAGAACAGAAGTTATAGTTGTTAAGTTAAACACAACTCTTTTAACTTAAGTCCATTATCAAGTGTCATAGTTGAATTTGACTTTGAGTATTGACAAAGTAGGATGTTAACCTACAACCAACACCGTATAATATAAAAGTTATAGTATGATGATTCCACTTAATATAAATTCAAGCAAATTGATTAGATAAGTTTTCTATTTAAAAAGTGTGACTCCACCCTTAACTCTTACTTGCATTTATGCCTGCAATTTTGTAATGCATGCTTATACTTGGTTTGGACAAGAACCCAAAAAAGAAGAAGAGAAAAATATATATTTCCTTCTAGCATTTGGTTAAGATAAAAAAAATGAGTGAAAAAAAAACTAAAATGTAAATAACTTTTATGATGAAAGAAAAAAAATATAGAAAAAAAATTGTAAATTTTCAATTTTTTCGTCAAGGAAGAAGAGTGTTTTATGAGTCCCATTACCCTTTTTTTTCTTCTTTACTCACTTTCACCTAATTCAAAGGACGTAAAATCTTTGAGTTCTGTTATTTGTATTCATTTTGCATGGGATATCATGTCAACTCATAATTCATTTATTATTAGATGGAGTGTAGACTTCATTCAAGTAGCGTCCACACTCCATCTAATGATAAATAGGATGTGAATTGACATAATATCTCATATACTATAAGTACAAATAATATTTTTCAAAATCTTTCAATCCCTTCATTTTGTTTCTTTGCTATTTATATTGTATTGAATCGAACAACAAGGAGTTGATGTATATATTTAGGCTTTTCACGAATAGCAACAAACTGGTGTCGTGGTGTAGTTGGTTATCACGTCAGTCTAACACACTGAAGGTCTCCGGTTCGAGTCCGGGCGACGCCATAAATCTTTTTCTGTTTCAACATTTTTCATGACTAACATATGTGGTAGTTATTTTCCGGTGAAAGGACGAGGGGAATAGGTTAATTCACTGTCAGAGGTAGTCTGTCTTGGTGGTCTACTCTCTCTCTTTTCTTTTGCTGTGTTGCTGTCACACAATACTAATCTCTGCACTCACTCACTCTTAGCTCAGGGAATCACCACCACCGACGACACTAACACCAAACCAGAGAGCGACACAGCCTCCATAGTTGTCGGAAAACTTGATCGCACTAACAAGAAGAACACAACAGAGACAGACACATGGAAACGAGCACGAAGGTGAGTCGGTCATCGAGGGCGAAACAGAAGCAGGAGCTGGCCTCCCTGCTCCGCAAATCATGGTACCACCTGAGGCTGTCGGTCCGGCACCCCTCTAGGGTTCCCACGTGGGACGCCATCGTGCTCACCGCCGCCAGCCCAGAACAGGCCCACCTCTACAACTCCCAGCTCCAGCGGGCCAAGCGCATGGGCCGGATCGCCCCCTCCACCATCACCCTCTCCGTACCCGACCCGGAAGGCCAGCGGATCGGATCCGGAGCCGCCACTCTCAACGCCATCAATGCCCTCGCCCTCCATTACCGCGAGCGCAACCTCGGCCTCGATCTTCCCTCACAGTCACAGGCACTCCTCCAATCGAAGGTTCATTCCCATCTATTTGGGATTTTGAGGTTGTTGCCTCAATGCCCCGTGTTTGATTAGTGCTAATGTTGCGTGACTCTGACATTTTCCCACCAGGATTCTGTTTCGGAGGTGGTAACCACAAATGGCAATGGTGATGCTTCTCTCGTTAACTTCGTGGCTAGAAAGAATATTTTGGTGCTGCATGCTGGAGGGGATTCCAAAAGGGTGCCATGGGCTAACCCCATGGGGAAGGTGTTCCTGCCTCTTCCCTATTTGGCCGCTGATGACCCAGATGGACCTGTTCCGCTGCTCTTTGACCATATTCTTGCTATTGCTTCTTGTGCCAGACAAGCTTTTGGAAATCAAGGTTGTTTTCTTTGGTCATTATATGCATTCATGCAACTGAAATTTTTCTTTACTTTAGAAGATTTGAATTATGTTTTGGTTTCTCCCTTCCTTTGTATATGACAAAAACATCACTCAAGTGTTTTTGTGAGTTGCATCAGCAATGTTTTGACTTTTCGCTACTGCCATTCTTTGTCTGCATCCCCTATTGTGCTTGCCTAAGAAGAAGATTATTTACTCTATTTTTATTTTTTTAATATGAAAATGGTGATAAAATTTCATTTTTGAGCGCAGATTTTATAACAATTTGCTGATTTTATCTCTGGTGTTAGTTGTGGCTCTGCTTATGGAATTCTTTCAATCTTCGCAGGTGGAATGTTAACTATGACTGGTGATGTACTTCCTTGTTTTGATGCATCTACCATGACTCTTCCTCAGGACACTTCATGCATCATCACTGTTCCGATCACCCTTGATGTTGCTTCAAACCATGGAGTAATTGTTGCAGCTGAAACTGAAGTGCATTCAATTCAAAGCTATGCAGTCAGTTTAGTAGATAATCTCCTACAGAAACCTAGCATAGAAGAGCTAGTTAAAAGTAAGGCAGTTCTGGCTGATGGTAGAACACTTCTTGATACTGGAATAATAGCAGTTAGAGGTAAGGCATGGACGGAGCTTGTTACTCTTGCATGTTCCTCTCAGCAAATGATTTCAGAGCTCTTGAAAAGCAGAAAGGAGGTACACTACATTATTTTGTTTTAATATACTGCGTGGTTTTTATAGATGGAAAAGGAAAAAAAAGAAAGAAATGGTTCTTTGTTTTGCTTTTGAATACAGGAAAAGAAAACAAAGTGATTGAAACTAAGTTCATTCTAAAAGTTAATTCTGGAATTCGTTTGTGTTTTTCAAGTTAACAGAATTGATAATTGGGTCATTTGTCAGCTTTGGAATACAGCTATTTATTGGGGGGTCATTAATGCCATTTAATATAAAAGTAGAAATGGGTTTTGATATTTATGTGGGACCTATTTTCAGCTGCAGTGGCTTCCTCTGAAATCTGTCCACTTCTAAATTGGAATTTTTGGGGTGCTATGGAAGTGGCATCCTCACATTTCCCTCATTTTCTACAGCATGATGCAATACCAAACAGAGGAAGATGCTCTTCCATTGGCCTTTCATTCTACACAATTACACTCTACCAAAAAAATCATAAATTTTTAAATGTTATGAGTATGCTGAGGACACTTTATATATATTCTGGTGCATATCTTTGTCTAGATTGCTCTGAGTGCTCGTAGAAGTTATGTATAGATGTACAACAACCAAAGTTATGTTTAGTGAAACATCATACTAAGATATACAAATGCTCTGCTACCAAGAGACCTCTGTTCTTTACTGAATGTTACAATTTGTACTTTTTCTTGGTACTATTGGTTCTGTTAGGTCCTTTTTAAGCTACTTTGGTTCAACACCATGCATGTAACAGAAGTCTTCCTTTCCAACAATAGCAACCAAGCCTTGTCCCATTAGGTGGGGTTGGCTATATGAATCAAGCGTAGTGTCATATCATAAACCATGCCTATGGTCATCAAACCATTGAAAAAATACTCTCTTTCCAATTTTATGAAATATTATGACATTTTACCCAAAAAAAAAGAGTGTATTGTGTCTTTTACCGAAGCATTCAAATGCTTTTCGTCACTTGTGATTTGTGGATCAGTGACAATGGTTTATTTTATCTAAACATACGGTTTGTGCTGTGCAGATGAGTTTATATGAAGATTTGGTTGCTGCATGGGTTCCTGCAAAGCATGAGTGGTTGAGTAAGCGCCCTTATGGTGAAGAAATTGTCAATAAATTGGGAAAGCAGAGGATGTTCAGCTACTGTGCCTGTATGTCAAACCTAATTGCAATCTTATCTCTACCTGCATCGATCTTTTTATCTATCTGTTCAAAAATTTATTCTTTCATATTGTTGCAGATGATTTGTTATTCTTGCATTTTGGGACCTCAAATGAAGTTTTAGATCACCTTAGTGGAGTTGGTTCAGAATTGGTAGGTAGAAGACACCTGTGTTCTATTCCAGCAACTACCGCATCTGACATCACAGCATCTGCTGTTATTCTTTCTAGTAAAATTGCGCCTGGAGTCTCAATTGGAGAAGATTCTCTCATATATGATTCATCCATTTCTGGTGGAATACAAATTGGCTCCTTATGTATAGTGGTTGGAGTCAACATCTCTCTAGATGAATATACTATCGCTGAAGATCCGATCAGATTCATGCTTCCAGATCGCCATTGTCTTTGGGAGGTTCCCTTGGTTGGGAGTGGAGAGCGAGTCCTAGTATACTGTGGCCTACATGATAATCCCAAAAGTTCACTTTCTAGAGATGGTACATTTTGTGGGAAACCCTGGAAGAAAGTTTTACAAGATTTAGGTATTCAAGAAAGTGATCTCTGGGGGTCCTCGGGCACTGATGAGAAGTGTTTATGGAATTCGAAAATATTCCCGATACTTCCTTATGCTCAGATGCTTAAAGTTGCACTGTGGTTGATGGGCTTAGCTAAACAAAAAACTGAACACATGCTTTCTTTGTGGAAATCTTCCCACCGCATCAACCTGGAGGAATTGCATAGATCAATTGACTTCTCAACAATGTGCATAGGTTCTAGTAATCACCAAGCTGACCTTGCAGCAGGAATCGCAAAAGCCTGCATTAGCTATGGAATGCTGGGTCGCAATTTGTCTCAATTATGTGAAGAAATTCTTCAAAAGGAGGGTTCTGGAATTGAAATATGTAAGAATTTTCTTGATATGTGTCCAACAGTTCAGGAGCAGAACTGCAATATACTTCCCAAAAGCCGGGCATACCAGGTGCAAGTTGATCTTCTTCGAGCTTGCAATGATGAAGGGGCAGCATGCAAGCTTGAGCCCAAAGTTTGGGCTGCCGTGGCTGACGAGACTGCTTCGGCTGTAAGATATGGATTTAAAGGTACAGGCTTTAATCCTTCCCCAAGATACACATGAAATAAATTCACTTCAGTCTTCCATGCTGTTTTTATTTGTTAAGGAAGAAGCAGGGAGGAATCTTGGTACAACTTTGATGACTTGGCTTTGGCTTTTGATTGAGTTAGTAGAGCAACCATAAACATAAAATAAATCACTTAAAGATTTTTGCAGTAGCTTAGGATACCCTAGCTAGAGAGAAGATTATGAGAAAGCGATACTAAATTATACTCAGAGTAAGGATCATTTGTGTTCTGCGAGGCATAATGAATTTCACATTTTTTTCTTCCATGATATTGTGCATGTGGGCATGACTAGGATAAACTATAAACTACCTGGTGGCATCAAATAATGAAATCAAAATCACAAGTGAGCTGGTTATTTGGAATTAATGTTAAACAGTTAAACTATTGAAAACCCAATTTTTCTTTGAAGATAAAATATTGGCATTTATCTCTGACTAATAGTTGGTCCTATTAGTTTCTCTAAATATTATTTCTCTGTATATTTGAGGCTCATAATATTATATTAGAAAGTGGAAATAATTCAGGAGTCTTTTGACAGAAAATGACAGGCTGCAAATTACTGTATTACTTTTTTTTAAAAAAAAATTATCGTAGGCATAATGTATTCTATTCCTGTATTTGAATAACTAGATAATTGCTTCTTAATTTATGCAAAAAATTAGAAAAATGAATTTTCTGAAGCTGAAGCTGAATTCAGTCTCTTTCTGTAGAGCATTTATCAGAGTCTCCAGGAAGCCTCTCCTGTCATGAGTACCAGAATAACCATCATGATGGGTTCATTCGTCAGCCTTTCCATCCTAGAATGGTAAAAGTAGAATTACCAGTTCGCGTAGATTTTGTTGGGGGTTGGAGTGATACCCCTCCATGGAGCATAGAGCGTGCTGGATGTGTTCTAAATATGGCAATAAGCATGGAAGGTTTTCCTCCAATTGGCACCATCATTGAGACAACTAACACACCTGGAGTATTAATTACTGATGATGTGAACAACCAATTGTATATTGAAGATTATAAATCTATTTCTGCTCCTTTTGATGGAGATGA
Source organism: Dalbergia cultrata (assembly GCA_031216105.1). Lineage (NCBI taxonomy): Eukaryota > Viridiplantae > Streptophyta > Magnoliopsida > Fabales > Fabaceae > Dalbergia > Dalbergia cultrata. Next base: position 3,338,129 of record CM062353.1, on the reverse strand, counting down.
TTCATTTCGGTTGGTCAAATCTGCATTACTTGTGACCGGCATTATTCATGACAACATTCTTGTAGATATGGGCATGCAAATCAAGACATGGGCCAATGTTCCCCGTGGTAGTGGATTGGGTACTTCCAGTATCTTAGCTGCAGCAGTGGTGAAAGGGCTTCTGCAGATAATTGATGGGGATGACAGCACTGAGAATGTTGCTAGACTTGTTTTGGTGTTGGAACAACTCATGGGTACGGGAGGTGGGTGGCAGGACCAAATTGGGGGTTTATACCCTGGGATTAAATGTACTTCGAGCTTTCCTGGAATTCCATTGCGTCTTCAAGTCATTCCCCTGTTAGCTTCACCTCAGTTGATTTCTGAGTTGCAGCAACGGCTACTTGTGGTATTTACTGGTCAAGTAAGTATTAGTTCATTGTATGAATTTGCATGTTCTGTTCCTGCACAGAGAACTCTGCAGTAAAGAGACGTGTTTGTGTTATTTGTATGCTTAAGAGGCCTAAAAGCTTGTAGTATGTTGATCTTGCAAACGTAAATCTTTGGGTAAAATTTCCAATGTTCTGTTCACTAATTTTTCTGTAAGCACACCTGACTCCTTTTCCCTAATGCTGGGAGTTGGAACCAGAAAAATAGGCTGATTCTGTGCTATCTTTTTGTTGTTTGTTAGCCACCTGAGAAAATTTTCCGCTGTTTCTGTGTTATTTCCTACTGTCTGAAGACTTTTCCTTTACCTGCGAAGAAAGAGCAAGGAATGAAAGGCTGAGATGCTAACGCAGAAATATTGGATAAGTAGCCAAAAAGTTTTCCAGACCGAACTTTGTTCCTTCCGTGTTATTTCTGTCTTATTTTGTACTCTCATTTCTTGTTTCGATGATTATAACTTCGTTTTATCTTGTCATTTTGAAGCTAATGCAGCACTTCTCTTGATTCAAGACCCTTCCTAGTTAACTTCAATTTAGGTTATATATTGAATTGTTTTGTAGGTTCGACTTGCAAATAAGGTTTTGCAAAAGGTGGTCATCAGATATCTTCGCCGGGATAACCTTCTTGTATCCAGTATCAAGCGCCTTGTTGAACTTGCAAAGATTGGGAGAGAAGCTTTGATGAATTGTGACATTGATGAACTTGGCGAGATAATGTTGGAAGCTTGGAGATTGCATCAAGAGCTTGACCCTTACTGCAGCAATGAGTCTGTTGACAGGCTATTCTCTTCTGCTAGTCCATACTGCTGTGGCTACAAGCTGGTTGGAGCTGGCGGCGGCGGCTTTGGTCTATTACTTGCCAAAGACGCAGAGCGCGCCAAGGAACTGAGACACAGGCTGGAAGATGACAAAGATCTTGATGTGAAAATCTACGACTGGCAGATATTTCTGTAATGTGATATGAATGCCAATTCCTTGTTAGAACTAGAGCTGTATCGTTATTTTTCAAATTTATTTTACAATTCTTTATTTGTATATTTAAAGAGTTCATAGGAATTCCTGGAATATCATTCGCGCAATATTCTGTAATGTGAAGCGCCCGTGTATAGCTGTACATGAAGTTATAGCAAGACCTGATGCAACATGCAAGATTCAGTAAAATCCTATAAATGCCAAGATTGATGTTTTGCGAAGGATGAAGAAGAAGAAGAAGAAGAGACAAAGCATATTTTTCTTATTTTATTACCTAAACAAATAAATAGTGTAGAAAACAGTGTACTAACATGGTGAATAGGCAGCATTCTTGAATACTTCCTTGGTTGGTCTTTGACAAGATGTGATGAATAATAAAATGAGAGTGAGGTGCTTGCATGCTCTGCAAACGCATCTAATTAAAATGAGGAATAAAGTAAGAGTAGAAGAAGTAGAGATCTCAGGAGAGAGAGAGTTTAAAAACCAAGGAAAATCACACTTGAGATAAATTAACCACACCTTACCCCGTTATTGTTAATATCTTAATATCGTTATTATTTCTTCTTGGCAATAGCCAACAGTGATGATGTGTAAAAGATGCGTAGAATAAAGGATGATGAAAAGGTTGAAAACTAAATTATTGAAAGAGCATCGCTTGTTAATGTGGCAAAGAATCCAAAGCCCACTGTTGCTTTGCTGCAGAAACTGCCGCCCCTTTTCCAAATCGCCTTTACCTACATAGTGCGCTGCCTACATACATACTAGTATTCTGGTAACTTCAGTAGGCCTCCAATGTCAAAAAAGAGAAACGTTCTGTAATAATAATAAAAAAACATAAAATATACAGTTTAAGACATCAATTTATCGTTATATTTACATGCATAAATTTAATATAAATTTATACTATATAAAAATAATCTTTTAAAAAAATTATATAGACTTGGTTAGCACGTAACCTTGGCAAACCGCGTTATGTTTTGTTTTGCGTTTACTTTGCGGGTCAACTGCGGGAAGAAGAGCTAGCGAGAGAGAGAGAGAGAGAGAGAGAGAGAGAGAGAGACTAGCAACAGCAAAAGGAGTCGCGAGTGGTCCATCATTTTTCATCAATATCCATCCATGATGATTCCCTGTTCATGATCATAGTTGCCATATATTCAATTGAATTTTCTTGCATAGAAACGAACTTTAAAAAGCTTTTATTATTATTATTATTATTATTATTATATGGATGCATTCGGTGGAAGTCGTTGATCAGCTTTGGTCAGCTAACCATTCATTGCCACGCGCATTATGCTTGATTTTTATTTTTTAAAACTAATTTCCACGAAAATAATAATAATAATAATAATAATAATAAGATACATACGCACCATATTGCCTGTCGTGGATGAATTGTGATTGCTGTTTTGTGGGGCCGGGTCCAATGAAGCAAAAGTTGCAGTCCTTCAGCAAAAGAAGCGAAGCGGTGTGACAGAGTCAGAAGAAGAAGAAGCAGAGCTAGAGTGAGTGCGAGTGAGAGATGGGTTTGCTTACTAACAAAGTGGAGAGACAGGATATCAAGCCTGGCGACCACATCTACACTTACAGAGCTGTTTTCACCTACTCTCATCATGGTCTGCTCCTCCCCTCTTTTTCTCTTTTTTCTCCTTCCTCACAACACAATGCGCATTCATCATTTCCGTTTAATTCAACATTTTTTTCCTTCTCTCTTCACAATGTGGGTTCTGTGCTTCGAATTCTAGTAATTGGGTTTTCTTCATCGTCTCGGCCATTCTGTCCTTTCGCTTCAGTCTTCTTTTCTTTATTCGGATAAAAAAAAATTATGCTTTTTTTTTTTTTTACCCTTTCTTCTCTTTATTTGATTTATTTATATATTTACAGAATTGTGAAGAAGCGGGTCCGTGGTGATGGTGTTGTTCAATGATCCATCATCCACGCCCCGTGCCACGGGGAAAGCGTTTCTTTGTTTTGTCAATTCGATCTGGGGTTTTCGTAATTTGCAAGAAAAATTTGTGCTTTTTTGACTTTGGGTTGATGGGTGCGTGTTGCAGTCTGCAGAGCAATTCTTTGGTTTTTTTCAACGCTGTGTGTTTTCGTGTGGTTTTTGCTGGGCCCCGTGATGAAGCTCCTGTTTCTCCTATCCTACTCATCTTGTTACCCCTGTCGTTTCATGCTGGTTTTCCCATCTTCCTTATAATGTTTATTTGCATGCAATTAGATGGATTCAGATTCAGCTTCTTTACTTATATTGATTCTGCCATCGTCGGCACAAATAAAGATCTTGAGCTAAGCTTAATGTTTAGGAGGCAAAACAATGCTGATATAACTTCCCAACTGGTGTCAAATTAGGATTTTAGAGAAGGATTTGACATACGACATGAACAACTTTATGATAATTGGTTGGACTAGGAGCTGTTTGCGATTTAATTTTTTGAAGTATTCTGTGTACATGGTTGTAATATTCAGCTTAGTTGTAACCAGAAATAGAATGTAGGGAAATAGAATAAATTCTTGTTACTTGTTTATTTTGGTTGAAGTGAGGAAGCATAGTCCTCCAGTAAACAAAGCTTGATGCTTCTTGCTTGGTTTAAATCAAGACTGATTGTTTGAAAGTCAACATAAATAGGCATTGAAATTTGAGTTGACGATCCATGAAATGGTCATTTGTAAATATTCATATGGACTAACCAATCAATTTCTGAAGTATTTAATCATTCATATTTCATTTCAATCATTTTAGTTCCTGCACGACAGAACTTTTGTCATGGGACAAACTCCTGCAGTGAGTCATGAAAGTAACAATACTAATTTACAGAATCATCCTTAGTTCAATGAAACTGCATAGAGGCTTTGGACAATAGAAGTTCTGTTTCTGGCCATTTATCTGAAGTGTCTTGATGGTGCATGATGTTATAGAAGCATATACCTTTAGTAGTAACTTTTTGCTCAGCTTCTTGACGTTGTTGGTGGGTTAGCCCTGTCCATCGTTTTGGGTTTGCTATTGAGTTGAAACCTTTTTATTGGTGTCACTGGCTGTGACTAGTAGCATATAGAAGTGGCTATCACTTTGTTAAGTGTAATAGAAAATCTTCTCATTGTGATGGATGCTTGGACTTGTAGTGAAAATTCTAACTTGTAGTGAAAATTCTACATTAAGTGTCTGTCTAAATGTGCGTTTTTCTTCATATATTGTTGGTAAATGTTTCAGTTAGATATAGGAACTGTGTTTTATGCCTTGGTAATTTTGTTACACTCTTTTTCGTAGATTTGTGCCACTTAGCTTCGAGTTAGATTGTGCAGCAAAATAACTATGAGATTAATTTTGCAATGAGGATCAACATAACCATTAGTTTTACCGCTTAAAGAGAATTGTAGCAAATCATAATATTATCAACAATGTCAATTACAACAGCCATCTAATCTTTTAATGTTAGTGCTAACAAGGTCATACATTTAGTTACTTGTCAATGATGAAAGAATGACTCACTGGGATAGCTGTCCTGCGCTTTCTTACTCTTGTGGTTAGTTCTTCATTCTGTTTTGCATCATTTGTAACACAATTTAATTTATACTGTCTGGTTTTGTACTGCATTAATGATTTTTTAGCTTTCCATAGCCTAAGTCCTTACAACCATCAGAAAGATGCAGATGCTACTCCAATATCCCTTTCATCAGTTTGACCTTGTTTAGTTCGTAGGCAAATTGCATTGTTTATATCAGCCTTTCCTGCAAAGCTTGCCTCTTATTTGAGTTGATAGGGCAAGATCTGAAACTCGTCTAATATGTTGAATCAAGCTTAAATCCAAGTTTCATTGATCTATTACCATGCAGGCATATTTGTTGGGGGAAGCAAGGTTGTACATTTCAGACCCGAGCGAAACTTAAAGTCAATCACTGAGTCATCCTCTAACCTGGATGATCCAACATCAAGCCCATGTCCAACCTTTCCCGATTGTGGATTCAGGCAACCAAACAGTGGCGTAGTTCTCTCTTGCCTAGACTGCTTCCTTCGAAACGGTACTCTTTACTGTTTTGAGTATGGGGTTTCACCATCAGTTTTCCTTACCAGAATAAGGGGTGGCACATGCACCACTGCATTATCCGATCCACCAGAGACTGTCATCCATCGAGCAATGTATCTCCTTCAAAATGGCTTTGGCAATTATGATGTGTGTCAGAACAATTGTGAGGACTTTGCCTTGTACTGCAAAACTGGTCTTTTGATAATGGACAAGCAAGGGGTTGGAAGAAGTGGTCAAGCTTCTTCAGTTGTAGGTGCTCCATTGGCTGCAATGCTTTCTTCTCCCCTCAAGTTGCTGATGCCAAGTCCTGTTGGTTTTGCCACAGTAACAGCAGGAATGTACTGCATGAGCAGGTATGCAACTGACATTGGTGTGAGAAGTGATGTGATCAAGGTGGGAGTGGAAGACTTGGCTGTTAACCTGGGATGGAATTGCCCTGATGAGGAAGAGGACTTAGAGGAGGTACCTGAAGATGAAACTTCAGGCGCACAAATTACTGAATTTACCACTACCAGATGACTTGGACTTCACCATCCATCCTTATGCTTATAATACTGCTATATGTGTCATTGTTGGTCGATGTCATTAGTTGATAGGTGATGGCCTGATGGGGCCTTCATCTTCTGGACTGCCTTATAAGATTCAATTGGTGTCTAGTTTATCTTTTCTTTTCTTTTTAAAAGAATGTATTGTTACTGGTGTCTAGTCACTCAAGTTGTGCATGGGATGATATAAACAATAATACTTAGTTGTAACCAATAAAGTATGATCAGTTGTTTTCCTTTGAGATAATTTTCCTATTGATAGCTCAGAATTCAACCGTCTACCTTCAATAGCAACTGAACCATTTTGCTGAGCAGCGTAGAAAATCTGATTGCACAATTCGTTGTGCTATTTTTTTATCATCATCTGTTAAGAATACGTTACTTGATTGTGTGATGGTAACTAATATGTGGATTGGTTTTACTTCAGCTGGAATATATATGGAAGCTTTTCATATAAGATGAGTGGTTTTCATATAAGATGAGTGATTTATTGTGAGTGAGAAGAGTAAATTTTGATCATTGGATCTTACAAGAACAATCAAGATTAAAATATAAAGTCATGTGACTATTTTAAATGTGTTTATTATTTATTACATTAATTAACTTTTAATTCTAACTATCCATGTATGGTTATAGGTTTAGATTTACTCCTCTCACTCTCATAATAAACCACTCCTTTCATGTAATACATCTCTATGTATATATATATTTCAATAAAAGTGAAATTACTATGAGGCAAAGACTGGATACTCCTTTCAATTGATATGATATTAACATAAAAAGGTGATAATTTAGCAATATTTTCATTTTTTAAAGTTTATATGTCATCATCGCATTTTTAATATGTTTATTTTTAATGGGAAAAGGAAAGCCAAAGGTTGTTTGGTTACAACCTTCAATTCTTCATTCGAATTTGTAATATTTTTAATGTGAACATTTGATCTTCATCTTACTATTATTTTAGCATTAGACAATCCAATCCAACAGCTAAAGATAATTAAGATGCTTTTGGTTTTTGTCATTAGGAAGGTGACCAGTTAGTTAGTGCCTGAAATCTGTTTGTCAACAACACTGCACTCAAAAACATCTAACACTTAAAAACTCGCCCAATAATTAAGTATGGAGAATTTCCTATCCATTCATACCATACCATTGTTTGTTGATTTAGCTCCGTTATTTTTTTTCCGACGAAAAAACATTTCACGCTAATTTTCCCAATTAGTTGGCCTTAACGGTTCGCCCTCGACTTGACACGGTCACGGATATATATAGGTAATATCAATTAATAATTGCTATTTATTTATAACTTGAATAATAAATAAGAATATCTACAGAGGAGTAATAATGAAATAGAATTGAATTATAGTATTATATAGGCTTGAAATTGAATAGGGCAAGGAGCAGGCACAGCGCACATCATCCATCCACCATTGATCGATTCATCATCGTTGATATCTGATCTGAATCTGATCATTCATCAGGAACAAGGCACAGAGAGACAGAGAGAGGGAGAGGGGGAGGAGAATCCGTTGAATTGAATCATCAGAGAGAGTTGAGTGGGGCGTGGGGGAATGGCGCAACTGTATGTGAAGGCGGCGCCACCGGCGGATCTGAACAGGAACACGGAGTGGTTCATGTATCCAGGGGTGTGGACCACCTACATCCTCATCCTCTTCTTCGCCTGGCTCCTCGTCATCTCCGTCCTCCGCTGCTCCCCTGGCATCGCCTGGACCCTCGTCAACCTCGCCCACTTCGCTGTCTGTATTCATTCTCTATTACATTCTCCATCTCTCTTTCGAATCTAGCTTTAATAATTTAATTGAATTGAATCAATTATTAATAGACAGATTAATTGGAATTATTAATCTTATTGTGTGTGTGTGTGTGTGTGTGTTTGTGTGTGTCATGGTGATGAATGATGATGAATTATTAGGTTACGTATCACTTCTTCCACTGGAAGAAAGGAACACCGTTCGCGGAGGATCAGGGGATCTACAACCGACTGACGTGGTGGGAGCAGATTGATAACGGCAAGCAGCTCACCCGTAACCGCAAGTTCCTCACTGTTGTCCCTGTCGTCCTGTATGTCTTCTTCCCTTCCATTTCCTATCTCTCCTCTTGCTTTCACTAGTTACCTAGCTATTGTAATTGTTAGGGATGGTGTTCAACAACCAGTTCAGGGATCAATGTCATAATACTTGTGCTTATGTTCTGCCAATTGCGTTCATGTTTTGGATTCCCATATTTTGACTCTAGCTGCAAAATGTATGTCGGTTTTAATCACTTGAGATGCTACACCTATTTGTAAATGACATTTTCAATCATGAAAACTGAAAAGCATGCTCTGCTTCTTACTAAGCATGTAATTTGTGTTTTTAAGATGAATGAACCATGAACCATAGAGATGTTAATATTCAAGGGCCTCTCTCTCATTCGAACGTTTCAGTAAAACCCACTAGTGTAGTGTAGTGTCATCACGCAGGCAGTTATGCAACCCCCTGTTGGTTTTCTTAATCAAAACATAAATCATGCTTGATATTGCCATCAGTTCTTTGATATTCACCTTTTTCTTTTCTTTTCTTTTCTTTTTTTTTTGTTTTGTTCTCTGGGCAGGTACTTGATAGCATCGCACACAACTGATTACGAACACCCGATGCTCTTCTTCAACACCCTTGCAGTGATTGTGCTAGTTATTGCCAAGTTCCCCAATATGCACAAGGTCCGCATTTTTGGAATTAATGCTGATAAGTGAAATGATTTTTGCATGCATTCCATGGAATGGAAACTTGGTTTACCTGCTCAAGAGCCTCTTATCCTTCTCTGCTTCTGGAGAAACAAGGCCGCACCTTTGTATAGACTTATGAACTGGAAGGATACTCTACTATGTAATGTCATCTGCCAACTTTTTTTGCTGCTTCTTAGGTTTCAAAGTAATAAATATCTTGAGTTATTTTTGTACAGTAGAGCAGTGTATGTATCGGTACGACAGTGTATTTGCCATCCTTTCGCTTCCTATCCTCTGATTAATGCCTTTGGACAGGAATTTGAGCCTGTTTGGACATACACATATATACCAAAGAAAAAGGTGATCCTTCGAGTGAGGACTCGATTTTACTTGTGGAATCCAGTTGGACCTTATTTTCTGTAGTATGATGGAACATTACAACTTAAATACTGTTAGTTGCTTATAAATTTTGTGCACAGAATCCTGAACTGCCGAATGCGAACCATTGATATTGATGAATAAAAGGAAGAGAGAGAATAAAAGGAAGAGAGAGAGAGTAGAGAGAATGGATTGCCTTGATGCAATTTACTGCAAACTATGCAAGAAAGTTTTCTTTTTAAGTTACATTGTCTTTATTTTTATTTTTTATTCCTTTTTTCATGATTTAAGCTTGCAAAATTTGGTCTAATATAGTGGGTGAACTTAAAAAATAATACATGCTTGGGGTACAAATGCAAGGTGGACATCAACCCACACTAAAGTAAGATGGAATTATCTGAGTATGCGTGTTGAAAAGTATATCAAACTAGTATTTAGGTGATACATACTTTGCAACTACAAAGTGTTGTATGTATTGATGTTATGTTAGTTCACTTAGTTGCATATAACATCTCACATAAGGTATGATGAGCCACCGATTTTAACGAAGAAAAATAAGGAAGAAAAAGCAGACAAATGGTTCGTTTGAATGTTATCTTACTTGGAAGGAAAATCAGCAATCAACATTTCCCTCCAAAATCGAAAAGGGTATAACGTGAGGCATGTGAAAGAGAAATTATTTTTATGTAACATTTATCTGTAGAATCTACGAAAGGGATTGTAGTTTACAACTTTCGGCCTCGGCAGATGTTAACAGAGTACATAACAATATTGATGCTTATATGCATAAGTTTATATTGATGTAATTTTGGGTATAGTATTGGAAATGTGTGCTAGTCCAACGATGTTGACAACGGGTGTCGTGGCTGGATAGTAGTGAAATTGTATTGAGATATTGTCGTCGTTTCATTTCTGCGTGTGGTAACCTTGTGCCTCTCAGCTACATTATATAATGATATTATTATATTATTATATTATTAATATAGCTTCTTTCCCGTGAAATAAAATAAAATAAAAGATCAGGTAGATGTTATCCTTTTCTACTTCTGGTTTTTCAAATATAAAAAGTTATTCTAATATCTATAAGTGGGTGTCCAATTGAAATATTGTTATATTATCATTGGATATGATAGTAACCCTAACTTTCTCTACTTATCTATCATGAGTGTCCCAATTGGACATCCACTTTTAGTTGTTAGAATAAGAATATTTTGTAAAGTCATTGTAACTCCATCCTAAAAGGGAGAAAATACAAACGATATTATCATCCTCTTAGGTAACGGTGCTTTCGCAGTTTTGTATTTTCTTTTTCGCTACTTGTTTTTATACTAGACAGATTAAGCCCACAGCGACTTCTTTATTGTTGAAAACTATAATTGGTCTAAAAGAAATACTTAAGAGCATAAAAAATTTCAAATGTATTAATTTTATTGTTGAGCTTGGTTCAACCAAAATATGCCTAATCATATTTTGAATAAGATTTTGTTCTTTTTGTATTTATAATATTAAAATGAGTTTAATTTTAATGTGGTGTCATGCAAAATATTTTATACTTTTAGTGCACACATTGTCACAATATATAGGAGGAATTTGATTGAAAGTTAATGGTGTAATAAGATTTCGTGATCTTTGCATTTATAATAGTAAAATATATCTGCATGTAACTTTTAAAGTTTTTATCAGTTTAAGACAAGGATAATGTTCCCTAATGCTATTGACACAATACTCTTAGTTGCAAAATTATTTTTAATAAACATTTTAACACATTCAATCTTCCAAAAGTAATTGGTTCAAAATTAATTTTTCCCAAATGCATTTTGTTGTTATAGTATTTTATTGTTTTCATTTGAAAAATATTACATAATAACCAAAAGATTATTATAAAAATGGTTTGAAATTTTTAACTTTTAGATTGAGAGTGAACCCTTTCTTAATCATTATTATTAAAAATTGACAAAACTGTTTAAGAAAAACGTTAACGAACAATTTTAGCAGAGCATTATGCTTATAAGTCATGATACATAGATACTTTAAAATGTACATGACACCCATTCTAAATATATATAGCATATCTGACACTTCATCGATATTTATATATATTCAAATATATATTGTTAATTTAATCTATACCATATTTATATATTCATAACATATGCCAAATATTCATACACTATGCGTGCAACAAAATCGAGTTTTTAAATTCGAGTATGAACCTAATCTTAAGTAAATATTATGATTATGGAATTTCTATACCAACAATATTTTTATGCAATTATTGACAATTTATTTAATATATCACAAAGCAAGGATCATGATCAAATGCTCATTTTAGTACCTAAAAGTATAGATACGAGTCACTTTAATTCCTAAAATTAAAAAATTAATACTTAGACCTACAATTGTATAATACAATTCAAATTAGTACCTAAAATACAAATGACTCAAATTAGTATCTCAAATAACCTTATAAAATCAAATTAGTCTTTCAAAATTAAAGCAATACAACTTTTAACCACTACTTTATTTTAAAATTAAAAACTTTAGTGTTAAAAAATATTAAACCAAGCTATGTGTTAGATGCATAGGGGTTAGAATTTTTGCTACCCATACGTGTCTTACCTTGATTTCTTGAAACCTCACAGCATCTCCTAGCATTTCAATTGGTGGCACAAAGTCCACAAAATTTGACACCTCATGCTGCTACACGGTTGGCTGCATGTAAGTTGCTTCAATGTTTGGTTTGTGTTTTGTTTAATATTTTATGAGTTTGTGAAGCCTGTAAAAAGGCAAACTATGTACCATGTTGTATTATGAGTTCAGCAAGTAATAAAACCTCAAATATTTCCTCTTCCTTATGTGTTATGTTATAGTTAGTGAGAGAGAAAAACTATTGAGTGTGTTAATTTTGTAAGTTTCTAGTATCAAATTGGTATCAGAGCTGGTTAAATCTAGTGTCAATTTATTTAGTGTGTGAGGAACAAAAGTGTTCTCAAATAGTTAGTGTCATTATAGCGAACAATTATAATATTGTTTGGTCGGGTCCTAAATTATATGGTAAATTGGATTATAGTTATTGGGAGACTCTGATGGCAACTCACTTAAGGGTTCATAATATTTGGAGCCTTGTTGATCCAGGCTTACAAGAAGAAGCTGATGCAACTGCCTAGAGGAGAAATCAATTGGCATTATCACAAATCCATCAAGGAGTAGATTATTCGATATTTGGCAAAATTGCTAATGCCAAGACCACCAAAGAAGCTTGGGATATTTTGAAACTGTCTTACAAAGGTGTAGAGAAGGCATAAAAATCAAAATTGCAATCCTTGCATAGAGAATATGAGAGGTATGAGATGTCTAGCTCAAAAATTGTTGAACAATATTTTTCTCATGTTACTGACCTTGTTAATAAGATGAAAGTCTATGGAAAGAAGATTTTAAGTACGGTGGTAGAAAAAAATTCTACGCACCATGTCGATGAAGTTTGATCAGGTGGTGACTACAATATTGGAATCACATGATACAGACAAAATGACAATTGCAGAATTGCAAGGAAGCATAGAAAGCCATGTTAGCAGAATTTTTGAGAAGACAGGAAAAGCAACAGAAGAAGACCTGAAGAGCCGGGTAAAGCTAAACCATCATGCTGAATCAAGCTATGATGGAGAAGCAAAAGGTCGAGGCTACAATAATAGAGGCAGAGGCAAAGGAGGTTTCAGAAGAAGTGGTTTTGGCAATAACTACAGTCAAGGAAGATGCAACAATTTCATAACACCTAGCCAAGGAAGAGGTGGAAACAATTTTGGGCCTACTAGCCGAGGAAGAGGAAGAGGTAACTACTTCCAGGAGAGAACAAATTTCAACTGCTTCCACTGCGAAAAATTTGGTCACAAAGCTGCAGATTGTAGATTCAAGCTGATGAGTTAGAATAACTTCAACAATCAAGCCAATGTTACTGAAAGCCAATGTCAAGAAATTGGTGAGATTTCTAATCCACAAAATCTTTTTCTAACAAGCAATACTTTTTCAGAAGATGAAAATACATGGTATTTAGATACTGGCGGTAGCAATCATATGTGTGGCAAAAAGGAATTATTCTCTTCACTTGATGAGCTAGTTAAATCTTTTATTGCATTTGGTAACAATACAAATATTCCTATTTTGGGAAAATGTCAGATAGAAATCAAATTGAAAGATGGCTCTGACAATTTCATTTCTGATGTGTTTTATGCTCTTAGACTTTATCACAATCTGTTGAGTATTGGACAGTTGTCTGAGAAAGGCTATGATATACGGATTTATCATGGTTACTGAATGATATTTGATGAGCATGAGAGATTTATTATAAAGGTAAAAATGATCTCAAATAGACTTTTTCCAATGAAAATGCAATATGAAAATTTTTCTTACTTGAGTTCTATGCTACCTGATGATAATTGGCTATGGCATATGCATTTCGGGCACTTCCACTTTTCTGGATTGAATTATCTATCAAGAAAAGAACTTGTTTCTAGTTTGTCGATTGTTGAAATTCCTTATTGTATCTGTGAGACTTGTCAATTGGTAAAGAAACATAGAGATTCATTTTCTATTTGAAAATCCTGGAGAGCAAAGAAGTTATTAGAGATCATGCACTCAGATTTGTGTATTGTCGAAGTACCAACTCATGGTGGCAGCAAATATTTCATCACTTTTATTGATGACTTTAGCAGGAAAATATGGGTGTATTTTTTGAAACAGAAATCAGAAGCTTGTGATACTTTTAAGTCATTTAAGGCATTTGCGGAGAAACAAAGTGGTTGCAGAATCAAGATTATCAGAATAGACAGAGGACAGGAGTATCTTGCCTGTGCAGATTACTTTGAACAACATGGAATTCAACATTAGTTGACAACTAGATACACTCCACAGCAGAATGGAGTAGCAGAAAGGAAGAACAGGACAATTATGAATATGGTCAGATGCATGCTGGGATTCAAATAAATGCCTACATAATTTTGGGCAAAAGCAGTTGCTACTATAGATTATCTTTTGAACAGGTGCCCTACAAGGAGTGTTTGTGATAAGACACCAGAAGAAGCTTGGAGTGGAAGAAAGCTATCAATTCGTCATCTCAGAATCTTTGGGTGTATTGCTTGTGCCCATGTACCAGATCAATTGAGGAAGAAGCTAGACAACAAAGGTGAGAAATGCATTTTTCTTGGCTATAGTATGAACTCAAAGGAATACAAGTTGTATAATCCAGAGACAAAGAAGATTATAATAAGCAAAGATGTGACGTTTGATGAGAAAGGAACATGGGACTGGTTGATCAAATCTCATAAGAAGCCTGTGACTTTTCATGATTGTTATGTAGAAGAAGGTGAGCAGCCAGAAGCAACAACTCAACCAAAATCATCCAGCCGACCTCAAAGGAATTATCAGCCACCAGCCAGATTAAAGGATTATGTTATGGGTAATGATAATGATTTGTTTGATGAAGAGATTGTCAATTTTGCTCTTTTTGCAGATTGTGAACCAATGAACTATGAAGAACCTTCTAATGATAAGAATTGGAGAAAAGTCATGGATGAGAAGATTCATGCGATTAAAAAAAATTGATACATAGGAGCTAACTGATTTACTTGCAAAGAAAAGGCCAATTGGAGTAAAGTGGGTATACAAGACTAAGTATAACACTAATGGTGAGATTGATTGTTTTAAGGTTAGATTAGTTGCAAAAGGGTACAAACAAAAGTCAGGTATTGATTATTTTAAAGTATTTGCTCCTGTTGCTAGATTAGACACCATTCGCATGATTATTTCACTATGTGCTCAAAATAAGTGGAAAATATATCAGATAGATGTTAAGTCTGCATTTTTAAATGACACTTTGGAAGAAGAAGTATATGTTGAGTAGCCTGCAGGTTATGAGATCCCTGGAGGAGAAAATAAAATTTACAATTTGAAGAAAGTTCTGTATGGTTTGAAACAAGCATCGAGAGCATGGTATAAGAAGATTGACTCCTATTTCATTGAGAATGGTTTTCAAAAATGTCCTTTTGAACATGCTTTGTACATTAAATTAGTTGAACCAGGAGACATTCTTACTGTCTGTCCTTATATTGATGATCTAATTTTCACTGACAATAATTTGAAGATGATTACAGAATTCAGGGAGGCTATGGAGAAACATTTTAAAACGACTAATTTAGGCCTGATGTCCTATTTTCTTGGCATTGAAGTCACTCAAAAGGAGGATGAGATTTTTATTTCTCAAAAAAAATATGCTAATGACAATTTGAGAAAATTTCAGATGGACAATTCAAAGCCAGTTGCTACTCCAATTGAAGAAAAATTGAAGCTGATGAAAGAAGATAAAGGAAGAACTGTTAATCCTACTTATTTCAAGAGCTTGATTGGAAGTCTCAAATACTTGACAGCAACCAGGTCAGACATAGTCTTTAGAGTTATTTTACTCAGCCGATTTATAGAGGAGCCTTGTGCTTGTCATTTATAAGCAGCAAAATGGATTCTTCGATACATCAAAGGTACCCTGAATAATGAAATATTTTATTAAAATACTAATAATGTGAAACTTGTTAGATACACAGATAGTCATTGGGTAGGTGACATGGAGACAAGGAAAAGCACTTCAGGGTATATTTTTCATCTTGGGTCAAGTGTTGTGTCATGGTCATCAAAGAAACAACCTATTGTTGCACTTTTTACAGCAGAAGCAGAATACATAGCAGCCACAAGCTGTGCTACACAAGCAGTATGGCTAAGAAAATTTCTTGAAATGTTGAACCAGAAGCAAAGCTCTCCCACAATGATATTCTGTGACAACAAGTTAGCAATTACACTTTGCAAAAATCCAATATTCCATGGGAGGTCCAACCACATTGATATTCGATTCCATAAGATTCAGGAATTGGTCACTGATAAGGAAATACTAATTGATTATTGTCCTACTAGAGATCAAGTTGTAGATATTTTTACAAAACCATTGAAGGTTGAGCTATTTACAAGTTGAAGAAGATGCTTGGAGTGATTAATTCGACAGGCTTGGTTTAAGGGAGACAATATTAAAAAATATTAAACCAAGGTATGTGTTAGATGCATAGGGGTTAGAATTAGTGCTGCCTATACGTGTCTTACCTTGATTTCTTGAAACCTGACAGCATCTCCTAGCATTTCAATTGGTGGCACAAAGTCCACAAAATTTGACACCTCACGCTGCTACATGGTTGGCTGCGTGTAAGTTATTTCAATGTTCGGTTTGTGTTTTGTTTAATATTTTATGAGTTTGTGAAGCCTATAAAAAGGCAAGTTATGTACCGTGTTGTATTATGAGTTCAGCAAGTAATAAAAACTCAAGTATTTCCTCTTCCTTATGTGTTATGTTATAGTTAGTGAGAGAGAAAAAAATATTGAGTGTGCTAATTTTGTGAGTTTCTGGTATCATTTAGAGACTAAATTGATTTATTTATTTTTATAGGGATTAATTTAACTTACCTGTTGCAATTCCAAGTAATAAAGTAATTTCTGCATTGAATTGAAGAGGATCAAAGTGACTCACTTTTGACGACCATTTACTCCAAAGACTATCATCAATGAACAATATGACTACATGACAGTACCTATTGGCTGGGGCGCCTGTGCTTTGTTCATTCCTCCTGCAAATTGCGATCTTAGAGATGATGCTGTGAGGAAGGTTTCTCTTTTTTGGGACACTATTATTGGCCTATTATTTTTGTCTTTCCATCTTTCTTTCTTTCTTTCTTTCCTTCTTGGGCCATGTAATATACCGTAAAAAGAATTATCTCCACAAAGCGCTGCTGCACAAGTGAGCGATTAACTATGTATATCAGTGCATGGCAAATATCTTTTCATCAGATCACTTAATCACGGAAAATGAACAGCATTCATCCTTTCAACAAAAAATATGACAAAAGAGGGAGGAAAAAAAAAAACTTGAGCAGTCACACATAGCCCGCTCACAAAAGAGAATTAACTATTAATTGAAGAAATTTTAATCCAATTCTCAATATAGTAAATGATAAACAAACACTATAATTGAGATTTGGTGTTAGAATTAACTGGAACAGTAGAGACTGATGAATCCATGGTTATCTGATTTTTTGGCAAAATGTGCAACAGAGATAAACTCCTTTTATCACTCCTTCAGTTCCATGTTCTATTTCAATGGGTCAACAGCCACACTGAAGTGGTAGGAGCAGGGGCCTTTTTGGTTTGTAACAAGATGGACTAAACTTGTCCATTATGGCTCAGTTCATTAATAATAATAAAAAAACATCATATCCACTAACAACAAAAATCACAGTTAAGCTCAATAACAAAAAATTAGTTAAAAATGGACTAAACGATATAGTTTAATATTTTAACATCGAATTAATCTGTAATCAAAATTAAAAGCATAACAAAATATAATTTATTTTAGTTCAAACAAATAGAATATCCAACATTAATTTCGCTTTCAGTAGTTTCAGGGAATAATGTTACTAGTACTTACAATTGCAACAAATTATATCAGTTTCAACAAACCTGTTTACCAAATTAAAGTGGGTTTGATTTTCAAAGATATTCGTACACCCCAAGGAGAAGTGAACAACATGGCAAGGAGACTCTGGCATAATTAAGAAGAAAGCCAACACATTACTAAAGGTGTTTTGTCTGCCAATGGAACTTGCTCGAAGTGAAAAACACAAGAGATCATGGCGAAGAAAATAATAGTTAACTAATTCATCGACATGTGAAGGCATTGACCTGGGTGAAGGAAATGATTTCCACTTGGGCCAAGAGAATGTTTTGAAGGGTCCCACTAAAATACTACCGAAAGAAGGTGGGCTCTTGATGAGTCTTGAGAATTTTCTGTTTAGTCTTTTCACATGCTATAATTAAAACCAGATGTATGTATGGATGGATGGATGACATAGGAAATCATCACTCGTGGAATTGAGGATCTGTCATGAGTCATGAGTCATGAGTCATGAGTCTTCCAAATTAAAATAAGAAGGGCAAGTGGGTGACCATTGTTGTAGTATTAGGTTGGTGTTTGGTTGGGGCAGGTAATCCAGTTTTCAAGATTTAATTGTCCAATTTTGTTAATTGTGTACTTGGGTGTTCTAATTAATGCATGCACTTAACAACATGTGTTTGCAATCCTAGCTTGGATTAGAAGTGTGTGACGTCCTCATCAGCTAAAACAGTGTTTCCCCCTTGTTTCTCCTTCAGTTTTCTTTTCCTAATTTTTATCCGAATAATTCCTCCAAGTGCTTTCATAGTTGGAAAGAATCTCGGATGTGATTATTTAGATATCAAAGCTGACAACCCACTAATCTTTGCACTGACATAGATAGAAATAGTAACGGGAATTATGGAGCACATAGCATTAAAACCATATATAAATAATATATAATATAAAATATAATAATTCTGGTTACAAACTTGAATATTGGTCTTTTCCTTAATCATCAAAAGTCATTTGGACCAAATCTTTGAAAGCATACATCAATAAAGGTGATTGATCTACTTCTGACAGAAGAATTCATGAACACAAGTTGCATGACTCGGGCAAAAGCATGCCCTATATTCAGCCCTTCTTCTATCTATATATATTTAAAAAGCAAAAACAACCAAGATGAGCTGTAAAACCCTCACATTTTTCAAATGGCAAACCTAATGTATACAAAGCCAAGTAACCATATGTATCCTATTGTTAGTTCTGAACAACTTCAAGCGGATTAATTATAAGGATCCATTGCAATTGCCAACTGATAGAAACAGGGAAGATAAAGAAGATATTAATGCAGGTTCTAAGTTTCCTTAGCTTGTCCTCCCATTTCTTCTTTGTTTTCTTACCATGATGACCCTTCACCAATCATTCCAGTCCAATACCCGGTTGAATTTCCTTGCTCTTTATTCTGTTCCACTTCAACATGACCTGCAGAAAGCTGCTTCATCTCTCCAAAAGGGAACAAAAGCCTCCCATTCTCCTGGACCCCATATGATGATCTATTTTGATCAAGACCGTCAACTGAAAAGCCAATGTTTGGTTTAATTTCATGCATGGGAAACCCAGTTGGATAAAGGGCATTTGAGCTTGGCATCAAGGAATGAACATAAGGATTCAAACCCCTAGGAGCCATGCCAGACCTTAGTAGCTCAACTGCCGAAAGAGAACTTGGTGCAGAAGAAGTGGCATCACCGGTTTCAATTTTGGGCATCTCAACATATGGGGACATGCCATGATACTTCTCCATAGCCGGGAAAGCCAAATTGAGATCATGGCCTCCTTGCATTTTAGGGTTTTGGGAGAGGCTTGGTGGGTTCAAGTCTGGAACTGGAATCTTTGAGGAAGCTGGTGATGAAGATGATGAAGCTGAGATGATCTTCTTGTTCTTCCTAGAACCACCACCAACTGGGACGTTTCTGAGAGAGCCACCTTCTGTCCAATACCTTCTGCAAGTCTTGCAGAAGTATCTGGGCTGTGTGAGGCTATAGTTGTTGTAATAGCAGAACTTGGTGTTGGTTGAATTGCACCTTGGACAGTTCAATTGCTCTTGTGGCCTCGCCTTCTTCTCCAACACTGGCCTTGTGCATGAATTGGGAGCTATCCCTTCCATAGCTCTCAGCCTCTCAGTACTGGTCCAACCTCCTCCTAAGAAACCCCAAAAGAGCGAAAGGACTGTTCATAATATATGTAAAAATTCAAATCCTCCATAATTTGGACACAAGATATTTCAAGCCGATAGTTTCATGCTCACATGATAGATTATGGAGATCAAAAAAATAATTAGCAAGACAATCAAAACAAGGTATAGCTACACTTCCCACTCAAACGATTATGTCGTGAAAAAAGGCAGAAAAACAAGTGAAGCATTGGAACTTAAGGAATCAATAATAATAACAAATAATCCTTTTTTCTAGCTTCGTGCTATATATATATTGACAATTATCACGTTAGTGAGCAAAAAGGTAAAGAAGAGGAAAAGGAAAAGCAGTGCCTTTAATTTGTATTTAGGACCTGATCAAGCTTCTTTGGTAGAAAAAGAGAGAAGATAGGAGACCAATATATGGTGGACCTTGCAGTTAAGATGAACATCATCTACTTGGTATGGCTAGAAAGTTAAAACAAAGATACAAATCACTCTCAAATCTATTGTGAAACTTAATATTAGTGTAAGCTTTTAAATAAACCTAATCTCATACTAAATAGCTCAGAATTTGTGGATCAAAGAAAATACATGAGAGAAATCCATGTCCATCTAATTGGCTACCATCCGAGAAGAAAAGGAAGAGAGAAAAGCAAAGGATGGCTTTAGAGAGAGAAAGAGAGTTCACCTTGTTAATTTGTCTGCAGCTGCTCCTAAGTGCAAGAAAGAATGTTTTAGTTCGTTTGTGGGCTGGCTTTATCTGTTGGCTTTACTTTATGAATGATGCAAAAGAAAAAGAAAGAGAAAGTTGGAGAAGAGAAAATGTGTCTTTTTTGACTATACTTGCAATACCCTTTTCATTAATTATATATGTTTTATCCTTCAAGACTCATCACTTTCTTTTAATGTCCTACAAATCCCCTTTTTTCATATTAATTATAAAATTGATTTCTTTTGCTTTTCTTTTCGGCCTGCTTTTGTTTTACGTGGTGGAATAATGAGTATGTACTGAGGATCGGACCTGACCGTGGTGGGTTTCTCTTTTTTGAACGATACAGACTTCGCCAATGTTTCAATCGTCAAACCATCTTTTTCTCTAATCAAGGACCATTCGATCATGACAAGTTATTTTTTCAAGGTTTATCAGAGGGATTGCATTTGAACGGTTTTATTCATGCCTTCCTTAGTTTATTCATTGTAAAAGATGCTTTCAATTCGCAGCAATAAAAACTTTCCCATGTTTTTCAGCAATTATACATGTGTTAGGGTTTTCTTACAAAGTAATCAATTTCAATCTCTCGTAAGGTGATTCGTCGTCTTCATTTTTCCTTTATCTGTACTATAACTTGTAAATAGTCCATTTTAGTGAAACTTGAAAATGCGCTCTGGTGGTGATCACTAATAAGGCGATGACTTCTCAAGCTTGGTATGTATGCACAGTATATATACCGTCAAAACGAAAGTGATATTTATTATGAAACCAAAAGAGTAATTAATTATGACCATCCTAATTAATGTAATTGGCTCGAGGTTAATTCGAGTTTGCAACTATGGATTTCATTAACAGCTTGGTTTTCTGGCTAGAAGAGAGGAACAAGGTGATGTGCAATTTATTTTTTATTAATTTTAGATCTAATTTAATTTTATGTTTAAAACAATGCCCCAATCCCTATGTTTTTCTCCCAGAAATTTGAACAAGTATTATAGCATATTTGAAAAAGTGTCACTTTGAATGAACAAACAAGCAATTAATGTGTTTAATAGCATAGAAAATATTCTCTTTATTTTATATCTTTATCCAGATATAAAACAATGATACAACAACCTGGTAGATTATACATTTATATATATGCACCCAAATTTAAAAATAGGCATGTCACTTGGGCCATTAATGAAGTATGGGTACATGGTGGTAAAACATCTCCAGGAAGTGTAATCTTTAGTGTTTTCAACTCCGTTTCGTGATATGCACCCGGAAAAAAAAAAAAAAAAACTTTTCGAGGTATAAATCGTTTGTTTGCACTCTACCATTATAGCATAGACTTCTGGCTCTTCTATAGTATCTTAGAAATGGTAAACAATAAATTCATATTAGGATATATAATGTTTTGGAATTAAGCAATACAATGTGCTTGAATAAGAATCTGTTTTATTACGTGAAAAGCAAGAATTTGCTCTCATCACTCTATAATTACGAAGCTGTTGTTCGCATGCTATTTTTGCAATAGATCCATCAAAATGACGAGACAAAAACTACGAAAATTAAAATTTCATCTATATATATATATAATTTAATGGCTGGATGATTGGTTTTGGAAAATCATGAGAAATTAGAACACTGCAATAGGCAATAGGAATCAACGAGCTCTTTATATTGATCTTTATCATTCACCACCCATCTGTGACTGTTATCTGGTTGAATATTACGGATTCATTTAGAAGTATATTAACAAGTTAATTACTAGATAGTTTAGTTTGGGATTATATTTTAACTGGTGAAATTTATGTGTCAAATCGTTACATATATAGTAGTGAATTGTGATAATAGAACTTGTGGTGGTTTGATCTAAATTATATTGTACCTCCTGATACATTACCAAAAACACAGGTGATGTGTTACTCTTTCTTCAATTTCGTCAAGAAAACAAATAATTTTTCACCCTAAAAGCTACAGCGTTGCTTTAGGTACCATGATTGTGTATCTTCTTCCTAATCCATGGAGGAAGACATTATTGTGACAGGGATCATACCAAAAACAAAGGGTTAATTAGGGGACACATGGGAGAAGTTTTCAACAGGAAAAAAGTGCCTATCAGTATAGCCGACAAGAGAAGACAAAATGAGGCCACCGTGGGTCCCAAATAATGCGCGATGGGATGGAGAAAAAGAAAAAGCAAAAGAGCCTTCAATCTTTAATTAGTTGATCAATTATTAATTATGGTCTTTAATTAATTATATTAATAGAATCTTATTAAAGATATTGTAGTATTATATCTGAGTTATGATGGGTGGAAGGTGGGTGTCCTTTCACACTCTCTCATCCCTTTTGGTTGCGATGGGGACGGCTATTGGTTTGAAATCTTCCCAAGCATGCCAAACAATGGTCCCAGAATCTCACTCGCTATTTTGATGGAGAAATTCCTCTCTAATCACAAGTTTATTATCTCATTCTTATATATACATTTATAATAAAAATATATTTTACAAACTTTATTTAAGATATACTTACTTATTTATAGGACTCATTAATTTTATTGTAAAAGTGTGAAACCTAAAGTGATAAGCTTATCCTTATCCAAAAATTTTTCATTTTGGTTTGGTTTAGTGCCTTTTTTAAAAAAATAATATTACACTTATATTGTTATCCAACCAAATTCTCTCTATATATATATATATATATATATGACTTTAAAAAGAGTAGAATGAGTTAAATCTATTTTGTTAATATTATAATATATAATTAGATAATTATATGAAAAAATTTACATCATCAACAGTATATCAAAACTCAATTCTATTTATATGTTTTTATGATTCATTTGCATAGTTAATTTTACTTTATCTCAAACGCATTTACATGGACTTTAAATTTCTATATATAAACTGACAACATAAAAGTAATTTTGTACTATTAGTCAATAGATCAAAATTTCATCAAAATAATAATTCATGATAGATGATTGTGATACTAAGTAGTTATTTTCTATGATATGTCATTTTACTACAATTCTATTGACAATATTAGTGCATAAAAATTATGTTTATTTACATTTTGCATATAATTTTGCCATCTCAAACAAACTAAGCTCATATCACTCCCATAATTTGCATATAATAATATGTTTTATTTGGTATTGTTAGATGTTCTTTTTAATTTGTGTTTTCATATCAATTTTTTTTTACTTAAATTGTTGTATGCGTACTTGTTATCATTTCTATCTTGTAATAATTAATAAAAAAAGTCACTAAAGTAAACTTAATCTATTGTTGATCTAGGAGATATATAAGGGAGTAGACAAATTAAAGGTAAAGAAATTAAATACTTTAATGAGTATTTATATAGGAGGTGAGGCTCTAAAATCCTAAATAATTGGCCGTGTGTAAGCTGCTAGGTTTGTGTCAAGTAAAAGATACGAATCTACCTATTTAGTCATATATCTTATACAATATCTTAAGCATTTGATTTAATGCCCACTCAAAGATATGAATTATGATTTAGGGATCGGAGTTTATTTTGACAATATTCCAAATCCTCAGTCGGCCACGGATATCAAACTCTGGCATCAACAGATAACATTCCTGGTTTTAGTAGTTTTTGAATATATTATTATTATTATTATTATTTATTCTACCCTGAGAAAGAATATGGCTTTATTAATTGCCAAACAAAAGCCAACGATAACAAAAAGTAAGGGAGTGATCCCAAGTACGCACCATTAATATATTTAAATAGTTTACAGGAGAGCCCAAGTGCGGGAAATTATTCAGAACACCTACTAATCTAATAAATTCATTCCTCATATACATGTGATGTTTGTGAGTTCTTGGCCACCATCTTATTCAAAGTGTCGAATTGACTAATATTGATATGGACCAAATCGCTGAAAACATGTTTGTGAATTAAGATTTCAGGGGGATTCCCTCCCCTCTAAATTCTTAACTTACAAACATACCCCAAGTGGTGAGAGGAACAATAGCAACATTAACTTTAATTTGGGCACAAGCTACATGTATATGTGGCTCGATTACAACACATGTATATATGATTATTAACTCCCCGAGATATAACATCTTAAATTTTTACAATTTACAATTTTATTACACAAAAACAAATTAACTTGTGAACAAACTATTTTATGTCAAACTTGTATAAGTTTACATAGACTCTAACAAAATCAATAAAATTTTCATTATACATACTGACGAGTTTATGAATTTAAATTTGTGCTTGAATTTGACATCTAAATGTAAATTATTTGCCACTTTGGTTAGGTAAATTAGTCACTTGTTTATCTTATGTAATATTTATTAATTTTATTTAGCTAATTTTGTTGATTTTTTATTATTTAATTATATGTTATTATTATAAAATAATATGCCAAAGGGAATAAAGTATATATGGTATAAAGTTAAGGCATATATTGAGCCATATTTCATTATATTTCTTTTCATTTATGCTGTTATACAGTTAAAAATCTTTGATATTAATCATATTTTTAATTATAATTAAATACTTAAATATATTTTTTCAGTAATTTTTTTAAATATATAAATTCATGAGTCTAGAAGTCAAGTTTATTGCTTCATACATATCCATCGAAAATAAAGGAATGAAGATAAAAATGTTTTAATTAAAATAAAAAAAATGCTTTTGGAATAGTACACGTTGCCCTAATAATTTGGATTTATATTTTTTGAGTGTCTAATGTGGGAAATTGGTCATATTATATGGGAATGAATTCCCTCGTATGTAATTTACATATAAGAGGATCATGTTCTAATCTACACCTTTAATTTCATTTATTCAAGTGTACTTTTTCGTTTATTTTTAAATAAAATCTTGAATAATGTGAATTAAAATATGTTCTCGTCATGTGTAAATTACACATGAGGGATCCATTACCTATTATACATTTATAAAGAGACTCAAAAAGATACATGAAATTAGGATTTATAATTTTGGGTTTAGGTTCACACATATGATGATAATATATGATTAATTAACATTCAAAATACTTTTTAAAGTGATTTAAATAAAACTCGATAGATTATAAAAGAAAAGTTATATAAGGTATATGCCATGAACTGTCTATCAATGTTTAACTTCAATCTAACTTTGTCATGAGGTTGTGAAATCAATAATATGAAAACAGATTTTTCATGCGTTCGTAGGATTTCGGGCTTCGAAAGGAATTTTTTTAAAATATATATCCAAGTAAAAGTCTAAGGTCATTTTCATGTAAATCTTGAAATTTAAGCTAATAAATAAAATAAATAGGGAAAAAACGAAAGGGATCGAAAATACGTAGCTGGTCCTTTGGTACTTCTTGAAAATTTTAAAAGTATAAAAAAGTTACAAAATTGGTAAAGTGATATGAAATTTGTTAAAAAAAATAAATTAATTTTAATGATTTATCATTGTGTAAAAAAATTAATATTATTATGAATTCATATGTTTTATATATATATATATATATATAGTGATAATTATTATACGATGTAGTTCAGTAGTTAGCACTATTTTGTTTGAATAATATTATGTGTATAATTAAATTGTATAATAAATGCATATCACATATCTTATTATTATTAAATTTGATGAATGAGTAGGAGCCATACATTAAATTCAATGGTAATAAAGTATGCCATATGTATTTATTATACAATTTAGTTAAACATTAAATATTATTTATTTTGGTTGTTACCATGTGTGTCATGGCAAATATATATTTTACACGATGCTCTACAAGAAGACCTGTCAAAAGATATTATGTCAATAGCTTTGAGAGAGACAGTCACTAACTTGGTAGGTGAAAGTTTGCCCATTCTTTCATTTCAACGTTCATACTTCATGGCAATAAAAAGAATTAATAAAACATAAAGTAAAGGTCGATCGGTACATGTCAATATGAAAGACTGGGGGAATTAATTAACCTGGGTTAAAGTCTGAATTATAATAAGTGTTTGTGAAAGAAAAAAAGTATATATATATATATATATATATAGTCTATCATATCAAATGATTAACGTTTAGTCAAAAGAGAAGCCTTTTTACATATGACACGGTGTTTTACTTTTATCAGATCAAGGAATCAAAGAGGCTATTCATGTTAACATAAAAAAAAAATTGCAAAATCTTACATTATTTGGCTCTTTTTTATCTATATGATTTTTGAGTGGAGTATTTATATCAATATGGTGTTTTGAAAAAAATTCATACAATATGGTATTTTCAGTATAGAATCCACCAAAGGCGGATTCAACACTTTTTTTTAATATTATTTTATTGAATCCGTCAAAGACGGATTCAATAAAATAATATTTATGTACTGAATTCACATCGAATTCAGTGTAAAAAATATTATTTTATTGAATCCGCCAATGACGGATTCAATAAAATAATATTAAAATAAAATTCCGCCGTCAAAGTCAGTTTCATAATCTACCAAAATAATATTTTTTTTATTAAATCCGTCTTTGGCGGATTCTAAAACACCATATACAAATAAATTTACCCATTTTATCATATTAGTGTAAATCACCTACACCAATACCATATATAAATTATTTTTCCACATTATTTATCTATTACTTACAATACAACTGGATATCTTCTTTTATTAAAACTATAAACCAACTATGAGTCTGTTTTGGTATGTTTAATAGGAAAGAACCAAAAACAAAAACTTACTTAAATATCTTTTTACATTTTTATTTATGCTTCGAAAAAATAAAATTAAAAAATAATCAAATTTTCACTTATTTGAGAAGTAAATATGAAGTTGTTTGTGATTTTAAGCAAAAGTAGTACTATGTTTAACTCTTAGTAATATTTATTGATAAAATTACTGTTAAAACTTTTTAATAGTAATTAAACATAAACATAAAAGGTGATGTTAAAACTCTTCTGCAATATTCTTACAAATATAATGTATATTATATGTTAAGGACTTTCACCAACATTATAATATTATTTAGTAATATTTGAAGTCTCAATTATATTGTAGTAAACAGAGAAATTGTAGCATAGAAAGGAGAGCCAATAATGTTTCATAAAATATTATTTATGTATTTTTTTAAAATGATGAAGAATATTTTCATGTTGATAATACCTCTAAAATGGAAAAGTGAGAGAGTTTTTACCATTGAATCAATTGATGAGTCTCACACACTATATACTTTATTAGCCCAAAGATGAAAATCTCACTATTTTCTCATTTTAGAGAACCCAAATCTCAATAATATAGATTCTAACCAAATACTCAGATACACACCAAAACAAAGAAAAAAAAATTCCTCGCTTTCCCTCATCCTGTCCAAAAATAATAAGAAACAAAAAAATATATTGAGAAAATACTAAATACATCCTAATGATAGTAAAAAGATGAAACCCCTATCAAAATATAAATTTATATGATTACAATATAGTTGAAAAACAAGACACAATTAATTACATTAAAGATAATATTAAAATAAAAATATAATACTTCTTGATATAATAAATGAGTGGATGTTTTGTAATAAAAAATAATGAATAGATGAAATAAGAGAGAGAGAGTATAGTAAAAGCATAAAAAAAGGGGGAAAATACATAGGGGGAAGCTAAAATAAAAGATAGAAAAGGGTAAAAACAAGCATGACAGAAAACTAAAATAAAAGATATAAAACAAGCCCAAAGAAATCCTTTCTTGTGCTTAAATTTTGATATGGGGTTTATCCAATATTAATATTAAAATATGGGTTCTCGGAAAAATTGCAAGGAGAATGGGAAGAAGAAAATAATCCGCTACAGGCGGAATGTGCAGCAAGGTACACACTTCGTTATCAGCAAATAATGATAGCACTCAGCTAACACTAAACCATCTACAAAATGTGCACCAACTCCATGTGTACCTGCATATGGGTTATATATATATACAATCCGCGGCCAGCAAATTTTGCTACTTTCTTTTGTGGTTGACAATCCGCTAGCAGCAGATTTTGTTATAATTTTCCATTTTAATATTTTAATACGAGTAATTCGCTTTCAACGGATTATTTATCAACGTTGCACACAAAAATCATTCCCACATAAAACCATATTCTCACTCAATAATTTACAATTAAATGTTATTTTCCAATTATCATGCCTTCATTTATATATACGTAATATTTTGATTAAATTACCAATAACCCGATTCGATAACTTGGATTAGGAATTGGAAAAGTTAAATACCATTTTAATTTATTCTTCAACTAATATCTCCGTGATGATTTTCTAGGAATTGAAAGGGGAGTTAAACTAAACTAGCGTAAATATGAGCTTTTCGTTTTCAAAACTAAACTAGGATTGGCCAGAATGCCAATCCTTTTCTCCAGTTTTTTGTTTTTTTGGTGGAAATCCTTCCTCGAAATTCTTTTTGGTACGATCCTTTGATCCATGTTGTGTTCATTATTTTTCCATTTTAAGCTAAACTTCATAAATGGGCCTAAATTGGACTTAACATTCCCGATGAAATCGGACTGGGTTGAATCTACTTCACAGCTTCCTCTTGCATTTTGTCATTCCAAAGATGGGCTGCAACTTTGTCTTGTTGGGCGCTGATGATTCGAATTGGGCCTGCCGAGCATTAGTAGGATCAGACTCTTGCTGTGTTAGTTGCCTCATAGTTTGTAGGATGAAGTAGCAGCTTTGACAAAAGGAAAGAATTATTTTGTTGTAAATGTTAATGTACGTTATAACTGGTTGCATGGTTTTTCTTCCATTCTTGAACTGTTGCTTCCCCCACCTTGCGGTCAAGCCTTTCTTTGCGCTGAATTATAAAAGAAACGTGAAAAAAAAAATCATTTTTCCTAAAGTGAATAATCTATCTTCTCTTTTGATTTTAAAAACAAGTTAAAAAAGTTAACGTTTTATTAAAATTTTATTTAACAGAACACTGTAATATGATTGTTGGCTTTAAATAAAATGAATAAATTCACTTATTCACTCTCTGATATTAATAACTGTCTTATGAGAAAATTAAAGATGCATCATGAGCCGCATATTTGGTTGTACCACCAACAAGAACGCCAGCCAAAATGGTGGCTTTCCATCATGCGTGCACCTGTCAACCTGCCATTCCTATATCTAACTGCCTTACCCTCATTTTCATGACCCTCTCTCTCTCTCTCTCTCTCTCTCTCTCTCTCTCTGTATTTATAATTTATTACGCTTACATTAACATTAAACATATATGGTTATACGTGGGGCGTGTTGATTTCGGATATTAGAAAAAATAATTATGAAATTTAAATTTTATGTATAATTTAAAGAGTTAAAAATTAATTTTTTGATAAGCTATTTTTTTAATTTCTAAAAAGGTTAAAATTTAAATTTTTTGGGATTCAAATTATTTTTTAAAAAAATTATACCAATATACAAAAGTAATCTAAACGCCGCCGTAAAATGTTTCAAAAATTACTCGTTCTCCCTTTTAGAGTAGCAAATTGATATGACCAAAAATAAGGGGCAAAAAGACCGAATGATAAGAGCATGGCGGCCTCTGCATAGTTGTTTCACTACATTTCAAACACTGATTCTCTTGATTCATAGAGCAACTTCTAGTTAGCGAAATGATATACCAATGAACTGTCACAAGTACTTAATCATATCATTATCATATTCTTGAAAAATCTAAGACCATATAGCAGGTGATTAGTAGAATGATCATGAAAGTGTGCATATTGAAGCTCAAGTCCTGGTACAAAACGAATCTTACTAGTTTATTTCAGAGACATAAAACTTTGCTCACTTAATTTTTTTCCATATAATCTACTTATTTGTGCTTTATAAAGTGATAGATCCAAAACATACAACTACGCACTATAATGAAATTGTTCCACATAACTTTAAAAAAAAAAAAAAGAGACAGAGAGAGAAGAAAAAGCACAGTTCTTTTCATGTATGTACAATGTTGACTACTCAACTCCATAAGTATGGTCTTAGCTTACAAGAATACGTCACGCTTAAAAATATGGCCTTTGAGTATAATGAATACATAATGCTTAAAAGTATAGCCTTAGGTGTACACAACAGACCACCCTTAGAAATGTGAGTTTAGGTGTGGGGTATAGACAATGCCTTTTAAATATGGCCTAAAGTATATATCATAGACAACTCTTGAAAAGCGTGATTATAGGTATAATGGAAAGTGTGGCCTTTATTCAATCAAAGACCAAGTTTTTTCATCAAGAGTCACTCTTTGACTATACCGTGACATTTGTATCCAAAAATCTTGGCAAAAAACCAATGACAACACCTGATTAAGCCATGACACGAAAAATGTGGCTTAAAATTAAAAAGCATGACCTATTATTGAAGAATATACTTTTTACTATTAAAGACTATATTTTTCCATCATTACTAAAGAGTATTTTCGTTGTAGTGATGGCAGGTCCTTGCCCCATAAAACTAAAGGTTACAAACTAAAACTGTGACAGGCACACGACTTGCATGCACGGTAAACCACAATGGGACGGTGACTGACCCAATGATTGTCGCGAGAACTTACATTTGTCTGGAGGATTTAGTAAAAGGAAATGAAAATAACTCTTTCAAGCTAACTAATTAAATATTCTTCAACTTACTAAAACATATTCAATGTCGCTCAATTTTTGGAGATATGCATATTCTAAAGATTAAATCAAATATTTAATTATTATATTGATTGATTTTTCATAATTCACTTAACAAGTAAAAGACCAGCCTCTCAAAATATGGCCAGTATCGCCGGGATCCTTTTTAACTCTGTTTTTCTAATATGTAAGATCGAATTCAGAGTTGCATGTTTAATAAACTCGAATCCTTTTTCATTTAGATTGACAACATATTGGTTTTATTATTCATTTTATGTTAAATATACATTTGAAAGTATTCTCTATGTTTTATTCTATCCGTCACAAAACAAAAAACTCATATATTGAAAAATTATAAATAAATCTCAATAATAGTAAGTGTAAGTGGACAAAATTGTCCTATTAAAAGCGAAGCTTTCAAGCATGATTAAAATGCTTTTGAAAAGCTAGCAATCAAATAAGCGTTATTTTTTAAAATTTCACTTGATCCAAAAAGTGTCCATTTAAAAAATTTAGGCAGTATTAATTTTTTTTCTGCTAATACTCCTATTAAATGGATAAAAAAAGAATAAGTGGAAAGAGAGAGTATAGAAAAAAGTTAGGTTAATTTTGTACAATCAATTAAGTTTATCTAAAATCAATATTTTTCAATTATTTTCTTAATTCATGTATTTAATTAAAACTTGACATTTATTTAGGATTGTACGTAGCTTATAATAATTATGCTAAATTTACAATTGGTTAAAAAAATTTGATATAACAAAAATGAACAAACATTTTAAAATAACAAATATAAAATTTAGAGAAAAGCAGTGGCAATAATAATTATGCTACATATATTTTGTGTATGATTAC
Source organism: Dalbergia cultrata (assembly GCA_031216105.1). NCBI lineage: Eukaryota > Viridiplantae > Streptophyta > Magnoliopsida > Fabales > Fabaceae > Dalbergia > Dalbergia cultrata. The sequence continues at coordinate 3,306,239 of CM062353.1, read as the reverse complement.
CTGATAATCTAGATAACTATAAATTTTGTCAGAATTTTATGTTTAGAATAATATATCATAATTATTAATGTTTAAATGAATTAGTGAATCTTATAACATTATTCCTTTCAATAATTATTAGGATTTCTATAAAAAAAATGGATGGATAGCATTTCTGTTCATTATAGAAACTGTTTTTACATCACATCAGATCAATATATTCAGAGTACGCGTTCAATAAATGTCGTGATTATAATTAAAATGCTACTTGCTTAACAAACTTCCTCCACGTATGCACTTAAAGCCATTGTCAATCTTCAAGATCATCAAGGCAAAGCAATTACACCAGAAGCAGCTAGCTTCTCATCAAAATGAAAAATGGAAAATCATATTGTCAACTCTTATTCCTAGGAAATAAAGTGAGGTTGAAAAGAGGGGAGGATCTGTTCAAACCTGGGAGCTAGGTGCCTACGGTACCCGACACGTCAAGCGACTGCATCAGAAAGTATGTCCATCGATTCAATAACATGTTCATCGAAGTTCACAACAAAATGAGGAAGCTGTTCCGAGCAAGCAAGCCATGTGGAAGGCCAGGGACCGTTTGTCTTTGAAGCTAAAAGAAGAAAGGAAAAACTGGTTAGGTTCACAAACAGATAGACACGTGCACTGCATTATATATCCCTAATCAAAGTTGTGATCATTAAAAGCACATGACATATGCAAAGGTTAGCTTATTAGCTCAAATACAAGTTTTGTCAACTACGGCATGAACAAGCTTTCGTGGCTAGAAACTAATCAATTAACTGTGTGGAGAAAATGTGGCTTGACTTTCATCGGACGACAGTATTGCATATGAAGCTTTTTGATGATAGACATGTCTGTGATAAAATTATGCAGCACGCCAGCACTCAGGCCAGCCATATACTCAGAACTCATAAGTCAACCCATAGCATTATATTACTGCGTTACCTGGTGGGAATAAGTTGAATAATCTACGATCCTAGTTTGAAACACACTTTTTTGGTCCTTTCAATTCGAGATTTAATGTAGCAAGTTTTCAATGATTGGACCTCGGCAAAACAGTTGACTTTTCCGTGTCCCTAAAGAAACTGTCGCACGTAATTGTGCATTTCTATTTTTAAGCAGTGAGCATATCAAACCAATAATTTTATTTTTCTCGACTCGAGTAACTAAAGATCATTCACAGATGATTTAACATTTAAATTGAAGACTCTTGAGAAGTATCGTAGTGGCAACGTAAGCATTTAAGATAATTTATCACGTAGACACAAACTAGGTGTAGTTGATTGATCTCTTTTTTTTTTTATTAATGATTTATCTCATTTTATAGTACTAGTTTATAATTAATGTTGCTGTGATGGTTCCCTTTGAACTATCTGATGTATTTGAACTGAATATTTAACTTATAGTGTTTGCAACTAACCTTGCTCTTTCACATCTCAATATATTGCTTCGTACAATTAATTGCAAATTGCATTTAACTATTAGTAGAATATAACTACCAAAAAAAGCTACTAGTAGAATATACTATTATAGTATATCTCGGTTCACAAAAGCTACCTGTTTGATTAAATTGAAAAATGATAAACTATTAATTTATCTTAATTATCTGAAGTTTGTCGATCAACACTTAATTTAAAGCAGTTTGACATCTTACAAAAGGAGATTGTCAATTATTTATTATTGACATATAATTATTAAATTTTGCCATAAATACTAGTACAAGCTATTATTCAGCTTAGAGGATAAAAAGAGGGACTCTTTAATTTCCAAGCTAGTACTTAGTAAAACGAAAATAGATGAATGTTTCCACTTTCCAAGTATGTTTTTCTTTTCTTTTATTTGTTAATTCAATACAATTCAGTCAGCAAAACAAATGACTCTTTCCAACATAATTAATATTTTAACCTATACGCATTGACTCTTGCATGTATCTTTTATACTTTTTTGTAGAACTATCAAAATGAGTTGCAATCTGTGAGTCCACTTTGCTCATTTAAAAGTGGATTCCAATCCATATAATCTGTGGATTAAGTGGGTTGACATGATGGTTCATTCATATTTTAATAAAAATCCAACTCCTCTCTCTTATATTTGGCCAAAAGTCACATACCTACCTCATGTTCTTTCACACTTTCTATGCAAAAAAATACCCACCATCATTTTGGTAGGTTGGGTTGATAAAATATTAGCTTATTTAAAAGTGGATTCCAATCCATATAATCTATGGGTTAAGTGGGTTCACACGATGGTTCATTCATATTTTAATAAAAATCTAACTCCTCTCTCTCATATTTGGCCAAAACCCACATACCCACCTCATATTCTTTCACACTTTCTATCCAAAATAAATAAATAAATAAAACACTTCCAAATTCATTATCTCACTCAAGTAGTCCAGCCTAACCCCATTCATTCCCTTTTTTCTTTCATTTTTTGAGCAAATTTATTGATTTATTGATTTTTTATTTTTTATTTAGGTGAGCCAACCCGCATAAATGACCAACTCGAATGGGTTGAGCTAGGTGGACATTTTCTTGACTTGCCAGTAAAGTAAGTCAACCGGGATTTAACATTTTAGTAAAGAAGAGAAAATTGGACTAGGTATCAAACCAATCAAGGTATTAGTTCAAAGATTTAGAGGTTCAACTAATTCAACCTAGATTCAATCGGAATATAATAAAATATATTAAATTATTAACATTAACATAATCATCACAAAAAAAAATATATTCATAGGTTTATAAAAATAAATAGAATCCATATAAAATTTTTTAAGTCTCAGTCTTATAACATGATCACAAAGTATTTAAAAATAATATTTGTTAGTGATCAATGAGGTTATTGTAAGCAACTTACAAATGACAGAGAAAGAAAAAAAAAAATCTAACAATCTTTAATAGTGTCCTTCTTTAATTCTATTTTTTTTTTCATTTTTGCTCTATGACTATCACAAGATATCAGTGTTTAAGTTTTGAGAAAAAAAAATATAAAAAATTTCAAACTGGTCAAACGAGTTCGGTTCACCAATTTTCTTAGTTTTGACTGGTTCTTGACTTCCCCAATTTTTAGAGCTCAATCAAACTGGCGAGGTGATTGGCTCCCAATGAACCCAGTCGAACCGGCCAGTCTGATCCAATTTTCTCTTCCATGTATTTAAGCTCACAACCCATAGTGGGTCAACCCGCATAAGTCGGATTGACCCACTTTGATAGATCTACTTTTTTTATGAATGTATTTTTTAATACTTAGAACCCAGTCCCTCCGACAGCAGCAACAATACAAATTAAATCAAGTAAAATGGTTCAAAACAAAATCACACGGCAAACACTAAAAATTCACACCCTTTTGCTGACCGATGCATCTGGAATGCTTCCACCTCCTAGAGTTCGCATTCATCCTATTCGACATATCATTCTTAACTGCTCCTTCATCTCCTAATAATGTCGAGATTGCAAACAACATAACTGCTCCTCCAATCACTCACTTATTGTATGTATAAGTATAACTGAGTCAGCCAAAGAAATGACCCTACACAAATAAATTATTAATTAAATACAGGCAGAAATAACAATATCATTTGGTTTGTCCTTATTTAAGTGGAATTATTATACTGATCGAGCATGACAATTGACAGGGTATCAAATTTCATTCACTAGGTTAGAACATAGACCGGCAACTGGCTACTTCCTTTCTTCACATCACTCTTCTCACTTTATTTGATACCTAATACATCAAATTGGATCTAATACGAATAGCAATTAGCACGTTATTTTTTTTAATTACATTGTTAGGAATGTTAAATTAAAATATTGCATATGATTATTTATGTACAGGACCAATTATCAATGGACCATATATTGTGGAGCTTTTTCAAGAACTTGATCAATTTTTATGTGAGAATATAAATGATATAAAATTACCCGTTTATGTGTGTGTATATATATATATATAGACACACACACACACACACAGATGCATGTAAAATCAACAAAATGAAGCATTCAGAAGAAAGACAGATGGAAGAAAGGTTGTTGAGTTTCATGCACGGACCAATATATATTTATGAGAAATGTTGATTTAATTTTACTAAATTACTAAAGTTAACACATTGAGCACCGTCGATGGATTCGTGAAAAATGGAGAGAAAAAAGAAATAGGATAGAATTGTCAGAAATTTACAAAAAACTTTTTAAGAATTTTTTATAATAATTATTTCAAAAGTCACATAATAATAATAATAATAATAATTCAACTTTGGTATCCTAACGACTGTTTAAACTACTATTTAATAATCATTTAAAGTGTTCTATACTTTCAACTACTATTTACATATTAACATATATGTGACTTTGAAATAATTATTATTAGTGATATGACAATAATAATATTTAGATGAAATGAAGTGGTATGAATCACTAATTGATCTACAGGCTAATAATTATATCACATTATTCTGAATATAAAACTTTGAATAAAATTTTGGTTGTCTAGCATTTTTCTTTAGAAAAACATCCAAACAGTGTAAATATATCAAATTAGATTTAACTTTTTATAATAATATATGATTGGTTAATAAAGTGAAAAACTTTGAATTCCACTACATTATATATATAACCTCAAAAGAAGTTATATGACCATTTTTTGAAATTTTCAGTGTGAATAGTATTAAGCAACATTTTTATCTTATAATAATATTTTTTTATTTCTTAGATATCCATCAATGACAATTATAACTAACATTTTTAAAGCAGGAGCTTCCCTAAGACAATATAACTTTATCCACCACAAAATGGATATCTCATTTAGAAATATATCCTATTATATTAGTACTTTAGATGTGATAATATTCTTTATTCATTCTCATTCACGCACCCATCTCATTTAATAATAATAAGATAGATATACAAACGAGACACATTTTTTTATGTTCGAAGTAACAATATTGTTGTATTTTATAGTTAGACAGCCATTCGAAATCTGAATAGAAATTAGCTGGCTACTGCGGGCCTTCGATTAATCAATTTAAAATTCAACAACTAACAGTTTTGTCCAGGTCGAGGGCATAAATATAATAGTGTTTTTTTTTTATTGAAAAAAAAAGGGCAGTTGGAGGATTTAAAAGGATAAGGAGGTCTTGGGATCGTGAGGTGCCTGCTTCCTTGTGATGTAGGGGACCTTCTCTCCCTACGTCCCTTTCTGGTCATCTCCAATCTCAAAATATATATTATTCACCACTTCGAAGTTAGGTGAAGAGTGCCCCAAGATGGGAAGAGCTCCGTGTTGTTCTAAAGTTGGGTTGCACAGAGGTCCATGGACTTCTCGAGAAGATGCATTGCTCACCAAGTATATTCAAGCCCATGGTGAAGGCCAGTGGAGATCGCTACCAAAAAGAGCTGGTAACAGTTTGTGTGCCACCGCCTCTCTCGTATATATTATCCCCGTTCTTGTTTTTCCTTTTCCCCCCTTAGCAAAATCACCTTAATTCTTAACTACTTAGTATTTATGCGTTTTTGGTATCAGATCTTTCTTTATTTTAGTTCAGTGTTGTGTTTGTGTCCATGCCGATCTATGCGATTCGGTATTTTCCTCTCCTCCTTTTTTTCTGTGACCACTACATTTGATAGTCTCTACTATAACATGAAGACAACATTTTAACTCGCTCCCACCTTCAATCATCTAACAGCATGTTCGGATGTTAGATTAATTTTTGGGAAAAAATATATTATAAGCTGTTTTACCATAAAAAGTTAAACCAACAAACACACACGGTCCACTTGCGCTTATGCTTATTTAAAGCAGTTTAATAGCTGTTTGGATGCGTTTTTTAATGTGTTTGGGTAATTTTTTTAAGTGAAAGTATAATCACTAAAAAAAAAAGTAAAAAGTATTTTTTTTTTGAGAAATTAAAATATTTATCTTTTAAAAAAAATATTTTTTGTAGCATGGAAATGATGTTTGATAATAAATAAAGATATTCTAATACATCCAAATATAAAACTAACTTTTATTTTTTTCAAAAGATTTTAATTAAAAAGAACAATGAAAAAAATATCTTCTGAGTTATCCAACGAGCTCTAATCTTGCTCATAAGAAGCGTGGTGAGAGTTTATTAATTTCATTATTGTCTTTTTATTATTGATTAGCTAATTCAAACCATGGTTGGTGGTTGATGTATGTGCAGGACTTCTTAGATGTGGAAAGAGTTGCAGGCTGAGATGGATGAACTATCTGAGGCCAGATATAAAGAGAGGAAACATAACTCCCGAAGAAGACGACCTAATCATAAGAATGCATTCTCTTCTCGGAAATAGATGGTCCCTCATCGCCGGAAGACTACCCGGAAGAACAGATAATGAGATCAAGAACTACTGGAACACCCATCTCAGCAAAAAGCTGAGAAATCAAGGGACGGATCCAAACACACACAAGAAGTTAATAGAAGATCCCGCTAAGGAGCCAGCGAAGAAGAAGAAGAACAACAACAACAGCCGTGGCAAGAAGAAGAATAATAATAACAATAAGCAGAAGAGTATTGGCGACGACGACAACAAAGGCGCAAAAGTAGAGACAGAGAAGGCCGTGGTTTATCTACCGAAACCAATAAGGGTTGCGGCTTTACGATCATCTATTCCCAGAACAGATAGCACGTTCACGTTGGAGTCCAATTCAGGTAGTGCATCAACAAGCCACGAGAAAGCTGAACGAAGCCAAGAAGCAGCTGCAAGAAACGAGTTAAGCGTGGTTTGGGGGGTAGGTAACGAGGGAGAAAATGACGGGTTTGGATTTTTCGGTGGTGAAGATCATGATCTGGTCAACGGCTCTGATGATATGGAGTGCCAGTCTGATTTTCTGACCGATCATGACACGTTAGAGAAGCTCTACGAAGAGTACTTGCAGCTCTTGAACGTGGAAGAGAACCAACACGATATGGACTCTTTTGCGCAATCTCTATTGGTGTAACCAAAACACGGTTGAATTATATAATAAATATATATTATATATCATATTATTATTAGATTTGATAAATTAATAAGATTAGTGGGAATTATATATCACATTCAATAATAATAAAATATATAATATATATTTATTATATAATTTAATTATGCATAAAATATTATTCAACTGTAACAATATGTCTGAGCAAGTAAAATAAGGTTATATTTGGTCGAGCATGCACGTGATTAACAGAGATTTCGATCTTTTTGGCATTTTAGAAATCTGAAATTCTGTGAAAAAGAAATGTCTGAACCTTAGCTACTCACGTGCTTACCTACTAGCCCTCTCGTTTTACATGCCGTTAATTACTTGATTGATATTTCTTATAAGTCTTTTTTTTCATGCTCAAAGCATTTACTAAATGTAATAACTAAGCGCTCATAAATACTATAGACTCGTTTAAAGAGCAATAACTTTGATTATTTTAAGAGATAAACAAGTTTAACCTCAATAATTCAGAGACTTTTGCAATGACACGTTTGAATTGCACTGATAATAATAATAAGATTATTATGCCCTAATTATGTAAAGATCAACAATATATGGGTGGTGCACTTGTAATCACAATGTGGAAAAATACTTAGGTGATGTCAAAGTAAGAAAATATATTTATTTTATTTTATTTAATAAATAACACATCAATTTTATGTAATACTACAATAAATAAATTAGAGTAAATGCATTATTTTAACTCGAAAATTTCTTCTACAATATGAGGCACGTTCAAGTGTGCGTACCAAGCGGTAGGACTAATGTAGAAAGCCGACATTAAAGATTTGATGGATTCTCTCCTTGATTATGCAATCATGGAGGAGGCGATTTCTTTCCCCCGGTTATTGAAGGAAATGATGAGATTAATAATAATTTCGGGACCTAAATTGATGCATGTCGCAATTTTGAGGACCTAATTTAAAGCAAATAATAAAATTAACATTATTCAAGTGGCTCATCACACTCCTTTTACTTAATTATTTTCTTGAGTCATATATAATAAAAAAGAAATTAATGGCAGAAAATAATTTTACATTTATAATGAGCTGACCAAACTAAAACGAAACTAATCGAAATCCAATAGGCTATCTTTCCACATCTCAGCCCGAAATTAATGGCATAATAATCGAAATATTGGCGGTTAAGATGATGATGAATAGTAGCCTCACTAATATTATAAATACTCTCTCAATTTCACAATAATTATCAATTTTGTTTTTTTTTTCCATATATCAGAATAATATCTGTTCATTTATAATATCTAGGTAACATTAATTTTTTTTTCTTTCACTTATACTCTAACTATAAATATGTTAGTTAAATAATTAATATATTTATCAAAATGAATAATAATGACCATAGAAAGATAATTTTGTCAACTCATTTAATTTTTTACATTTATTAAAATATTTTTATTTTCTTTAATACATGTATTGTTTGATTTTTTTTTACAATTACTGTGAAATAAATAGAGTATAAAATAAGAGATGCAAAATTAATATAATTATATATATAATTAAATAAACTACAATATTTAATGAAATTTGAAACATATAGTTTTTTTATTTTTCTAAAAAATGTAATTATTTAAACTTAGTGATAAATCCAAAGTTTTAAAAACATAAAAGTTATTTTTCTAAGACAGAAATTTCCTCTTTTATCTCCTTAATCAGTGCTGGATAAACCATTTTAATTTTTAACATAAAACCAATATATTTTGAAATATTAACTTTTTTTTATAGAGCACTTAGATTCTTCCTTTTTTATTTTATTCCCTCTCTGGATGATTTTCCAATTATATTTTCATTTATTGATGAAAAGCAACCATACAATTAGAGGAGTGCCTTTAATAATATGTTTGGATAAAAGTAATGGGAAAAATAGAAGAAAATGAATGGAATGGGGATCAATTCTTTTATTTAAGAGTTTAAGTATTCGTATAAATAAAAAACAAACGCTAGGATAATCATTCCTTTTCTCTCCCTTTCAACCTCCCCCCCCCCCCTCCTTCCACTCAAATTTGGGATAGAATGTATAGAAGAGAAATGATGAAACTAAAAATTATCTATAACTTCTAAACAATATCGATATTCAATTCTATTTTTTCACGATATAATTGATTGATAGGAAAATTATTAGATAACTTAAGACTGTAAACCTTTTCATTTTAATTCGTAAAAAAATTAATTAATATAAATTATTATTAAGAAGATTTTTTTATTCTCGAAAGTACTTGATAAACATAGCTTCATAGTGATAATTATCACCTTTGTATAATTCACAAATAGTAGGCATATTTTATTTGAATTACATGAAGTTATTTTGATATTGTTTAGCGAAAAGAATAAAAAAAATGTAAGAATTTTTTTATTCCTAGTAGAAATCTTAAATTTTACTTATTTTTTAATTTTAAATTTGAACAAATTATATTTACTTCCTTTTCGAATCAATGAAATTTGCTCTTTGATTTTTTCTTATATCTGTAAACTTTACTTAAAAAATTTCAAGTCTATAAAATTATTATACTATATTTTTTTAAATTTGTAAAATTATTTTAAATCAAGAAATATTAATATTACTTGGATAAATAAAAGAAAATTGAAATGAATTATGAAATCTCAAAGGTGACTTGTATAATATGCCCTTTAAATGTAATACAGTATCAAGATTTGTTTATCTAGTAAATCTACGCAGATTGCAATGTACAACTAACAGTGACAAAAGGTCATGGAGCTGAGATGCGACCTCTGATTCTTCTAATTTAAGATTCTTTCTTTCAACTTGCTGACAAGACTGTTGGACTGTAATGCATAACAAAAGTCAATCCGAAAATTTAGCAATAATATAATACGAGATAGTTTAATTAGTGCTGTGCCGGATAATCATCTATATATATTCTCACGAAAAAATACATCAATTTTAGTGCCAATTCCAATTATGTTATTTCTGAAGAGCACTTGCAGTATTTACATGGGATTCAATCTTATCGGATACGATCCATAGTAATATCAAATAAAATGATATACTGCTATATAATATCGGGTCGTTCGTCTGACCATGTCAACAACTTCTTTTCTTATTCTAAAATATTTTTAATCTCCTAACAAAATCCCTTTCTATACATGTGATAGGAGTTAAAGGATCCAGTTACTTTACTAATCGTACCAGACTTCATTGGTTTTTTATTCTAAAATATCAGACGACGTAATTTTTATTATTCTTTTTAAGAAAATAATATGGATTATTTCCATAAAATTATTTGTCATACTTATAATATACCTCAAATAAGTAAATTATTATTATCATTTTAATTCATCCAACAAGTATTTTTAAAATTTTGTCAAAAAGATACCCAGAAAAATTCCTATATGCTGCTCTTTAATATATTCTAAATATTTGGGTTCTAATTTCTTCACTGAACAATTTGTCAAGAAACTTTGACTTAAACAGGAGCCGGCCAATCGATCTGGCACGAATTAACTAATCAGGTTATCATGACTTTGGCGGTGTTGAAAGGTTGGTAAAGCCGTAAAGTAATAGTTTGTGCTCTATGAATACATGCATCAGTAATGTTTTAAATTTGTGGAGAAATCCACATTATATATATAGTAAATCTCTTTATATTAAAACAATTTTAAATCATGTCCAGAATCAAATGCAATAATATATAGTAAAGGACAAGTGAGTCATTAGCGTGGTGAGTGATTAAATGCAATATATTATGATGATTTGGATTTAATTTTTGAATTTCTCTTACTAGTGAATAACGATATTTATATAGGCATTTGACGAGTTCCAAGGTATATCTTGACTTGAGATTGGAATAAGTTTTTTTCTCAGCTTAATTTTTTTGTTTATAAAAAGGGGTTTAGTTATCCTTAAGAAATCAAGAAGGGAAAGTCTTACATCAGAAAAATGAGGTTTTAAGTTTTTAATGTATGGCATCTACTTAAAATTTTTAAAACTTGTTCTTTTTGAATTTTTTTAATCATTATTTTCAGGACACTGATGAATAAAACTCATAAAAATAATAATAACAAATAACTGTTGTCATAGGTAAACAACAATAAATGAAATAATACATTAATAAAAAATATTTGTCAATTAGAAAAATTACCAAAAATTGATGATGTGTTATGTATAAGATATTCACTTCATATTTTTTTAACTACTCATAATTTTCATCCAATACTCTAGCCACTCAAATTTGTCACATTTATATTTACCAATGATTTTTTACAACACTTTTTCGGGCACAAAGTTTCAAAGTTGGTAGCACACCACAATTAAAGAGGATAAAAAGTTGGTAGCCAGATGCTGTACGATGGATGTAAGCACCAAGTGTGTAGTTATAAAAAAGTTTGTATTGGGGGTGGGTGGAAGGAATCTTTTGTAACCTCCCCTGCGGGCATTTGTAAGAAAAAAGGGGAGAATCATCCACGGAGAGTTGCTCATCCTTAACTATTTAAAATTGAATATACCCTTATTTTCAATGAGAGAAAATTGAATGCACAATTGAGATCATATCTCGTATAAATTATAATTTAGACTCAAGAAAATTAGATTTTTTTTTTTTTTGGAATTACTAGTTCTGATCCATAGTCACACACACACACTATCTCATAGCGCCAAGCTAGCTCCTCCGTCCCACCTTCTGTGGGCAACCTCTCCACCATTTTTGGTCGAGATTTGATTAAATTAGGCAGAGAAGGGCGGTGCTGATCCGGGGCGAGACTTTGGCACCGTTAGAACTATGAACCATTGATGAATCCTTATCACGCGATTATAGGACAGTAGACCTCTCCCACATATATACAATCAATAAATTAAGAAACACAAATCTAATGAAAAGAAATATATTGACCTACAATTTACTACTCACTTTGTCGATGCCACTAGAATTGATAGTGAGTAGTTTAAATCTTATACATAAGATCTTATGTTTAAATCTCGTTATGATCAATATAATTTTAGAATTATCAAAAAGAGGATGTCCAAATATATGTTTTCTTTTTCTTCAAACAAAAGAAAAAGAAAGGATATTCTTTACATGTTTACAAATATTCTTAATGCTATATGTACACATTGCAATTGCTCTTTTTTTTTCCCCCAGTTGAGTAAACACAAAAGTTAAGAACTATATTGTTAAACACAGTGTGCTGTGAAAAGCTGGAGCATAAAAATGAGGTTGTGGGGTACCCTTCGTTTCTTTCTCTTTTGTTTTTTACTTCTTTTCCTCGTACTGACAATTCAAATAAACTTGTAAGATTACATCGTAGTAGTTTAATGAAGGAAATTAGCAAGCTGTCCCGTCCATGTCGAGTTAACTAAAACACTTAATAACAAGAAAGTCATAGTACTAAGATTTTTCTAAATTAGTTTAATTTTTTGGATCATGCGCAGGATGAATACCCTCCCCACTCCCAAAAAAAAAAAGGGCATTAAAATGTCATAAAACATAATTAATGTAAAAGATAAGTAATTAACTTATATTATTTGATTTAAGTAAACCATATCTCTACTTGATCTTTTTTTTTTTTTTTGAGATAGTATTTTGCGTATGGCGGAATAAACCTGTACTAAAATATCTCCCTCATGTTTTCAAAGGCGGTGGAAGAAAATCAGTTTTAATTTCTTCTATGTTGCACTTATTTTCTTGTCTATAATTACAATGTAGCTTAGTTAACAACTTCATGTGAACGGACTTTGCTTGTGTTGAAATAAACATGTATACAATTATCTTTAATGTTTGATTGCCATATGTGACAATAGAGCGTCACTTGAAATTTAATGAATGTGGTTAGATGAATACTTTATAAAAGTCAACTTCCATAGAAAAATATTTGCTCCATTACGTAATGGTTTGGGGTAATATGTTTGACTTGATAGTAAATGAGAAAAGGAAATGTACATTAACAAAAACAAAAACAAAAAAAATTCAACGGATCATAGATGTGAAAATTTCACATATTATGTGTAATCCCTTGTATAAAGGTTAAGGATAAACATATTTTATATTTGGTGAAATTTTTGGTACAATTCATACGTATACTTTTTGTATCTCTTTAAAATAATAAGAGAAGACTGATTTTTTCCAACTTCAAAATTCGCTTTTTATAGAGAGATGTTACATGTATGACAATAAATGTGTAATATAGTTATAGCGGTGGAAGAAGACAAAACAAGACAATGGATCCAAGAATACTAAAATATTGAAATAAGAAAGGAAAATAACAGTAGTGTAAGTTTATTGTCAAATTTTGTTATACATTAAATGTTTTTCATTTTTATATTATCACCTTCTACATAAAAACTGAAAACAATTTACTTTAATTTTTAAGTAAAAATTGATACATATAACTTATATAAAAATTAATTTTTTAGTTAAAAAATATTTTTCAATCAAAATAATCTAAAACAAAAGCAACTTAACCTAAATTGCATCATAGAATCACTGTACCACAATGTATCTTTGGGTCTGGCAATTATTGCACGCTTTCCCGAATATTTTATATCCCGAGGGAATACTAAATTGGTTAATCTAACGGGTAGTTAAGGAATCAGAAAAGAAAAACTTTGAATTGGGACGATAAGAATTTGTATTTTTAATACATGAGGTCTAATAAAAACTTTCAAAAAAAGTTCTTTTAAGTATTCCTAATCATTGTCGTTCCCATACTAAATAGCCCGAAAGCGGTGACCCAAGAAAACTTTTCCCTAGTGTTTTCTCAGGTTTTTCCCTGTTTTATGTTTTGGCTTCAAAATTTTTATTGGGCTAACCCAAACATTAGCAATCGATTTATTTAGGCGTGCGAGCTGGCCTGATTGACAAATCCAATAAAGAGTCAGAAATATGTAGAGAACGAATCGGTGTTGCACCATGTGCTCATCTCTTTTGCTTTTTAACATTAACGGGGAAAACTGCTCAGGCCCAAGAGAAAACCAAACAAGTAGAATTATGCGGCGAGAGGCAAAAATGCCTCCACCACATCAGCTAGAATTGTTGACCCAAAAAAGTAGAAAGAATTAGATAGTACCAAACATTGGAAAAATTACCGAAATAAAATGAAAAGAGAAAGATGTTACGTGATTCTCTTGTTTTTCTGTTTGTTACATAAATGTCCTATTTTTTTTAAATAGAAGTCGATTTGAATCGACTTCCGTTTAAATCCATTTTTTTGCGCAAAAATCGATTCTGGAAACATGTCAGAAGTTATCGGTAACAGTGTGAAGTCTATTCAAATCGACTTCAATATTGCTTAGAAGTCTACTCAAATCGACTTTAGTATTGCTGAGAAGTCTACTCAAATCGACTTCAATATTGCTTAGAAGTCTATTCAAATCGACTTCTGTATTATCTAGAAGTCTATTCAAATCGACTTCTGTGTAATACGAAAGTCGATTCTAGCCGACTTGACACATCATCGACAACTTCTGACATATTTCCAGAATCGGTTGTAACCAGTTCATGGTTATCGACCGTTAGTGGAGCATATCCCAGATTCTTCACAGCAAGGGTCTTGTCATGAGGCAGAGCCAGATCCAGAGCGGGACCAGGTTCAGGAGGAGGAGGAGGAGAAGGAGGAGCGGGATCAAGACGAGGATTAGGAGGAGGAGGACCAGGATCATGAGGACGAGGAGCAGGATGAGGGGGAGGATCAGGATGACAAGGAGCATGAGGAGGGGGAGGACGGTCGGGAGGTGGAGGATCAGGAGTAGGAGCAGGAGGAGTCCCGGCTTGTACGACATATTATACTCCATCATTGTTTCACAGGGAGTCACTTCATTGGACCTAGACGCACTAGGCAGGGAGGACAGTGATTAGGATTATATTATTATTTATAGCATGTAAATTTGTACTTTTGTAAATTGGACTTCTTGTAATTCAAACTTCTTATATTACATAGTGTTGATAAAGGTAGTGTTTATATTTTGTTTCTATTAATCATGTTACATATTGCATGAAATTTGCAAGAGAGTGAAACACATAAGTAGATTAATGAAACATTAAGAGTTACATTAAATAAGATACCACAATGAAGTTACATACAGAGAGTACACCACAAATGCAAAGGAAAATAATAATATTACATTGAGTACCGAACCTATAAAGAAGTCGATTTAAGTAGACTTCTAAGCAATACAGAAGTCGATTTGAATAGACTTCTCAGCAATGCTGAAGTCGATTTGAGTAGACTTCTAAGCAAAACTGAAGTCGATTTGAATAGACTTCACACTGTTACCGACAACTTCTGACATGTTTCCAGAATCGATTTTTGCGCAAAAAAATGGATGTAAACGGAAGTCGATTCAAATCGACTTCTATTTAAAAAAAACAGGACATTTATGTAACAAATAGAGAAACAGGAGAAGCACGTAACATCTTTCTCTTTTCATTTTATTTCGGTAATTTTTCCCCAAACATTTGTAACAAGTAGGAGATAGGAGTAAGTAGCCCAATTAGAATAATTATCTTAGACAATAGTAAATAGTATAAATAGGGGTTTAAGGTGATGTAATAGTCAATAAATGTGTGAAATGAAATGTGATTCCCCTCCTTTTGATATTCTTTCTATCTGATATTCTCCCTAATTCTCCTTATCTCTCTCAATCCAATTTCTTACCTCCTTACAATGGTGCTTTCATTGAGAGGTTCTTCCATTCCATGGGAAGAACCACTCACTTCCGAAGAGAAATTACCGATGTTTGATGGAATCGAAGGATATTGGTGGGCAATTTGTGCAGGACAGTCCTGGAATGCTAGAGGAACCCCTGAAGCACAGAGACTGATAGAGGCAGAGAAGTGTTTCATCGGGCAAGCTTTGAAATGGTTTCGGCTATGGCGGCGGTGCAATCCAAATGCGGATTGGGTGACCTTCGAGATCGCTTTTCTTCATCGCTACCAACCCGATGCTCGTCCCATCTTCCTAGAAATTTCTTGCAATGAAGTTACAGATTTGGATCTTGTATTGGAAGAGATCAAGGCAGGCCAGCAGATCTTCCAACAACAACTAGATCTGCGACGACAACAGCAGCAAGAAGAAATCAATATTGTAGAAGCAACATCAACCCCAAATTTTCAAGAATCAACTGATGCACAAACAATTCTAGAATCGCATCAAACACATGAACAACAACAAAAAGAAGAAAGTCAAGAATCACCAATGCTAGTTTCAGATCCAGAAATTGCAGAGCAACAAATCAACAAGAAAATAACAAATCAAGAGAGAAGAAACAAACCACTCACAGCGGATCGCGGCGGAGTCGAGGACGCCTCCGCCCAAAGGAAGGGGAAGAGCCACGAGCAGATCCAAGCGCCAGATCGGAGTAGCAGCACTGGTGGTGAGAGCTAAATAGCCATCACCGCTTGGCCGTCAGTGGCCGTGAAGGACACCGGAGACGAACGTGGCGTTGAGCTGGATGGCATTGAACACGACAGCGCGATTGAGCCACCAGCGGAGGTACGGAGGAGCAGTGGCGGAGCTACGAACAACGAGGACGAGCCTCTGAAGGAGAAGAAAGATATCGTTGGAGAACCACCACCACCGAAAAAGGACAACGGCACTGATAAGCTTTTAAATCTGGAACCGCCAGATCTCCATGCTGAGGCAACGAAGATGGACGTTGCAGCCGGCGAAGTTTCCCAGCACGGCGAGTTTCCAGGAGATGTTCCTAGGCGCGAGCAAGTTCGAACACCGGCATTCCCAAGCGCGGTGATGGAGGTTGCAGAAACAACGAGGCAGATCGAGGCCGACGACGGAGCATGCGATGGTGAGGCTCCTCCTACGCGCGATGGTGAAGCTCCACAGGTCCGCGGCAATCGGCGCACTTCCTGGCCGAGCGGTGGTGTCACCGGCGGCTATGGGGAGAAGCAGCCGGAGAGGCTGGCCGTCGACTTCATTGGTTGGGGTGCGGTGGAGGCAACTGTTACAGCAACCTTCAAGAGGAAAGGAAACTCCTGGAACGCTGCTCAGCAAGTGGGAGTGTAGGAATGGGGTGTGAGTTTCACCATAGTCCTAGTGGGCCAACCCCAAACCACAAGGAGGACTTTAGTGGGCTATAGGCATATGTGGAAAATGTTAGGACTAGCCCAAAGTGAGCAAGAGTTTGGGAAATTGTATTTTGTGCTTTTTATGTATTTTGATCATAAATTTGTCAGCCCAATCACGTTATGGGACCCTGGTGGAACTCCATATTTTTTTTAGTAGTAGCATAGGAATAAGTGCTTTTAGGATGAATAGTTGTAATTAGGAGTTATTGTAATTAGAATTTAAAGTGTATTTTCTTTTTTCATCAACCTTGAGGGCAAGGTTGTCTTTAAGGGGAAGGTAATGTAACAAGTATGAGATGGGACTAAGTAGCCCAATTAGAATAATTATCTTAGATAATAGTAAATAGTATAAATAGAGGCTTTAGATGATATAATAGACAACAAATGTGTGAAATAAAATGTGATTCCCCTCCTTTTGATATTCTTTCTATATGATATTCTCCCTAATTCTCCTTATCTCTCTCAATCCAATTTCTTACCTCCTTACAACATTGACCCCCCAAATCAAAAATTTGTTTCACTTCAATTTTTTTGGAGATGTTGACACAGATATAAGTTATTTGTCCTTGCCATAAAACTCTCTTTGTTGTCAAAAATAGTGACTAATCCATTTTAGAATGTTTGATTTTATTTTTAATGCAATTATTGAAATGAAAATTTGAAAAATTAAATTCTTGATGGTTTCCCTAATTTAACGCAAAGAGTCTATAGGGTATGTTAAGTTACCACAGATATTCCTATGAGTTTAATATTATAAAATAATTTTATATTATTAATAAAAAATTTAAAAAGTGTTGAATAAATTTAGATTGCTTGATGACTACTCAGCCTAATTTTGCTCATTCCTACTTTTTATTTATTGAGGGCATGTTTGATTGGGGAGTACAATTGAAAGTAAATTTTTCATAATTGAATTTTATGTATAATTTTACTTATGAAATCCAATTAATGAAAACTTACTTTCATTTTTATCTTTCAGCCAAATATAACCCGATATTATAAAATAACTTCTCACGGTCTATGTGTATAGAAATTATATCCATATTCATATTCACATTACTTATATGTGGGTAATAATTTCACTTAAATTGTTGTATCCCATGATTCTTACGTTGTGTTTAATTTTTTTTTATTATCGGAACGAATTGGAGCTGATAGGAAGTGAGTGGAACGGGAATAATGGGAAGGGAACAAAATTAACTCCTTGTTTGTTTGAAATATTTAATAAATGAATGAAATAAATATTATGTAATTGTCTTTTGAAGTTATAGAGTAAAGGAATGAAACTTTCAAATTGTAACTTTCCAGATAGTTCTTTTAATAACTTTTTGTTGTCAATGAATATTTTGTAGGCTAAAAAGGGTCTATTAAGAGTATATCAGATGATAAATTAATTCATTTAAATTTAAAAATTATATATTAGTCTCTTGTAATTTAAAAAAAGAGACAAATAAATGAACTAATTTATTAATATTTTTTTAATTTGTAAAAGACTAATATAGGAGTTTTAAAAATAAAGGAGCAAACTTGCGCTCGTTACAATTTTTTAGGGACTTTAATGGGTGTTTAGTCTATTTTGTATGATGTGTAAAGAGTGACAAGAATGTTAAAACAACTACTCTTCGTCTTAAAAAAAAAAAATCCTATTATTATTTTCAAATAAACACGAATTTGATGCAAAATGGAAACGGGCCCACCTCCCTTGCAAAGGAAAACTAAAGGGCATGGAAGATTGCAGCAGGCAATAGCAGAGCTAAGTCAGCTAAAGCAAAAGACAGAGCTAAGGTATAGGCCTATAGCAATGGAAATCGTGTCTCTGATATTCCCATTTTTTCCTTTGTAAAGCTTGTCATCAGATTTAAGTACCCTACTTCCCTCTTCATAACCCATCTCTTTCAACTCCGTGCAACCTTCATTAATCGATTCCTCACCTGACCCTCCCACTCTTCCCTCCACTTTCTTCTTCGTATACTATTGCGCTTCTTCTATGCACGCGATATTGGAATTGGAGTGGTGAGCATTCCAATTACAGAAGAAACTTTCCTTTTTTTTGTCTGTTTTAGGTTTAAAAGCCAACAATTTATTAGAAAAGCCAAAACCTTGAAATTGAATTATTGCTGGCACTCTGTCTGCGGTCACGCGCAACGCGCGGAATGGAACTTGAAGTGGACGCCGGAAAAGCACGATTGCCTCGGTGTTGTGATTGCCAGATTGTGGTTGGAAGATCCAAATGGACGCTCCGGGCAAGTTCGATCCGACCCGACCATTGCTTACAGGTGATGATGTAGACATCTAATCCTCTTTTTTTTTTTTTTTTTCTGTCAACAGACGACCCAATCCCTTTTCCAGCTATGCCTCATGAGGATATGTATGGTAACAGTACGGCCTAAGGTTAGGAGAGTATTATTTTTAACATGGTTTATAGATAGATAATATATAATTATAAGTACGAGTAGGTATTAAAATTCACGTGTACAAAATAATATTGTATTCTATATGTTTATATAAAATGGTGTTCTATTATTACAACTATTGTGATTATTTTTTTTTAATATGGGTGTCTAATTGAGAGATTCATTTTATTATTATTGAATATAATATATGATTAAAAAAATAGGATTATTATCATATTTAATAATAATAAAGTGAATATTTTAATTAAATATGTAATTATGAGTATTAAAATAATATTTTCGGAATTATTATATAAATAATACTACTAGCTAGTACAAACAGCAGTACACTCTCCGTCAAAGAGGGAAAACCCAAACTTGAGAGAGACAGTTGTTGAAATGGCCTCTTGCCCGACCAAAAATAATAATAAAAAAAAGATGGTCTTTTGATGGCACAAGACTGGAAGGTAACCAGGATTTTTTTTTTGGTGTAGGGGTAGAAATAATACTTATTAAAACAAAAACAATACTGCTCAAAAATTAATAATGAATTAGGCTTTTTTCACCCTCATTTTGGTTTCTTTTGGGGGTATACATGCATGTTGATTTATTTATCTATTTATATTCTCACAAAAAAAACTATTTATATATATAAATAATATAGTGGATTTGGACTTCTGCCTTTCAAGCTTTCATAATACTGTGCGCCCACGTGATTGCAAGAACTAATTGCATTATAATTTATAATAGGAAACTGCCAAATTTAGTCTTGAGCGACCATAAGGATTTCAAAACAGCAGAAGCTTACTATACATGGTGTCTGAAACAACTTGGATGTACCTTTTTTTTACTTTGGGTCGGAAGGATATACCTGCTAATTCAGACATACAAATTAAAATAAGAACGAGTAGGCATGTGCTTGGTGAAGAATGGTAACGGAAAACACGAATTCCAATTAACAGAAGCTACCTCTCATTACAAATGTTCCCGTTCCGTAGAATCTAAAGGCAATTACACACTTGGAATATATAGTTAGAATGATTTTAGGATTTGGGCATTCAGATGTGATAATAGTGTAAAGTTTATTTATTTTTTTTGACGGGAAATAATAGTGTAAAGTTGTTATTTGCTTCAAGGCGCATATATTTTAATATATTATTGTGTACAGAGTTGGAGATGTTAGTAAATATAGGAGCCCGTGCTCGAGATGAGAGAAGAAAAACTTGAACAGCAAAAATCCAGATGTTGATCATGAAAAGAAGACAGGTCGATCTTTTTAAAGGATCAGCAACTGTTCAGGAAAATGGCTTAAAAGTTCTACTGATTTCAAGGCCTTCAAGATGAAAAGAGAAGGAAAACGGGTGCATTTGGTTTGAGAACTTAAAAAAGAGATTTTTCCTGTATTTTATTAATAAAAAAGAAGACATTATAATCCTCTACTACGTTACGTACTCTAGTCTCGTCTTTGGCATTCACAGAATCTATGAAGGTTTTGGATTGAGGGAGTTTCGCTGCTCCTTAATTGATGTTTTATATTCTCATTTGATTGTATTAAAAATTACGACATGTCACTAGTTTTAATATAGACATACTGATTAAAAGGACTAATGAACAAATGCCAAACAGACTCAATCCCAAGCGGCAGTCTAATAGCATGTTCGCAGCTGATACATTGGGGTTTCTTTTTCGTTAGGATGTAGTTTCTTTTCTCTTCTTCTCATGCCCCCAAAAAATATTAGTTAGTAGTTAGCCGTTTCAGTCAGCGTTACGTATTCTTATTGACTTCCTTGTGTATATACCACATAAGTCAAGTCTCTCATGTAACCAACCATTCATTCAGTAAATTTTACTCCAATTGAAAAGGCAAATTTATATCACAATCAAACTGATTTATAATTGAATAGTTTATTTTTTTATATTGGCATAATTTTTCGTTTTTCCTACAATTCCCAAATTAAGTCCACAACTCAAGGAAAACGGTCAATAAACAATGTTATCTTAGCTTTCGTGTTGTATTGTTAATCTTATTTTGTTTCATCGATCAGCCCTCCAATGTTATCTTAGCTTTCGTATCGTGTTGTTAATCTTATTTTGTTTCCTTGCATGATTTATCTTAATTAAACAGTAAAACCTTCCTCAGCAGTTCAAACTTGAGCATCTATTATGTACACGATTTCCAGTAACATACAAAAGAAAACAAGACTTTCAGAAGATAAGATGTCTACACACGTAACATCCTGAATATTGAGCATGACTGGCACCTAGCTTGCTAGCACCGACATCGATGATCCATGTCTCAATTCCATCTTAGTTGGAAGATTTTCAAACAGATCTATCTATCTATCCATCTTGCTGTTGTGGTCCACTGCAGTCAAACACTGCAGGCTCGGATCAAACAGCTAGCCATCAGCGGGAATAACACGTAAGATAGATAGATGTAACCAGCAATCAGTCAAACCAAAGCTAGCTAACATTTTTGTTTTATCTTTTCCTTTTTCAAGGAAAACCAACATTGAAGAAATTGCAACATTTTATATTGCAGTGTGTTCCTTCCACCTTTTGAATTTTATTGCTCCTTCTCGAATACTTTGAAAGAGCATTTATTGTGCTTGTTTGAATTAAGTAATAATTATTTTGAGCTTTAAACACCTTATATATTATAACTAAATCTTTAATTAATTAAGAGGCACTTATATTTGAAGATCGGATTAACTAGGGGTTTAGAATTCTGATATTTAATTGCTTAGGGTTTGAAGTTGTCACCATGGTGTGGGATCCCACCGTGTGGAGTTCTTCTATTTATACTTGAGTTTGCTGGACACAGGAAAAGGACAGTGACCTAGTCTACCATGCATTGTCCACTGATGGAAAATCCCCAATTGAGTTACTGTCGGCGAGGTTGGTTAGGTCCTCTACCCCAAACACTGAAGACTGAGACATAACTATCCACTAATGTAAATTTTCAACAATAAAATTATCCTAAATCTGTCTTATGTGGCCGCCTCTGCATCTTCCTTGCACTCAACCATTGAAAACCTGGCACCCAAACAAGAACCTTTTTCTGTTCTGTTGAATCCACGTAACAACTACTCCATCTTATATATATATATATATGCTTGATTTGCACGCTGATTATACTAATTATAGATAAAACATTTTTCTTCGTTCAAAGATATGGATATCCATGCTGAGGCGAAGGCAAGGACCCATCAACCTTGCGCAGCTTGCAGGATGCTACGGCGGAGATGTGACAGTAAGTGCCTACTTGCTCCATATTTCCCAACAGACGAGGTTGACAAATTTGTTGGAGTGCACAAAGTGTTCGGTGCTAGCAACGTTATCAAAATGATTCAGGTACATGAGCAGAGGCGGAGGGAGGGGACTCAGGGGCCATTATATATATATATATTATGTTTCTCTTAAAAATATTTATCATCTCTATACATAGTATATATAATAAGTCTTTTGATATAATAGAATATATGATATAACAGTATGAAGTATATAAATATTTCTAGAATATATTCTTTAAAATTTTTCTCTTATTAACTTATTTTATATCCTTCATAGAGTTTCTACTTATTAGTTAGTTATTTATGATTGATACTCTATTTTAATATTAAATAATACATTATTGATATGCATATTTTTTTATGTTGAATCTAAGAGATACTTATGAAGAAAGTTATTGATTCTTTTATTAAGAGAAAAAAAAATAAATAATAAAATAAACCTTAATTTATAAATAATTTATATAAAAATATTATATAATTACTCATTTTATATTTTTTATATGATAATTTATTTTAATTTATATTAACTAATTTCACCTCTTATTTCTAGCTCCACCACTGTATATGGGAATGGGATATATATATATATATATACTTTTCGTTGGTTCTATCTTCTTTCACATGAACTTGAAGAAATTGAAGGGTTACAGACAGCACTTTGGTGGTGGTTAATTAATTAACGTGTTGTTGTAAGTTGTTGTAGATGGTGGAGGAGACGAAGAGAGAGGATGCAGTTAAAGCCATGGTGTATGAGGCCAGGGCAAGGCTTAGAGACCCAGTTTATGGCAGTGCTGGAGCTATTTTCCATTTACAAAAGATGATTGAGGAACTGAAAGCACAGCTGGAATCAATAAGAACACGGGTTTCAGATTTGCGAGAACAAAAAGACCAGTTGTTGAGCATCCATAACAACAAAACTGCTTATGGTCATCTCGACGATCCTCTCTTTCCCATGAATGACTCTATCGTTGATGGTTACAGTACTTGGTCAGCAGACATAGATCAACTCATGGCACTTGAATTTCCCGTAGAAGGTGACTGGATATATGACGATAATAATATTATACGTTAACAGACACCCACCTGCTAGTGCTAGACTAGTTAAATGTTTGGATGAAATAAACGTACGAGTTTGTGTAACTTTCTTTACAAAATACTTCAGTGGTATGCAATGACATCTGTACAGTATATACCAGCATATTGACAATGTTAATTACTTGAACTAACTTTTAACTTACGATGTTGCAGGTTGCATGAAAGTATTTTATAGTTTTGTTAATGAGTCCTGTTTGTTAACCCTAGACATACACTATCTCTTCTTATATACCGATTCATTTATTTCATAATCATTAATTATGTGTTAATACAATTATTTATTTTTAATAAGTTGTACATTCGCAATAAAGCTTACATGGAATGAAAAATCAACGTCAATTAACGATACAATTATTTTAACATTTAAAAATGGGTGTCAATTGAGAACACTCACTCTATTACTCTTAGATGTGATGATGAGTCTCACTTCTCTACTCGTTCATCACATTCGAGAATAATAAGATGAGTATCCCACTTTTAAATGTTAAAATATGTAATTGATTATATAGGAAATTAAAATAGTGTATTTAATTGAAAAAAATATTGAAAGGCATTTAAAAAAAATAGATACCGTGAGATTAAAATTTAATCACAATCAACCGTATTATACACTCTACACGAACCACAAAATTACGGATCTTCTCTTTGTCTGAATACTTACTATATATATATCAATATGTCTAATTAAGTATTTTTCATATCAAGCTTTAAGAAAATATCACATACACATCTTCAAAATAAATTTGAACATTATTTTTACCATATACAAAACGATATATTAATATTAATGAAGTACTTACAAAGAGAGCAAAATTAAACAACTGCAAATTAAAGGAAACAATAAAAACCTAAGGCACAGGATTTGTCATCTTGAGATTTGGACAATTATGCAAAAGATCTAATAAATTGATCAGTCATTTATTAAATAAAGGAAAACTGAAGCAATAAAAAGGAAAATAGTGAGATTGCCTCAAACAAAGAAAGATGACACTCCTCAATATCACTCACAAGAGGGAATACCAATATAAGAGAAAAGAGAAAAGCAGATCAAGAGATAACAGAAAAGAGAAAAGCAAAAAGAATGATTTTGTTGTCAAAATGATAAGATATTGTTGTTTATTTATAAACCGTTAAAAATGAACATTATAATCTTTTATGTCATAAAATGTTTAGAGTCATATGAAATTTGTCAAATTTAGTTATTAGAACTGTGACATCATTGACCCTTAAATGAATGCGTGAGCCATACATGAGTGATACCAATTATTGATTATATTTTCCAAGCTATACGTGAATTGGTTTCATATTTGTTTGCATTCGAATACCTTTTGTCCTATATAGGATTATATTTACGAGAAAATGGTGAAGGGAAGTAACGTACTCTCTTCATTTTAGATTAAATATTGTTTAAGGTTATTGTATAAGAATTAAAAATTATTAAATAGTCTTGATCCTTTTAATTTGAAGAGTTAATACCACTAAATTATTATATTCTTTTCAAGAATAAAAAAATTATGATTGATGAAATAAAGGTGAAGAAAAGTGAACTGATTATCTAATTTAATCATATAGAGATAAAATTTGTATAAATTAATTAATATTCTATTAAAATTTTAAAAGATGATGATTTTAAAACAAAAAACTTCTAGAAAGACATTTAACTTAAAATAGAGGAAGCATAAAAGGATAGTTTCATTATTTGTAACAGTTAAAAAAACAGGCATTCAATTATTTTTTAAATTACAAGGGGGAAATACACATATTATATGCAATTTATATGAGTTACTATTCATTTTGATTCTTAAAGTTGCATTCCTGCTTTGTTTCAGTAGTTTAGTGAATTAATTCATGAAATTGATAAATTGACAATTCAATTCTTGAAAATGTGGTTTAAGTTAGCTTTTACAATTGTTTAAGTTAGTCCCTATGTTCATCATTATCCAAAATTTTTAGTAATTTTTTTGCAATTTCAATGACTAAATCAATAATTTTTTTAAGTTAATTAAGAGATTAAAATGAAGCTGTGTATGTCATTTTTAATTAAGTGCTCTATTGCTTTCTTGTTCACGACTACGAGGAGGTTGTGTTTAGCACTTCAGCTAGACTTCCTATGAAAATGGAAGTTAGGACAATAAAGCGTGTTCAAGGTAGATGGTAGAAAGGAAGGTAATAGAAGTACTTATTTGATTCTTATGCGGTGTTACTTGCTTTTTTTTTTCTCGGTTCTGTTTGTTGCCTTTATTTGCACTTTGTTCTTTTCATTATGTATTTTCATATGAGTGTTATGTTTTCTTTCGTCCTATTGTAAATTTATAATCTATGCTCCATTTTTTTTTTTTGGGTTTTGAGTCTTTATCCAATTATAAAAAATAAAAAATTAAAATGAAGCAAATAATTTTAAGAATCAAAATAAATATTTACTCTCAATCTATATATTTGCGTATGTATGACAGAGAGGTAAAACTCCTCTACTGTGCATCAAAATTAAATCTTCAACAAAATTATGTCAACTCAAGAAATTTATAACAGCCGATGGTATTCTCAAGTGGTACGCACAAGACCATAGTTTTATCCTACACCCTATATGTAAGGACTAAAATAACAGTTAGCAAGCATAGCTCAACTGCTAATAAAATGGGATCGAGGACTATGAATCGCTAAAGACAATAACATGAATAGCTAGAGACAATAACATTGGGGCTCGCCTGTACCTAACTTTTTGTTTGCCGTAACGATTAGTGGTAAAGCATACAAACGTCTCTGGGCTTCTTACGCGACGAATGGTTGTTAATTGTAAATTTGTAATTTCTATGAGCCATACATATGTTATTATGTAAATATATTCCAACCCTAGGAGTCCCGAAATTTATAATTAAGATACAGTTTTTAATGTCCGGGTCCGTCACACAGAATTTATAAATTTGGTACGCACTTATAAGACTGCCTTTCCCGCATCTTTTACAGTTTTCCATTCAAATTCCAGATATCTTGATCATGAGATCGAGAAAGTAATTCTTAAACGAAAACCTTTAGCTATTTTTTTTTTTAGTGAAAACCTTTAGCTATGTAACATACAAACCGGAGATATAGAGCATTCAATGTTCTAGACGCCAAAGAGTTGGTCCAAACCTAAACATAATTATACAGTATTGTTATTTCCACGTAATTTTTGTTATATTACTTCTACACAATTTTAAGTAATAAAATAAAAATATTAGTTGAACACCCAAATAACATAGGTTCTATGAGCATAGTTATTTTAGTATTTCTACTTCTTGTGAAGATGTGTTCTAGTTCAAATATTAAAAGGTGAGTCTAGTGAACAGAGTACACTCCACTTTTTGGCCTTACCAGCATGAAGGGAAGAGGTGTTACCATCCAATTAAGCAACTTACTAGCTAGGAGTTGTCTTCCTCTAAAGATGTCTGATTTCATGATCTAGAATTTTTGTCATCGACCATATTGTTTACCCTATGTTAGAGTAGTACTATTCAAACACTCAAAAAGCAGATATCTATTAGGATACCCATTTAATAATCATTGAATATAATAAGATGAATAGAGTATATGGAATCCACCATCACATTCAACAATTATTAAATAAATATTTCAATAAATATTCACTTCTTAAGTGTTAAAATAATATTTTTACCCTGTATTATACGCTGCAGTACACATGAGCTTGCTTCTTTATCATTAGAGGATGTTCGTGTGGTATATACTGGCTAGACAGTTTTTCCACCTTTACGTAATGGCAAATTCAACCGTAATACCCCCAAAGTGATGTGACATGTGAAATAATCATTCAATTGCACACGTGATCATGAACAATATTAGTTTAATAAGTGAATAATTGAGTATTCGTGTTAGATGAATCATGATCAAGAGTCGTTATGAAAATATAGCCTATGGTAGAAATGACCGGGTAGGAGCCTATACTAGCAAACTACAACTATAATCCAACGATTCTATTAAGAGTATTGTTATTTTAACGCCTAAAAATAATTATTCAATTAAAATACTTACTTTATTATTATTGAAAATAACAAAGGTTTCTCAATTTTTCTATAATTTTACCATATTTAATAATAATAAAATGAGTATCTCAATTAAATATTTATTTTTAGGTATTTGAATAGTAATATAATTATAAGTGTGAGCTAGCTCGCGAGTCAATCAGAGCTAGGCCACAGCAGCCGGAAAGGGACCACGCAGGGTGGCTGGTTGTCTCATCAAATTGCCCGTAGAAATCGGACAGACAAACAGCACTGGCTTGATTTTCATCCTGACGATTGCATGATGTAATATCCTCTTTTTGTCACAAAATATTTCATGTAAATTATAATTTACTCTTTTTTCTGTTAATTGTTTGAGTTTATTTTTATAAAATAATCTAATAAAAATTTATCAAAGAATCAAATCTTAATTAATAAATTTATAAGAAAATGAATAGTTTTATTGTATACGCACGTATCCGTGAATATCATATTTAACTATTAAATTATGAGCATGCATATATGTGATTATATATATAAACATATAGTAACGTAAAGTAGAAATAACTTGAAAAAGAAAGAAGGAAAATAAAGTTATGAAAGACTTAGGTAAGTTCTTGGAAAAAAAAGGAAGAAAACTTACCTATAGACTTAAGGTCAACTAGAAGAATATATATATATATATATATATATATATTTAACAACATAATAAAATAATAAACGACTAGTTAAAGAATGAATACTGACACTTTAAAGATATTAAATTAATACTCACAGTCAAAAAGATATAAAAGTATAAAATATGATGAGTAGAATTAATATTTAACATAATATTGAGATATATTCACAAAAATAATGGATTTTATAGAAAATCTAATTATATAATTAATGATAAGAATAGTAATGAGAAGGACGGAGATAAAAAATATTATGAAGTTTTAACAAACAAAGTTATATATTAGAATATAGTTAATAATACGTGATATCAAAATACAAAATATGAAACATTAAAGTAGTAGTAATAATAATAATAATACATGAATAAATAAAGAAGGAAAATAATAGAGGAAGATGGCTGTAGGTCACGTAGTAAAAAAAGGGTAATCAGGTCAGATAAGTTTTGACAAAAGGTAACAATATGGAAGGTGAAAAGAAGTTACATGATAGCAAATTACTATCTCTTGTGCAAATTAGTCAAGAAGAAAGAGTTACCATTCAGATACATGTAACTTCAATTTATGCTATTACATTATTCAATACGCAGGAATTTAGATTTTTGTGATATTTTGGGCGCCCACCACTTGCTTACAGCAAGTATAAATAGGTAGAGGTGTCAAATAGCCAGCC
This sequence comes from Dalbergia cultrata, assembly GCA_031216105.1. NCBI lineage: Eukaryota > Viridiplantae > Streptophyta > Magnoliopsida > Fabales > Fabaceae > Dalbergia > Dalbergia cultrata. Next base: position 3,277,072 of record CM062353.1, on the reverse strand, counting down.
CATTCCTATTTGACCATGACTTACATGGATCAAGGATAAAAACTCCATAGAGCCAAAAAGCCCCCAATTATAAAGAGCTCACAAGGCCAAAAGCTCACATGGACCTTATGGATCAGGGCTAGCCCATGGACCAACTCACTTATAATTTAAAATAGGTGATGAGTGTGGTTAATTCTAGCATAGGTAAAAAACAAAGAACCAGGCTGCGCGACTGCCAAAATAGCACAGCAGAGAAGAAGGATGAGTATGAGATATAGAAATTGAGTATTTCAAAATAAAAAATTTTAAGGTAGGAATGAATCCATTTGCAAATTGAAAAAAAATGGTTACATCTAATTATTAGTTTATAGTAAAATTATTCCGCATGGTCATTCAATTTTAATGTTCTCCATATTTGTATTTTTCCTTATTTATTATTCTGTTATATTTTAGATATTCAGTTGCTTATTATTATCATTTATTATGTTATTTTATTTATTTATCGTCCTTTATATTTAAAGTTATGTAGTTAATTGTTTATTTTATTTTGTTTTACTATTCCTTATTGCTATAATGCTCATTATTTACACTTGGTCATTTTATTTATACTTCCTTTATAGTAAAGTTATCCAGTCATATATTAAAGTCACTTTATTTTGTTGTTCTTTTATATTGATGTTCTTTATTATCGTTAATTATTTCAAGTTATTGCTATATAATGATATATATTATTTTGAGTTGTCAATATTTATAGTAATTTCTATAAGAGACCTATATCAAAGGTAAAGCATAAAATTAAATATAAAATAAATAAATAAAGATAATTATATATGGATTTAAACTAATAAGTTAATTATAATATGAAATGTTACACCTTAGCTCATGGAGAATATTATGGTCTTATGATGACAAAGAGCAATTCATGGACCATATATGATGAGAGGTTTAAAATACAATTAATTAGAAATGAACTTAAGTTTGGTCCCTTTAGAAATTAATATATAGATTGACAACTCTATGCTTTGGAAAATTGTTAAGATATTATTTTATTTCTCTTTATCAAGCTTATACTATTTAAATTCTCATGCAAATTATTTAATTTTAAGTTATGCTCTAATTTATATTTCATGCACTTTATTCAATTTAATAGTTAATTGCTTAATTTTTATATTCTACTTATTATGATTCAAGTTTAATATTTATCTCATAAGCTTTTATCTAAAGTTCTAATTATTTCTTGAGTTTATGCATTTTAAATTTAATTTAGGCAATTCTATATTTATTGTGAAACATTACATCACAATAAGATAATAATGAATAAGATATTTAAAAGAATGTCCCTAATTACCAAGAAAGCAGAGGGATAGAGATGTAAAGTCTTTTTTATAATACCTATCTTGGTTAGTGAGGCATAAAGTTTAGCTTTGTTATCATAATGTTAAAGAGTATTATCAGAATGAGAATTCCCTAAACGAAAACCTTTAACTATATGTGAGATAAGTAAACCAAGAAAAGTAAAATATTAAAGTAAATGTATTACAACCAGGATAAGACTTGTGTAACATCCCTTTGCTTATTATATTATGAATTATAGAGATATGTAGTTATATGTATTTTTCATATAGATATTCCTAGAACCACTATAGCTTAGAAAGTTTTAGAACTGTTCATTTTCTATTGAGAATTATTATACATGATTCTCATCCTTTTTTTTGTTTTGGTAGTTGTAGAATAGCCGATTAAAGTCAAGGAAGACAGAATCCTCCAGCTACTACTGTGGACTTATGACCTCATGATTAGATTTTTTATCATAAGTTTCAGAATATTTGATTTGGTATTGGAATAATACTTTTAAGTGCTCATGCTAAAAATACTCTGATACTTTTATGTCATTTGTTTTAATATGAATGTGATGTTATACATGATATCATTGATATCTTATAATTAATTTATTATCAATATATAAAATATTTACTTGGCTTTTGCCAATTAAATTTTTTGGAGAAATAATTTCTTGATATTATATCAGAAATATGATAACCAAGTAGTTAGTATTCTTATGCTTGTTATCCCTCATCATGCCTTCCTTATTATCCTTGTGATGGTTTCATGACAATAATAAACCAGAAATGAGTACAATGAAATAAAGTTCTTATTAATATTATTTGATCTCTGACGAAGGAGTGAGATAAATTGTTGTTAATTTGTACTTTTTTGTTTTATACTTCTATTGTTTTGCAAAATTAATTAGTACTTCCATTTAAAATTATAAAACCAAATAAATACAAAAGTAATATAAAAATATTATCTCTCTCTCTCTCCCCCCCTCTCTCTCTCTCTCTCTCTCTCTCTCTCTCTCTATATATATATATATATATATATATAAACACCCTTTGCCAATATAAAGTCCAATCACATCATAATTATTAGTTTTTAAAATTTAGATCATCAACGACATACAATATCGTGTTTAACTAATTACTCAATTTTTTTAAAAAACAATCACTTTGATTCATGAAATTACATACATGAGTTGTTTAGTTTATAAAGTTTAAAGTCTAACTAATCAGTCACTAACTTAATAATCATGAATAACATTATAAGGGACAAATCCTAACAAACTACTGATTTGAGTTTTATTAAGAGACTAATTTGAATCAAATTAATTAGTTATTATTTTCATATACTAAATATGATGTGTGTTTAAGACATTAATGATATAAGTTATTTATGCTTTCAAAGATTAACATGACTTATAATTATTAGTGACTTAGCTAGACTTTCATGCTGGTCAAGCCATTTTTTTTATAACTCAATTTTTATATACTCCTGATATAAAATTATTTGATATATATTTAATAGAAATTAATAATTTTTTAACTTCTATAAATGTTTTATACAGTTAAAGAGAGGGAAAAAATAATTTATATATGGTGTTTTGATAGGTGATTTATGCTTATATGAGATAGTGGAGAAATTTATTTGTATATGATATTTATAGGATCCGTCACAGGCGAATTCAGTGTTATTTTCATTTCATACATAGATTCGAAATCTGCCTTTGACGAATTCTGTATTAACTTTCATTTATATTGAATCTAACTTTGACAGAATATTTTTGAATTTTCCAAAGACGGGTTCTATACTGAAAAAAAAAATATTTCGTGATTTTTTTCTAAAACACTATATTGATATAAATACACCATTATTCAAATCCCATATAAATAAAAAAGACGCAAAGAGAGGTTGGTTACATAAAAAAAGGGGCGAAGTGGGGGTAAATGTTTTCTTTATTAATAATATAAAATAAAATTAAAAATTAATTAGTCAGACTTTAAATTTCAAAAATCAATGTAATTCATATATATAATTTTAAGAGTTAATGCTCATTTTAATCATTGACATTTCATCTATAAATCATTTTAGTTTCTCACTTTTAAAATGAATCAATTTAATCTTTCACGTTTATAATAAAACGAATTAATTTGGTCTCTCAATTTAGGCATTCTGTAAGGCATGTATTACTGACTCGTTGCTTGGATGGGACTGGACGGTTGTGGTGCGAGATTGATGATGGAAAGGTTAGGGGATTGGGAAGGATGTCAATGATCAGAAGAATGGTGGGCACTCTTATCGTGTTATTGCCGTTATTGAGGTTAATCATGTATTGAATGGAGCTCTTGGGTCAGAAATATTTGTGACATGGGGGACAGAAACTGGGGGAGTATTTAAAACTGGTGAAAGAGCCAGCCAAGTTTTCTCCAAGGAAGGATCTGGGCATAAGGTTGGAAAATGTGATTGGTTAGTTGGGTTTGGTCCTGGAATGGTTCTTCGCCTTTGGGCTGTCCATTGTCTTGATGATGTATTCCCATTAAGATTTCCCCGAGTTACATTCTGGGGGAGACATGTATTCGAAGGCAATGAAATAGAAAATGTTTATAGGCTTGAAAATTCTGATTTTAAAAATGCATTACTTCTGCAAAAGGTCATCTTATTGAGAAACTGCTTTTCTGATCCACCGTTTATTTGCTTTCCACTCCAACTGTTATCTCACAATTCCTTAGTTTAGTCATTTTTCCACATTCGAACAATGCATGATGCTGTGGAGAACTCTCCTGATGAAGACAACATGGATAACGTTTCGCATTTTAGTGGTGGAGTTTTGAACTTGGATGGTCATGCCGGGAAAATTTTTTATATTCATCCTTCTATATGTGAAGTTCAAATGGCTGCATTTCTGGATTCTAATGGACTGCTTCTTTTTTGGTCACTTTCTAACACTTGGAACTTCACTTTGGGATGTCCAACTTCGGTTCCCACTTGGGAACTCAGTGGAAAGCTTGCAAGTCAAGGCACATGTTCCCGGTATACAAGCTTGAGGTGGGCACCTTCAGTGTCTGGAGACAAACTGGCCTTTTCCATGGGACATGCCAGGGGGATTGATTGCTTTATGGCTCAGATTTGCCGAACTGAAGATGAGAACATAGAATGCCACTACTTATGCACTATTCCTTTCACTGGTCATGGTCCTTTTGAGGATGGTCCCTCTGATATCTTTGCAATTCCTTTATACTTGCAATAAAACCTTCTGTGATAATAAACTCATGCTTTTGGCAATTTGAACAGGGGGATTTCAGGCCCTATCTTGGGAAATTATTTGCACTCATTTGACATGTCAACAAGCTCTTGCGAACGCAATTTTGATGCCAAAAATCTTGCTGACTGCAGTATGTGGGCATTTGAAAGTACTTTTGCTAGCAAAAGATATTGCATCACTGTAAATCCTTGTTCATCTGAATTTCCAAGTCCCCATACTAATGAACCGGTCACTATTTTTGCTGTGGTTGGTCCAGGTAATCTGAGCCAGGGACGACAGAATTTTGACTTTGCCAATGAACTTTGGAATAGTTATCCTGCATATATAATGGCCACTGGCTGCTCTGACGGCAGCTTGAAGCTGCGGAGAAGTAATCCTAGCAATCCATCTACCCTGCACATGCCGTGGGAGCTTGTGGGTGTGTTTGTTGCGCATGAAGGCCCGGTCAAGGGTATATGTCTGACAGATTGTTGTCAGAAGATTGCTACATTCTGCAATAATAGCGGTTCAAATGCTTCCAGTACCATCCACATATGGGATGCTGTAAATCTGATCAGTGCAGGGACTTTCATCTTGGAAGATAAACTAACACCGGAAAGCCCTGTTATTACCTTCAATTGGTTAACTTTAGGGAATGGTCAGTTATTAGTTGGAGTTTTCTTGCAGAATGAATTGCAAATATATGCTCAGAGGCATTATGATGGTCTGACCTTTTCAAACTCTGTAAACTTTTCAAAAATGAATATCTGGGTTTGCATTGCATTTGCTCACTCCTCCCTTCCCATTTGTAATTTCTTGTGCCATCCAGAGCTACAGCAGTGGTAATTCATGGAAATTGTTTTAGTATATTTAGTCATTGGCTATTCCATGTGGATACAAAGCGATGGAATAACTTTAATGATTGCGATTCAACAGAAAATTGCAAGGGTGAAAGATACGAAGATGTACTTTCTGCATTTTTTATTGATTGTGACCTTGGTTCTTTCAGAGAACTGTCAACTAGAGATAATATCAGAGATTGGGACTCCATGCAGTCCAGCAAAATTAATATGAAGGACAATAACCTATCCAGCAGCTTGATTTTAGCCAAGGAATAATTAAAATCTGAACTTGGTACCAATGTTGGTTTATGGAGCATCTTCGAAATAGCAGAGATGATAAATGGATCGTTGCCTACTTATCACCCTGATGTACTCCTTGCTAACATAAGTTCAGGTAATGGTCGAGTAAATTGTTTTCTCTATAAATCAGTATATCATTAATTGACTACTTGACTGCTTGGAAAAAATTTAACTTATTAATTGGAAACTTTCTGAGCGAGATATGCATATGAGGATAATGAACTTGTAATGACACCACTTTATTGCAGTTTAATATTGTGTATTTTCTTTTGTTGTGTAAAAAATATCTCTTACAATATATTTCCATTTTTTTTTTTTGACAAAGAGGTAAATTAAAGGAGTGTTTGTTTGTTTTGTTTTCTATTTCTATTTTCAGTTGATACATTTTCACCAGTAATTACGAAAAATGCCACATTGTTTATAGTTTATTTTCAGTTTTTAAAATGTTGTGAAGGAAATGGTGGGAACAACTTGCTTTTCCAATCACCCTTGATTACTGTTGGGAAGAATATGCTCAATTAAGCAAGTAGTGAGAATCACATTGTGTTGATCATAAATTCTTTTCTTTATTGTTTTCAGGCAGCCGGAGACGTGCATATGTGGCTGTGAGGCATCTTGTTGGTTGTCTGTCTTCTAATTATGAAACTAAAAGGAGACATGTCTCCAAAACGACTGGTCTTCTTGATCTTGAATTGTCATATTATATGGATGGACTTATTTCAAAAGGTTCCCAAGATAAGGGGTTCCAATGGACTGGGGCTGCTGCTTCAATCTCATCAATTTCACCAGCTCTAAGTAGCTCGAACCAGTCTCCATATCAATCAGGGTTCAGTGATGAAATTATGAGCATTTCAGCCTCAGCAAAATCTGAGCTTAATGGCTTTATTGAATCTATTCTGAATTTTCCTGAGTTACCAGATGTGGTTAACATAGAAAAGACACAGATTCTTGCAATTATTGATCTGCTCAGTGAAGTTAGTAGTACATGCTCCTCTTCAGCATATCAAAGTCTTGATGAGCCTGGGCGAAGGTATCTTTATCTATTTTATTCTTCTATATTTCTTTTTGAGAAGTAAAAACTATTGAAAGGCACCAAGGAAGCATTACTCATATACTCAATGTATAGATAAAGATATCTTGTGTTAGAGATCCCAAATATGGTAGGACTTGTACCCGTAAGAGATTTAAGAAAAATGGGCCACAGATAAGCCCAATTAAGAATGCTGCTGGTGGTGGAACGAGCATGGGGGGAGATTCAGGCAGTTAGGCTGATTAGGAGAGAGATTCTTTTTTTGGGGGGGGTGTTAGGAATGACACAGGAATGTGAGTGTGTCGTAGGAGAGTGCAGGGAAGGAAGGGGGATCATCTGGAATCATAGAATCAGACTAGAGGGTGAAGGGCTCCTTATTTCTAGGCTTTTTCTTTCATTTCTGTAAACAGTCAAACACTAACACCATCATACTAGTTCATATTACTTGGTTTATATCAATATATACCTACTGCGTGGAGATTCACACCGAATTCCTACCTCAGCATTTTTCAGCAATCTATTCTTTTACTTTGCTGATTCCAGCTCTAACATCTTGCAATGGGCCAATATAAAAGACAAATTAGAAGATATTACGTCATTGAAGTCAACGATGGAACATTTGGGAAAATAAAACACAATAGGCAACCAAGTATATGAAGTCTTGAATTGAAAACTTGCCTCTGAATTTCTGCCTTCTACTTTGAGCCTCTTGAAACACTATCAACCGGCTTTACTAAGTACTGGGCGCAAACCAATGTAAATGAAAATGTACAGTTTTTGCCAATCACTCAAACTTACTCTCAGATACATAAGGATGTGCTTGTTTACTGTCCTACGGCAATAAATACAAAGATGAAGGCGAGGTAATGGAACAGAAAAATTTTCTGTCCCAAGAAAAAAATTTCTGTATTTGTCCCTCAAAAAAGTAGAAATAGGAGGGACAAAGACACCAAAATAGGAATTTAATTTTTTTTTTTCAACAATACCCCTCAAGTAGCCACCTTTAGGGGCGTTCAGAAATTTCTTCACTATCTTTGCTGCCCTGTATTTCCTGTCCCAAGCCAATAAACAAGCGCTGCCTTATAGCCTGATTACTATGTAGTGCTTTGTATTATGATTATTGCAATTGAACTTCAATAGTTAAGCACCTGAGGTCATCTTGTTCGAGGATATCTTTTTTGTATCACTGGTTGATACGACTTAAAATTGTGCTCTACGGCACTTGCATGACAACTTATTGGGGCTTGAGGTATCACAAAGCTTATATGCTGACGTATGGGACTAATTTCGGGGCAATTCCAACCATTTTTCGGAGGGCCTATATAAATATGTGATGGTGGTGGCCTGCTGGGACCAGATATACTGCCTTTTGGGCAGATGATAGTGATGTAGTTTCCAAAATATATATACATTTTTTGTAGGTTTTGGGTTGCACTGAGGTTTCAGCAATCTCCGAAAGTTTGCTCGAACTGCATCTTTGGAAGACTAGCTCGTAAATTCAAGGTTGTTCGTGTGGGCTTACCACTCTGATTGCCAAGAAAATTTAGTTGGTTCTTTTATACCCAGTGAACCATCTTGGCAAGAAATGCGAGCTTTGGGTATGGGCTTTTGGTTTTCTAATGAATCTCAATTGCGTGCAAGGGTAATGCTCGATCTTTTACTCTTCCCCATTTTTCTCCATTTGCTGGATAGCAGCTAGGAACAGAACACTGGAAATTTGAGGCTTCATGTATTCAGCATTGAGCCGGTATATGTAATAAGAGTTTGCAATTCTCATTGTCAACTTGGTTCTTTTTCTTTTCTCCTTTCTTGATTATGACATCTTTGATGGGATTCATCCTTCCTTTTATGTGCTTGCCAAATGCTGATTTTTGTCTGAATATCTGATTGGTTATTACTCTTTCTCTATAAACAGTTTAAATGTTTCATTCATTCCTCTTAACTCTAGATGGAGAAACTGGCAAGAGCACAGTATTTGAGGAACAAAAATCCAACGGATTGTGCACTGCTGTATATTGCACTAAATCGAATTCAGGTTATGGCTGACCTATCCAAAATCAGTAAGGACGAGAAGGACAAGCCTTTAGCTGGTTTTCTTTCACGCAATTTTCAGGTATTCTGTATTGTATGACAAAGCAGCTGTAAAAGCTTAATGAGGAGCTAGTAATTAAAATGATTGAGCTAGCTAGGTTTAAATTTTTATTAATTTTCTAATGAAGTACATTTTTATAAGTTTCAAACTGCCTCGATCATGTTTATTGAAATATTCATAGTAAGTTTCTTACAGGATGAAAAAAATAAAGCAGCCGCTTTAAAAAATGTATATGTCTTATTGGGGAAACACCAGCTGGAACTAGCTATTGCTTTCTTTATGCTTGGAGGTGATCATTCATCCGCTATAAATATTTGTGCTAAGAACCTTGGGGATGAACAACTTGCGATAGTTATTTGCCGTCAGGTTGAGGGCCATGGCTGACCATTAGAGCATCACTTAATAATGAAACATTTACTTCCATCTGCAGTTGACAAAGGAGACTACTGACTTTCAAGCCTTCTGGAGGTGCCATACTTATAATTCTCTCTTTTTTCACTTATATTCTTTTATCCATAAAGACATTCCGTTGTTTTTTGCATGGGTCCTCCTTTAACTTGTTCTCCTTGATTTGCAGTGGGAAACAGGTAATTCCTATCAATCTTTTCATAGAATGCTAGATTTTTCAATAAATCCTGTGGCTAAGGAGTTGACTGTCATGTCCAATTCCGGTCCTTTTCTGGACCCTAGTGTTGGTTTTTATTGCAAACTACTAGTGGCAAAAAATAGCTTGAGGAATGCAGTAGGGGAGCAAAATTCTGCAATATTTTTAAGGTGGGCAACTTTGATGACAGCTATTGCCCTAAAAAGATGTGGCACTCCTGTAAGTTTATTTGACAGATTGCACAGTTTTAAGTACTTGAGTTTCCCAGTTTAACCAATGAGTATGCCCGCAATACAAGCACATCAAGTGGATGCAATTTAATTAACATTTGTTTATTACCCATGTTATGGAATGTTCCTTTCCCTATAGTGATTCTTCTCTATATTTTTATGTTTCCATGCCTCGTGTGACCACATATTGCTCTTATCTATATTAAAAGGTTTAAAGCAAAGATATCATCTAATGACCTTCAAGTACTGATATGGAAAACAAATATACGATCCCAATTTCTGGACTAGCTCTGTTATTTTTCAAGTTTTTTTTTTTTTTGGGTGGAAGCCAGTGTTAGATGAATTGCTATTTGTCTATGGCTGAAGTCTTGTTTGCATGAAAGGATTTTGGACATGTGTCAAACCGTCAGTACAATGCTCTGTTTTTTTTTAATCAGTAATTTTTCTTTGTGTTCCCATGTTTCAAGCTTGAAGCATTGGAGTGTTTCTCGTCTTCTCTGAGAATGCTTGGCACTGCAGATCAAAGAAATAAGTTGGGTCACGAACATGATGTTCTGTCCAATATTTTAAAAGCCTTTGCCTAGAAAATCCTTTAACTGGATATCTCTTGATGTGTCCGTGCATCTAGAGTTCTAGATTAGATTGAATTTGGCACTTCAGTACTTATCAAAATTGATAAAACATCATCCAAGTTGGCTAGACTTCTTCGTGGAATCCAATAAGGAAGCTTGATATTCTTATGAGAACATGCTGCAATATGAGAAGTTACTTGAAGGTTTTAAACAAAGTTTGTGCACAGAGCTTGCTGTGTTTGAACAGAGATTTTTGGCTAAGTCCAGTCTAATAAATATGGTATGCTGTTCATCTACCTTAAAAGATTGTTTCTGTCCATTTTTTTTCAGGACCTTCATCATCATTATTCTTCCAGTGGTCACCTTTAGTTTACTTTCCTTTTCTGAAGATTTTACTTTTGCTTTGCCATCATGGATCTTTGTACATTGATACGATACAGCAGATGAATCCGCTTCAGGGGAAGAATTTCAAAAGGCAAGTGATACTGTTGATCCTTTCATTTTATATCGGATATGATATTTCTACTTACAGATATTCACAGATTCTAACAAATATGACACTGCAATTGTCCTCCTCTTAGAGAAGACATTTAAAATGACCTTTATAACCTCTCATCACCTTGGCTAACTTGGAATACTAATAAAATTGTCCTACTAGGATTTCTAGTTCAATTAAGATCACTACTAAAAGTCAAACAAAAAGAATGTGTACTGCAGTTAATGCTATGTATTGCACATCCTATGAAATCAAAGAACATGTTGCATTTTTGTATACTATATAGCACAGTTAATAATTCGATTCATTGCCAATCTTTCAATCATGTAGCTAATGAGGAGCATTATTTTCAGTACAATAAAGATAAGGCTACTGCTACATATGGAGTGCTGCCAGCTGCTGTTGTTCCCCCACCTTATGCTCTTGCGTCAATATCAGCTATACAATTTGATCACTGTGGACACCGATTTGCTAGTGCTGCTCTAGATGGAACTGTCTGCACTTGGCAGCTGGAAGTAGGAGGAAGGAACAATATTCGTCCAACAGAACCATCCCTCTGCTTTAATGGTCATGCATCGTATGTACTCTGTTTTTCTGAACTTCAATTGACATTTAGTTACCTTTCTCTGATCCGTGTTTTGGAGTAAACCATCAATCCAGAATATGCATCAAGAAAATTGCTATGACTTTAAGCAAGTTAATTTTTGTGCACTTTCCATTTTGAGCAGAAATTTTCTAAGCTCGCTTAGTTGCTTTCCCTATGGGCCTTTTACCCCACTGTTTTTATCCTACACAGTGATTGTAGTGATGGTGACCAAGTAGAAATGAAGGGCAACGATAGATTCAGGACAGATTGTTATGATTAATAACGAAACATCATCCACAATCAGGACTGTGATTATTAACCGTTTTAAGGCAGAGTTCCACATGTTTAGCTTATGTTTTGCTGGAAGTTTAATTGTTATGTTCTTCTTAATAAATATGTTATGTCTCTCTTTGCCCTTATGTCATTGTAAATCAATGTTAAGTTTATTCCACATTTGATTTCAGGGATGTCACATACTTTTCTTCCAGTGGATCAATAATAGCTGTAGCTATAGCTCTATTAGTGTTAATGTGGTCATATGGGATACTTTAGCTCCACCTGCAACTTCTCGAGCTTCGATTCTGTGTCATGAAGGTTTTTCCCTATATTTATTTGTTACAGAACTTCTATATTTATGTAATTGAGTTTTCATAGATCAAAATATTGGGGTTGGAGTTACAAGTTACAACTAATTGCTTGATTAATAAATTAAGAATTTTTCTTCGGGTAGGAGGTTTGCTTCTTGTCAAATGTTTCTTAAGTGATGGTCTGGATCGGCTTTGCCCCTTGGTTTAGTTATGATGCAATGACATCTTACTTTTTAATCGTTCTTTCTTTTGAAAGGGAGATCTGTATGTGGGTTTAAAGATGAATTATTTCCAAAGGGTTATGTGCTGTTCTGTGCACGAAAATTGCCTCATTTCTACTTTCGGTGCCAACCTTGACCCTTTATCTTGTGAAGGTGGTGCACGCTCCCTTTCTGTAGTTGATAATGAGGTAGGAAGTGGCTCTATTTCCCCCCTTATTGTAACTGCTGGCACAGGTGGTGATGTTGAACTTCATGACTTACGTAATATAGGTACTGGAAAGACTAAAAAAGCGAAGGCAGGCTGGTAATGTTGACCAAAGCTCCAGCATATCTTCGAACTCTGACAAGAGCTCAAATGTCAATGGGATGCTTTGGTATATTCCAAAGACTCACTCAGGTACTGATAGGTTTTTTGTGCACTACCAGTCCTAGCATATTCTTAGCCTAAAATTTCCGCTTAAATTTTATGATTGTAGGGAGTGTCACAAAAATAGTTACCATCCCAATTACAAGCTTGTTTTTGACCGGAAGCGAAGATGGAGATGTCAAACTCTGGGATGCCAAGGGCAGAAATTTAATACACCACCGGCCAAAATTACACGAAAAGCACACATTTTTGCGGCCTAGCTCTCGTGGATTTGGCGGCATTGTTCGGGTAATATTCCACACCTAAAAAGTCATGTGTCACGTTGGTGAACGTGTCAGCAACAGGAACATCACTTTTTTTGGATAAATTATACAGAAGTGTTGTTAAAGAGACTGCTACAGTACCTTAGACACAAAAAGTTACCCATATGTGTTCACACGATAATACTTTTTGAGCTTAAATTGTCACAGGCTGCTGTTACGGATATACAAGTTGTTCCGCATGGTTTTCTTACTTGTGGTGGAGATGGAGCCGTAAAACTTGTAGAGCTGAATGACTCATCTATAAGGGCATGGAGCAAAATTATGATACTTCTGAGATCTGCTGCTGTTAAACCCTGAAATACATATCACGATGGAAGTCAACATATAAGAGCTAGGCCGCTATCGTATCCTGGCTTGTTGACATCAATAACATCTGGAATAAAAAATGAGCACGTTGCTGAAGCTACCATCTATTTTGAAAAGGGTACTTCATTCATCATGATATATGAACATCTCATCCAAGAGAACCCTCATTGTTTGTTTGAGCAGAACTCATGAGTTCATTTTGGTTCGTGTCCAACCTTTCTGAATAGAAGAAAAGCCAGTTAGTAGCGGTGTGGAGTCCTTTGAGGTTATGAATACCCTCACTTTTTACAGAAAAGTTGGCCATTCATGAATTTATAATTTATAAACATACGAGGAAACAAGTTCCGACTTTCGCTTCAAATTATTATTGGCTCTTAGATCCCCTAATTGGCTGATTTTTGTGTATAGTTGTAATCATGACTTACAGCTTACGAGAAGTTGAATTGTAGCAGAAATAATGTACGATTACTTGTTAACTTATGGTGTGGCATTTTTGTTTCTTGGTACACGCATATGCAAAGCAAAAATTTATGCGAGTGTGTTATTTTACTAATTACTACGCTTGTATGCTGCCAGTATCTTATTGCCACACATAAGAAAGGGAGATTTCATTCCAAAACTATTACAGATTATTTTCCTAAGACTTGCTAATTTATGACGTCTGAATTAGATGCGTCACTGAAATTTTATTCATCTGCTGAAATGTCAAGCTGACATAAAATAGTACAGTTAATGGAATGCTTAAGGTCGAGCCAACTCATCGCGCACTGATCACATCATCATTGAGCTGTCTTTGTTGATATCTGCCAACAAATTATCGCCGGCTTAGCAATGTCAATAACTTGTGAATGTAGGTTACTTTTTCTTGTGTCCAGTAAAATTTTGCAATGAAGAATCGTTGCAATGAAGAATACTTTCCCTTGTGAATGTCAACATCGATCGTTTAGAAAATTTGCAATGAAGAATAATAATTAATTTAAAATTGGCAGAGAGCTTAGGCATTTTCTTCACTTTGGGCATTAATTTGAAATATTCCATAAGCAGGGCTGACCAAGCTGCAAAGAAAGTATGTATTGTATGTATAACACAAGCAAAGAGAGTGAAGTGAAGGAATCAAACAAATGGGTCCCACAAGAGCTGTGGCCTACAGTGAGAGAAAAGCAACACACACAAATCTGTCTGTGGATTCACCAGCCAGCGTGGGTTGGGTTGGATATCCTTCCGGTTCCGCTGTGTCAGTTCAGTTCTCACTCACAGCTCCGCAACGACACACTTTCCGTGGATGACAATTATGCTCCGGATACCAATACAGTTAGTGATTGAATTGATGACCATAAAACAAAGGGCACGCACGTTGTTTTGCTTAATCATAATGACTTTTTGAACTCTAGCCCAACCCTATCCTCAACGAATGTATTAACATAATATTTTTATCTTTTAATCAAGAGATTGTGTCAATAGTTACTTTGATTTCAGGTTTTTGTCCCTGGAATTTTACAATTAACTGACAATCTCAAAGCTGCACGCACTGAATTTGTGTATTGAATATACTAGAATATGTAACTAGTTCAATAATTTTAATAAGACCACCATAGGCAACATAACATAATAATTTATGTGGGATTATGTTGGTATCTATATTTATTTCTTAGGACGGGCCGAAAGGTTGCTGGCATCGTCTCTAGGATATATGGGATCTTCCTATGTGCGCCTTTCAGTAAAAACAGGTATCTCTTGTTTGCAAGAAAGATACGGTGTTCTTATCTATTGAGAACGAGGAGAACAAGAAATCAGCCGTTGATTTTTCCGGCAGGTTCCACGTGTCACCACCAGGGGCTTCATCAAAGCCTCTCTGGATTGTTTTATTTCCGGTGGACCCCAACGTTGCTACGTAAGTATGTAACAACTATTTTGACAGAGACTGCGTAAGGGAGAGGAGATAAGTGGGGTTGGGGGGAAACGGCGTCGTAGTGGGTCATAAACATGGATTGTCGTGTCCCTAGAATGAAGCAAAAAAAGCTGCCTAGTGGCAGAAAACCGACAGCGTACAATGATACCGAAAACGAAAAAAACAACAAAAGCCATGCTCTCTCCGCAGCGTCATCGCCTTCGCCTTCTTCTTCTTCTTGTTGGTAATTCATTGCTCTCTCTCTTTCTTTTTTCAATCTATATCTGATGCTCTTCTTTTCCGTCTATTCACCTTGATCCAGGCTTGCCCATCATGTTCCAAATCTCTCTTTTGGTTCGTGCTCTCAATCCTTCTATGTTTTATCTGTATTTTTTATTTTTTCCCTGATGGTTACTCTGCTTTGGTCTTGAAATTTTTTGGCTTCTTTGCATGTTTTGTGTGATTATTCCGGTTACATGGATGGTCGATGATGTCTTTGTGTTGATTGATTATTATGATTGCTCTTTTGAAGATTGGTGTGTGTGTGTGTGTGTTTGACCATTCTGATATGTTTTGGCAAGTATTTTAAGTTAACTTGAACCTTCAAAGAGGTACTACTGTCATGCAAGAGCAAGCAAGTTTTCGGTTTCTATGTTATCTGTGAGTTCCATGCCCCTTTGGATTTTTCGTGCAATCTTCTGATTGTATGTAGAAACTCCGAAATCTGACCCTGCAATGAGTTTTGTGAAAATTGGGCCCTATTCAATTGGTGTTTTCCATCCTTATGAATCTTGTAGCTTTATGCATCATATGTTTGATAATTACTAAAAATTGAAGCATGTCCTAAGCATAGTTTATGGTAATTGTGGCAATTTTTTTAAGAGGTGCCCTTAGGGCACAGGGTGATTCAATGAAGAGTAATAAATGCAATTTGGATTACCTTTTCCTCAAGATAGAAGGGTCGTGGAGAGAATTTTTCTTCCGAGGAAATTCTTTTACGGGATGGAATGATTGATTGTTTGTTGCCCCTTCATCTTCTTAAACATCATGACTATATTTTTTATTTGCTCTAGGCCATGCATGGTCATGAAATTGAGAAGTGGAAATGTATTTGTACATGATAAAGATCATGTGAAAGATGAAGGCACATTTCAGTCCAAGTGCATTTCCATCTTCCCATTATAGTGTTTGTTTGGACTTTGGACTTCTAACCTGCCCTGACATGAGTTTTTTTTTCCTGTACTGTTAAAAAAATTATTATCTTTTGACAGTGGATTCTGGAGTACTACGTCATCTCAATATTTCGCTTTTATTCTATTTTTGTCTGAAGTGCATTGCTAGTCAAAAGTCAACTAATTATCACAATAATATCTTCTTTATGATTTTCATAGTTTATAGTTTGTCGTACATAATGCATAACTTCTTTTAGATGGATTCAGATGTTCTTAACCATTAATATTCTTGTTTTGCTCAGAAATTATGAAAAATGAGAATAGGTAAGTAATGGCAGCAGCAGAAGCGAGGGCTTTGTGGCAGAGAACTGCTAACCGTTGCTTTGTCCAAGAAGATGCAAAAAGAGCTCCCAAGTTAGCTTGTTGCCAATCCTCATGTGCAACATCAAAATCGGTTGATACTGGACCTGCTAGTACACCAGATGAATCTGATCATGCTGCTGTTAATGTCCCCCATTTCAACAGGAAATCATCATTTTCTAATCCATCAGCTGACTCTAGGTGGTGGTTACATTTGCAATCTAATTATGAAAATCAAAAGGAGTTAACATATGAACAGTTGAATTCATTAGAGGATGAGGTGGAAACTTTGAAAGCTAGTGATGAAAATAAAGCATTTAGTAAGAATTATGAAGCATTTCCCGAATTAATGGATGTGATGGCAAAACATGAGTTGGCAGAGGTTGAGTCTGTTGGCTGCTCAGTGTCCAAGCAAACAGATGATTTTTCCTTGGGATCAGATTATTCATGGATTGAAGGTTATAAGGCCGAGCCATGGTGGCGGACTACAGATAGAGATGAATTAGCTTCCTTTGTTTCACAAAAATCACTCAACCATATTGAGAATTGTGACCTTCCTCCCCCTCAAAAGAAGCATTTTAGAGGGCACCCATGTGCTAGTATCAGTAATGACAAAATCAAGACAGCATCTTATGACTGGGAAGCTAAATCCAGAAACTCTTCCAGTTTGACAGATCATGCGCGAGGAAGCATAGATTCATTATTGACACGTAAAAATAAAGGGCCTTCAGCCAATGAAGGGCTTTCATATTTTGTTTCCGACAAATCTTCAAGGTACTTTTCTGTTGATATCAGATGATTGCATTAGTGCCTTAAGTGGCTAAATTTACTGTCAAGTCTTTAGGCACAGCTGTTGACAAACTTAGGAGTGATATCTTCTAGCATAGGAGATTTTTTGCACAGGGTTCAAGTTCTCATAGCTTTTTTCCATGTCTCCTAGATGCTAGTATTTATTTTATTTGTTGTTTAAGTAAGTAGAAGTGTAGAACTTAGTAAGAATGAACACATTGGTTTTAAATTGGTTTAATTAATATCTGTTTGGACTTGAAATTTTGCTGCAGTTGTACCACCATACATGAGGACGTCGTAGAGAATAAACAAATTTTTGAGGGAGACCCCAGCAAAGCTCAACTAATGGAAGCATTGTGTCATTCTCAAACGCGTGCAAGGGAGGCAGAGGAAGCAGCAAAGAAAGCTTACGCAGATAAAGAACACATTGTTGCACTCATTTTTAAACAGGCTTCACAACTTTTCGCTTATAAGCAATGGCTCCGACTGCTGCAGCTCGAAACACTTTACAATCAGATTAAGAATTCGGATCAGCCAATATCTACTCTCTTTCCAGTGGCTCTTCCATGGGTGTCCTGTGAAGGTAGGAAACCACGGAAGAGAAAGCAGGAATTTCGCAATGGAAAAGATGAAAGACAAGGCAAGCCAAAATGTGATATTACAACATATGCTGTTGCGTTTGCTTTAGGATTGAGTCTTGTTGGGGCTGGCTTGCTCCTAGGATGGACTGTGGGTTGGATGTTACCTCGTTCGTAGCTCCTTAAGATTTGTAACACAATAGGGCCTCCTTGTCATGAAGAGTGACAAAGGAAATGGAATTGGGTGGGTAACAGGGAAAGATAAAGAAGCCCCATTTATTTTATCTTATCAGATGTGTATGTATTTTTGTAGATTTGTTAGTTACTTAATGTGATGTACATTCTGCATTGTTCTTTTGTAGTGAATATGTCGTAGTGAATATTTTATCCAAAAAAAAAATGTTGTAATGAATATGTTAGAGATGATGTACATAAATCTTTGTATATATGTGAAACAGCTATTTCTTTTCAAATATATATTCCAGGGGGATGAATTTGCTGTATCCAATTGTTGAATTTGAATGTCAAGTAGTTTACTTTAGGTGTTCACTGACAAAATGTCAAGTCGGCAACGGACTGCGACAACAATTTCATATTAACAAACGATTACATTTACTTGCAAGTTTAAATTATTGATTACTCTTATCTTTAAGGGTTATCTATTTGCCTTGAGTTATAATTTTTCCGTAGCTTTTCAGTTCGTATGAAAAAATATAGCCGTTTGGTTTCAATTTTAATTTTCAGAATTTTATGAAGAAAATACTAAAAATTGAAAACTAGAAACGCATTTGATTTATGAAAATATTTCCAGTTTTCATTTTCTGAAAAGAATTTTCATTTCAGATTTTTAAAATTAGAAAATGCATTTGATCTATAAAAGTATATTCTATTTTCAGAAAGTAAAAATAATAAAAAAAAAATAGGCTTAGTTTGTCTGTTTTAAAAAAAAAATAGATTCTATTTTAGAAATTAATTTTATATGAAATGATTAAATTAAAAACGTATTGAAAATTAATTCTTATATTTAAAATATAATAAATTATACTCTAAATAATTAAAAAATAATTTAAAAATCAATATATTCCCATTCAAATCCTACCAAGATTGAACGGATTTCAATAGACAAACGAGATGAAAACAGGAAATGCTAGGCACAGGTATCAAGACATCAACCAAAGTGTTTAACTAAAAGGCATCAACCATGCCTTGAATTTCTTGAAATCAAATAAAAATAAATGCTGGGCATAGGCTCGTCAAAAGTTATAGTCAAAGTGTTTAACTAATATATAAAATCAAATTAATAAAAAAAGTTTTAAAAAAATTAAAGCACAGATAATGAGAACTCTGGAAGCTTCTGTAAGTGTTGGCTTGATTCTTTCAGCGTTACAAAAAAAGAAAACAAGAGAACATGAGAGAGAAAAAGTGAGAGCGCTTAGAGAGAGAAAGGGAGAGCGAGGGGCTGCATGTGGCTCCCAAAGGTATCCGCGACCTCGCCGGCGACACAGCGGGGTGGCCAAGGTGATGGCGGCTCATATAATTACCGATTTTTATGAAATAAAAGTTTTGTCATATAAATAAAAATCAGTCACTAAAATTTCAATTAGCGGCCAGTTTAATGACCAATTTTTTCCACCATTTTCATTTTCAATGATGGCTTAACACAGACACTAATTAATCATTTTAGTGACCGATTTATTAATTAGATTCGATCACAAAATCAATCATTGTTTAATGAATTTCTAGTAGTGGATAGAGGGAGCCAGGTTGCGATAGTGGCTTTGTAATGAACAGGCAGTGGTAGAGAAACCGATTCTGGTTCTAGCTCTCTCTATGTGGAGCGTTGAAAAAAATAAAAACACAAAGCAAGATTGTGTATCGTGGGATTCGAACCGAGCACAATGTCTAAGAAAAATGGAAAAATGGTTTATTTACAACACTGCTACCGTGTTTTCACTTGAAAACATTTCCAACAACAACAATTGAAAATAATAAAAACTTGAAAATATCATTTCCAATTTTGTGTGCCTTTTGTGAAAATATTTTCTTCAATGATCAACCAAACATATTTTCATGTTTATTTTTCATTTTCAGTGAAAATAAAAATGAAAATGAAAATGAAGAAACCAAACACACTGTAGAATTTATAAATTTTCAGTTTTTCTTTCGCAATGAGTTCTTATGTGGTCACGGCTAAGTATGCGACCACATGGTCACTAGAAATACAACAAAAATGTAGGGCTCATTTATAATTTTAACAGTTAGTAGAACTCAAATCTTAACCATTCGTTGACATTGCACGTTGACTTGTTTACTCTTAAACATCTAAACATTGATATGTCTTCATTCTCCACATGGGATTCTTCTTTCAAATGTGGTTAGATTGGAAGCAAGGTTTTTTCAAACCCAATCTTGTCCCTAGGTGCTAAATGGAGTCGTAGAGTTAGTAGCGAAAAAGGCTAGGAATTGTAGTTATTACGAATGGGGTGAGGACACTAGGACTTTATAAAGAAGTCGGAAGAAGGGGAAATACAAAAAATTTTATTTATTGAAGAAGACCACTCCTAATCTAATCTTTTTCCTATTCTATATTGTCCAAATCCCTAATCCCAATTTTGCCAGCCGCCATTTTCATGGATGTTCAATATTATTGGTGAATGTGATAATCAAAGCTCCTTCAGTATCAGCCATGCAGAGACACAATGTAGGACGGCCACCATGGGAGGTGTGCCAGTAAGGCCTTAGTCTTCTATGCACGGTGCCTAGCTCCGCTTGGCTCCGTCGTCAACGTAATGGAACAAAGAATCTGTGTGCAGAGCTTTACTAATTTGAAACTGTTATACCCAATTGATGTACGACTTCACGTTGATAGATTCACTGATGTTCATGCACCAAGGGTCATTTGTTGGCCAACTACGATGAATGTTAGGGGAAAAAAGTGAAATCAATAATCACCAATATGTTGCATTTGTTTTTAATCTCATTTATCTCTTGTTAATAATTCAACAAGCAAAGTTTAAAATCAATTAGGACCAATATACAATTCATCACTTTTTATTTTTAATATCTTTTAGGTAACTTCCATCATATTAAAGACTTTGTTAAGCAATTTATCCATAGATCTATATTTTCAATGGATGAGATTGAGTGATCATATGGTCACAAACTCATCATCCCCATTTAAGAACTCACCTTTCTTTCATGATGAAAGATAATTTGGTTCTACACTAGTCTTGGAACATTTGCTGGTTCTCTTATTTTTTTTTTTAATAAAATTACCAAATAACCATTGGATTATTATCTTCTCTAACAATTTTCTAGGTACCATCCCAACATCTTACCACAATGAACATAACTCATCCCTCCAAGACCACCTTCATCGTACTTTGCCATCTCTAATCATTCAATCTTCACTCTGCCTTAGCCACCTCTCATTGCCGCAACTACCACCACCTTTCACTGTCTTTCTCGACCACCATCACTCTCGGCCACTGACAAGCCCTTAGACCTTACCCCAACCCAAAATCGAGTTCACTCTTAATCATATTTGATGCCCCTCTCCCTTTCTCTGATCCCTAGCATCAATCCATGTGACTAGCTGTAATACCCCGATTTTAAATAAAAGGATTAGAAAATATTTTTTAGCTAAGTCGGGTATCCGTTACCTTTATATGTCATTTCGGGTCCTGAATTTTTCTAAGTCTGGACCCTATGCTTCCTTGGAGAGCTATATAATAGAGTCATATTCTTGGGATCAAAAGTCCCGATAATTATTCCCTAGAGAAAAATAAGTTAAAGAATGATTTTTAATGAATTTTTCGAAACCTTTAAACACCTTATTTTTAGCGTATAAGTTTATAAAACTGTGAAAATTTTCAGATTTCAACTAAAATCTAAAATTTAGATTTTAATTTGTTAGGATTTTGATTTTTCTAAAATTTTATTTGAATCCAAATGTGGGGTATTCCCTTATTTACATTTATGTTTTAAATTAATAAATGTAAATAAGTGAGTATTGAGACAGTGCAATCCAATACACACCAGTACCCATCTCTGAAGACACCAGAACATCTTCTTGAAGACCGCTCCAGCGGTCACATGACCGCTCAGGCGGTTAATAGAGCCCCAGAGACACTAAAATACCTCTCTGGAGACCGCCCAGACAGTCATCAGAGAGTAAGTCGGTGCTGCAATGTCACTAGGGACCGCCTAGGCGGTCATTATAACTGCCCAGGTGGTCATCAGAGAATTAAAAAACCCCAATTCGGGTCCAGAACCTTCATCCACCATTTTCACCCCTTCTACCCGAGTTCTCACTCCCAAAAATGAGTTTTCACCCCCAAAACTCCATTTCCTTCTATTTTTCTCAGTTATAGCTTCAATCTTTGATTCTTAAGGCTTTAAGGTACGTTATTTTCCTAGTTATGTTCTCCTTTCTCCCTTTTCTTTGGGTTATTAGGGTGAATTTCTAAACTTCTCAAAGGGGGAGAGGTTTTCCACCTTGTAGAGATGGATTCTTCAATATTCAAAGGTTTTAGATGGTAATCTAGAGTTCTATTGCCTCTATGTTAGATACTGTCATCAGTTCTATTTCCCAAGGTGCTGTTGGTGTTAGTTCTGCATAGATCTACCACTCCAAGTGAGTGGGTTCACACTTGTTATCTCTATGTTCTGTATTAAAGTTATTTTCATGAATATACGACTTATTGCTTGATTTTAGAGAAATACTGTATAAGGATTTTAAGTTACTGTTGATTTATATGTTTTGAACTATTGATTTTAGAGCATGAAACCTGTTTTTCATAAAACTCATGGGACCATATTTGTGGAATTGATTTCAAGTGTACTTGAAGTTGATTGTGATTATGGAAAGCATTTATGAATGCAAAAATTGATTTGAGAAGTGGTTTATGAATAAAACATAGTTATGTATCTTGAAGTGCTATTTAGAAAGATTATGGAATTGTGAATTGGGAACTTGGTCGATTTTATGCAGAATTGATGATCTATGTGATTGTTTGAATGGATTCTGGAACTAGTTTCTGTATATAAAGTAATTTTATACTAGATATGCAATTTAGAGAAGAGAATGAAATTGTGATTGCAAACATGACTATTTGAAAATATGATGGTGAGAATTATATCTATGAAAAGCTTGGAAATTTGAGAAATGTTTTAGAGAATTAAACAAAGAACGGTTTTAGAGTTTGAATCTTCATGAGATTCATAACAGTTGGCGGATACATATTCTGTGAGTTTATGAAATCACGAATGTCTATAAAGGGTAGTCTTTTAGGCATGATTTCATAGCCATGGTTATGCTAAAGTCAGATTGTTAGAGTTGTATACTCGTAACAGCTGCCAACTACATATTCTATGGCTTTTGAAGTCAAAATGCCTTCGAATTGATGATCCTTTAGACATGATTTCATAGCCACAGTTATGCTAAGGTTAGACTGTTAAAGTCAGACAGATTCAAAGCTCCCAGAGACTTAAATTAATGGATTTATTTAGTTAGTTTAGAAGGTATCTATAGAGAAACAGGCTGTGTGTTAACGGCAGTAAATCCGTTAACCTTGGTACCAAGTAGCCCGGGCCAGAGATATTCAGAGATTGTATATTCAGAGATTATTATTCAGAGTTTTGTTACATCACAGACACTGTGCGTAACCAAAGCAGAGCAGAGAATGGAACCTATTTAGGTGTCCAATTTTGGTTCTATAAGAACCACAGAGCAGAGATTACTGTTTCTCTAAGAGCTACTATATTGTGTGCTTGTATGATTACATGCATGAGAATGAATTAAGAATATTGTTTTTAAGTTATAATGTGATAGTTATAAAGGACTTTTAGAAATATATATGTACACTTATTTATATGAGATTTCTTAGTATTAGTAATATTATTATGCTTTTGTGCATTGTTTCCTTGGTGTTCAATGAAAGAGGGTTTCAGGTGAGAACTCACTCACTGAGTTTTGGTTACCAAACTCACCCTTCTCTTCTTTCTCCTATTTTTACAGATAGAGCAGCTGTTGTGAATCTTCCAGCAATCGTAAGTTCCAATTGGTGAGTTTGTAGGTGAAGCATGTGATGTTTTGGTTAGAGTGCTCCAATACAGTGCAGGCAGGATCCCGAACCTAGAGCATATTTTATTTTTGCATTTGACTTAATATAATTACATTTTGAATTGTATATAATTGGATCTGGACATTGGACAAAGTGTATTTTGATTTATATGTATAAATAATACATGATTTTGAGATCCGAAAAGGCTATTATAAGATTTTAAATGTAATGATTTTAATTCTAGAGAACGGTTGATTTGTATGTAGAAAAAGGAAAACTCTCTACCTTTTATGGATGTCAGAACAAAGCATGCATGCAAAATTAGTAAACAGGTTATGAGACTTGCGTGAGAATGAGATTTCTCACGTGTCGGTCACGTGCCTAAGTCGGGTCGTGATACTAGCATGACTAGTCAGCTACAGCACATCTCATTCCCAAGCCTCCACTGTCAATTCGCACGATCAGCCTCCTCCTTTTCCTATTGGTTGCATCAACCACCCATACCAAAGCCATCGCTAGCGTTGATCTTAGTTTTAGTTTTCTTGTTGGGTTTGGTTTTGTGCTTGTTTCAAATTGTGAAGGTGTAGTTGTTAATAAAAAATTTTCTTCTTTGTGAAGTTGGAAATTGGGTTTTTGCAGTTTGGTTCTATTTTGTTAATATGCACATTTGAATGTTTTGCTCTTGCAGTTGCTAGTTGCTATGTATGAATGAGCGGTGGACATACCTATATGAACTTTCAATGTTCTGTACACCTTTAGGGGAAGCAGAAAAAATGTTGAAAACAATAATCTTGTCTTGGTTTTGAATGATCATGGTCAACGGATTTTGAAGAGATTGAAGGTGTGGTGGTTTCTTATAGTTAAGAGGATGGTTCTTTGCCAAAAACACATAGTGGTGGCGTAGGTGAAAGAGAAAGTGGGTGGTGACAATAATAAAATGGATAATTTTATCTTTCAAAAATTATTATTTTTAACTTTAAAATTATTATCTTATTTTATTATTTTATATAAATATTATATCTTTAGATTTGAGTCATTAAAATAATATCTAATGGTCTAGAACGAAGAACCATCTAATAAACCAAGAGTGGATAGAACTAAATTATCACCCACCTTTCATAAAATTTGAAAAACTAAAAAAGTGTTGAAAACTGGAACTCAAATTAAATGTGCCTTAGGAAATTAAAGCAGAAAGCAAAAACGGGATGCAATCTTCTCCGATAACATGTTTTCCTTGGATTTATGCCACTGTGTCCTTAAGACGGACAAAACTCTATATGGTTGGCTCATTTGTTTTGTTTGGGCTCCTATTGAAATATTTCGGGCTGTTTTGGCAGTCATTAGTAGCCTACTAGTCCAATTGCCTATAAGTCGGATACGAAAAACGGCTGGGCCAGCCCATGGATTTTGCAGTTATTGTTATTGCTATTCCCTAATGAGGCAAAATTATAAAAAAGAATTTAACTTTTTGAAAAAACGAAAGGAAAAAGAAAAAATTGGAAGAGGAGAGGAGAAGACCGATCCAGGTTGAGGTAGTGA
Source organism: Dalbergia cultrata (assembly GCA_031216105.1). NCBI lineage: Eukaryota > Viridiplantae > Streptophyta > Magnoliopsida > Fabales > Fabaceae > Dalbergia > Dalbergia cultrata. Next base: position 3,251,570 of record CM062353.1, on the reverse strand, counting down.
GGAGTGGAAGTTGGAAGTGAGAGAAAAAGTATCGAAATCGAAGAAATGGGAGTGATGGAGAAGTTGAAGATGTTCGTTGTTCAAGAGCCTGTCGTCGCTGCTTCCTGTCTCATCGCCGGCTTTGGTATCTCTTTCACTCCCTAAACCCTAATGTTTTCGTATTTTCCTTTTACCAATAATTTCGTACGAAAAACTCTGCTACTGTGTATAATAATAAGTGGATTAGCTGTCCATCTGCAATTCTTTATCATCAGGATTAGGGCTCAGTCTGATTGGCATTTTATTATTATTATTATTATTATTTCATTGCGGGAAAAAGATAGCAATTGGAAGTTTTGGTTTTTCGTTCAATCGAAGGTTTGGAAGGTGTTTCACTTGTTTGTCTGGTCCATTACTAGCTTTGAATTGTTAAAGCACATACATTTAGTGTCATCACTAAACAAATTATTTCCCATACTCATGAAAGCTGTGTTTTGATCTGTTCTGTTCATATGTTTTTGGGGGCATGAAGCTACATATTATTAGTGTGATGGGTAACCTGCATTGAATTGAATCAAATCATTGAAATCCTTCCTCCATTTGCTTCGATTGCAGCTACTGCAGTGCAGTCTTTACCTAATATTATATATAAGAAAAAATATATATATAATCTTGCAAAATGATATGTTTCAATCAACTAGTTTTTCCTTTCTCACACATTGTACAGATATGTGCAGTGCCAGATGTAACTAACAATTCTGCTGTATTCACTGCATCTTGAATTGTGAATGTAGTTCTCAATGCTTCATGAGATCTCAAGTATGTGTGGTGTATAGTATTTTGATCGTGATGATGAAAACAATTATCTTGTTCCAGCCTGAAGTTTGTGTAGCTAACTGCCTGAATCTTCTGTGCTTTAATCTGATTAGACTACATGATGGATAGGATAGAACTCAAGTTGCTTATCAAGATATTCTTTTATGATAAGGGCTAAGAGTGAAAGCATAGAGAGTTCTTTCTTTTGTGGTGTGGGTTACCTCTTGCTCATATCCTCTTTGATTGATGTTCTCTGTACCCAGTTCTATGGAAAAAAAGAAGTTCTATAATCAGTTTAAGTTGTATCACCAATCTATTCATAACCTTATTATGAATAGGCTATTCACTTACTACGTTTTGAAATCCTCTTCAGGCCTTTTTCTACCTGCTGTTGTGAGGCCCATACTGGATTCATACCAAACATCCAAGCAACCTCCTCAACCTGCATTAAGCGATGTGAGTGTTCCTTTTGAGACTGACTTTGTGATACTGTTTTCCAATCCATGCTGTTTTATAAATGCTTAATGTCTTGTATAATCACCTCTCGTAATCTTCATACTAAACTTCTCTTTGGTGTTGTTGCATCTTCTAACCTACAGATCCAGAATACTATCTTCCATTTCTCCTTTGTTCGGAGAGGGACTGCTTGGTTCCTTGTTTCTGAATAATTTGTTATTAAAACCAGTTACAGCATCAGACTGTATGCAGCTGGATACTGAAAACCATCCCACACTTCTAGTTTCATCTACTCTTTCCACTTGAGACAGAGCCCCATATGTTTCTAAATGCTATCTGAAGATTTTAAACCACCATGACTGACTGCAATCCCTTGTTTTTAAGGGTTATTGGATGCGTTCCCCCCCCCCCCCCCCCACCTCCACATTTATGATTTTCTGATACTGATATTGATGTCTTACGTTATTGCAGGTGGTTGCTGGTATGACGGGTAAAAAGTGAAGGTAATACACTTGAGATACTAGGGCAAATTGTCCATCTTCCCTGTTTGAACTTATTTGTATTCATAGTGAGAGGAATAAGAGTACTAACTATGGGGTTTAGGTTCCATTTGCGACAATTTATCAGTTGGTGTTTTTCATTGTCTTAATTTTGGTTGAAGGTTGGGTTGAATATCAGTTTATCTGCCACCTGATTAATTTTTCCTCTGCTATTACGGGCAGTTTCTATGCGTCAATGTGATGGATTTTTCTCTACGCCGACCTGAACACATGAATATTATTACTCTATCATAGAGTTCACATTTACTCGTAAGAACATGATAACATTTATTAACAAAATACTACCTCCGTTCACTTTTAGCTGTCTTCTTAGTACACAATGCAAATTTAGTATATTGAAAAATTAATATATTTGGACACAAGCGGATACAATTTGACACCCGGGGGGGTGGGGGGAGTACTATTATTGAAGTGGTGTAAATTATAGATTTTTTTTTTACTTTACGAAGAGCAGAATCAAATGTTGCATTTTAACATATTGGCGCATGAGTCCTTATTGGCTTAATTATCACAACCAATTAGATGTATGTACAAGTATCAAAATTATAAATTAAATTTTTTATTAAAATCTTGATGAGATTGTAGTGTGTTATATAACAGATTTTGGCACTCAAATTTTCCTTATTTGTAGAATGATAAACTAATAATGTAAAAAAATAAAGATAAATTATATCGACATCCCTAGAGATTAGGTGAAATTTAATCTATCTCCTTTCTATTTGCAACTATTATTCAGGATATCTCTAAGTTTATAAAATTATTATATTAATCTACTTTAAATTTGTAAAATTATAACACTAATATTTTCTCTAACATATAATAAATTGTGTATACACGGAGGGTCAATGTCGCACATTTAAAGGTTAAGTATTCCAAGTGATGTGGTATAAAATATGATTAATTTATAGGAATTTCTCAGTTTCACTATAAAATTTAAGAATATTTATACCTTTTAGTTTTTTATGACAAAATATATCCATTTAATTTCAATTATTAAGATACTATTGAACCCGCAAGAGTATTGGTCCCTATTTGTACCATTGTAAAATCATTAATTTAATTAGATATGCAATCTGATAGTTCTCGTAAGTAATTAAATTAATTAGATATAATATTATTATTAGTGAATACATATCCATTTTCCCTGAACGGAGATTTGGACAGAGACAGCCGTAACAAACCAGATTATACTGTGCTAACTACTTCGGACTTGATAATTGATAGGTAGAGAATCCTGTACAACTTGTCACATGAGAAAAAAATAAAAGTAGCGTAGCAAGAGCATAACGAATCCAATGTTTTACCATAGTGGTGTAGCAGCAGTAGAAACAGGCTCTGACTGCAACCTTCTATAATTAAGCTTGCATACTCATCTATCTCATAAAGCAAATATAGTACAGTACAGATGCTGTGGATAGCATCACAGGTAATTGATTTTGACCAGACGATGGTGCCCAAGCAAAAAATCTTAAGAGCCTAAAGGGCACTCTCAACTTTCTTCATTTTTTTACTTCTCCATGATGGAACCACTTGCTTCAGGCCCTCATAGATCGTTGTCTGTTAAAAATAAAAATCAGTTCAACATGAAGGAAACACACTGTAATGACAGACGTTTTGACACATAATCGCATTTATATCATGCTAAGGAAACTCCTAAAATATCGTTTAGACTACAAACCATGGTTCAAGACTTAGGTCCCAAATGATGGTTAGGCACAAACTTTACATGGTAGCTGTAGCCCAAACCTAGAAGCGGATTAGCCAAGCATGTAAATCAGACATATCACAAAGATTATAAAAGGATATTAAAGCAGCTTGAGCCCAAATCACCAACGGGTTCTATTTATTGATACTCTAGTCAAAATAGTTTATTCAAGGGAAATCCCTCTCAAATAGAATCCAATTTGCCCCCAGAACAATTCCCAGTCAAAGCAGCTGCAGACTAATGGAGTCTTACTAGAGGATCTGAACCAAATTACGAACCAGTGAAGTTAGACAGCTACATGCTTTAATGCATTTATAAGCAAGCACACAATTTTTAAGCAGGCAGCTCTTTAGTACATTAATGTCCAGCAAGCAATACTGAAAATAGAGCATGAAATTAATTAAATGTTTCATGAACAATGAACAATACATGGAATTAAATTAAATCTTACCCAGAGACGAGGCTTGCTATGAGAAAGGCCAGAAAAGCTGCCAACACGCTTCATCTTGGACACGCTCACCTTGGTGTGAGTAGTATCAGCAGAAGATGGAAAGACATGACTACCCCCAGTGGCCTCTCTTTTAACCTTGAAGGCCGCCTTCTTCTTCTTCTTCCAAGAACCAAACCACCACCACCCTTTGGTGTTCTTGACCCCCTTCTCACCTTTGCTGCTACTGAGAACCATAGCACCGAGAAGGCCTCTCTCGGCACCAAAAGAACCGTAGCAATCGTTGCTCGTTCTGAAAGACGGAGAGCGGAACCTGTTGCTGCCCACATAAGGACCCTCCAAGACGGTGGTGGGCGAAGGTACTAGCAGCCTTGGAGGGAGTTCCAAGCATTTGGGGAGAAAGTCGTCGGGGTTGGAGAAGGGCACGAGGGCAGTGCAAGGAATCGGCTTTCCAGGCTCTTGCTCCCAGCGAAATGGGACAGCAGCTGAGGTTTGGAGTGGAGGTGTTAGCGTCCCTGACCTCTCTGGGGACTGCATTGCTGCTACTGAGAACAGGGGAAGCCTTGGTGTGCTGCACTCCTTCTCTGCTTCACTTTCCATCTCTCTCTCTCTCTCTGCGTTTCTGTGTGTATAGGTTTCTCTTTTGGGCGAGCGTGCTTATTTGTGATGAGGAAGGAAAGAGTACAAAGGGGACTCTCTCTGAGTGGCGTTCACGGGTCTACACTCTACAGAAAAAGGGTTGGCTTTTTCATTTTCAATGGAGAAAAGAAAAGTCAAGAAATGCTCCAAAATGAGCACTTGTTACGAGAGATCTTTACGTGGACACAGGTTTACTACATCATACTTAAATGTGTTAACTAAAAAAAAATGAAATCTATCAACTGTATTTAATATATACTAATTTATTCACGAGTCTCTCTAACTTTTTCATGAGTATATTTTAGAATGAATTCTTAGAATTGTATGGATACATAACAAAATCTTTTTTCCGTTATCCATCACCTGACAGCTCTCCTGCCGGCCAGCTGCGTGTATTTTGCTAAAAATATGTGTATACAGACTTAAGTTTGTCGTATATCTAGCGCTGTGAGATATATGTTTATTATTTGAACAATCCAATCGTCAATGGGATGATGTCAAACACAAACATAATTGAGTAGGAGTATAATTATAGGTGGAAGTGATTAGGACTTTGCAGAAGGAAATTGTGGACATGATTGAGAAAATACAAATCGTGTACAACTCCACGTTTTGTTGGTATCAAATATAGTAACCGATCATATATTAGTAATTTATTAACATGTCACCTCTTGTCTTGGACATGATTGTAACAAGCATTTGTCTCGTGTCATATTCGTGGACTAATTACACTTGATAATTTCAACAGTAACAGAAATTTAGCCAGTCAATTAAACCATCAGCATCTTCTGACCAAAATGATACAAAAAAATAGAAAGGCTATAGACTGCATATAATTGGCGAGGATACATAGAAGTGAGAAAGAATGGCAAAATTTGAGCTGCGATCAAAATGTTGTCAAACGAAAAATGTGTTTATTTTGTCGGGTTTTGAGGTATGTGTATGAATTTGCCCTGGAGGGAGCTAGCGTAGGTGATCTCTATCGTGGCCATGAAACGCTTTGGATGCCAAATTGTGATGGAAAACAAAGTGGCATGAACAGAACATGGCACGGACTGGTTGGACCTCATTGGCAACATCACGTCACTCACTGTTTGCCACACCAAACCCCACTAGATTAGATTTCCTTTGCAGATCACAACCTGCATTATGTCAAACGTGAATTTCGAGAATTAAGGTTCATTTATCAACTTAATCTAATTCACCCTAGTGCTGTTTACCACTTTTGATTAGAAAAGCCTTAACTTTGTCAACCATTAATGGTTCTCTGTACTGTGCTGGTTTCAAACAAAACGACTTTGAAGCTTCAACAGAAGTTACTTGTCAAAAAGTAACATTGTAGTAGAAAACAAAAATCTAAGCACGATACACTGATTCTCCATTAAAAGGGGAAAGCGGGGTGGCAACACCACTCCCCTTAGTTTTTAGTTGGTTTTCCTATAATGTCTCTCTTCTTATATTTTAATAAAAATAATAGTTTTATATTAATTATTTATTATTAATTATAATTTTATCTTAATTTATTGTTGTTATTATTTCAATTGAAAATAACTAAGTTATCTACTTATCTGAGGAAATAAGTTTTAAACAAAAAAACATATTTGAACTAACTAAACTTTAATTTGATATAAGCATTTTGATCGTTGTTTTAGAAACTTATTTTTACGTACTAAAACAATATAATACAAGTGAACTGTGTCTCTAAAAAAATAAATATTTATTCAATTTGTGAATAAATTACGTGAGAAATTAAAAGCTGTAGCATTTGAATTTTAGTTCAAAGGAAATTAAAATCGCAAGATGGACCGTCTTTAACGTGACTACTCCAACTATTTGTAGGTCAAGTTTTTATTATTATTATTATCATTAACATACATTGATAAATAGCAAAATATAGTAAAAATACTATTTTATTTGAAGGCAAATAAGTAACAAAAAAAAATTGCTACGGGTGAGTGTTAAAGACTTTAAATAATTTAATTAATTTTAATTGAAATAATAAATTAATAATGACTAGTTAATATAAAACTATTATTCTAATTAAAATATAAGAAAAAAGGCATTATAAAAAATTAACTAAAATTTAATGTGAGCAAGAGTGGTAATAAATATTTGAGAGCTATAAGTTAGACGAAACAAAATAGTAAAATTACACGCAGAAATTTTACCGCCATTTATGTCGCTGAATTGATGTGTGGACGAAGTCAACAATTGTGCACAGCGGAAGCTTAAGGCTAGTGGGTACATGAATAGGAATAGGAGCTGCAAATTCAGAACAGCTTGTGTAACAATCCTTTCATATATATTAAAACATATGACATAAATTTAAACAGGAAAAAATATTATTCCCAAAAGTATAATTGGAGTATTTTGGTATGAGTACTTAAAAGTACTCTTACAATAGACTATATTTTAAAACTTATGATAAGAAATTCAATCAGGAGTTTGTAAATCTACTGCAATTAAAAAATTCTATCTTTCTCCCACTTTATTTGACTAATCTGAAATAATCATAAAATAAGGATAGGAATTATATATAATAACAATATATTAGTTGTAAATAAGTAATAACAACTTAATTATGAAGAATGTTGGAATGGAATGGCAGTAATAAATATTGCTGAATAACTTTAATATAACTTAAAAAGTAGTAGAAGATAGATAATAATAATTATATAGATGTAATCATGATTTTCAATTTGTAAATATATTTATTCTCTACCTTCAAAATTATCGTAGAAGTGGCAGTATTTCATCGATATCCATTTCCCCACTATTACTCTATAGAGTCACTTGCCTTTTTTATCTCCTCTCCATCTCCTTCTTCTTTCTCTCTTCACTCTCTATCTTTTCTTATTAGTTCCACCGCACTTTACTAAACTTTCTTTGAATTTATTTTCTATGGTGAAAGTAACTCATTTGTATCTTATATTTATAGGCTCCCGAACCCGTCATACGTTGCACAAGTTTATTATAAAGTCCTTAAGCATTTCACCATGCAACTTCCTAGTTATTTCCTTACAATTTTTCACAAAGATTTATTGACTAGCTAATGCATGCTCCTTTCCATTTAAGCCATTGATCCTAAGTGATTTTACTATATACACATCTATTATTTGGTCTGTTATGTACCCAATATGCACATCTATATTGTATGTATTACTATTATTATTATTATTATCATCATTTTTTCGAATTTCTATGCCTGTCATTAATAATATTTATATAACTAATTTTTTTATAAAATTTATTATTTTATTAATATAACACAACACTACGTTAAATATTAATTCTACTTCATAATATCCCTTTGATAGTAACTATTAATTATATACACTATCTTTTTTTCAAGAATTAGTATCCATTCTTTAACTATTAGATTACTATTTGATTATTGTCTTCTCTTTTTTTTTTCCTTTAATTGACTTTAAAGTCTTTACGCGCGCGGGCGTCCTTTTCTTTTACAAAGACCAACCTAATAAGAGATCTTTCATGACATTTTTTTTCTTTTTCATGATATAGGTAGTGTCTTTATGCTATATAATCTAATATAATATATTTTAATCACATATGCATATATAATTTAATAGTTAAATACAATATTTTCTTTTATATATATATATAATCATGTCAAAAAGGGGATTTTACAGCTTGCAAGTGCGCAAGTCAAAAAAAGTAGGAAAGACGGAGAAATAAAAAAGCAGGAGAAAGAAAGTATATATATATATATATATATATATGTTTCTTTCCAAGTTAACGAAAGTAAATATCGCACATGGGTCATATATACCATGGAATTAAGGTGGAAGATGCACGCACGTTTTGCTCTCTTGACATATAGGCATGCAATAGGAGCCATTTCGTTCAATTTTTTTGATGCATTCAATTTTGTGTTATGTTTACGATGTCTTGCGCGTGCTTGCAGATTTAGTACCATGCTTATTAGATGACCTTTGATATCCATGCATGTCTAAAAGGGTATTGCAGGCAACTGCTAGGGGACGCTCCAGCCTTGCCCTTTTGTGTTCTCTGTATATGCATGTAATAATGTGTACAAATGTTGTTGGCTAAACTTCGGACTACTTTAATAGTGGAAGGAGGCGCCTCTCCCAAGTTTATCTAGGCGCCTCCCAAGTTTATCTTATATATGCTTGAATGGAGAATAAAAATAAGAGTAAAATTTTTATAATTGGATTTGTTGGGTTGGGCTCCCTTCCATGTAGAGAAAGCTCAAACCGCCCAAGCCCACTTATGAGTCACTTATCTAGTGAGAATAGTCAGATAGGGTAAGGAGAGATGGCTCATTTTGGTGAAAAATCCGCAGCCATAAAGAAAGAGAGAAGAGAGAACTCGGCTTCCACCTTCCTCCATTTTTCTGTCACGACCTGTCTCCGTAAATCGGCCGTTGCGTATTCATTCACCGTTGGATCGAGCTGAAATTTGGACAGCAGGTTTGCAACGGTAGTTCTTCATTCTGAACGGTCAGATCATCGAGTAAAGGTCTGGAGTGTGAGATATTGAGCTCAAACAGAGGTGCTGTTTCGGTTTACGGAATCAGCTTTTCTGGTTTAAGCTGTCACCGTAAATTGTCGTTTGTGAAGTCGTTCACCGTTGGATCAGGCTAAAATTTGGACAATAGGTTCCAGACAGGTAGTTCTTCATTCTGATCGGTTGGATTGTGGAAATAACGTCCGGAGGGTGAGAAATTGGTCTCGGATAGAAGCTCCAATTTTTGGGGTATTTCACATTTCCTTGTTCTCAATTTTGTGAATTGGTGATTGGTTGGTTTAGATTGTTGTTAGCACGATTTGTGCATTTATTTGAGACTCTCTTGTACCTGTTTTGATCATAGTGGAGCTATTTCATTGGTCTGGACGACCCGTGATTTTTATCTCTCACATTGAGGGAGTTTTCCACGTTAAAAATCTTGGTGCATTGTTCTAATTATTATTTTGGTTTATTTGTGTTGATTGCTGCCATTGTTTCACTGCTAGAATTGTTGCTCCTCTTGTTCTTGTAAGTAGGGAATTGTGTGTTTATTTCCCAACATTTGGCATTAGAGCTCATTCTTGGGCATTATTGATTATAATTTGCTTGAATGATGGAGGCAAATACAAATAGAATGGTGTCATTGAATGGTAGTAATTATCAAATATGGAAAGGCAAGATGAAAGATTTGTTGTTTGTTAAAAACCTGCATATGCCTGTGTTTGCTATACAAAAACCAGAGTCAAAAATTGAAGAAGAATGAGAATTTGAGCATCAACAAGTTTGTGGTTTTATTCGGCAATGGGTAGAAGATAATGTTTATAATCACATTACTAATGAGACTCATGCTAGAACTGTGTGGGAAAAGTTTGAATCCTTGTATGCTTCCAAGTCTGGAAATAACCAGTTGTATTTGTTGAATATGTTGATGAATCTGAGATACAAGGAAGGGTCTTCCACATCTGATCATTTGAATGAGTTTCAAGGAGTTTTAGATCAGTTGTCAGGCATGGGAATCAAGTTTGAAGATGAGGTTCAGGGACTTTGGTTGCTAAATACTCTATCAGACTCTTGGGAGACATTTCGCATCTCACTTACTAATTCTGCTCCTAATGGTATGGTAACTATGCAACTCGTTAAAGGTGGTGTCTTGAATGAAGAAGTGAGAAGGAAGACTCAAGGTTCTTCATCTCATTCAGAGATGTTGGGTATAGAAGATAGGGGGAGAAGTCAAAAGAAAGGTATAAAGGGTAAAGGTAAAAGCAAAAGCAAGTCCAAATCAAGGTACAAAAATATTGAATGTCACTACTGTCATAAAATAGGACACATCCAAAAGCATTGCTTTCTTTGGAAAAGGGAAAATAAAGGTAAGTAAGAAAAGAAAGAACACAATAATGATTGTGTGTCCACTGCTACATCAAATGATCTTCTCATTGTAGGTTATGAGAATATAATTAATGTAGGATCTGATGAGTCTGACTGGGTAATTGATAGTGGTGCCTCAATACATGTCACGCCAAGGAAGGAGTTCTTCACATCTTACACTTCAGGTGACTATGGAGTGCTAAAGATGGGGAATGATGGATTGGCCAAGGTGATTGGTATGGGAGATATTTGTTTAGAAACTAATGTTGGAATGAAGTTTTTGTTGAAAGATGTTAAACATGCTCCAGATCTCCGCTTGAACTTGATTTCGGTCAGAAAGCTTGATGATGAAGGTTATGTTAGCACCATTGGTAGTAGTCAGTGGAAACTTACTAAAGGCAACTTGGTAGTGGCTCGAGAAAAGAAGACCTCAAGTTTGTATGTGATGAAATCCACAATTGCAAAAGGTAGTGTGAATGCAGTTGAAAGCAAAAAAGCTTCTAAATTATGGCATAGAAGGCTTGGTCACATCAGTGAAAAAGGTCTCAATTGTTTAGCTAAAAAGGATGTACTTTCTAGTTTGAAGAATGCAAAGTTGGAGAAATGTTCTCATTGTATAGCTGGAAAACAGAGAAAATTATCCTTCAAGAAGTATCCTCCTTCAAGGAAATCAGATTTCTTGGAGTTGGTGCATTTTAATGTTTGTGGTCCATTGAAGGTAAAGTCATTTAGCGGTGCTCTTTACTTTGTGACATTCATTAATGATCACTCAAGGAAGCTTTGGGCTTATACTTTGAAGACCAAGAACCAAGTCTTGGAGAAGTTCAAAGAATTCCAAGTTTTGGTCGAGCGACAAACAGGTAAGAAGATTAAATGTATTCGTACTAATAATGGTGGTGAATATTGTGGGCCATTTGATGAGTATTGTAAACAGCAAGGTATTAGGCATGAAAAGACACCTCCTAAAACACCTCAGCTGAATGGTTTGGCGGAGAGGATGAATATGACTTTAATTGAAAGAGTTAGGTGTATGCTTACTGAAGCAAAGCTGCCTAAGCATTTCTGGGGAGAAGCATTGCTAACAGCACTACATGTGATTAATTTGAGTCCTACTGTTACTTTAAATAATAATGTTCCAGATAATGTGTGGTTTGGCAAGAATGTCTCTTATAATCACTTGAGAGTGTTTGGGTGTAAGACATTTGTTCATGTTCCAACGGATGAAAGATCTAAGTTGGATGTGAAGATAAAGCAATGCATCTTTATTGGATATGGTCAGGATGAGGTTGGCTATAGGCTCTATGACCCAATTGATAGAAAGCTTGTGAGGAGTCGTGATGTGGTGTTTGTAGAAGACCAGACCATTGAAGATATTGAGAAAGTAGAGAAGACTGAATCCCAGCATAGTAGTGACTTGATCGATGTAGATCCAGTCCAGCCACCACATGCATAAGAACTAGTAGAGAATCAGGCCCAGGATCATATGCAAGAAGATGACCATAGGGTTCGTGATGACCAGCAGATGGAAGATCATTTAGATGCTCCAACTGATGATGTTGTTGATGATCGGCATGAAACACCTAGAGATCTGCCCGTTGTACTTGGGAGGTCTACTAGAAAGATACAACCTTCAACCAGGTATCCTTCTGATGAGTATGTGATCTTGACTGATGGGGTAAAACCTGAATGTTATAAGGAGGCTATGGATAGTGACCAGAAGCAAAAATAGGTTGATGCTATGCAAGATGAAATGCAGTCCTTGTATGATAATCAGACATTTGAGCTTGTGAAATTGCCTAATAGTAAGAGAGCTTTGCAAAACAGGTGGATATATAGGTTGAAACATGAAGGAAATTCTTCTTTCCTAAGGTATAAGGCTAGATTGGTGGTTAAAGGCTTTAGGCAGAAAAAGGGGATTGATTATGATGAGATTTTTTCTCTAGTTGTGAAGATGTCTTTTATTAGGACTATTTTGAGTTTGGCTGCAGGTCTTGATTTAGAGATAGAGCAGATGGATGTAAAAACTGCTTTCCTCCATGGTGATTTTGAGGAGGAAATCTACATGGAGCAGCCTAAAGGTTTTAAAGCAAAAGGAAAAGGAGATTATGTGTGCAAACTCAAGAAAAACTTATATGGCTTGAAGCAAGCTCCGAGGCAATGGTATAAGAAGTTTGAGTCTATAATGGGAGAGCAAGGCTATAAGAAGACTACTTCAGATTATTGCATTTTCATTAAACAATTTGCTAGTAATGATTTTATTATCCTTTTGTTATATGTTGATGACATGCTTATTATTGGTCAAAATGCTTCTAGAATTGATAGGTTGAAGAAGCAACTTGGGATGTCATTTGCAATGAAGGATCTCGGACCAGCAAAGCAGATTCTTGGTATAAGAATCATCCGGGATAGAAAGGAGAAGAAACTTTGGTTGTCACAAGAGAAATACGTTGAAGCCGCGCTGCAAAAGTTTCAAATGGAAAATGCTAAAGCTGTTAGTACTCCTCTTGCTGCACACTTCAAATTGAGTTGCAAGCAAAGTCCACCAAATGAAGAAGAGAAGAAAGACATGGAGAGAGTTCCATATGCTTCAGCCGTGGGTAGTTTGATGTATGCTATGGTATGCACTAGACAAGACTTAGCTCATGCTATTGGAAGTGTTAGTCGTTTTCTTTCAAATCCAGGAAGAGAGCATTGGAATGTAGTGAAGTCAATTATGAGATATCTCCATACTTCTAGCTTGAAGTTATGTTTTGGAAATGAGAAGCCTTTTCTACTTGGTTACACTGACTCGAACATGGCAGGAGATGTTGACTCTAGAAGGTCTACTTCAGGTTATTTGATTAAATTTGGAGGTGGAGCCGTAGCTTGGCAATCTAAGTTGCAAAAGTGTGTTGCTTTATCCACTATAGAGGCTGAGTTCATTGCCATTACCGAAGCATGCAAGGAGATGCTTTGGATGAAGAAGTTCTTACAAGAGCTTGGCTTTACTCAAGAGAAATATGTGTTATTTTGTGATAGTCAAAGTGCTATGCATCTTGGTGAGAACTCAACTTTTCATTCAAGGTCCAAACATGTTGATGTGAGGTATCATTGGATACGTGATACTTTGAATGCTAAGTTGTTGGAACTTGAAAAGGTTCACACTGATAAAAATGGTTCAGATATGATGACAAAATCTTTACCAAGATGGAAGTTTAAAGCTTGTTGTTTGATCGTCGGTTTGGCGGTTACCTCCACATAGTCGTGAGGGGGAGATTTGTTGGGTTGGGCTCCCTTCCATGTGGAGAAAAGCCCAAACCGCCCAAGCCCACTTATGAGTCACTTACCTAGTGAGAGTAGTTAGCTAGGGTAAGGAGAGAAGGCTCATTTTGGTGAAAAATCCGTAGCCACAAAGAGAGAGAGAAGAGAAAACTCGGCTTCCACTTTCCTCCATTTTTCTGTCACGACCTGTCTCTGTAAATCGGCCGTTGCGTGTTCGTTCACCGTTGGATCGAGCTGAAATTTGGACAGCAGGTTCATAACAGTGGTTTTTCATTCTTAACGGTCGGATCATCTAATAAAGGTCTAGAGTGTGAGATATTGAGCTCAAATAGAAGTGCTGTTTCGGTTTGCAGAATCAGCTTTTCTGGTTTAAGCTGTCACCGTAAACTGTTGTTTGTGAAGTTATTCACCGTTGGATTAGGCTGAAATTTGGACAGCAGGTTCCAGACAGGTGGTTCTTCATTCTGAACGGTTAGATTGTGGAAAAAACGTCCAGAGAGTAAGAAATTGGTCTCGGACAGAAGCTCCAATTTTTGGAGTATTTCACATTTCCTTGTTCTCAATTTTGTGAATTGGTGATTGGTTGATTTAGATTATTGTTAGCACGATTTGTGCATTTATTTGAGACTTTCTTATACCTGTTTTGATCATAGTGGAGCTATTTCATTGGTCTGAACGACCCGTGGTTTTTATCTCCCACATTGAGGGAGTTTTCCACGTTAAAAATCTTGGTGCATTGTTCCAATTATTATTCTGGTTTATTTGTGTTGATTGCTGCCATTGTTTCACTGCTAGAATTATTGTTCCTCTTGTTTTTCGCAAGTAGAGAATTGTGTGTTTATTTCCCAATAGGATTTTATGTGTAAACGCCACTAGAAATATGTCAAATTGTGACCAATTTTCTGAGTGAAATAAATTGGTTACTAAAATGATAAGTTAGTGACCAAATTAGTAACCGAATCGAGCCATTGGGGAGGATGAAATTGGTGGAAAAATTCAGTCGCTAAATCGGTCACTAAAAAATAATAGTGACTAATCTAGTGATCTATTTTTATTTATAAGGAAAATCATTTCTTGTATGAAAATTGGTCTCTAAATTAGTTACTAATATTTCAATTATCAACCAATTTAGTGGCCAATTTTTATTCATATAGGAAATCATTTCTTGCATGAAATGAGTCACTAATATTTCAATTAGTGACCAATTTTTATTTATAAGAGAAATCATTTCTTACATGAAAATCGGTCATTAATATTTCAATAAGTGACCAATTCAGTGATCGATTTTTATCTATAAGAGAAATTGTTCCTTGCATGAAAATTGGTCACTAATATTTCAAGTAGTGACCGATTTAATAACCGATTTTTATTCATAAGAGAAAACCGTTTCTTGCATGAAACTCGATCTCTAAATTGATCACTAATATTTCAATTAATGACCAATTTTTGTTCATTAGAGAAATCATTTCTTGCATGAAATTCGGTCTCTAAGAGCTTAAAGGTACAAAGACAACATAATGCTCTAAAACTATACTTCCCCAAATATCCCAACCTAAACATAAACCTCTCCCTCCACCCCACATCCCTCTTTCTTAGTCTACCAGGCACCACCACCCCTCCATCCGCGCCGCCGATCCTCCTCCTTCACAGTCCTGTATGTCCTCTTCCGCTAGCTGTACTCTATGTTCTCTGCTCTGCGGCCTTTGCTCCGCCCGCAACGCCTCCACTCTGCCCGTGACGCCGAAGCTCCACAACATTCAATCTTCTCACAACGTCAAAGATCTGCGGCCTCCGATCTACTCGCTAAGCCACTGATCCACTACCCCCCACAGCCCTTTGGTTCACCTTATCTTCCCTTTTTTGGGTTCTGTCCTTTTTGTTTTTGTCAAGGCTTTCGATAAAAAGAAAAAAGGTAGAAAAAAGTTTTTGTTTGCCTTTGGCTTAATGTTTGTGTTTACGATGCTGGAATAAATTTGTTTTGAGGTAGTTTTCATGACGTGTTGTAGGGTGTTTGTTGTGATTTGTGGGCTGTGTTTGGCTTGGCATTTCAACGGCTATTGTGTGTTTGATTTATGTAGTTGTTGTAGGAACTATTTGATTTATGCGGAAGCGATTTAAGGATCTAGTACATCGGTATGCTTATCGAATCATCATTGTTTCATAAACACACAAGGAATATTATCTCTCAGAGTGCATATCTTTGATGATCTCCTTCGCCTTAGAATCCTTGTGTCACCGCACGATTGATCTCCTTGTAGTCGGTTGACGGCAGACCTTCCAGACTATGTCTCAAGGGGGAAGGAGAATAGTGTGTGGGCACTTTCTGTCAATCAGGAGATGACCTTGCCTCTATCTCTGTGACTGCTCTCTACCTATGGAGATGGTTAAGTGTAGTATATATATGGGTTCCTAGAAAACCTAACCCTTAGATGTAATGGGCTCTAGGTTTCTTGGGCTCTTCTTACACACTAGACCCTATTGGGCTTTAGTAAAAGAGCAAAAACCCAACAATCTCCCACTTGCTCTTGAGTACAAACTTGAGCTTAAAGCCCAAGACCATGTAACTCACTAGTCATCTTCAACTAAAATTTCCCCATCCCTTATCTTGAGCTAGCCTGGGGATCTACCAGCTGTTATTAATCAAGGCTCATGATAATCAACAAATGATTATCTAATTTGGTGCTACTCCACTAAAAGCCCGAACTTGAACTCCAAGATTAATAACATATATAACATGTATATGCATCACCCCTTTGTAGAATGTCTATAATTGATTGACTAGTTTTCTGTTACCCAATCAATTATTTATTCCCTTGACTATGATAGTTTCTCTAATGGATTACATGCACCGCCTGTCTTCAATATCCAAGTACCAAACATATCAAGGGGACATTTCCTACAAATTTCATATTGTTTATCTCATAAATACCGATAATCAAACAATCTCACTCCCAAAATACCGAGTTATTGGCCGTCAATAGATCGCACCTCACCCGTTGGTAAATCAAAGAATGAAAACTATTTGATTACTTATTTATAATAAACTCAGAATTAAGAGCAATCTTATAACTATAGTTATCTGGAGATTTGATACCTTATGACAGAAAAACACCCTTAATCAAATCTCTCCTTGATCCTTTCAATGTGAATGTTAATTCACACCAATATTTTATAATGATTCGGACAAAACCATTTCATAAAATATTGCAGCCTAAATGAAGTGCCCAACTTTATTTAACAGCTGTGAACCTGTTCATCAATTATGAGAACCTATGATCATGTCCTCCATGAACGTATCCATATGATCATATACTTCACAATTGATTCGGACCTTAGTGTTTATAAATAGTGTACAGAATAAATGAATAATACCTCATTTAAAACATTCAGAAAAATTACAATGTCATAATGTCTTGCTCAAAAAGCACAAAACAACAAAGTGAAATAACAACTTCCTAAAGCTATAGCAAATCTGGAATCCTCCTAAGACCCATAGATGTTATATGCCTCTCGAACACACGTTCAGGCAAACTCTTAGTAAAAGGGTCAGCAAGGTTCTTGTCCGATGCTATCTTGACTACCACTGTATCTCCTCTTTCAATTATATCTCGGATCAAGTGGTACTTCCTCTCTATGTGCTTTTGTCTTTTGTGACACCTTGGTTCCTTGGACTGTGCTACTACCCCACTGTTGTTACAGTAAAGTGTGATGGGACGACTAACACCTGGTATCACCTGAAGATCCGTTAGGAACTTCTTTAACCATGCGGCTTCCTTTGCAGCCTCGTAAACACTACATACTCAAATTTCCTGTGGTAGAGTCAACCACACATGATTGTTTGACACTCCTCCAACAAATGGCCCCGCCATTAAGAGTGAATGCGTACCCAGAAGTGGATTTTCTTGAGTCAATGTCTCCTTGGAAATCTGAGTCTGTGTAACCAATAGTTTCAAGACTCCCACTAGAATAGACCAACATATAATCTCTCGTTCTCCTAAGGTACTTGAGTATATGTTTAACCGCTATCCAGTGTTCCTCTCCAGGATTAGATTGGCATCGACTTACTACTCCCACTGCATAGCAGATATCTGGTCTGGTGCACAACATAGCATACATAAGGCTACCTATCTTGAAGCGTAAGATATCCTACTCATGCGTTCTCTGCCAGAGTTTTAGGAGAATGCTCCTTAGAGAGATGAATCCCATGCCTGAAGGGTAAAATTCCCTTCTTGGAATTCTCCATGCTGAACTTGGCAAGTATTTTGTCGATGTAATTAGCCTGAGATAATGCCAATACCTTATTCTTCCGGTCTCGCAAGAGCTTAATACCAAGAATATAATTGGCTTCCCCTAGGTCCTTCATATCAAAATGCTTGCTTAGCCAAGTCTTTATGCCTAACAATACTTCCATATCATTTCCGATAAGGAGTATATCATCCACATAAAGTACCAGAAAAAATACTGCGTTACCTTGGATCCTTTTATACACACACAGCTCATCAGGACTTTTCTCAAAACCATAAGACTTAATGGCTTGATCAAACCTGATGTTCCATGATCTGGACGCTTGCTTAAGTCCATAAATGGACCTTTGCAACTTGCATACCATGTTTTCTTGCCCTTTGGCTATGAACCCTTTTGGTTGCTGCATATAGATATCCTCTTCCAAATTTCCATTTAGAAAAGCAGTTTTGACATCCATTTGCCAAATCTCATAATCAAGATTTGCTGCAACAGCTAAGAGAATCCGGATGGACTTAAGCATGACAACCGGCGAAAAGGTTTCTTCATAATCCACACCTTCTATTTGGGTGTACCCTTTCACCACTAATCTAGCTTTGAAAGGTTTCAACCTTCCAGTCCGATCCTCTCTTTCTCTTGTAGATCCATTTATGCCCAATGGGTCTTACCCCTTTTGGTGCATCTACAAGAGACCAAATTGAGTTGGAATACAAAGAATCCATTTCAGGATTCATAGCCTCAAGCCATTCCTGAGCATCAACATCTCCTAGTGCCTCGTCATAACTCGTGGAATTATCATCTTCTTCAATGATGACATCTTGAGGTGATTCACCCAACAAGAGAAATCTTGCGGGTTTACGAATCAATCTCCCACTACGACTTTGCCACACTTGTTGTTGTGCATCTACAGGGGGATCCAAGTTTGGTGGGTTAACAATTTCTAGATGAGGACCCTCATTAAGTGGATTAACCAATTCATGATTTTGTTGTTCTTCCACAAGCGGTAACTGCATCTCTACAGGTTCCACTTGTTGATCATCATGCTGAACTTCTGGTTCTATTTCTGGTTCCTGTGTGTGTTTAACAACAGGTATATTTTCCCTCTTTGAACAACCACAGGAACAAAAGTTGGAACCGCCTGAGGTTAAGGTGTAACTTGATCTGAGACTAGCTCATCAAGAATAACCTTACTCCTTGGCTTATAATTTGCCATATAGTCCTCCTCTAAGAAAGTCGCGTGTGTGCTCACTATGACCTTCTTTTCTTTCGGGCTATAAAATAACCAACCTCTAGTTCCTTTAGGATAGCCTATAAACATGCATACTTCTGTACGCGAGTCCATCTTATTTGGCTTCTGTTGTAAGACATATGCCGGAGCACCCCAAATCCGAATATGATTCAAGGAGGGCTTACACCCTCTCCATAATTCTATTGGTGTCTTTGAAACCGTCTTGGACGGAGCTAAGTTCAATAGGTACATAGCATTTTCTAAGGCATATCCCCAGAATGAATAAAAAAGAGATGAATAACTGAGCATAGATCTTGCCATTTCTAAAAGGGTTCTATTTATCCTTTCAGCAACTCCATTCTGCTGGGGTGTCCCTAGAGAAGATAATTGTGAAACTATCCCCTCTTTGGTCAGGTAAGACCTGAACTCTCCAGATAGGGATTCACCTCCTCGGCCGCATCAAGAGTCTTAATTTGAACACCAAGATGCTTTTCTGCCTCAACCTTGAACTCTTGGAATTTTCCAAAAGCTTTAGACTTGTGACGCATCAGGTACACATGTCCAAATCTAGAGTAATCATCAGTAAAAGTGATAAAATACTCATACCCGCCTCTGGCCTGAACATTCATTGGTCCACATACATCAGTATGTACCAATTCCAGCTGAAGTGTGGCACGATTTCCCTTGGCCTTGAAAGATTTCCTAGTCATTTTACCCTCTAAACAAGATTCACAAACTGGAATCGGTTCAAAGTTCAGGGATTTTAAAATCCCACTATTGACCAAACCTTGTATCCTGTTAGAGTTAATATGACCCAATCTTAAATGCCAAAGATAAGTTTCATTGGAAACTTTTCTTTTCTTTGATGAATGAACATGCTCAACATCTCCTAATTCAACATGATTAACTTCACTGGGCACAAGACTAAGGAAATAAAGACCATTAAACATTACACCGGAACAAATAAAAGAAGATGAACTTCTTATTGAAACTGAGGAATTAAACTGAATCACAAACCATGTTTAACCAAACAACTAATGTAAATTAAATTCCTCTTAAAATCCAAATAAATAAACAGTCTTCTAAAACCAAAGTTCTGCAATTATCAAAAGAAAAAACAACTTGTCCCATCGCTAGTGCAGTGCATACAAGCTCCCCATTTTCAAGCTTCAAAACTCTTTGTCCTTCACTTAAAGGCAAGCTATGTTTGAACCACTGCAAAGAGTAACAAACATGGTTAGTGGCTCCTGAATCAATGATCCATTTATCATTGTAATTCTCCACTAAACAAGCCTCAATCACATGTAAATTACCCATACCTGGTTTATTCATACGTGGGCAATTTTTCTTCCAATGCCCTTTTTGTCCGCACTTGAAGCACTTGCCTTTTGGCTGCTTCATTGCAACTGGTTTGGCAACTGGAACACCTGATTTCTTCTTTTTCTTGTTCTTGTTCCTTCCCTTGGGTTTCCCCTTAGGTTTCACAGAACTCTCACCAGTAAAAAATGCACAGCCCTACTTGACTAGAGACTGTTCAGCACTCTCAAGCTCATGCATCAGCTGAGTGAGGTCAAGATTCATCTTATTCATATTATAATTCATCTTGAACTGATTGAAGTATTCAGGGAGTGACTGCAACAGAAGGTCAACTTTTACTTCTTGTTCAAATCTGACCCCATGGTCTTCAGCCTTCTTGAAGTTTGCTATCATTGTCAGACAATGATCCCGCACACTTCCTCTAGACATCACTGTCTTGGTGATCAGATTCAGATTCTCGCTAGCGTAATCGCTAGACGTAGCAAACATGTCATCAAGAGTCCGGAGCATCTTTGCTCCACTCTCAATCATGCTTACTTGCTCCTGAAGGTGACTGGCGAGATTGGCTAAAATATAGCAGCGAACTGCCACATTTGCCTTCTCCCATCTTTCCTTCTCCTACTGAAAACGTGTCTTTGTTGCCTCAGGCACATCTTTCAAAGAGTCATACTGCATAGGGGTAGTCAGAACAAAGTTGAGCTTTTTATATTGAAGAACAATATCCAAATTAGTTTTCCATTGTTTGTAGTTTGTACCATCCATAGGTTTTTGACTCAAGATAGTAGCTAAAGGATTGAATGAAAACATTTTTCTGAAAACAAGGAAAAAACACTCTAATTACAAACTAGAATAACTATAAACAGATACTGCGCTAGTAGATTCTGATAACTACTACTCGTTTATAGTTTAACAATCTATTAGTTATCTTTACAAGGCTTACGATGGGCAAGATACTTGTAAAACTAATATTGTTATTTTGGGCTTTCAGTTCCATTGCTAAAGCCTCGATGGGAGGGTTAACAACTTTACCAAAGTTGAATGTATTTAACCATTGTTTACTTTCAAAATTCTCTTTAGTGTCTAAGTGTTGCCGATTTATGGGCCGTACAAAACTTTACTAAAATTTTGAAAATATTAAGGTTTAATCTAGTGAAATCCGATTATCCTTATCCGATAGGGCTTCAGCGATAACCTTTTCACTAATAAACCCACAATTGGAGCCCGTAGGTTTTTAAGTTAATTACTTAATAAAAAACCTTCACCCATTCAATATTTTAAAATTTAGAATTTTCCAATTTCCAAGAATTGTTTAAATTCGAGTATTCTTTGTTTGATTTCAAAAACTATGTAAGCACCCGCAAGCCGATGAACGTGCAAGCTTAGCTTATCGGAATTTTAAAATCATTAAGGTCCTAAAATCCGGTCATGATAGGCAGCGTGTGCTCCACACAATCATGATACATGATTGTGGTATGCAGTGTGTGTTAACACATGACCATTTTAGAAGACCCACAAATTACTCGCAATGTAAACAATTCTCTTAGCAAATAATTTGGATTATTTGTCTTGATTTTAATTATTCAAAATTAATTAATTCAATCATTAATCTAGATTTTTAACAAAAAATCATAATAATTTTAATTAATTTTCGAGAATAATTTTGAATCAAAATAATCCTATAATAACTATCATACTAGTCGCGGAATGACAAAATAGCTATTATGCTCATGTAATTTTCAAGTTATGCAGCAATATGACACCACCTATTCTATATGACATGTTATCACAATAAGCATGTTATCAATCATATAATTCATCCATTCATAAAATAAAGCAATTTAAATAAAATAGACTTTAATCTGTGGTTTCCTAGAGAAAAAATAAAATAAAATAAAACAAAATAAAATAACAAAAAATGTTCAAGTCCTTCTTGTCTTTCCTTTTGGTCCATAGGTATTTATCTCAAGCCCTTTTATGGTAACCATGGGTCCATAAGCCCAAAATACCAAATTTTGGCAAGAAAACCTAAGACAACTTTAAGGAACCCTAACTGTTTCGTCCATTGCGCCATCACCCGAACTCGGATCAGCACGAAATTTTAGGGTTAGGACCACCATGAAGAGACGAAGCCAACGCCACTAGAATCACCCAATTTGGATGTTCCACGCGCCCTCACTCTCTCCATCTTCACAGGCGCATGGAAACCACTGTCAGAAACTTCTGGTGGTGTGTGGAGGCGCGTGGAGGCTCCCCTGGCCGCGTTCCACCAACCATTTTGTTCGTCTTTCCGTCCTCTTTCCAACGATATGTGACACGTCCAATTCTGAGATCCAGAGGTCCACGAACATGTCCAAATAGTGACGAACGTCCTTCTTTTTGCATCTTCTTGATCTTCTTTTTATTACAACTTTTGTATAACATCAAAAAAAAATATACAAGAATTGAAAATAAAAAAAAATCAAGGAGGAAACCTAATCATATGGGATTAGCCTCCTTGTTACAACCCAAGAAAATACATTCAAATCTTTACCATGGATTAAAGTTGAAAACCAAATAAAGCATTGATTTTTTATGAAAAGAGTTATAAAGATAAACATACAACACATATGATCAACAAATATAGAATCCTAGGTGTCATATTTCACGAAGCAAACTAATTATATGAATAATGAAACTAGATTCACATACCAATGTACAGTCATGCTCTGATACCAATTGTAGGAACAATTTGATTTATGCGGAAGCGATTTAAGGATCTAGTACATCGGTATGCTTATCGAATCATCATTGTTTCATAAACACGCAAGGAATATTACTTCTCGGAGTGCGGATCTTTGATGATCTCCTTCGCCTTAGAATCCTTGTGTCACCGTACGATTGATCTCCTTGTAGTCGGTTGACGGCAGACCTTCCAGACTATGTCTCAAGGGGGAAGGAGAATAGTGTGTGGGCACTTTCTCTCAATCAGGAGATGACCTTGCCTCTACCTCTGTGACTGCTCTCTACCTATGGAGAGGGTTAAGTGTAGTATATATATGGGTTCCTAGAAAACCTAACCTTTAGATGTAATGGGCTCTAGGTTTCTTGGGCTCTTCTTACACACTAGACCCTATTAGGCTTTAGTGAAAGAGCAAAAACCCAACAGTTGTAAAGGGATAGATCTTTTGGTTTATTGTTGTGGCTACATCAATGTTCCTTTTTCCCCACTTTGCTCACGCTTCATCATAGTTGAACCTCGTCAGCCACCGTTGAGTCTTCTAGTTCATCATTGTTGCCATCAACGCTTCGAGCTATGCTTTCATGAGCCACCTAATGTTGCAGGGCGCGACGTTACAGGTTGCGAGTTGTCCAGCAACCCTTTGTTCCACCTAGCCCAGTCCACCCAACCATTAGTTTGCCTTTTTTCTCTCTCTGTTTGTCTTTGGTTTGGTTCTGGTTAGTCAATTTCGGTTTAGTTTTTTTCAGTTTGGTTCCATTTATATCTTTACGGTGTTTCTTATAGCATTTTTCAATTTCCATTGTGTATATTTATTTTAGTTTTGTCCAGGAAGGCAATTATCAAATATATAGTGGTAGGCCTATAAGCAAGAAGCAATGAGTATTGATGTGAAAAGCTTTTCCTTGCTCCATAGTGAAACGCTTTCTTTTATGTAGTTAGTTTCCTTCTAATGCACTAGAACATATCCACACGATATTCAATTACATCTACTAGCTAGATTCTTGGTTATAATGAGTTTTTTTAGCCGTATCCTTCTAATATGTATAATTGCAGAGTTTTAAGGTTTGCTTGCCATCTCATTTTATTACTTATTTGTATATTATTGTCCTATCTTGCTTGATAACTCTATTTTTAGTGGTCAATTTGTTGTTGTGAACGAGCATCTACTTCTAGACTTGACTGAAATGTGGATACAACATTTTTATAAAAATTTCCTAAACATTTGCTTTTTGTTTTTTGGAATTTTAGACCAATTGTTTGTCTAGGTAGTGCACTTATTTTATAGAGGAAGCCAGCTTAGTTTATTTTGATAATTGAGATGTTTTCTAATATGTGATATTTTGTTTAGTTTTAGCAGTTCACTTAAAATTCCTAAAGACATTACTTAAGTCTTTGTCAACAACTAAGCTTTTTTACTGCCTTTCGTATGACTCCATTTTGTATCATGTATGTTGTCATTGTTGTGTCAAAGACTAAGCTCATTGTTATTACAACTTCAGGTATAAATTGTATAAGCTTTTTTACTGCCTCATGTCATGAATCATATAGCTTTAAACTAACATTTCAGGAACATGCTAAGATTTGTGTTGTTAAATTGTCATATCTTAACTTTTGGAATTACATATATACAAGATTTTAAAGTAGATATATATTTGCATTTGCAGTTATTGTTTTTCTTTGACAATCTTCTACATGTGGATGGAAATAGTTTGATTGGATATCGTGTGAATATATCTTAGATTGGTTTAATCATTTAGGTGGTATGAAAGATGTTGGCTGATTGCTTGGCTTTATATCAACTATTGTGACAATGTTATGTTTTCTAGCAGGGAAGGTAAATGTATTTGAAGTTTACACTCTGTTGTTGTGTCATTGTAAGGATGTTTCAGCACAAATTGTGCTTTCATTGTATGATTGACAAGTTAATGTGTGTGGATGACCAATTATGGGTTTTGATTGTAATTGGATGCTATATTGGCTTTTCTAAGAATTCCTTAACATGAAATGGTGCTTTGTGATAGTTCATTAGTTTGATATCTTCATATTTCAACTTATTTTGAGTACTCTTGACTATTGGACTTGTGAAATTTCAAAGTTGCATTTTTTTTCTTTGCTAAAGATTCAATCGAGGAAGTAGATGACTCACTTGAGAGGGTTGAAGATTCAATTGAGGAAGTCGAAGGATCATTTGAGAAGGTTGAAGCCTCAATTGAGGCAGTGGAAGACTCATTAGAGAGGGTTGAAGGCTCAATCAAGGAAGTTGAAGACTCCATACAAACCGTTAAAGATTTAAAGGAGGTAGTTCAAAACTTAATGAAAGTTGTTGAAGACTGATGGAAGCAAGGATTTGTTATGACTATGTTGAAAATTTATTATCCAAAGAGTTTTTAATACATGTCTCTATCTTTTTTTAGATTATAGGGTTTCATGTGTTATTGTAAAATTTGAAATATCTGAATCAAACTTACTTTGTTGTATGATGTTAACTACTTATTAAAGTATATTGGCAATTTTTAAGCTTGTTTGTTTGTGTGAAGATATATAATTTTTTGTTTGATGATATATATTTAAATTTTAAAAGTGAAATTTCAAAACTTTAAATTTTTTCTTATTTTTAGGGATTACATATTAGTAACCGATATATCAATCACAAAATTAGTGACTAAAAAATCAGTCGCTAGAAATCCAACTTCTTCCAATTGGTTGAAGGAGAAATTTGATCATAAAATCGGTCACTATTAAGCCAACATCTTCCAATTAGTGGAGGAAGAAATTCGATCACAAAATACTAGTGACTGAAAAATTGGTCGCTATTAAACCAACATCTTCTAATTGGTTGAGGGAGAAATCCGGTCACAAAATGTTAGTGACCAAAAAATCGGTCACTAATAATTTAGCAACCTTGAATCTAGCTACGGCATAAATTGGTCACAAAATCGGTCGCAAAACCTTTTAGCGACCGATTTATTTCATTTAGTAATTGAAATTTCGGTCACTAATCGATGATTTTCTTATACTGAAAGTTACTCTTTCGTTAGTCATCGGTTTATGAATGTTATGTACACATTTATAGTAGTGAATTATGCGTGAATGACTAGTGATTTCTCTTGAATTGTGGAGGAAATCATGTGCTACTAATTGCAATAATTTTCAATTATATATTTCTATATTATTAGTTGTAAATTCGGTGAATTGACTTTATATTCACTGTTAATTAATTATTAACTACATCTATCTTATTCACAGAAAATGTAACTGTAATTTTTATTTATTTATTTATATCAAATTTCATATGTCCAATGGTATGAGTACAGATATAATTTTCTCTACGATTTAGAAGGTGAGGAAAGACGAATATATGTCACACTACTTAGGCCTTTAACAATAATTTCTATAAATGGCAAAGGCCCCATGAGACTCTTTTAAAAGTTGTCACGTGTTTTAGGTGTTTTGAATGAGTATTATATAAGATGGATCACAAGAAAAAAGTGAGGCAAGGAAAGTTGTTTTGAAATGCCGATTTAGTTATGACTAGTTAAGCTAGTATTAATGTTTCAGATTATCGAAGTGGGGAGGAGAACGGTTGGTTTTTGCTTGAGCCTTTACAAGGATGTAGTTATCATCCTTAGATTAGAATTTTTTTTTTCAAGTATATTATTTTCATTAATCCTAGGGTTAAAGTTAATATAGCAATGGCCATAACTGAACCCTCGTATGGGGAACATATATTTAAGGGAACTCTTACCGAATTCCAAACAACTAAACGGAATCGTAACCGTTTAAACTCAACCAAGATGGAAATTCAAGTTTAAAGTAAGCCATTTATAAATTTCGTTGCCTATTTATTAAGTGTTGGTGATTCACAAGTGTTTCATATTGTGGGGGTGTGATTGTCCCGGCCCGATCAATGCATGGCTTGAAGACCATTGAGATATGAACTGTTTGTATAGTCTTTATAACTAATTATTTGTATATATCATCATTACCCAATAACTAATTCATGTGTCGGTGTTGTCCTGCCTGGCCCATACACATATGTAGCTCATAATAATGCATAAGCCGTACAAATCTCAAAGCCATTGTGGACTGCCATTGCCTTCGTCTTATGCCGACAGAAATCTAAAGATTTTCACACACAAGAGGGGGAAAAATGGTATCAATAATCATTGCAAACATGCATCAAATTAAAGCGGAAAAAACAATCATTAACGCCAGGGCCTAAAGTTCCAGATTCAAGTAATAAATTACAAAGATAAAAGTACCAGCTGTTGCCCTTGTTCTGACTCAAAACATTTAGGTAGCATTTGGTTTTAGTTGCAAGATAATAAAGACAGGGATAATAGAGATAATAAAGACAGAGACATAATAAACACAATCTCTGTATTATGTTTGACTATGTAGTGAAACACATGACAACTGTTTCTATGTCTTGTTTAAAAATACGGGGACAAGACAATAAATATATAATAAATAAACATTATGTACTCCTGCCAGGTTGTTGGTAGCCAGGCTGCTAGACCACTACCTCTGGCTGCCGAGCCGCCATTGGATTACCACCGGACTACCCATGGTTGTGAGTACAAATAGAAAAATATTAAATATGTATAGAGATAATATTAGAAGAATAAATATTAAATTTTTATTTCTGTGTCCTATCCACATTGTCCCTTATTTTGTATCCCAGGATAGAAAATTTTTCCGTCTAATATTCTTATCTCCCCAACCCAACAGCTTTGTATTTGCTGTTCCGCGACGTAAACCAAACTCTACTTTAGTTGGTCGTAAGCCTAAATCAATAAAAAAAAATAGTGGAGCTAAATAACAAATCAATAAAAGGTGAGTCATATTATAAGTGTGTGAACTTCTTGCTATGTTCTTTTGTATTTCCTTTTTTGTTTTGCTGTGTGGTGGGTTGTTTTGTTCGAGCTATGTTGGAACATACTGATGAGAGTATGAGACGTTCTGTTTTTTATGCCCCCTCAACATTGGAGTAGTTAAGCCTTTACCATTTATTTTTTTAAAAAAAAGTCCAGCTAATCTAAATTAAACTTGATGAGTTATTTTTTGGTTTTTAATTTTGTTTAATTTTTTGAGAAATTTTTTGTTTATGTTAACCTTGGGTTAGTAATAATAATTAAAAAAAAAAAGACAGTATAATTAATTGCACTAACTCAACCTTTTTGACTCATGGGAGTTATAATGTATGTTCAATACTTCTTTTCACCGACAATATGATCTCACTATCTTCAGTCGTCCTCATTCGACTCCCTTGTGATTCATAAATTATTACAAAAGAAATGTTGTAGAGTAATTCAGTTAAAAATGCATTTAATTCAAAGAAAGTCGACAAATATATAACATCGTCCATAGTTATTCAAAAAGAAAAGGGGCTCAATAAAAAGCCAACCGAAAATACGACATGACTTCATTATTCATGGTATGGGTTAACTAACTCGTAATTGAGTATTGCAGTTTGAATTTATTTGGGCCACATTATTAAGGAAACATGTTTGATTGGAGCCGGATCAAACCATAAGGAACGTCCATGACAAAGTGGAATTGTCTAAAATATTTTTGACAAGTAAGTAAACTCCTCTTTTTATCTGAAAGTTTCAATAAACCTTTTCTGGTTTGATCAACGACTAGCTCACTCTACTTCTGGCCCATCCCAATTTAAATTTTTTGGGTTGAAGGATAGAACTGTCACAAAGGGCCAAGCCCAAAAACCCCCTTCCCTTGTAAGTTCAGGCGGAGGCCCCGTGGAAAATCTCTAGCTGTCATCGTAACTTCTGTATCGCGGGCTGGATCCTGCAAACCCCTCCGCAGTGTTCATCAGAAATATTCAGATAAAAGAAAAAAATAAAAAACTCTAAACTGACACTGTTTTATGACCTTAATGATTTATTAATTATTATTTTTGTTTACCAGTTTGATTCAAAGGCTAATAATAGGGATTTATGACTCAAAGATAAGAGGTTCACCATAAAATTTATTGCTTAGAAATTCACCTATATAACTACATATGTGTATATTAACCCGGCCTTGAGCAAACGCAAAACACGAAAAACGGGAAGAAATTTCTTACAGGAAGTTAATATATAACTGTTTCGTGAGTTTAAAGAGTCACATTGATATAAGTCTTCACCATGGTTGAAAGTAGCTCTTTAGCAATTTGTCTTATATCGTATATCGTATATGTTACTGTATCTTTCTTTCTTTCTTTCTTTTTTAATTCAAGTCTTCACCAAGTTCCAAAGTCCAAAAGTCTGGCAAGAAATGTGTATCAAGTACTATGAGATTGCCTCATGAAATATGCCATTTGTTCATTTGAATTTAATTTTCATATTAATTAGTTCAACTGGCTTGCCTTTTCAAACAAAACTTTAGGTCCGGGTCTTATAAATATAAAAAACTTAACATCAGAAAAAATTTACTTTTATAATTAATATGGTCATCAATCAAAACAAGACAAAAAAAAAAAGTCAAAATTTAATTGATGTTGCACACTAGTGATCCATAAACAAAATAATATGAAAAAAAAAACACTATTTTTGCAACCGCATGGTTTCGTGGTATGAACCTGTGCACGGTATATTCCATTAGTGTACTTAAGTAGTTAAAGACAAAATAGGTACGTCTCGAAATGGAGTCCGCTCCAAATTCACCATGACTGAAATAGTGTTGGGTTTTTTAAGAAATAAAAAATTAATATATCCGATATATTGTAGTCAGACATGAATTTGGAGTTCTTTGTGGGCAATGGGTTATAATTTTGCCCATATGCAACAATAAATGTAACAGTGACGCACAGCCAAACCACGATACCTACTAGGATACTAAATACTACTTATGTTTCCTTCCTAGATTCATGTCACATCAACTAATATATATATATTAAGCGCTACACTCATTGGGAAACCATGTAAGGCCCTACTTAGATTGTATTGTTTTGACCACATAATTAACATTGAATTTTCAGTATCTTCTTCGTAAATATATGCTCCATATTGCTTTGAACTCTGACGAATAAAACGACAAAATTCCACAAAATTTTATATGCAAGCTATTTCCACTTTCTTGCATCTCCTGGTCTGTTCTTCCACCTTTTTCCCTTTCTCTTACGAATATAAACTTCGTCCATTGTTGACAAAACCACGGAGGGTCATATATTCAACATGAAGAAAAATTTAGACAGAAAAGGAAGATGCGTTGTCTTTTATTTTAAATAAATGTCGTTTAATATCGAAAATATTTAAAATAAAAGAAACAAGAACATGATTACATAAGTATCATAAAATATTTCTAATATTTTATAAATTTTTTGCTTAAAATTAAAGCATAGTTTTCTTTCTATTTTCTTCTAAATTGTGTTCATCTAAAATCGTAAAGAAAAAAAATAAGAGAAAGAGAAGTTACAAATGACACATCTATATTTGATGAGTCATTGATCGTTAAAGATAAGAGTTTTCTACTTTTCTATATCTATGAATCCCAGCAAAGGTTAAAATTATAATTTTTCAGATCACATAAACTTCTTTCTGATTTTCTTGGAAAGTAGGGCTCAAGTATAACTCGAGAACTTTCTTCCAAATTTTGGCGCCCCGCCACGGGGAGGGGGAGGGATAAAATAAGAATTTAATTGGTATATATTGATGGTGTAAAAATTTTTTACATTGTTATTGAATTATATGTCATCGCATCAAAAATAATAATTGAATTTCATAAATTATTGTTTGAAAAGTCATATAAATAAAAAAAAATTGAATAACATCATGAAACAGTTTTACAATGATAATATATCAAAATTAAATTCGAAAATAATATGCAAAGAATCAATAAAAAATGAGAGAAAGATAATTATGGAATATTAAAATAACAGTAAATCTCTATTTTAATTCTAAAAAAAAGGTTCAACATTTTAGTTTTTTATAAAATGAAATGTATACATTTCAGTTTTCAACAGATTTCAGATTAAACATATTCATTCTTTGACAGTAAAATTATATACATATTATTTCTAAAATTTAATATATCAAAAGTAATTTTTTTAAGAATTAAAGATTACTATGTTAAAAGTTGATTTTTTTTTAATGGATAAATACGTTAGAAATCTTGATTAGAACCATCGGCAACAATTAGACAACTTTGATTAAGAATAACATAAAAGAGTTGATAGAAAAATGAATAATATAAAAAAAAAACTGCTCGTTTTGACCAAACCAATGAGAAGGAATTAGTGAAATGAGGAAAATATAAGCTGGGGGGATAATAGATAGGAAGACGAAAGTACTCGAGAAAAGCTGATCAAGTGGTCCTCCTAATTAAGTATAAGCACCTAATTTACACCCAAAGGAAAAAGAAGAGGAAGAAAAAGGACGTATGACAAGAAAGGCGCAACTGAACGGAGATGCATCCAAAGGCACGGACAGTTGCTGTCTAATTATTGCACCTAGACTAGAACAACACGTTTCAGTTCCTTTTGGCCTTTTATCACAGCCTTTGAGCTCACTGTCTTTGACTCTTACTTATTTTACTTTGCTGTTTTAAACTATACAAATCTTCTAGGATGCAATCTTTGCCTCCAATCTTTGGGCAACTTTACAAGGTACAATACAAGAAACATCAATTATGGTGATTCGCCCAAATAATTATATCGCTTGTCTATAAATGGGTAACCTCAGGATAATAGATAATTTCACAGAAATTATGGATCAGGACGTTTTTGCCCTTTCATAATCCTGTACGATAATTATAACGTTAAAAATAACTGGATTTTAATTAGTCTACCTTGATTAAGTTCATTACAAGGTAAAACACTATCGGCATTAACTTTTTCATTTGCAAGATTCACACTCTTGCTTAAGGATAATCAGCAGCGAACTACAACCGCCAAATGTTGGAAATGGTACATAATTTAAGTAATACAAAGAACAAATGACAAATTCTTCTTATTTGAGAATAGCTAAGGAATGAAAGACTCATCACTCAATCCTAGTGTATAATTGTCGAAGATAGAATTGTATTCCAGGTTGAATATGAATTGTCCTCAGCTAGAATTTTGAAATTAAATTTAAAAAATAAAATGAGAATGAAAAATTAAGTAATCAGGATGAAAATATATTAACGTAGATAAAATGATAACAGTTTAGAAGCACATGATGGTGAAGAGGTAATGAACATATGTGAATAAATTTAAGACACTTTCTTTGTTAAGTATCTTTAAGACCAAAATAAGTGTCTGTTGTTAAAACAATATTTTGAAAAATAAATATAGCAAAACAGGGGATGAAATCCTCTGACCCAATTATATTTATTAACACGTGGAGAGATAAGAATTAAAATAAATTTATAAATTACTATACATACAACATATATCTTCCACCTATTAATAAATAATTGGAGTACAGAAAAAAAAAAAATCCCAAAACAAGATCATGCATGTGCGACTCGAGAGGCAATCAACCCAAGAGAAACTAAAAAGCAAACATGTTTTGCATGCTGCTCTTACCACCCAACAAACAAGGTATTCACAAACATTAGGTATCTAAAATCCAACCCAAGTCCCTGTAGTCTAATACTATATTAGTCCACTACTCTGCAGTTCTTAAGAGTTTCCATGGAGTTAAGCAACCCAAACCACATCCCCAGCCCCTCCCCCTCCCAAACCAAGAAACTTAAAAAGAAAGTTAAATTAAGTTGTCTAATTTATGCATAAGAGATTTGCTGAGTCTCATCCTTAGTATGTGAATCTGGGCTGAGCAAAGTCTGTTCATCTGACGAAGGTGCAGAAAGCTTGCATTTCATCTTCTTTACGTCCTCCCTTGAATAGATGAAAATCCGCTTCACCATGTTGCAGAACTCCCTGCAATCAAGGAGGAGTTGGAGAAAAATATTTGAGACACTAGTTATGATGAAACAAGTAAAATTTAAAGTGCGGCTACAAGTGTTAAAAATTACTCACGGCCATGGATCATCACCAACGAGCATCATGTCATCTTCATCATCAGTAAAAGTAACTGCCCATTTGTTTTGTGACCGAAGCTCTCCCTTGATATCAAATAGTTTCTCAAGCTCATTGATTAGATCATCATATCCTTTTAACAAGGTCAAGTCAACCGCCCGGCCAACAGCTATGCCTTGCATTTGCACCTTCTCAAACAAGAAGCGAGTCATCCATAAACATTATAAAAATTATGCAAAACGCACTTGACTATGAAGTGAAAAATAAAAAAAGGAATGTTACACTCAATACTATCATACAATTCACCTACTTAAAAAGGCTGTCCAATTTTCTTCTCCTTTTACTTCTACATTATATAAATTTCCTACAAATTATGAAAGGAATTTTCAAACTAACTAATAATGCACTTAAGCTGAACATGTACCTTAGTCCGAGTCCTCATGGATGGTACAGAGGTCAGCTTGCAAGGCTTCTCAGTGGGTGACGCATCAGAAATAATTTGCTTCTGTTCCTTATTGGACAGTGCGTAATTGGAATTCTGACCATTCTCAGTTTCACATGCAGTAACGGGAGTAGAAATTTTGGGACCACTTGGAATAATTGCTGGACTCCCCAGTTCTTTCCCCGGAAGGCCAACATTAGTAAACTTGTTGGTCAAATTAACTCCAAATACCCATATCTCTGTGGCATTCTCAGTCTTTTTACCATCTTCCACTTGATCATGTGCCAAACCATCATTTGGCTTAGACGAAACAGGAGGATGGCCAAGGATTGATGATTGTTTTGCAAGAGCTATGTTGTTTTTGGGGTCAGCAAGAAAGTTGGAAGGGACATCCAAATGTGGGGATGTTGACCATATTCCTTCCACACGGACCCTAGAGCTGCTGGAGTGGGTATTCACAGGATTGCCATTAATTTCTTTCTGCATCAAAGACCACACAACCTGGTTTTCATTGCTTTGGACGTCTGCCGCACCACCTAGTTGTGTAGGCTCATGGGACAAGGATGATCCATACCAGAAACCTGAGGCAGGAGCATTGGGAGCAATTTCTACATCCAGCCACCACATAATTTTAAGTCAATGCCAAGTCAATAAACAATTTATTAAGAGAACTATGGTCAAAAAGCTCTCCTACCAGATGATGGAACATCAGCAGGCCTGAACCTTTTACTCTTCACTGGCTGGGTGACATTTAAAGCGGCAGAGACTACAAATGGCTCTATCTCCCAAGAAGAAACCCTCTCTGGCCTTGGAATAGTTGCCGGTTCATCCCATTGAACCTAAGGTTGCAAAAGATTATAAATGCTCAAATCCTGAGAAAACAACTGACAGAACAAGAATTTAGATTACAAAATTTAGAAATAACTTAAACCTTCAATGAACGCCACTGAGAATTTGACCATCCTGGAGATACATCCCCATCCCCAACAATAGTACCAGAAAACCTGACCAAATAATTAATCATAACAATAAGCCAACAAAGGACCAACTTGAAGGCAAGGTGACACTCGGTTACTGAAGTAACTGTTTGAAAGGGGTACCTTCTCTCAGGTGAGTCTTCCACCTCAAATCTCATCTTGAAACGCATGCCAACCGAGAACTTGTGGTTGACAGCCTCAAGATACTTATTGAGGCCAATAATGAACTGGGTAGTCCTGAAAGGATAGTTACACGAACTGTTACATTATTATCTAATAAAACTTAATGACACCCACAACACGATTCAATGTTTACAAACCTTGGTTTGTAATAAACCACGAACATGGTACGAGTCAAAACAGCATGGGAAGCGGTGGCAAGAACTCCCAGATGCATACTCTGGCTTGATATCACAGATGAAGGCATTGGACTTTGCTGCCGTGCAAGACGCCTAACACCAACTCTCAGTTCCCCGTTCTCTCCCCTGCAATAATCAAGTCAGCACCGAAGTACAGACAACCACCAAATCAAAAGCATGAAATCATACAAGTTACCAGTATTTTTTAAGTTTTAACCTTAAAAACACAAAAGCATCTCCAGCAACCAATCGTTTGGATGTGACAAACGTACTCCAGCCAGTTGTGAGCAAGTGCCTCCTAGGTTGACCTGATCATATTACAGAAAGGGACGATCAAAATGCCCAGCAAAAGAGCTGATTTGAAGACAATGCTCCCTTGCACTCCTCATTCTATGCTACTCACTATATTGAATTATTCATCCAGTACAAAATTTGACAACACAACTAAACCACAAATCCTAGAAGAAGACTTCTGCTATATAAACAAAATTACCTCTGAATATATGCTTAAACTTCCACTCAAACCCATGAAGATCCTTGGCTACCAATTCCTGGGTTGGGGTAGATTGGGTCATGTCCTGCAATGTATAAATGGAAAGCATCAAACTGAGGCATATAGATTGAAGTTTAATTAAATATATAGATATAATAGATTCATCCTAAGCTTGAGGAAACCCATAGAGAAAAATACCAGTTGAGGTAAGCACTCGGTCGCATGCCTGCGGAGAACTGAGAATCCTCCATGTGTGCTAGTATCAGAGGCAGTTAATATCTTGCTAAAGGAGTGAAACGTCTGTTTTTGGGTCTCGAGGGGACTTGGATCAGGATTTGCAGGCTCATTTTGCTTAATACAAACCACAAAATAAAAAATTAAACTCAACCTTTAGCCTGTTTTTCAACCTAAATTCTATTTCTTTTTCATGTCACGCATCTTTTAATAGCTGAGAAAATCATAATGAAGGAAATTTTAATAAGAAACAAAACCCATATTTTAGATTGACTAATTGAGCAATAATAACGTGGGAAATTCGGTTCAGGAATTATATCTCATACTCGCAGTAACCAAACAGATCGACAAGACTGAAGCAAAAAAGGAAAGGAGAGAAATATATTCTCACATCCGGTTCTGGGAGCAAAGTGATGCGGGCATAAACTTCATCACTTTCTTGTTCCGCCTACAAAATTGACAAAACTTTATGGTAAATAAAACATAACAATCACGTTAAAGAACAAATAAGGACAAATAACAAAAGGAATCAAACACCAGTACCAGCAAATGAATGTGAACAACGCGGCACAGAATCTTGGATGGGAGATTGAAGTGAGGAATTTGCTGGCTCAATTCCTGATTGAGCTCCTGATTCGTTGATGCTTGCAACTGCAAAAGTCCATGAGGCCAAAAAAAAAAAAAACCTTAGTGAGCAAGTACAATTCAAGGACCCAGAAGGAAAGCGGTTTCAACGGCAGGTCGAAAGCAAGTAGAACCCTGAAAACGGCAAAAAAAAAAAACGAAAAAAAAAAAGAAACGAAAACGACCCCCGAAGAAGCGAGCGCACTTACTTGTTCCATATGACCTTGAGGGAAGTAGTACACCCTCTCTCCAGCACGAGGAACATCCACCAAAGGCCCTGCACACAGCTTCCATAGCTGTGTGTACAGGTCGTCATCTCCCCCACCTAACCAACACACAAATAAAAAACAAGTAAGTTAGACACATACAAGAATGGGAATTAAGGCTAATGCTCTGCGCGGTTCCTGATAAAGTTGAGAACTTTTTTTCTCTCTAATTTTTCCTCTAAAACACCTCCCCCCGTGCCCTCTATGGTGCACAGACCCAGATTCCTTCAAAACCACAAGAACCATGTTCTGGTTCAGTCCCTTCCTCGCTCACAACTTTGGATACTAGCAGAAACAAAAAGAACGTAGGCATTTCCTTTTTCCCTGGCTCAACTTTCTCGGCAACCAAACAGAGCAATCCCCATAAAATAAAGTTCAACACTTTGAAGCCATTGACCTGTTTCGGCTTGAGGAGTGGCGGGCCCCCTGAGATTACACTCCGGATGTGCCATTCAACAGCCACAAACCGCAGAGACACACCAACAAGAAGACGAAGAAGAAGAAGAAACAAACCCAACAGCAGAAAGACAAAGAGAAAGAGGAGCTCAGAGAAGAAGCTTCAGGCAGGAGGCACAAGAGACTAGATTAGATTATCCCATCAATAGTGAGTAACAAGGAAGGAGAGGGAAACAAGCAGCGAGACAAGACAGTTATGGAAGGGAGTTAATATCATCATCAAGAAGAGTAGCTTTTTATTTTTTACGTTTCAGACTTGGCTCGTGTTGTGTAACGAACAAGAACTGTCGCCGAATTTATCTCGTGTCGCTTTAACTCTTTCCGCAGCAAAATACGGAGGGGACTGCTGCTTCAAGCTTCGGTTACAGATACACAAGCCATGGTGGTGTCTTGGCTTGCTGCCCCTCCCTCCCTGGAAATTAATAAAGAAGTTCCCAGAGCAAGGCTTAAAGCTCAGCTAAGCTAAACTAAGCCAGACCCTCCTTTTGAATTGTGTGCTTTTGCTTTAGAAGCTGTCGTTGTCGTTGATTGCTTCCCCCTAAAGAGCTGAATCGACGTTACCAATTCCCCAAACCCGCTGCTTTTTTATCTGCGTCATGAGTAGTACTAGTACATGCCTCCCTCTCTCTCTCTCTCTCTCTCTCTCTCTCTGTTCCTCTTCTAATTTCGCTCCGCTTCTCTTCTCTTCACTCTGTCTGTGCCTGTGTGGCTTAGTGTTTCTCTCTCACTGCTCTAACTTAGTCCTCTCTATAGACTCTGGTCCTTTAGTCTAGTCTACACATTCAGCTTAGCCTACTGTGATTTATTCTCCTGAATCTCATTGGCCACCATTTTGGTGGAAAAACCATGTTTATTATTTTAACCCAAACAAAAAATATACCTTTATTCGTATTTTCAAATTATTTTGAAAATTATTACTACTTATTTTGTGTAGTTATATTTCTTTATTTATTTGTATAATACCAGTAGATAGTAGTAGTATTGTATTAGAAGGACAGATAATTTGTACCAGAAAAAAAAAAACAGATAGTTTAATAAATATCACCAGATGCTAAAACAAAATTGGATCGCATGAAACATATATCAATATGCCCATCTTCCATTTGGCCGAATACATAAGAAATATATGTACCAAAAAAAGAATACATATTTCGATATAATACTCACGCAAAAATATAATGCAAGTGAAATAATCAGACAATAAAAAGCTTCCCAATTCCCAACAACTTATGCATGCTTTATAAGTGTTGAAAAACAAAATCATAACATTCCATCAGTGATAATGAAGCTAAAACAAAATCCAGGAATTATAGAATCATCATAAACGGTTTTTGAAAGACAAACAATTTTAGAAAAATGTTATTTGTATTCATAATTTATAGGATATCGTGTCAATACACCCTTATGTATTATTGGGTGAGATGAGAACTTCATTTTGTTTGGGACCGATATCTCATTCAATAATAAATAAGAATGTGTCTACAAGTGTCCCATAATATATAAGTACAAATAACATTACTCAAAATTTTAAGGTGCTCCAACGATAATTGCAAAGTTGTGTTTTATGGTTTGGTTGGATCTTTTGTGGAAGCACCATTTATAAATATATTGGAAATATTTAATGAGTTTCGAAATACTATTAATCCCTGAGCTACAGTAAGACTTCACCTTTATCTAATTTTTTATATCAAAAAATTGCTCTTTACATGCATAAATTAACCATTTACCTATTTTTGTTAAAATTTTAATAAAAGTGAAAAATAGCAATAACTTACAAAGTTGAGAGATTGAATTGAGAAAAAATGGAGAAAAGAAAAAGATTTACTTTCTCATTTCAAGAACATTTGTGGCAGTTTTTTATTACAAGAGCAAATGAAAAGAAATGAAAATTGCGATGTGCAGTTATGCCAGGGGAATGCTCCGGTGTACGAACAGTGGGTCATGAGAGTGGTTACTCCTTTTCTTCACGATGAGTTGACCACCAAGGGTGGATGCCTACAAAAGAACTCCAACGCCCAATTTAGTAAGAGTGTGACAAAAGAGGAATAGACAAAAGTGGAAAATCTATGAGGGTAAGCAATTTTTCTTTCCCTATTTATACCACTCGAATATGTCCAAAATAGGAGATTTATGACTATGCTGTAGCATACGAATGGTACGAAATTCCATTAGGAGTTCTTCTAGAATTTGTACTGTGATATCCGTTGATAATGCCCTCAACTCGCGCTCGTCCCGGTCTTGGGGTTATGTTGATTTAGCTTCCCCAGTGGTATTGTACTTGGACTTACCTCGGAAATATTGTCCTTCATGCCTCCGTTCCTCAATGAATCCTGTGTTCGGTCTATCGTGAGTAAACTCCAGGGGCATTGTGGGTTTCAGGACCGACCATCTTGGATTAGTTCCTGGGCCCCGAAATCCGGGGCCAATAGCCGTAGCAAAAATTTTCTTTTGTGTCCTGCTATTTGTGTAAAAAGGAAATAAGAAAGGAATGAGAAAAAATGAGTAGTTTGTAAGAGTACCTCCAACGCAGAGGTGGGCGCGTGCTTCTCTTGACAATTTGGGTTAAGGGACAAGGGAGCTACGACTGGTGGAGGGATTGGCTCATGTCCCACTGCACAAAAATCCCTTTGAATAAGGACTTATCTACATCCTATCTGAGAATAACACGTGGAATGGGACAATATTTTTTAATTAAAAAAGATCTCAAAAGAGATTAATTGCAACAACAAAAAATGATGAAGTAGTTGCTAGCATTTTTTTTTTCAATTCTATAAATATCATAAATTCTTACTTCTATTTTCGTAACTTTTTTTCAATCCCAAATTTTCTTCTATAAATTCTACTCATTTTTTTCCCTTTAGAAATTACATTGATCATCACAATGTTTGAACCTAGATGTGATACCCTCGGTACACGTGTCAGTGGACAAGCTCCGTACCGCCCTAGGATCCTTTGGGACCCACCCATGTTACCGAGTCTTAAATTTTGCTAAATCTAGATCCTATACCTTCTTAGAGGGCTATATGATGGAACCACTTTCTTAGGATCCAAAGTCTCGGTAATTGTTTCTGAAAAGAAAATAAGTTAATGAACGATTTTTAATAAATTTTCTGAAACCTTTAAAAGTTTCTTTTTCAGCCTACAGGTTTAGAAAATCTTGAAGATTTCCTGTCACGACCCACCTAGAGAACGTGACCGGCACGTGAGGATTTGGGTCCCCACGGAAGCCTCTGGTAACGTGACTGACTAATATGCATAAATAACCCAAATTTATTTAAAATATGTCAAGTTCAAGTAAAACTTGATAATATGGAATTATTTCTAAAACATAAATTCTGAACATAAATCTGCATAAAATCCATATTCTAGGCCAAAGCCAGACATAATAAAACAATTAACATAAATTCTGAAAATAATATCATGCATGTCCGGGGATCCTGCCTACACAATTTATTGGAGCACTACTAGGCTGACATAATTGACAATAAGCTCCACTTCAAAGCGAAGCTCACCAAGGAAGTCAGAGCACTATCAAGGAGGATTCTGTGGTACAACCAACCTCAGAATCAGATCTGTAGGGAAAGGAAAAGAGAGGGGTGAGTTCATCAAAACTCAGTGAGCGAGCCTCCACTCACAATCCACATGGGACAATAACAAAATACATAACATATACATGCAATTGATGTGAAATATATTACATATATAATAACATATAAATTAACTGAATCTATAGCAACAATTAGTAGAGAAATATGAATTATTCTCAGACATAATTATCCTGAAATTTGAATAGCTAAATCTGAGCCAATGGCTAATCTGATGGGCACCTAACTAGGTCCCATAAATGGACACCTCACTAGGTTCCTTATTGTGGGTGAGCTAGTCCTCTAGTGGACCACTTGGTACCAAGGTTAACGATCAATCCTGCAGCCATTAACTCGCTGATCTGTTTTTCACTATTTATTGGCTAAAAAAATAATAGTAATAATTTCATACAAAACTGAGATTTAAAATATTTTCTAACTAATAAATAAATCTAAATAATTCATACAGCAAGCATGGTCCCATGAGTTTTCCAAAATAATTAGTTCTCATGATAATATTTCTAAAATTGACATAATTCATAACAACATGTTCTCTTGACATAAATTATTCTAAAATTTCATAAATAATTCATATAATTTGAAAATATATTAATAATGACCAAAAGTATGGTCATGAGCTTAAACCCACTCACCTTTGATAGTCGGGAGTGTGCTTCTACTAACAACTTGATTTTGAAAAATTGGAATGGTACAAGTAACCAAACTCGTCGATTAAAGGGAGGGAGCGTCACAACGTCTTAAGAGATGATTAGTTAGGTCCACTGAAGTTCGGCCACGAGGATTATGAGCTTGACAAGAGATGAATTCGGCCAAAAAGGGGTTTGGCTTAGAGGAGATTTGGCTTAGAGGAGGTTTGGCTTAGAGAAGTTTTGGCTTAGAGGAGATTTGGTTTAGAGGAGATTTGGTTTAGAGAAATTTTGGTTTAGAGGAGGTGGAAGCAAAACTTAGCAAAATGAAACTAAATATTTCTTACACACACACACACTCCTACACACATATATTTATACACAAATATAATAATCATAAATAATATTAGTGCTATATGTCTATACTTACTAATAATAATAAATAATATTAATGCCTACTACACTTAGTAATTATAATGTTAAATAATATTTGTGCTATTTACACTTTAATAATAATAATACTAATGCTAGCTACACTTAGTAATATTAATTATAATTAATGTTAGTGCCATATATCTAGATTTAATAATAATAATAACTAATATTAATGCTAGCTACACTTAATAATTATAATGTTAAATAATATTAATGTTAGGTGCACTAAATAATAATAATGTTAATGCTAGCTACACTTAGCAATATTAATTATAATTAATATAAATGCTAGGTACACTTAATAATAATAATGCTAATGCTAGATACACTTAGTAATATTAATTATAATTAATATTAGTGGCATATATCTAGACTTAATAATAATAATAATTAATATTAATGCTAACTACACTTAGTAATTATAATATTAAATAATATTTATGTTAGGATCACTTAATAATAATAATACTAATGGTAGCTGCACTTAGTAATAATAATTATAATTAATATTAGTGTCATATATCTAGACTTAATAATAATAATTAATATTAATGCTAACTACACTTAGTAATTTTAATTCATATTCTAACTATAATGCATTAACACTACTAACTATAATGCATATTTAAATTATAACACAACTAACTAAAATGAATATACTAACTATAATGCATATGTATGCTCATAGTTTACTATTAACTATAATAATAATAATTATTATTATTATTATTATTATTTCTTTATTTGGGATATCACATTTCCGGATTTGAACTAAAACTTAAAATTTGGATTTGGATTTGTTGAGATTTTGATTTTTATGATATTTTATTTGAATTCAAATGAAGAGCATTAACTTAAAATGAAGAAATGTAAACAAACAAGTGCTGAGACAACCCGGATGTTAAAATTACAGAAAGATGCAATTTGGGTGTTGTTGCTGCATAATTCTGTAAAACAGCCTCGCTGCAGCGAGTTATGATCGCTGCAATGATATTGCCACAATTTCAAGAGATTTTAGAAGGCTTTTAGAATATCAAGAAGGGTTACAATGGAAAGAGATAGAGCAGAGTATGATTTAGCTTTGAAATAAATATGTTATTATGGTTTTACAGTTATTATGATAATGAAGATGTAAAATTTAGTTTTTATAATACTCATAATGTATGAAATTCAGTATGATTCATAGCAACTGCCAGATACATATTCTGTGGGCTCTGAAAATTACAGTGCCTACAAGTGGTGATCCCTTTGACATGATTTTATAGTCACAATTATGCTAAAGTCAGATTGTTATAGTTATATGAGTTCAGAGTTTTCATATTTAAAGGTTTTTATAAAGAGTTAGAGCATGGTTATGATTTTATATACATTAGAGAATTTGTGATTTCAAGAGTAGAGTATTTATATATGATTGAGTTTTAACTCTAGAGCAGAGCCTAACACAGAATTTTAGAGAAATAATTAGTTTTTACAATTTAGAGACTAGACGATAGCTATAAAGAAACAAACAGTGAGTTAACGGCTGGAAAAAATGATTGCTAACCTTGGTACTAAGTTGTCTTTAAGGCAATCTCACAAAGTAGAGATGGAAACTAGTTAGGTGTTCGATTCAGA
Organism: Dalbergia cultrata; assembly: GCA_031216105.1. Classification (NCBI taxonomy): domain Eukaryota; kingdom Viridiplantae; phylum Streptophyta; class Magnoliopsida; order Fabales; family Fabaceae; genus Dalbergia; species Dalbergia cultrata. The sequence continues at coordinate 3,208,255 of CM062353.1, read as the reverse complement.
TCCTTGAGGGATTTTAGAGATAAGAAAATTCACTATGCCATGGTTGACATGCATAGCTAGAGAATATATTGTTATGCAATGCATAACTAGATATCTATGTTTCTTTATTGGAGTACTGTTATTTATATTTTCAGAGATTATTGATATTTTTCAGAGAATATGTGATATAAGAGCTATTATGTATATGAATGAAAAATTATTCTTGTTAGAATAAGAAATTAGAGATACTTTTCTATGAATTTATAAATACAAAGATATCTTTTCTACATAACTATGGATATGAACAATAAATTGCTTATGATTGCTGCATGTATATTGTATATTGTATATTCCTAGGTTGTCCCATGTGGGTAATGGACGAGAGCTAACTCACTGAGTCCGTAGACTCACCCATCTCCTTTTGTCCTCATAGTTGCAGGTACAGATGTTGCTTAGCCTCCTGTTTGGCAAACACAGTTGTTCTCAATGGGGAGTCTTACTTTGGAGTAAGGCTTAGTTTAGAGTATTGTTAGAGTATGGTGCTTCAGTAGAGGTGCAGGCAGAATCCTAGCCGCGCATATATTTTGATATATTATAGTACTTCCAGAGATTAAATATGTAATTGAAATGTAAACTATGGTTAGAGATTTATATTATGAATTAGAGATGTATTTGTAATTTAGTTTTGAACTGTCAAGATTTTCATGTTTAAGTAATACTATGTGCTGAAACAGTTATGATTTCTAGATCAGTAGATTAGCTAAGATGTTTTCAGAGCTTGAGTTATTAAATGTTTTCAATTCATGAAATTAAATGTTATGTTTTAACTAGAGAAAATGTTAATATTTCAAAGAGATTATATTTTAAGTATTATATAATGATAAATTAAGCATTTATAGAGACTCAGAGGTTATGAGGGTTATGTGGAGATGAGATTTCTCACATGCCGATCACATTCTTAAGTCTGGTCGTGACACTAGAACCTCATGCATACTACGAAAATCTCTCATCAATAGATCAATCCTAATGGCTTGAATTCTACTAATCTTTTATTTCACAAAAAATGAATACAGATCAATTCAATTCTTTTATCAATTACTTGTAAAATTCTAGCTCCCCTTAAAATCTATATATCCAAAATTCTCAATGTACAAAATATTTATTTGCAATTTAATTCATTGAAAATTTATTTTAAATAAAAATATTTGAAAATAATTAAATTTACATTTTTATCAAAACTCATAAATAAAATTGCATAATACAAAATATTAAAATAAAATATTTCATAATTTTTTATTTTTTTATTTTAAAGAAAACAACATATAGGACCATAATGGGGACCAAAGTTGATCCCTTCTATTAGAGGAGAAAGGGACACTCTTAGTCCCTATTTATCTTTTATGACACAAATGTGATGTGGCTACATGGCGGGGCACAAATAAGGACTATATAGAGTTCCTTCATTGGAAATGTTCTAGAATGACGAAACGAGACGCTTATAAACATTTTTCTATTATCCTAGTAATATTTTTTCTTCGAAATGTCATATAAAGTTTTGTTTCATTAAAAATATATCTAGAAAATATTATTGTGAGATTAAATCATCAAATGCACTAGGATTAAGAAGCTATTTTTAATAATTATTTTATCTTATAAGGTTTGAACCTTACTATATTCTTTTTGAGAATGCAAGTAATTAACTTTCAATATGCTCTTAATTATTGTTGGTAAACATTAATGGTTTGTTTGGAGGAAAAGAAAATGAGAGGATCTTAAAATGGTAATAATGGTATAATTGTCATTCACCAGTCTTTTCATAAACAAGTTAGGTTAATGGTTTCAAAAAGTTTCTTAAGCTAACCATGGCAATAAAAAGAGCATATTGGGCATAACAAGCTAATTTATTTATATTATAAATAAAAAAATCTAACTGTCAACTAATCATATGCTCCTATTTGTAAAAAATTTTAGTAAGTGGGTGGTTAAGCCTAACACATTTTTTAATGTGATAACACATGATTGAATGTGTATAAGATTATTTTATATTGATAATGTATACAAATTAAACTCTACTATAAATATGTTGATATATTAAAAACAAACTTTTTGACATATTTAATGAGCATTTTCACCTATTTAATAATATACTTAGTAGGCTTAAATTAATAAGCTATTGAGTTCGGCTAGACTTTTAATAAAACCAAGCTACAACCATTAAAAAAAAAAAACTATAATAGATAATAGGCCTAAGCTCAGGTTACTTTTTGAAAATATATGTTAGACTTATTTAGGTCACATTCTAATCTTGTCCTATTACCATCTCTATTAGGAACATGAAAACATCAAATATGGTCCCACCTAAATTTTTATCTTCTATTTTGTTTTTAATTTTTCCCTGCACCAAATAGAGGAAACTTTGCTTTTGAAGCATTTTCTCTTCCCCACATTTTCTATTTGGTCATATTCTCTTGAACCAAAAGGTTAGTAATTAATAAGTATAGTAATTGAAGTACTTGTATCGTTGGGTTCTTACATTTGCTTTATGTTGATTTTATTTAATATCACCATTAGAATTTGATGAAATTAATTTATCAGTTTAGGGTGCGTGTAATAGGTGTAACCCCTTAAATTTTGTGTGATTATGAGAAATTTTTAAAAGAATAAAATTCTATCTTTAAAACCAAGTAACCTTTTGACCTCAAAATATATATGGGATTAGTAACATCCACACCTTTATGTGGAGGTTAACAATGCCTATATTTTGTTCTAGACATAAAACCCTCGCCTCTCTCTTTTTATTTAATTTGAAAATTTAAGTAGTATTATAATTTTGTTTAACTCACATTTACTACTCCTTTTCCAACATTTTTCTAACCTAATTAATATCCATTCTCCACTATTTGTCACTATATAAATTACTATTTTTTAAAATATTATATGTTATTGTTATGTGCTGGATAAATATATTATAATAATTTTAAAAAATAACAATAACTTATCAAATTTAATTAGAAAGTTTCATTCAAAAAATAATAATAATTAGAAAGCTTAATGATACGAGCTTAGGAGGGGAAAGTGAACATTTCAGGACTTGAAGAAAAATTTTATTATTGGCTTAATTTGCATCAAGCATATGTTCCAATCATGTTGGGCTAAGTCTTACTTATTTAGTTTATTAGTTTTTGTTTTCAAATATTTTAAAACTTGTTTTATTTTTATGTTTGTTAAACCCAATTATTAATGTAGTAATTTGGACCTAGTCTAGTAGAGTTAGGAATTAAGTTTAACTTAAATAAGAGGTATAAATACCTCAAAACTTGGTAGTCTTGACGAAGTTTTATTTTGAATAAAATTTCTCTGATTTATTTTAAAAAACTTTGTGTGTGCAAGTGAGGTTGAGTGATTCTCTTATCTTGTTGCATAGGAAGCTAAATAGAGGATTACAAGGTAAAATGATTCCTTTGTGATATTTTATTTAGTTTTTAATCCTACTTTCTATATCAATTATGTGTTGAGGTTTCTGAATATTGATATCCATGGGGTTCCGCATCACTTCACGTTAAAAGGAAAAAAAATTAGTTAGAAAGCTAATAAATTAATAGTATTCAACTCTTTTTTCGTAAATAATTCAAACTTTTTTTGGTAAATAGAATTCAATTTTTATAAATACATTAGTTGTCTTCTTTTACCCTGACTCATTCATCATACATATACACAAATATTTTGGATCTTATTAAGATATTTACATGTCATTAACATTCCAATATTGAAACTGTGAGAAAAATCATTCAACAAATTGATTACTCATGACGTTAATTATATGATTTTTTAGAGATTATTAAAATAAATTTAAAAAATATCTATTCATCATATAATAATATTCAAATAAAAGAAAAGTTTTTAAAAAGTGCTACTAATTAAAGATAGATAGTGGTGAGTGAATATTAATTAGGTTGAAAAAAAAGTTATAGAAGAACCAATAAATATGAACCAATAGAAAAGAACAAGGGTTTTGTGTCTAAAACAAAATATGAATATTACATGAATATGTGGATGTTAATTTTATATATATATATATATTGATAGAAAGGGGAATGTATAATACTTACACTTAAAATTTCCTTTTGATGTTTGAGGAAACAAATGAAACACGAGGTAGAAGCAGTAAAACAGAGGAACCGTCCGGCAACTGCGACCTGTGGGCAATTGATTGAAGAGAAATGTAATGTAATAAATAATGATCACATCACGATCAACTCATGTCGCGCCAAAGGACTGACGGAGCTGCGGGTAAAATGTGACCTCTCGCAGCGACGGATTTTGCCCTCCCTTCCGTCTTCGATAACGCAGTTTTCTCTTTCGCCGTTACTTTTTGTGTCCTCGTCGTGGCCGGCAAACGTACTGGCTTGAGTAAACTCCGCAGCTGCAACTCTGTAGCAGCGATTTTCTTTCTTTCTTTCAAATTAATTATTTATTTATTTTATGCTTCTCATATTTTATTTTCTTTTCTTCAATGGTCCATTCGATTTTGACCCTTGCGGATATCCCATTTACGCATTTGCCACTTCCTCTTCGTTTCGTGTGCCGCTCTATCGGTGACGTGCACCTTCCTAAATTCCTAATCAAATTCAATTATTTAATTTGAGTATATTATGCCTATGAAACCTCGTACCGTATTTTGTACACTTTTGTATTATTGTATTCGTGCTGGACCAATAATATAATGTCATGTCCAATCAAAAATAATAATATAATGTCATATCAAGATTTTTCCAGGGACGTACACAATTTTTAAATATTCTTAATGAGTAAACCGTGGCGAGAGCCGGGAGGTGTGTTTGTCAAAATTATCGTCGTTGACAGTGAAGCTAGCCGTGCTCGTGATGGTGTTTGAACTTTGAATCGTGATTCATGACGGTCATGGGCAACTGTATCTTGGAGTCTTCAGCCTCTAATTTTCTGAAAAAATATGTTTAGTTTAACTTCAACTTCTCAAAATTGTAATTTAATAATTTTACTGGACTGAATGAAGGATATTTTCTAAATCTACAGAATCTTCCATTATCTCTCTATATCTCATTATTTCATTATAACCTTTCTATTGGATCGTATCTCCTACTAATATTAAATATATCTAGCACCAGCTAAATCTTAAGAATATCTTACATATTCAAGGAAGATTATCCCCAAATTTTATACGGGATCATCTCTCACTATATAAGGAGTTAATGCGTTCGGTAGCACGCTGGAGCAACCCGTATCGTTATCTCCACTCCTAGGTAAGAACAATAGTGATTTTGAAATAAAAGTTCACTCTAGTCTCTAAAATTAAGAAAATATTATTTTAATCCCTGAAATTTCAAAAATTATTTAATTTAATATTTTTAGTAATTCAAGTTAATCCTTTTAAAATTTCAAGCTAAAGTGATAATTTTTTAATTTTAGAAATTAAAGTAAATCACATATATAATCTTAGATACTAAACATTTACTCCATTTTGAGGTCTTTTAAATAACTAAACCACATGTGCTATAACAAGCATTGTTCTCCGCTGATAAAATTAGACATGCAATTTCGGAATAAAATAAACATCTCATTACAAACTTTTGGACTTGAAATTAATGGGACGGAAAACATGTTCTGTTCCTATCAAAAGTAGCCACGATAGGTTGACTTGGCCTGTACTGAGATGACATCTTCACTACTTCTATTGGTAAATAATCTAGCAATGAGCAGTGTTGGTCCACATTTGTCAGATGGTGTGATGTGTATATAAAAAACGACGGAAATTGAAGGACATCCAAAGTTGGAACACTATGTGGGGTGAGTAATTAGCAGTCGGAAATCATTTTATACCATCGCAGCGAACGAGAACAATTTTGTTCAAAAGAGTGCGGTTAATGTATTCATGATGTCTGCCAGTTTGTGTGATATCAAGAATCTGAATCGATTTTTTTTTTATCTATTTTATAATTTTATAGCTTATCTCTTATGTTTATGCAGGAACGATTCGTTTGGGAATTAATATTTTTATATGAAATTTTTGTATTATCTTATTATAAGTGATTTTTCAACTATTAATTTGTAAGATGGGGCCTCGTGCAGGACATATAACACTAAAATTAATAGTAACGGATGATACATGATATGATTATGAAAATTTTCATATACAAGTATTTATTCCTAGTCTGCTCCCACTCATATCATAATTCATGAGTTCTTACTTGATTGTATAAATAAAATTGGATCTTAGGAGTATATAAAAGATGAGTTGAATCAAATTAGACCAAACTTAAATTTGATCCTTTTTCTGTTTTTAAACCATTTATATTTACTCAAATCCTATAATGATTTAATTAGTGACCATCAAATCAAGTCAACCTAATTTTTGGACAACATATAAAAATTTTAGCTTATATATAGTTAAGCTATAAACTTTTAGAAGTAAAAATTAAATTTAAAAAAATATTTTATAACACACATTTCAAAATCAATCATGTCAATAAAAAAAAGGGTAAATAACGCTTTTAGAGTTTAGAATATTGGGCTCCACTCCAATTCTGTGCAAAATCAACACTCTTCAACATTCTTGTGCGTAGACGACAATCCACCCCATGGTGGCTACATGAGACATTAATTAAAGACGCTTTTACAGTGTATTATGCTAGCCGCCATGCACTTGCCATTAGCCACGTTAATAAAATTTGGTTAATAACATTTTTATAAAAATGGGGCTGATGCACAAGCAAGTTCACCCAGTGTGTCGCCCCTTGCACATCCCACTGTCTTTATTTAGGTTTTTTTTTTTCCCCATCTAACTGCATACTTGATGTTGGTTTATTATTCCATTTTACTTAATTAGCTTCTATTGTTCATTCTTGACCAAATCAAATGAAGTTACATGATTTTTAAACATCATATAAAGATTTTGATTTACATGTAGTTAATTTATAAAATTTTACAAATAAAAAAATAAAATTCAAAATATACCTTATAACACATTTCAAAACCAACTATACCAATGAAAAAAATTAAATTATATAAAATATGTTAATTATAGTATAAATTGTTATAACTTATCATTAATAGTGTTTTAAAAAATATATATAGCTTTTAAACAATTATGTAATTTTGGGTCGTGCCAACATAAAGAATATAATATTCAAAAAAGAGGGATCAAAAATAAAAAATGCTTTTAGAAGGACTAGAACCAAAGTAACTTATATTTATATGGATCAAAAACATATCTACCCTAAAATTTCTATCTTTTTTTTATATTTATACATTCAAAAGTAATTTTGAGCAATGTTATTCAAACATTTATTATTTCAACATCACTATTTTTTATACAAAATTATTCAAACACAAATTTCGTTACAACTAGAGGTGAGAATAGGTTAGACAGCTCATAGGGGGCCGCTGACCTAGCCCAATTCAACCTAGTTTAACACAATCTATTTAGTAAACAAGTTGGATCAAGATTTTTCAAAAATTCTTTTTAGTTAAACAGATGACGATACATGCAATGAAAAAAGTCTATTGAGCCTCACAAACTATCTTATTTATATTATCATTGTTATTATTATTTAAAAATCTAATAATAATATAAATATGTTGATATTTCTAAAAATAGACTTTTTGATCTATTTAAAGAGTATTTTGACCTATTTAACACCTTTTTTTGGTTAAAAAGGGGCTAAATGCCCCAAAACCAAGCAAGAAAAAACAAAATTCCTGTACGGTAACCATTCTTGCCAAGGCCACAGGCATATATAGAATCTTCACGAGGGAAATTCAGAATCTCTGAAAGGGTCAACAGGAAGTGCACATCAAGAGGATGATTATGCCCAAGAGAAACTAGATGGTCAATCATCACCTTATATATTAGCCTCACGATACACATGCTTCATGTTCACCTTCATTCCTGTTGAGAAGCTCTCTCACAAGCTGGATGACACCATAGCTGGTAGAGATGTTTGTTGTCCCCATCAATCCTTGAACCATTTAACACTATATATCTCTATGTCGAACAAACTTACAGATTTTTTTCTCGTTCCAAAAACTAAGTGTGATGACATTCTAGATTGAAAAATAAAAATTCAAATAAAAAGGGCCTGGTTGGAACAATCTTTTTGTTTTTATTTTTTAAAACTATTTTAAAAATCTAGTTTAGAAACGGGTTTTTAATAATAAAACACAAAAATACATTTGCTTAGATACTCATTTTTTAAAAACAGAAACGAACCCACCTCCCCAAAACCACCAACACACCAAGGAAAAGATCGACATCTGGTTGTCTGGTCGCGACGGTCTTCTTCGGTCGAGCACACACAAGTTGCCATTCCCGCGAAGGGGGTCTGGTATCACCACGCGTGCAAGGCTGAGATCTAGTTCGCTGGGTTCGTGTCAGTCTTCTCCTGCAGGTCGCGTGCGCGCTCAAGGGGGGCCAGGATCTTGTGTGAGGTGACGCCGGTGTGCGAAGTTTCTTGGTCTTGTGCGAGGCAGTGTTGGTGCTGTTCAACGGTTCTTAGTCCTGCTCTCGGTGGTCGACCGGTCCTGCTCGCGGTGGCACCGGAGCTGGCTGTGATGGCACTGGTGCTTGAGAGATGAACAAGATTTTGTTTTTTGTTTTATAAAACACTTAAAAGTTATTTTCTATTTTCAGTTTTTAAAACTCAAAAAGTGTTTTTTAATTTTCAAAACTAACATTAAGAAAACAAGTTGTCAAACAACTTCTTTAAGTTTTTGGTTTTTAAAAATTACATTTCAAGCATGCCCTAAATCTTTCGAAAAATAAAATAATGACGCTATGAGTTTTTGATAATGGAAACAAGGTATTATTCATTTTAGTTATGGAAACCATGGGAGCCGAGTGATTGTCATGCATTCAGATACTTTAGACATAATCAAATTAACATTTGATTTTTTTCAGCAAAATAATTTTTTTGGTTCTTAAGCACTAAGATCGTTGATGCTTATGGCCTTGTAATAATCATATCTTAATATATAAATCAACAATATTTAGCGTACGTCTTGTGTGTTCTTTTTCTATTATTCTTTTTTTTTTATCAACTTAATTAGAGATTAAATATGTACTCATATTGTTAAGAAAAATATTATTTAAATTCACAAGATATGCGACAACAATGTCTATTCACATTTCATTTATTATTGGATGAGATATAGACGCTACTTGAATGAGGTTCACACCTTATAAAATAATAAATGAGAGATAAGTCAGTACAATGTCTTATATATCGTAAGCACAAATAATACAATTCTACCGTTAAATAGTAACTAAACCAGAACATACACACGACGGGTCATGATGATTCCATTTGTGATTTATTGCATGAAATCGGATAACCACATGTCAACAAGTCATATTTAAGCACTTTTGAATATGTTTTGTAATAATTGTGACTATATGGTGGTTTCCAATTGAGTTTCAAAGAGATAGGTGGTGACAAATCAAAATTTGAGGTTGAAATTTTATTTATTTTAAATTATAAAAAGATATAAATCAATGTACTCGCAGTGCAATCGGACAGATGGGATCTTCTTTTCATTAACTAATTATTTCATGCCTCTTCTTAGGCAGAAAAGCAACATACTTGAACAAATGGAATTGATTTAAACATTCCAAGTGGTGATCCAAATTCTATTGGACCACATGAGGAGCTTTTATTATGTTTTTACTTTCTCTTGTTTATTTTTAAATATTGAATATGCAAAAGTATTGCTTGCCATTGCCAGGAGAACCCAGGAGAGATATCGCACCAAAATGATAATGCAACTGTCAAAAAGGATCACGGCTATGGGGTGGCAAAATATAATATAATGAATTTTCTTAATGATGATCTTATCCTCTTAAGCTACTTGTAAGAACCTTTTATCTCATGGAATAGATTTTTTGTTAGTTATAATCTTCAATCTTTTCGCAAAGTAGATGCCATGCATGACTTCATGGCATTTACCAACAGGTATTACTCGCTCACATTACTGTTGATTAAGCGAGGTTAGAAAATGTGCTTATTGGTTATAACGAACCTTCTTGATTTTGATAATGTTTTAACTAAGCATCAAATCTTACGTATATCTTCATTGTTTTAAAAGAAGAAAATGTTGCGTGCCTTCATAAAAAAATGGAATAGTTTCATAAAGTTATCTCCGGTCATACATATAATACATACAATTTTAAAACAAGATAATTCATTTAAAAAAGTGGTTCAGTAGTGTTGAAAATGGAATTTTCTATAAATATTCACACCTTAAAAGTTTTGTTAATAACTTAACATTTATGAAAAATATTTTCTAAAGTTGATGTTTGCATAGATGATTTAGTATATGTCGCGTGGCCAATATTATGTTGAATGCAATAAACCCTTTACGCAAGCCATTTAATTAATTGGCTGGCGGATGATTGAAAAAACAAATAAAAGTAAATGCAATTTTTTTTATTAATTTGCTAGTTTCCAAAAAAAAAAAAAAGGGTTCCACCCCCTGCTTAAGAAGAAATTTAGTCCCACAACACACAATAAGATTATCTTATAATGCCTAAAATTATGAATTTTTATGCGGAGTATGCTGATGTCCAAGCACATGTATATAAAGACCGAGCTATTGGTTATTTCAGACGCTTGTGTACATCTATGCGACATGGTCAGCAGTAAATAGATTAGAGACAACTGGTATTCGACATTAGAGTCTCCATAACCGATCATTATGGTGAAATAATTAAAAGATTATTAGTACTACTATTTGTTTGTACCGATGTGTAATGCATGTGCACGCGCGTGATTCATTATTTGACTAAATGTGACACCATCAAAGTTTGATTGAATTTTCCTAAGTTATTAGGAGCTTAATGAGGACCGTTCCTTTATGACCATCCAATGGATCTGGCACAAAAATAAATTCTATTATAATATACAGGAGGCACACGAATGAGAATATATATGTAAATTAAATATTTATATATCTATTAAGAAAAGCTAAGTGGTAGAGTGGGATCCATATCATATTCTTAACTTTGTTTGATTAAGGCCTTAATACGCCCCACTTTTATGCTGATGTGTTGACTAAGCTCGGGCAAGAAAATATGTTCTTTAAATTTTTGTTACTTATCTACCCCTTTTTCAGACTTTAGTATGTAATCAGTCCCTCGATCTAGACTACCTCTCTTGATGACCCCCAGCGTATCGGTGCAATATTTTTATTTTGGTGATGATAATAATGTAATACGTAAACTGTAAACATCTTGAAAATTATTTTTCAGATTCTCTAAAACGTACAAGAAACCAAGATTGGGTTTATGAATTTTACTCCTCTAAAGTGGCTAAATTAATAAAATATAAAAATAAATAATTAATTATCCTTAAATTATTTAATAAAACACATACACAATAGATTTAAAGGTGACTAATTCTTCATTTTTGAAAATTTTTTTTGATACTCTTAAGGTAAAAGAAAGTATTTATTTTGATCCATTTATTATTAACATATCAATTATTGTATTAAAAATATAGGAAGAACGGGAGACAATAATGATCCATAAAATTGATATATCAATTAATAGATAGAGCAGAGTAAATCATTTTTCTCACTCTTAGAGCATCTAAGTATTTCTTTTCACTTTTATATTTTATTAACTTTCTCATGTTAGATAAGTAAATATCAAATTTACCCTCGACTTAGATGCTGGTCATGACAATTAGTTATCATTAAATAAATAACATATAAAATATTTATCTCAAAGATATTACAGTGCAAATTTTTTAATAAAAACTTTAAAATCTTAATTCATAAACTAACTAATATAGAATTGAATGTGAATATATCCAAATAAAAAAAATTACAGGTTTTTTAATAAAGACACTAGTTAATGATACCTAAAATATTAAATTTTAAAGTTTTTTAATGGATCACATGCTTATAAAATATAAAACCTCCGTGCCCACTTTTCAATATAAAATTTTCTATTTCTAACTCCTTAAGTAGTATTCTTGGAGCACTAATTATATAAATATAAAAAATAGAAGATAGATCTTTTTTTTTTCCATATATACATATAAACTGAAATATATTTCTATATTTTTCAATCATATAAATATATATATATTTAAAAAGTTTTGAGTAGAGGGGGCCAACGCCACTATAAGAAAAATGAGCATTTTTAACAACATTTTCAACGATTTTCATCAATAAAAGTGTTGTCAAAAAAAGAAATTTCGACATAAAGTGACTATTGAAAATACTTATAAACTTTTATCAATAATTAGTATGTGTTAAAAATACCCAAAAGATGTATTTTCCACATGTAATAATTATCGATAAAAATTTATAAGTATTTTCAATAGTAACTTTATATCGAAATTACTTTTCTTGATAATACTTTTATCGACACTTTAATTATTAAAAATCGTTGAAAATACTCATTTTTCTTGTAGTGCGCCCTACCTACCCCCTCTCCATCCGTCTCTGGGACCGATTAATTAACTCAGGATAAAATTTCACTTGTTTCTCATCTCTATTTCATTAAATATTCCCTCCTTCTTCTTGTGCTAATTAACAGATCGCTTCTCTTTATTAGAAATGATCTTTTAACACTAGCACATATAAAATTTGTTATACTTACACTTTTAATAACATTTTATAGAATGAAATTTTTATTAATTTAATCATTGAATTATATATTATATATAACTATGTATCATATTGTTTTCCTATTCTAAATTTTAAAAGGTTTAATTATTCTCTTGATCCATTTAGTATCATTTAATTTTCAATTAGGTTTATATAGTTTAATAATTTATTATTAGATTCCTATATTATATATATTTTTCAATTAAATCTCTAAAAAAAACAATAATTTAAAACATAGAATATTTATAACATATTCTATCTTCATCTCCTTTTTCACCATAAATACCATATAAAACAATGAGTGATTTCAAAATTCAAAGAGCCCAAACACAGTCTCTGCACCTCACAATAAGGAAAAGCAAACCAAGCTTCTCAATCTGACATACACCTTATATTCCGAGTCAGCTTCAAATCATTTTCAATAATTCATCATTGTCAAGCTTAATAATTAGAATTTCACTGAAATTCCCAGCCGATCACATGGTTCCACCTCATTGTTGTTTATTTCAATTGAATTAAATTTTCTTTTAAAAAATCATCATTAATTCGAGCAAATTAAAGCAAATGTATCATCTTAAAAACAGCCATTACTAATAACCTCAATTATTCATATTCATCATGTCAAGTTACAGAACCCGAAGCAATAAACCAAAACCATTTTAAAATAATTGAACATATATAAGAACATGATTAAATAGTTCTTATTTACAGATATTTTAAAAAATATTAATTACGCTAATTTAAATAAAAGTTTAATTTCTATTAAAGTGTGTTATCCAATTATGTATTATTACATCAATATAAAAGTAATGCAAATGGTCAGATTTGAATAAATGAATGTCTTTTTTATACTGTTAGTATATTAAAATTATTTATCCAAATAGCATTTATATTAATCAATCTTGATACTTAACACTATTTGTTCTTACCTGAAAGTGGATATAAGGCTGCATGTGTCTTTGTCATCCATGTGGGCTGGGTGGGGTTCCTACAAAGAGATTTCGATGCGCAAATTAGTGAATGAATGATGCATACAAGTTTTGAGAGTGTAATAAGGATCAAATGATTGTACCTAGGGGGCATTGAATAATCTTCCTTGAATAAATCAAGTAATAATCTTCCTTGAATAAGAGAGATATTCTTGAAATTTAGTATGAATTATTTTGTATTTGTCGAGAGATATGATCTAATATAAAAGATATGATGAGATAATAGAAAATATAAAGGGATAATAGGAGATATCATTTATTAAATGAGAGAATCTCGAGGGGATCATTATACCACATGGTCGATCTGTGGGGCTCCATGTCCAACTTCTTTGTAGTTGTGCCAAGATCTCGAGTCCATATTTTTAGTCTAGTACACTATGTCCTTGTGAGAAAGATACTCTACTTGTCGATTTATTATTTGCACAATCTAATATACTTGCTAGAATCACACCATGCATATAATAACATAACTAGGTTTACAATATAATAATAATAATAATAATAATAATAAAAGGATGATTATTTCATGCAAAATTTTCACATGAGTAATAAGAGTATAATAAAACTCAATCGCATGAGAATTTAATTAATAATAAAAATATACACATAATTTCCTATGAGATATCGCTCACATGGTCAGTCTTCCACTGATATATTGACTTGGTTTGAATTCAATTATCAGATTTTTTTTTTATTGATGGATAATATACAAATATTTCTGTAAACTTTCAATGGGGTCAAAAATATATATAATCTGACCTTGGATTGGGATGATATTTTTTTCAACTTTTGATTTATGTACTTTATAAACTAAGAATAATTCGTTGATTATGAAAAACACCTTTTAACAACAAAATATGCTAACCCAAATAAATATTTAATTAATCCTTAGTCTTTTTAGTCCTTAACTTGCAAATTTTCCGAAACTTAACGCGAGAAATGTGAGGGGACCATTAGACCAAAACAAAGTGATAATACACATCACACAACCACAATTATTAAAGGATGTCTGACTAATACAATATTAAGAGCTGAGAGAACGGTACTTATAAACAAAACTTCATGAAACTTCATGTGCAACCTCAAAGATCGGCCTTCCAAATTGAACTTCGACCTTCTCCTAGGTACAATGCATTGTGACTTTTCAACAACGTGACTGATCTAAAGTTCTTCAGTTTATAATTACTGTAAATCATGAATAATTAATATCAGGTTCCACAATGTTTGCTATAATAATAATAATAATAATAATAATAATAGCATGGGACAAAGACTATGGTAGAGAACAGACCAATACCATTGCGGTGGGGAAATTGTGGGTGGGCTATAAGCCCCCTCCTGCGCGCCTTTGTACACTAATGGCAAATATTATAAGCCCGTTCCAAATAATTAGGACCCCACCATTATGTATATTATAATTATAGTTGTCAATAACGAAGTTTATATACCATTAAGATATGAAATGTCTTTTCCCCCCTCTTAATAGCTGTGCTTTGTTTTTTCCTTCTTTGAAAAAATAGAACATCAAGCAATAATTAACAAAAGCAGCGTTAACGTTATCGTATAATTCTATCCATCTGATCTGTAGATTCCATTTAAGATTGGGGATCAGATCCTCCAATAGTCAAAAATTAGGGATTGGAGGATTTTGTAACAATAGTTAAGAATATGGCTATTTTTGTCCTCCTGTCATAAATTAAATGATTATATTCCTCATAACTAACTTTCTCATAAAGTTTGGTATCTTGACGGAATCTCTCCATTTTTTAATTTGAGTTGGGTTGTGGAAACCATTCTCTTTTCCTCGTATTTCTCTCTGTGAAATAACACACGTTTATACAAAGGAGTGAGTAACTCTAAACTGCGGCTCAACTTGTAACTCGAACTGGATGTTAAATTCCATTCGCAGTTAGTAGAATATAATAACTTCCACCGAAAGTAATCGGAAAAGATACTCACTCAGAGTGTCGTTGGTATAAGGATACCAATCAAATGGAGGAGTAAATTTGACAAGAAATTTTTGGTGAATAAATTTTATGTTTAAAATTATACATGAAATAATTAATTTATGAAATTTTTTTTCCATTTGTATCCCATAACCAGACACACAATAAAAGCATATTTTATATGCTTATTCTATTAATTAGAAATTAATAAATTAATATTCAATTTATCTATCCGTTAAATTATATATTATTATCTTGACGAGTAAATATATCAAGTTTCAAAAACTTTAATACTATTAATCAGTATTTATCCGGCTATTATTTTAAAACATATTAATATGTTAACATAAAGTTAGACAATAAAATATCAAATTATTTTTAAATTATATAAATTTTTATAAACTTAATTTATTTAATAGAAATTAACAAATTTAATGAGCAGCTAGATTAATAAATTTCAATATTTATAATAAAAATAATTATTCAATGAGTTTAGTTTTAATACATTATTGGTATAAAATTATTTTACACTATCATCTAATTAATTTTTTTTTAAATAATAAATATAAAAGTCAATTATAATTACTACTAAAATAAAATGTAATTAGGTAATGGCCATGCATATAAATTAAATTTTTATTTAATAAACTATATATATATTTAGAGAGAGAGAGAGAGAGAGTTGACCTCCCTTTTCACACTGCTCACCTTTAAGGACATAATATATTAGTAGGAAACTACAGTTTAGTGGGGCTAGTGATGTGAATGCACACCCCATGTGGAGACCAATTCTGTTCGTGCTCCTTGGCTTCCCTAAACCGTACCACATTATGAAGCGCCACGTAGGCACACTTGCACCTAGGTTTGGTCCCTTTCTTCTTTTTCCTAATTACCTTTTGTTTTATGAGTTTTGGCTAATAAATGCTCTAGCAATATTAAAAGAGATAAATATTTAAATTTAATAGTGAATTTTAAGTATTAAAAATATAAAAGTTTATCTTTCAAAATAAAAGTTTTCTCTTGTAATTTCTTAATTACTGTTTTTAAAGTATCACTGTTTTTAAAGTACTGATTAAATAAATTAGAGCACTGATCACATAAATTCTTATTTATTTAGATTTATTTATCAATATTTTTGTGTGATAATTGATGTTTGGTTCATCTAGATTTTAGTGCAGCTGATGTATGTACCCTACCCAAAACAATAAACAAAGAACATTAGGGTTAGTTTAGTTGAAATCCGTACCTCGAGATTTATAAAAATAAAGAAAATTTAAGCATCTGATGTTGGAATTCATGTTAAAACATGTGAAGACAATCATGGGCAATTGGATTAATGTGAGCATTCCTCCCATCCACCATGGGTGGGTTAGCACCACAGCTCAATAATTTTAAAAATTAATTTGTGGGGCTCCTTTCCTTCTTTTCATCACTTCCTTTTCCCATAATTTCGTAGAACATACATTATTATTTCTTCATCTAAGCAAGCATGTTTAAATTCCTTTTCATCTTTGAACAAGGATGTGGATGTTGCATTGAATAAGACCGGAAACTATTTTTTTTAAATATAGATACAAGACCTGAAACCTTATTGATTCAGAGGATTAGATGTCTAATATGGGTTTGCTTATCAAATTGTCATATGTATTCAATTCAATTGTTCATTGATGCTTAACGAAGCTTTTTGTCACAATACCAGAATTAATTAATAGATAACGCTATTTAAATTTGATATAATTTTTTGTAATTAAATTTTTCGTTTCAACAACTAATATCTAAAAGTGTATTGAATTCTAACTAATCTAGGCTGTTTGTTTGGGATTATTTAGGGTGAAAATCACTCTTTTCACTTGGAAAATTCACTTTTTATATATTTGGATCAATTTTTAAAAATAATTATAATTTAAATCAGTATTCAATTATTTTATAAAAATTTAAAATTGTAGCTTGTGAGAAAAATTAATTTTCAACTTTTTAATTATATATAAATTTGATTTTTGTAATTTTTTTTAATCTGAAACAAACTTACCAAAATTTGAGTTCGTAAATTTTTTTTCATTATTTTTATTCACTTAGAAGTCTAACTCAGAGATCTTGTATAAGAAAAAATGACAAATTATATTAACATATTATGAGATTCAGTGAAATTTAAACAAACTACTCTCTTGTGTTTACAATGGAAGGAAAATTGTGGTATAACAATTTCATAAACTTAAGAAAAAAAGTGTAATAAGTTCATGAACTTAGAAATTTTCTAAAAAAGTTTTTGAAATGTCAAATAAACAATAATAAAGATGAATTTTAACAAATCTTATAGAAGGTCAATATAATCTCAAGAAAAAGAATTATCAAATCCCTTGAACTAACTAAATATTAGTTTATATATTTCAAATAAATAGGTGTAATTTATTGTATATACCAGTATAGAAAATTTATATTTATATTTAATATTACTTAGAAATAAATGAAACTAAATAATTTATAATTAACTACAACGAAGCAAAAAATTGAGATAACAATAATGTAAGGCACATTTAAAAAAATATCCGAAATCTATTTTAATGTATTGTTTGTAATTTTTGAAAAATCATTTGAAAATGAACCTATTTTTTAAATGAAAAATGAAAAATTATCTATCTTTAATTTATTTAATAATTTATTATTGCAACGTAGTTTATTAATTTAACGATTAATTTTTTATTTATTCAAAGATAAATTTACTTTGAGAGAAACCTTGTCCATCATAAATTTACTCCAGAACGCAGCAAAGGCTAAATCGTAATACTAAATTGAACATCAGTCAGCTTACATTAAATTAACAGCCTATAGAAGTGAAAACAGATATCAAACTCCTAAATCATAATACTAAATTAAGGTCAGATTCGCATATTACGGATCTATTACTAGGATTTCAAGCGGTTCCCAGTTTTTCAGCCCATGAAGCCAAAAAAATCAGGAACTCAGTGTGAGCAGCATACTTGCCAATCAGACCGTCAACCCTTGCTCCATCCTCTAGGATACACCGTATTTATCTCCTCTTTAGAAGCTCACGTTTCCTAAAATTCGATAAAATTCATTCAGATTCAATTTTATTTATAAAATTTGTTCAAGATATTCTTAAATTTATGCAAAACATTATACTAATTATTTAAAAGTTTATAAAATCATTACATTGTCATCTATATCATTGTATGGTACCTATAGGAAAGGTTGATATGATCCGGAATTATATAGGAAAGTTGAATTTCATTTAATCTGATGGATGGAAACTTAATGTAATTTGCCCCAATGACTTTAAAATTTTTTTCCGAACTCTCGAAACTTGTGATAAAATCAATCAAGATATAGAAAGAGGGAAGGAAAAAAAGTGAGATCCTTATGATAATTGAATATAAATCGGGAACGAACCTCCCTTAGTCTGAGATTTCTTTCCATTATTAGTGACAAAGGTTTTGATTCGAATATTGGAACAACTTTTGACAAAGGGGAGGACTATATGCATTTGTGCACTAATGCACGGTGCTATTGGCGTTCAAATCAAATGAGGAGACCAACATGCTCAGAATAGAATTTCCATTTTGTTTTCTCTTGTCACAAGAAAAGAAAAAGAAAAAGAAAAAGAAATCTCTCATATATATTCAGTGGATTTTCTTTCCCGTTTTCCCTTAACAAAAGGGAATCATATGGCGAAAAAAACTTCTAGCTAGCCAATTCTATCAAGTTGTATAAAGCAAGCATTTTTTTTTCCCTGTACGGACATTGGACGCCCGTACTTTGTCAATTCATAAGCTGCTTCATCAAAGTGTGTGAGCATCAAGAATCCTCAAACCTATTGGATCTCAATTCTTTTCACCTCGTATGCCTCTCCTCTCCCAATTCGTTCCTCTTCCTATCAATGAGGCCTATTTGCCACTAACGCCTAACGAAGGCTAATCCGTGCACCTTTTTTACTCCATTCTTGTTGACTTGTGCAAATTTAGAGCTAATAATATGATCAATTCATATATTATTTATTTCACTTTTCTCAACCTTCGACTTTAACTTTGTGTCTTATTAGTCATCAACTGAACCGGGAGGTGTGAGAATCTCCATCTCATGAGTTTAAAGTTTAAATACTGTGCTGTTAAAAGTCTCCGTCTCCTTTACTAATTGAAATAGGAATGTGTAATTGTACATGTATATACACATACTTTCATTCATTATTATGGAAGCTTAAATATTTTCCATTTGTTAATGAAAAAACTAGAATATAAGACCTGGGATTAATATATGTAAATTTAGTTTTCTTTAGATATGGTACTCTTTTTTTTTTTTTTTTGTATTGAGAGAGAGAGAGGGGGGGGGGGGGGGGGGGGCAGACCACAATAATATAAATGTCTGCAGCCCAAGGCGAATGCTGGAGGGGTCCTATAAGACACTGGAAACATGATTGTTTTCTCAGCAACAATGAGATGTTGTGGAGTGGGAGAAGGTCTTCACATACAAGAAGCATGATTCACTGGAACAATTATTTGTCGATTGATATTATAAAATTATTAAACTCCCAATAAAATGTTAAAGAATGCTTTAGTGGAAGCCGTTTAGGTAGTCAATAGAGTTTTATGTATGTACTTTATTATTAGTTAAGGCTAACAATGTAGCTTAGGCCATAGGTTAGTGTCCTTTTTTTATATACCTTCATCCGTGTTTGTTGCCAATTGTGAGTGCTTTTTCTTTGCATTTGATTAATTAGGTCTTTGTTTTGTTTGTTTGGTGGATGCCTTAGTATTTGTGAAGTTATGACGAATCTGACTGAGAGTGAGACTATGCATACGGCATGTCTTTCTTAACTACTCCGGCCAATGAACGGGATTGGTTGGACTTCAAATTATAGGTGTGTCTATTAAGCTTCAATAAAATATGTAATATAATTTTACATTACATATCTTTCAATTGAAGATGGACTTTTTCCCCCCTTAAAATGAAGGTTCAATCAGCGGGCGCTATTAATGCATCTGTTTCTCTTCATATTATTATACGTTGCCTGTGCTACACTTGTGCACTTTGTGCTCATCTGTAAACTTTACTGTATGGCATGTTGGCAATTTCTAACAATCAGTACTACCGCACTACTGTGTTCAATTCCAAATCTGTTAACTGATAATTTTAACAGGGTTAAAAAAAATAATAATTTAGGAAGTTATGTTATAATATAATTTTTTCATAGAACCATTCAATATGTATTATAACATCAACAAAAACTTAACTTTTGTAATTACTACGTTAAAAGTCATACATTTAAGGGTATGTGCAATTTTTGTACATGAGATAACATATAAGTGGCTCAAAAAGCACTTGACACAGACAACATATTAAAATTGTTCTCATAATTTAGCACTGTCAACTACTGGCGGGGACATGAAACCGTCACCAATATTCCTTGGGACTTGTCCACGCAAAGTTCGCCTAGGTAAGCATGCACATGATTGAGTAGGTATTTGGAGAAAGGCAGAGGCCTGTTTTAAGCTTTGATGAATTCCCTAGTACAGTGGCGACAACTTACAAACGACTTAAGGTTAACTCAAATGCGTCTGAAGAGGCGGTGCCAATACATATAGGAGTAACTATACCGGTGAGCCAGTAAAATTTTCAGCAATATCGGCTACGAAAGACTTGCAGTTCTTGGGACTTCTGTTGCTCAAGAGAGGATAAGATATGAGTAATGTAATGGGAACAACAACATTGTACAACAAATTCATACTACACACCTTATCACCAACCACTTATCAATCTAAATGGCAATAAGGTGAGTAGTATACATTTATTATGCAATTTTATTATTCACATAACATTACTTGATAAGATATTAAAACAAAGCAATGAAATCACCCATGGGAGAGAACCTACTTCAAAATAACAAATGGGAATTTTCTTCTTGGTATAGCTTTTACATAATCATTTTGATATAGAGCAGAATCCTCAAGCTTGAAATCACAAGCCGTTTTGAAAAAATAAATAAATAAATCACAAACACTATGTTATAGAAATGCAAATGGCGAAGCTCATGGTATTTCACAATTCGGGGAACCACCACGTAATAATAGTATGTTGTGGTTCGAGGACCCTCTTGCCATGTAAATGATTGTGTTGATTCAACAGAAATCACACGAGACCGTAACGAGTTGAGGCAGAATTATAAAATCAGGATACCTACATAAAATTTTTACTTTGACATGCGAATTTGCACAAAACTGACCGCAATAATCCATTACAGCTTGCTCACATGCAGCTGAACAGTAGTAACTGCCAGAAACATTTTAAAAAAAAGACGGGGTGCATTAAATGATAATACACCACTAACCCAACAGATACATGGCACTTCAAAGACAAGCTTAGAGCCCATGGATTCAACTTCGGACTGTACTGGGAAAGCCCAGTACAATACCACATAAGATCATGATTCACGACAGCGACCAAAATGGATGATATGTAATTCATCAAAACCTCTTTGTAGCACTTGCCCTTAGTTACTTCATCAATGCTGTAGCAGGCTCAGTAACCAGATAGCAACTCCATATAATATTCCAACATGAATAAGATCCTGAGTAGTAGAATGAATGCATTATTAGACCTACCACTTGTATTCTTAATTATAAGCCAAATTGGAAAGGTGAAGCACAACAAAATACGATAACAGTGAGGAAAAACGTCAAAAGTGCACTGTTAAAGAAATTTTATAATCAAACATATGTACGTGTAGCAAAGAAAATGCAGAACGGAAAATATTTCACTTTTTGGCAGCATTAATGGGTCAGATGAAAGTGGAGTGCAGAATGCAACTCACTCACGCACCAACCTGACCACTCCTCCCATAGCACAAATGCAGATTCGAAGTGAGTTTTCACCTTCCATCAAACAAGTGAAAATATAAAAGTTCCATCCAACTCCATCATTGATCTTCTCCCTGTTTTTCCACCTTCCGATATTTTACCTACCAAAGTATGCTACGAGACACTTGAGAGGCTAAGACAACTCTGTTTCTATTATTCAGCTTTGGAAATGAGTACTTCTACTGCTAGTGCAAGCAAATAGGTGACGGGAGTTCCTAAATGAGTAACAAATTGTATCTTGCATTTGAATCTTCAATCCAATTTAAGTTTCAATTTGTGTTGGTTTTTATGCTGTTAGTCCCTTGTATTCTTCTAAGCTTATTATTAAAATAATTATTCTTTTATCCAATGAGTTGTGGTTATAACTTTTAAAGAATAAATTTTGCTACATATATCATTATATTGGCTATTTTTTTCTTCTATATTATTGTTAGTTTAAGGATACTCACCCCTATGCTGTAATAGAAACCATTAAAGCAGACTTCAATCCCTAGCAAGTCTGACTAATTGAGTTATAAATGAGGAAGTACATTTTGCATAAATCACCCTAACTCCCTGATAAGAAAACTGACACAACGTTACAACAGTAGTAAACTACCAAATTCCCAACCAAACTAAATGATAAAGATAAAGCTAGTTCGGTATATAGTCAAAATGAACCAAGATGAATAACAAATATAACTAGTATCACAAAAATTTTCATAAACTGGACAATATTATTGATCTATTATATTTCTAATCCAAATTGAAGAAAAATCATTTAAAGCAACCACAACAAACAATATTTAAAAAGAGGAAGGTAACTCGAATACATACTCAGACAATAGTGCGATTGTAAGTGTTGCAAAGCTGAAGCAATGCTGTCTGATTCGCTGGATCAACAGTTTCACTTATGACTTTGGGGTACCTCCCAGGGGAAACTGCAGAAAGTTGAGAGAGCGAAGCAACAAAAAATTCTTTGGGATCTCTTATATCTTTCAATGGATCCTCTTCCTTCTTCCCAGCATTGTAAAGACGAACAAAGGTGGCAGTATAACCCACATTTTCTGTAATATCTGGCATATCAGGTTCCTCCTCAGCCCTTTCCTGTTCTGGCCGTGAGAGAAGAGTGACAATGCTATCCACCATTTTACCCCACGATTCAGCAGCAGCAGGATCCAAAAGGACTGGAGACTCACAGATGAGTGTGGTTGAAGCAACAGAAGTCAACTTGAGCTCAATAGCTCCAGTAATCAGCTTCAGATTAGGTATCCAGAACTGACTCAAAATCACATTAAATATATTGGGCTGGACAAGATTCATGGTATCAACAAGGTTTGAAGACCCATGTTTAATCAGAAAAAGTGACATAAATATCAAAAGGGACTTGATGAGTTTTACTGTCCGCCTTCTTTGGAGCTCTCTGAAAAGGGCAGCCCAAATATGGGAAATATAAGGCTTTATAACATCATACTGAAGACTCTCAATGACAGTATTGAGGACATAAAATCCTTGCTCAGATGTGCTAGACGATTGTATAAGAGTGTCAAATATGCCAAGCACCTTAGCCAGTCTGTCCCCTTGGTTGATCTCATTCGGTGCCTTTTGAAGGAAGGCCTGGAGTAGACGCACAAGAGCAGGAACATTTGGAGCTCTTTTCCAAGAATCAGGTGCCAAAAGAATCTCGAATATCTGCATGTATATTGGTGGGATGGGTGGCCTGTTTAACTCAACAAGCTGAGCAAGCAA
The DNA here is from genome assembly GCA_031216105.1 of Dalbergia cultrata. Taxonomy (NCBI): domain Eukaryota; kingdom Viridiplantae; phylum Streptophyta; class Magnoliopsida; order Fabales; family Fabaceae; genus Dalbergia; species Dalbergia cultrata. The sequence goes on along the minus strand of CM062353.1, from coordinate 3,184,099 downwards.
CTGAAATGTGTATGGGAAAAACTCAGTCACATCATTGGACAAAATTATTTCAAGCCTAGGGAAAAGGGTTCCCTCAAAGACAGATACAAGAGAGAGGTCCCTCTCACTGGCACGCTTCACAAGAATAGCAACCGACTCAAAGAGATAATGATTGAAGATGGGATTTTTTGGGTTTTTGCAAACTTCACCAAGAATAAAAGCTAAACCCTCAATGCAAACTCGAGCAACATCAGCAGATATATCTGCAATGCCAAGAACCCTCATAATGCATTTCATTACATATTGATTCTCCTCAGACTCTTGGAGCTTCAATGCATTGAAAAGATTGTTCATCAGCATTAGGAAAACCGGATTGATATCCGCTGACGTATAAAGTGCTCTACCCACCTCATCCTTTACCAACAAGAGTTTTTCAATACAACTTGCAGCATAAGAATGAACAACATTTGACTCTGAAGCAAGGAAACGAACCAAATCCGGGAAAAATTTCAATGCTAATTGCTTTGATATTTGACTCCGAAACATTGTAAAAAATTTTAGTGCACCTGCTTTAAGCATAGGAAATGCATTCACGTCTGGACTTTGTAGCTCAGGAACAATAACAGATTCAAAAAAGCTCTGAACATCAACAAGTTCAGTGGACACATAAGTAGCTCCAGCCTTCTTGGTTGCAAGAGAAACTACCAAGTATATAGCACAATCCTTGTCCTTCCAATTCTCTGCCGGGTTTGCGGCATATGAACTTAATAAAGTTTGTATTTGTGCAGAAACTATGCTTCTCACAGCATCCCCATAATGGGTTGCAATCCCCTTAAGTAGCTCGCAAGCAATCCTCCTCCTAGTATCAAGATCACTACCTTCCATATCTCTCCTAATAAACTCAATGTAATTCATCTCAAAGAGCTCCTCGTCATCCTCCCTCAACCTTACATTGGGAATCACAATACACTGACAAATCTGTGGCACGACTCCTTCACTAGCAAACAAGGTGTGATGAACACTAGTGCTAACAGTGGTCAAAAACTTGATTGCCGTGATAGCTAGCTGATCCCTGCTAGGGGACTGGGACACATTCCCCAGCAAGGTCCACACAGCGAGCGCGAAATCATTCAAGTATCCCTGAAACTCCTCCTCATTCTTTTCCATGTAAAGATTAATGTTCTCACAAACAGCAGCCCTAAGCTCATCAACAAGGGCAACACCATCATTACCACTGCCCTCAAGAGCAGGATAACTCGTTGTAAGATATTTTCTAAACTCAGTCATCCACTCCTTCATATGATCCTCAAAAAACTCAGGAAGCTCCTGAAAATTCAATGAATAAAATATCCTACAACACAACCTCTGCGACTCGAAGAGGGGACGCAGATTGGTACCAGCCCCTCCGGAACTCGCCGCGGCATCAATCAACGACGCAGTTTTGAGGAAAATCTCAAGCAAAGGGGCAGCAAAATTATCGAGACAATACTTCAAATCAAGCAAGAGATCGTTGGTCTTATACTGAAACCTAAACTTCTTGAAAATAGAGTTGGCAGTGCCGAGAATACCGTTAATGGAGGCGTAATCGGAGGCCTGCGACGCTTTCTGGAGGTTGGAGACGAGCTCCGGCAGCAACGCCGGCCACGATTTGGGGAAATCGTGTTTTCCGATGACGGCGAGGGCCTCGCTGAGCTGGCTCTGAATTTTCGGGGTGGCGGAGAGCATCAGCGGTACGATTAGGGATTTGATCTGCTCCTTCTCGGGGTCCAGTATCGGAGAGACTGCGGGGACGCCGCCGTCGTCGGAGGTGGTGGGGGACCACCGTCCGCGGAGGTGGTTCTTGAAGTTGACGGCGGCGGCCTGGCGGATCTGATCGTCGATGGAGGGCTCAGCGACAAGCCGCAGTACGGCGAGGCCGTAGTTGGGGCGGTCGGCGGCCTCAGCGAGAGAGGACTCGGCGCGGCGACGGGGCTCCGGCGCCGGAGAGAGGGTGTGGAGGAAGCACTCCGAGAGGAATTGGAGCGTCTGAGGGTTCCACTCCATATTAGGGTTTTGTTTGTGCTCCAAAATCGCTGAATGAACAACGACCAATAATAATAGCAATATATAATAAGAAGCAGAAATTGAATCAAAGCTGAGAGAGTCAGAGAGTGTGTGTGTTTTTGGGGTGTGATGTGAGTGTTTGGAGTTTGAAGAGAGGGAAAAGAGAGGGATATTTGAAGGCGCTGCGAATTTTTAATCTGCAGTTCCGACACCCACCTTAAACCTAAGCGGTACTACCATTTCCTAAAAAGCCAAAGAAGACAGCAAAAGGCCGTATTCGTGAGTTAGGCCCAGACATAATTTCCACAGGCCTAAATGGTTCAGTATTGTTAAGTTTTAAAAGGCCCAATCACACAAAATAGTAGGCCCAGAAGCCCAATAATTGTTTTCCTGTTCACGGTCCTGGTTCCATATGGTCCAACTATATCAGTAGTATTGGTGATTTGGTGTATTTGACGGGAGGAGTAATCCTCAGTAAGAGATTACTTATGATAGGCATAGCCACGTTATTTAATATTAAATGTGAATGAAGTTATTGTTTAGAACGTAATGCTTATTAACTATTGAATCAAATGACTAAAGACAATTATAGGCCATGTAAAACTAAAAGTATTCTTGATGAGGAATTCTTACATACTAAAACACTTTTTACTATGAGATCATAAGTTCAAATTTCATTATATTTCTAATATATCAAAAAAAAAAAATAGTGAGACACGTTGCAAAAAATGTAACAAATATATAGCATCACATAATGATTTTATCTAAGGAACTCAGTTGGTGCATATTATCATCTACAAGCTAGAGATAGCACACACATAAAGACATTCAAATGATCAAGTTATAGTGTACTCGAGAAGTCATACCCAGAAAAAGAAAAAAGGATAAAAAGTGTACTCAAGAAGGGTTTAAAGTAAAATTAGTGAGATGGTCCTACTTGGTGGATAGGATCTTTACTTGGCGGTGAATATGACCAAATATTATCAAATAGGATTTTTGCTTATTTTACCAAAGTAGAGAGGATCTTCTATAGGTTTTCTTAATCACGTAGATGATAAAAACATGGATAAAATTGATTATATATATCATTGGAGGATCCACTTTATATTTAAATTTTTAATTATGAGAGTAGTATGCTGGGATGATACCTCAATTATTTGAATGCAAATTCAAGCCTCAAATGCAGGAGATCATCCTTTTTTTTTTTTTTGGTCCGAGTGACTAATTCGGATTCAAGTATTGCGAGGCTTAAGTGGGGGCAACATTAGCCACAAGTGATGCTATATTCTCAACCGTATAAGGATCGATTTCTAGAAGAGATGGAGGAAATACAACCCTCTTACCAGCTGTGCCACATCATATGGCCGAAGATCATCTTTATTCATGTGAGAGGTAACCAAGAGCGAGCCTATATGGATGAAGGCCCATTTTGTTGGCATTGGTCGAGTATGAAGCCACTGGACTGAGTTATAAGACCTATGAAACTAGTCGAGTTCGCACATGTATGAATCAATTAATTGACCAAAAAATAATAATTGAATAGCATGGAAGGCTTGAGTCTAGTGGTTGGGGTTGTTTGTGAAAAGTGCATATATGGAGTCTTTGGTTCAACTCCCAAGGGGTTTGAGACCCTTCCCCCATTCCCGGGTGTGTCAATTGTGTTGACCAAAAGAAATAGTAATAATAATAATTGAATGAAAATTCGACAAAAAAATCATTGAATGAAAAGAATTATGTATTGAGTTATATGTAAATGATTACAAAGCTGCTTAAGAGCATTTTATAATTCCTGTTCACCAACGATAGCCGTTGCTTCTCTGAAAATATTGTAGAAAATATTTCATTTTCAGAGGATAATAGAGCCTAAGTTTCTCATACAAATTCTCGACATTTTTACTGACCAATGACCAATGGGCCCTTTATATATATATATATAAAATGAGAGGGGGCAGAATCACATGCCATGTTGTAGGAGAAATTCCTAAAGCATTTTAATGCGTACTTTAGGAAGACAATCACACATTTTAATTTGTAGATAAGTTTTAAGCATTTTAAATCAATATTAAATGATTATGATTCTTCCTAGAGCATGCATTAAATGTGCCTCAAGTGTCTCTCATGTTATAGACCCTTGGGAAGGGGCATCGGACCCCATGGTTGCCCTCCACATGAATACTCTTGGGAAGGTTGACTTAGGCAGAGGAAAGAATTTTGTGGTGCTAAAATGATCATTGAAAATGCTCAATTTAGAGTGCATTTGGTTTTGTAAAAATATTTTCTATTTTCTTCTCTGTTTTCAATTTCTGAAAAGAATTTTCATTTTCAAATTTTAAAATATGAAAATGTGTTTGGTAGCAGATTTTGTTTTCAAAAAATAAAAATAATGAAAAATATGTTTGGTTTTTCTGTTTTCAAAATATAATTCTAAAAAACAAAGATACACTATCATCCACCATCTGTTGTGACTGAGAGACAACGTGCCTCACTCTCCACCATTCTAATTCCAATTTCCCATTTCCCTTTTTTTTTTCAATGAAAACTATGCAGCACCCAGTAGTCCTCCCCTCAATCTCAACTCATTATTAAACCTCTTTCCTTCTCCTCTATCATTCTGGGCGTTGTGTTACTATTATAAATAATAATAATAATAGATAGATAGATAACAGATTAGCAAAAGCAAAAAGCCTCACGAAAAGGAAAAGGGTTTTGATTTGAGTTGTGAATTGTCAGGAGTGTGTGTATGAATTGATGGCTCCCATGAATCTGAACGTGAAGCAATTGGCCAACTTGGCCAGTAGCAGCAGCACTATTGCATTTTCATCCTAGGACATCCTGGTGCACAAAATGCTGCACATCAGTGCCAATTTGGCCTCCTCCTTCCCCCTCCTCGAAACCACACCCGTTCTTCAACCCCCCTCCACCACCACAAGGCCTGCAGAGTAAACCCTCAGATTCATTTGCTGTAAAGATATCGACGGCTGTCGATGGAAGTATGTGACCGAGACTAACCCTTCTCCCTCTGCCTCTGCTTTTTTTTTCTCCACAAAATGCAACTTTTTGTTTGATTTATGTAAAACCACAGTTATTTTAGGATGACTTTTTGTTTTTGTGTCCAGGACTCCTCCACTCACCACTATCAAGACCACACCACAACACAACTGCACATCTCTATTCTCTTCCACTAGCATGGCATGCTTCTTCTTCCCTCTTTACCATGGTGGCACATCGCGTGCAATTGGTTTTTGTGATGGTTGCAAGAGAAAAGAAAAAAAAGCAACATTATTAATATTACAGTGATGCCATTGCATTTTCACCGTTTTCAATTTCCTAACAACTGAGAAAGGAAATGAAGAAAATGTGAAATTGGACTTTTCAGTTTTGTGGATGTTCAAGAAATATTTTCATGAAAAAATTTTCAAAAAAATTGAGCCAAACATATTTTCATGTTCATTTTCCATTTCTATTAAAAATGAAAATAGAAAACGATCAAACCAGACACACTCTACAGTACCAAACACAACCACTCAAATTATTCTCGTCTTGTCCACACCAACCACTTGATTATAGTACTATTGCTTTGGCGCCAAAGCTATCATCGATTACTTCAAAGATGATTCTAATTGACCTGCCATAGGCTCCGACAAGCACATATCAGTGCAACCACCTTTTCCTGAAATACAAAAAATAACATGTTTCGAAAAGTGCTAGTAACAGTTCCTTTTCTTTGAATGCTAACTGTGTAGAAAAAGACAAACGGTGGCTGTGCATTTTGCAGCCACCGACTGTTGAAAAATCAAAAAGAAATTATCGCACATGCACAAGAATGCTGAAATACAAAGATCAATCAAATACGCATGAATACGCACAGTAATCTTCAAAAATCATCTATAAATAGAGCCTTGAAGCAGACGATTTTTGCAATCCTGAACTGAGAAGCATTTCCTCAGTTGTAAAGAAAGAAGCAGTGTAGGCTTCTTGTAGTGAGAGAAAAATAGAGAGTGTGTGTAAGAAAATTCCAAGAGTGTAGTGTGAGTATACTGGGGGTTTTGGATATATTCTCTAGATCTCTGTAATACTACTAATTGTAGTAGAAGAGAGTCTCATTGGGGATACACTATATTGTAATTACTCTTTAAATATAGTGGAGTATTTTTCGGAGTTTGGCCCGTGGTTTTTCCCTCAAAATTACAGGAGGGTTTTCCACGTTAAAAATATTGGTGTGCAGTTATCTTATCTATTTTGTTGGTGTGAATAGTAACGAGTACTATTCATAAATAGTGAAGCGGGTCCCACTACATAGTACTATTCACGTGAATAGTGACGTGGCCCCACTGCAAATTACTATTCACCGTACTCCATTTTTCCGTCTCTTCAATTTGGGCGCGCTTCCGCTCACATCCGAAAAGTGTTTATTACACTTGGGGTGTCCCCGACTCTGATGATATCATAACAAGTGGTATCAGAGCTTTGGATCGGTGGGATTTATTCTTAGTATGCTCTGTGGTTGCAGCTTAGTCTGATCTTCCACATCAGAAAAGAGTTTCTCCCTAATACTTGAGGATCACCTTTTGGTTGCTGTTGCTGGAAGACAGTGTGATACTGTGAGAGTGCAGTTTGAAGAGGTTCTGGCTAAGGAAAGACTTGGTATTTAAGCGTGTCCATTGTGACCCACCTCTCTTTCCTGGGAAGCCTCTTGGTGCACGGTTTACAGTTGAGTTGCACTATTCCAAAGATACTGCTAAAGATAAGGTTGACTAAGATCCAAGATGTCGGTGCCAAAATTTGAAGTGGAGAAATTTGAATCCAATGACTTCGTGCTATGGAAACCGAAAGTGCAGGCATTGCTAGGTCAGCAAGGTCTTGCGGAGACGTTGGAGGACCCAGGGTCATTACCTGATGACAAGAAGAAGGAGATGATGGTCAAAGCACTGAGTACAATACAATTGAGTCTTGCGGACAATGTTCTGCGAGAAGTCATGGATGAAAAAACCGCTGATTCACTATGGAAGGCTTTGGAAGAAAAATATTCAGAAAGACCTTGTCCAACAAGCTTTATCGAGAAAGCGATCGTACACATTCAAATATTCAGGAGGAAAATCAATGCAAGAACATATAGATGACTTCAACCGGATGATCTCTGATGTTGGAGCAGCTGGAATTAAAGTTGAAGATGTTGACCAAGCTATGATCTTGTTGACTTCATTACCTTCGTCTTATGATAATTTCTGTGATACCATACTTTATGGTAGATCCGATATCTCGGTGAAAAATGTCAAAGAATCACTGATGATAAAGGAACATCAGAAGTTAGTAGCCGGATCCAATGTCGAAGGTCCTGCAGATGGATTGTTCGTGACGAGTGGGCGTAGTCAAGAAAGAGGATCGGGAAGCAAAAGCAAGAGAAGATCAAAGTCCAGAAAGCATAAATCTGTGAAGTGCTTTCATTGTCACCAGACGGGACATATCAGAAGAAATTGCCCAGAGAGAAAGGAGAAATCGTGAGATTCTCGCCAACGTAACAATTGAAAGTTCAAGATAGTGATGCCGATCTTTGGTTCGGCCTTGACAGTATTCACAGGTGACACCGGAAATGAGTGGATCCTGGATTCTGGCGCATCCTTTCACATGACACCTAATCGAAACTTCTTCTCATCCTATAAAAAAAGGGAGGGAAAAGTTAGATTGGGAGATAATAGAATTATTCCGATTGCTGGTGAAGGAGATGTGCAAGTCAATTTAGATGATGGTACTAAAAGGACGTTTCAAGCATGGCATGTACCAGAACTGGGTAGAAACCTGATCTCGTTGAGTGCCCTAGACAATCGGGGGTACAAGTTCATTGGAGAGGGTGGTTTCTTGAAGGTATTCAAAGGCTCAATGGTGGTATTGAAAGGAAAGTTGCAGGGCGGGATCTATCTATTGCTAGGAAGCACAGTCGATGGAACCGCTGCTGTTCTATCCTCTGAAAGAAAGGATGATGCTACACGATTGTGGCACATGCGGCTTGGTCATATGAGCGAGTATGGAATGACCATACTTGGCCGGCAAAGGCTTGTTGAAAGGCTCAAGAATTGTAAACTTAGTTTCGTGGAAAACTGTGTATTTGGAAAGCAGAAACGGGTGAAGTTCAATTCTGGCAAACACAATAGCAAGGGAATATTGGAGTATGTCCACTCAGACGTTTGGGGTCCAGCCCCTGTTAACTCTTTAGGTGGAGCTCGCTATTTTCTTACTCTGATAGATGATTATTCCAGAAAAGTCTGGATTTATTTCCTGAAGAAAAAAAGAAGTGTTCGACAAATTCAAGCAATGGAAGGCCATGGTCGAGAAGCAAACCGGGCGGTCAGTCAAGAGACTAAGAACTGACAATGGCGGAGAATTTTGCAAAGAAAGAATTTGAGGAGTTTTGCGTAAATCTTTGGTATAGTGAGGCACCATACTGTGCAGAACACCACAAAGAAATGGAGTTGCAGAACGGATGAACAGAACACTTCTAGAGCGTGCAAGATGCATGCGAATCAACGCAACACTTCCCAAATCATTTTGGGCTGAGGCAGTCAATACAGCTGTATATCTGGTAAACAGATCTCCATCAACTGCTATTAATCTGAAGATTCCACAAGAGGTATGGTCCGGTCGACCTGTAAACTATTCTGATTTAAAGATATTTGGTTGTCCTGCATATGCCCATGTGAATGATGGTAAACTTGAGGCAAGGGCAAGAAGGTGTATATTTCTAGGATATGCACGAGGGTGAAAGGCTACAAAGCGTGGTGTATAGAGAAGGCAAGTTCACCCAAAATCATTGTCAGCAGAGATGTCACTTTTGACGAGGCGGCAATGCTAAATCAGAAGAAGGAGTCTAACTTAGATGATGCAGAGACAGATCATGGTGCTAAGAAGCAGGTGGAGCTAGAGATTGACTGTGGGAAGGTGAAGCAAGAAAATGATATAATGAATCGACCAAGTACTTGAGGATTGCTCAACTCAAGTAGAACAACAAGATGAACTCGACTATGAGGAAACCGTGAACCAACCAGAGAAGCGAGCCATACAAGATTGCTCTTGGCAGAGAAAGACGAGAAATCCGAAACCAAAAAGATATCTGGATTCTGGCCGCTTGTGCACTTGACTCATTAGATACAGATCCTATAGCCTTTGCTTTGGCTATGGCGGATGGTGCGATTGGAGATGAACCATATACCTATCATGATGCAATAGAAAGTAAGGAGTCGAAGGAGTGTCTGATAGCAATGAATGAGGAGATTGAGTCTCTTCAGAAAAATCAAACGTGGGAGCTGGTACAACTTCCAAAGGGGAAAAGAGTAGTTGGCTGTAAATGGGTTTACAAAAGGAAAGAAGGAATCCCTGGCATTGAGCCTCCAAGGTTCAAGGCGAGGCCCAGTAGCAAAGGGTTATACTCGGAAGGAGGGTATTGACTTCCATGAAGTATTCTCTCCGTGGTGAAGCATAGCTCTATTCGGATCCTATTAGCTATTGTAAATGCGTTTGACTTGGAGCTAGAAACGACTTGATGTGAAGACTGCGTTCTTACATGGTGAGCTGGAGGAGCAGATCTACATGACACAACGAGACGGGTTTGTAATTTCTGATAAGGAGAACCATGTCTGCCTGTTGAAAAAGTCGTTATATGGCTTGAAACAGTCCCCGAGGCAGTGGTACAAAAGGTTTGATGCATTTATGATTGGTACTGGATATAGTAGAAACCAATATGATAACTGCATCTACTCTAAGGAGCTTCCAGATGGTTCAAAGATTTATTTGTTGTTGTATGTAGATGATATGCTAATTGCAATGCAATAAGGCTGAAATTAGTATGTTGAAAACTCAGTTGGGAAAAGAGTTTGAGATGAAGGACTTAGGTGCGGCAAGGAAGATTCTTGGAATGGAAATTCATAGGGAGCGACATAGTGGCAGGTTGTGTTTAACACAACAAAATTATATTATAAAAGTGCTACAACGCTTCAATATGGATCAATCCAAACCAGTGGCACTCCGTTGGCTGCACATTTTAAGTTATCTTTGAAAGAATGTCCGAGAACTGAGGAAGAGGTGGAGCACATGTCTCATAAACCTTACTCTAGTGCAGTTGGCAGCCTCATGTATGCCATGGTGTGCACTAGACCAGACATTTCACATGCAGTGACTGTGGTAAGTAGATTTATGAGCAAACCTGGAAAGACACACTGGGAAGCTGTGAAATGGATCATGCGGTACCTAAGTGGTTCCACCGATGTCTGCTTGGTATTTGAAGGTCGTAAGAACTGTGGAGTAGTAGGTTATGTAGATTACGATTATGCAGTGACTTGGATAAAAGAAGGTCATTGACAGGCTATATCTTTCTGATCTTTGGATGTACTATTAGCTGGAAGGCGACATTGCAATCAACAGTGGCATTATCAACTACTAAAGCTGAGTATATGGCATTGACTGAGGCTGTTAAAGAGAATATTTGGGTGCACGGTCTTTTGGATAGTTTTGGATTGAATCAACATGTACCAATTGTACATTGTGATAGTCAAAGCGCCATTCATCTGGCTAAAAATCCACTTCATCATGAAAGGACAAAGCACATTGACGTCGGACTTCATTTTGTCGGAGAATGTATCAATAATGGTCTTGTTGCAATTCAAGATAGCCACGGTGAGAACCCAGCCGATATGATGACAAAACCATTGCCGATTGACAAGTTTAAGCATTGCTCGGACTTCGTTAATATTTGCAGAGGTTGAAAGTCAAGGCAAAATGCACCAAGGTGGAGAATTGTAGAAAAGACAAACGGTGGTCAGGCATTTTGCGACCACCGACCGCTGAAAAATCAAAGAAATTATCAGGCACATGCACAAGAATGTGAAATCTGTATTCAACCAAATATGCACAAGAACATGCACAGTAATCTTCAAAATCATCTATAAATAGAGCCTTGAAGCAGGCGATTTTGCAATCCTGAAGCGAAGCATTTCCTCAGTTGTAAAGAAAGAAGCAGTGTAGGCTTCTTGTAGTGAGAGAAAAATAGAGAGTGTGTGTAAGAAAATTCCAAGAGTGTAGTGTGAGTATACACTGGGGGTTTTGGATATATTCTCTAGATCTCTGTAATACTACTAATTGTAGTAGAAGAGAGTCTCATTGGGGATACACTATATTGTAATTACTCTTTAAATATAGTGGAGTATTTTTCGGAGTTTGGCCCGTGGTTTTTCCCTCAAAATTACAGGAGGGTTTTCCACGTTAAAAATATTGGTGTGCAGTTATGTTGATCTATTTTGTTGGTGTGAATAGTAACGAGTACTATTCATAAATAGTGAAGCGGGTCCCACTACATAGACTATTCACGTGAATAGTGACGTGGGCCCCACTGCAAATTACTATTCACCGTACTCCATTTTTCCGTCTCTTCAATTTGGGCGCGCTTCCGCTCACATCCGAAAAGTGTTTATTACACTTGGGGTGTCCCCGACTCTGATGATATCATAACAAACTGCTCGAGGAGCAATTCTTTCATTGTTTGGGTGGAGAATTTATAGCTCTAGTCCTATATCGATATGTATTGGCACCCAATACCACATGGAAATACATCTTCATGGTGTTTGGTATATATATTAATTAATTCCACTGGTATGGAAGGATTCAAAATGAAGAAAGGCCAAGGGAGATATCATTTGGCAATTGATGAGATAGTTGAAAATCGAAATGGAATAACGGGGGGCAGGGATTTATGGTGATATACGAGACAGTACTCTGCTATATATTCGAAGGGCAAGCAATAGCCATATGTCAAAAGTTTGTATTTTAGTCTGTCTTCTTGGAAGTTAGTTAGCAGACTTTGCAGTATTACTATACAGATACCTATTAATGGCAGCTTTGACCTTGTAAGACGAGCAGAGGAAACAGGTGTAAAATGCATTCACGGCGCATACAGAATGACAGATAGGTTTATCTTTAGAACGTTCACGTACAACAGAGTCTTGTCATTGCAAGCTAAATGGTGGCCTTTATATTTATGACCCACAGCAGACTCTGGTCCAAGAGCATTTGTTGTGATCATGCCTCATCAACATCTGTTTGTTGAGTGATTTCTGAACACAAGTTTATTATCTCACTATTGTATACATTTATAATTCATAATAAAAGTTAGTTATATTAACTTTATTTGAAATATATTTATTTATCCGTGGGTCCATCAATTTTATCATGAATGCGTGAAAAAAGAGATGATATATTTGTGCTCTTCTAAAAAAATTCCTACTTGTTTATTCTATTAGATGGTGATGAACTAATTAAGTTCTTCCAACCTTCCTTTGAATTATGTTTTCTGTGAGTGGATACCTTATTGTAAGAACCTCAACGATTTATCTATACAAACTAGGATCTTGGAATGACACGATAAATTTGTTCTTTTCCTATAGATTGGATCACGTGCACATAGAATTATAGTTTGAATGAGAAGCTAGCAAACTTTGTTTAGCAATAGTAATTAAAAAACTGGTTTCGTAAAAAGACAATTATGTTTACCATAGAGTTCTTATCTTACAGCGTATTCATTGGTGACTTAATTTGATTTATGTGAAATGTGGTGAGTTTTTGGAATAGCCAGGCCTCTATATATAATGGATGAATTTGAGCAGATCTAAAATGACGTTATTCGCTACTAGTTTTTCCCACTGTATTGGCTAATTGGTTTTCATTGTGTTCTATCTAACTACTAGTCCACTAATTCTGACCCAAAGATAACCATATTGGCACTCCATGCCATACTATAACAAGCATCTCCTATTTATTTCATCAAGAAAGTTCTTTCACGTTTCATAAATCGCCTTCCATAACCATGAATAGTGTGCAAAAGAACCAAATCGAACGGAGTTTATTTAATATTTACCCTAAAATATCTTGCATCAAGTATATAAATATGAAAATTTGTTGATCTTTTTGTCTATGAACGTTGCCAGTGTGCCATTAACCAAATCAGTTGAATTGTCATCCAACTCAATAAAGTTCTCTGCCCTGCTGAATGCAAAAATTTAAAATCAAAACACATTTAATTTATTGAGAACCAAAAAAATGTAAAGAAGGTGAAGGGGTACCTCCGATCTATAGCTTACAGACTTCCCTTAATGGACCATAGACTATTATTTCATTTTTACCTATTTACCCCCTGATTTATTCATTACTTTGTTGATATTATTCATTGGACAAAATGTATATTCATTCGCCAATTTTGATATATACTCCCGTAAACAGAAACAAAAATCCCTTTCCTGCCCCATTAATGCTATGAACTGAGAACAGGGAAAATCTCATCCACACATAACATAGCCAATATTGATCAACTAGCAGTGTAAAAAAAAATCAATCACCCACCTTTACCACATTTTTCTGAAATTTGAAACGTCTTGCTTAATTGTTGCATCTATCCACCACCACTATATTAATTTAAAGACAAACAAACATATGAAAACAGTGAGCGAAAGGTCAATTTATTGCCTTTTTCCCTGAAAAATACAAAGCAAAAATGACGAAAGCCCTATCCTTGTTGATTTTACCTGAAAACTTTTGTTGCCCCACGTTGTAATCTGAATGTTACAGGTCTGACACGAGAGGAAAACAAAGGCATGACGATGATTGATTTAGCCTATGTACGTCATGGCACCAAAGTATGATAATATATCCTTAATTTTTATTTGTAATAAGTTTATTAATAAACTTGGATAGTAAATGTTTGTAAGTTTCTTGAATAGTTCAAGCGTAATCAATGCATTGCTGCACGAAATACTTAATAGTTAATGGCGTGCTAATTTTGACTTAATGGATGCCATCATTTTGTATTAGATTAGAAACTTCCTGAGGAAAATATGTATATACGTAGGATTTAGATTCTTCAGCTATTTTCTGAACAAGTTTGGATCTTCATGCTATATTGGATAAGCTGTCACCAAGGTAAGGTTTAATAATTCAATTGTTTAGGGAGGGTGGACACCATAGGTTTCTGTTACATACAAGTTTTGAGGAGGTTAAGTGGACCCGTCTCATTGTAAGGCTGGGCATATGACAAATCTCAAAACCAAATTCTCATAGATGTTCATACTAATCACCAACAAAATCAGATTTGCCAGCCATGTGAGAAAAAACTGATAGCACCACTTTTTGGGTACAAAGAGAGAGATAAAGAGAGATCTATATATGTTACAAGCACAGAGTAATCAAACACAAATTGCTTACAAACAGACGTGTTTGTCATACTCAGTGAAAAACGCACCATTCAAGATATTTTCTTTTTTTGATAGACCATTCAAGATATTTTCTCTCCTGTGATGTTTCACCTATAGTTTGTGTTGTGAAGAATCTATGTTGCTCTTTTTAATGTAATTAAACTTCCCTAAAATGGAATAAATAATATATAATATATGCTATAAAAATTAAATAGAATCTAAAGTAGCTAGGCTAATGGATATTAAACAATTATGGATATTATTCATCTTTTAAAATAGTTTATGACTGAAACGCCTAAGATATATCAAACTCGTTTATATTGCTACCTATTTAACCAAAAAAAAAAAAGAAAAAAAAAAGAGGAGGAGGTAGATGGATTCTTAGTTAGATTTGTTCAATCAATTACATTGACTTGCGCACAAGGGATCGGAGAGGTTTATTCGAAATCTTTAATGCCATTAGATGGATGAATGAATGAACACACTCTTCTCCTCATGTCAAGCCACTTTCTAGAGAAATCTTAAAATAGATAAAAAGACTCTATTGTCATGAACAGTTATGCATGGGATTGTAAATTGTTTAACATAACCCTCCGTTTTTATGAAGAGGTTATATTGGCGTTTTGCTTGATAAAACAAAGTGAAAGACAGAAAGACCGGGTGAGATCCGAACTTGATAGATTAAAAAAGGTAAGGGTAAACAAAAAAAAGGGGTGAAATCTAATCAATCGAAAACGAAAGAATTTGAGAATCGATAAAAACTTGGAGCATGAAAAGCACCTAACGTGCGAGACAACCAGCAATGAGTAGTACTCAGGGTGTTAGCACCTAGTAATTAGGGTGACGGATAAAATGATCACACCGATCTCTTGCACCATTCCATGGTCCACCCCTTTTTCACCATTAGATTTAAAAACAAACTCAATCAACGGTTTATAATAATTTGATATGAAACATATATATTTATTAAGTAATTAAATACATTTTTGAAGTTACGAGATCACCCTTGTATGAAAAAGGCAGTGCTGAAAATTCATGTTCTGTTCCCTTTTGTTAATGCCGGGCTGCCTTCACCGGAGGAGAAGATGGCATCATTGACAAGAGGATGAATAATTTATAGGTGCTGAAGGCATTTTTTATAGAGTCCTCAGTCTCTATCCCATTCTCACTCTTTCTTTTGATCCTTTACCCTGTTCCTCTTTCATCTCACCCCAACGTCAGCCCATTCTTCTCCAACAGATCTAGCTTCTTCTCCCTCGACGAGTTCAACTCTCACCCAAAAATAGATGGTTTTCAGGCGCAGGGGTTGAAGGCATCAGTGAAAATTAAGTGGTGGGCTTGAGATTAATTTTAAGACTCAATCTATCAAGAGTTGCTCCTCTTTTTCCCAAGTCTCAAACTTGAGTTTGCTGTTGGACAAGAAGGTGAAGATGAACACATGTGATAATGATTGGCTTGAGCAACACACTTTTGACACCTGATGAAATGGAGGTGGGATGGCCAATAATGAAGGTGATAAGTGGTGAAAGGGATGATGTGGCTCGATGGGGGACTTCTCACATGCAGATGAAAGTGTTGTCTGCACATGAAGAAGTGTGTTGGCCCAATGAAAGTTGGACATATGGGCTTATTAATGTGTGAGTCAAGTTGGGCCAATCAGTTTAATGACCATGTTTAGTTGATAATTTAAACTTTAATTTTTAGCCAAAAAAAAAAAGATAAAACCCCCAAAAAAAAAAAGGTCAAGCACTCCTCACACTTTCTCTAATCACCCTACCACAACCACCACCATCACCACCACTGCCATCGTGAACTCCACCACCACCTCTGACAAATCCTACACCCTCCTTGCTATTGTCATGGGCTTCCACCTTCTGCTTCGTCGTCGACCAAGCTGGTGAGCCTTTCAACCTTGCTCCGTCGTACCGAAACGGCAAGTTGTGTAGAATCCGCCGTTCAACTCGAGGAAGAAAAAGAAGAAGTTAACGTTGGTGAAAAGGAAGGCCAGATTCCAGTGGCATTGCCGGTGATGGACTGTGACATTGTGATTGATGCGATTCCGACGGTGTTGTGTTGTTATTTTCTGGGTGAAAAACAAAAGACAAAGATTGTGTTGTTTTAGATCTACATCTTTTTTAGATCTGTATTTTCATATTTGTTAGGTTTTGATGTTCTAGATCTGGTCTAGTGTTGTGTTGTTTTTATTTTTTGTTTTTTTGGGTGTTTGGTGGATGGTCGATGGTGGCTTATGCTTTGACTATGAGTGGTTCTAGGATGAAAGAGATGGCAATGTTGATGGATTTGTTGTGGATGATGATGGTTTTTGTTGTATGGATATGGAGAGAGTCATGGGTCTCGAACCAAATACTCCTCTAGCGTCAAATAATGCCTCCGCCACTACCTCCTCCATCGGCGTCCGAAAATGGAGCCACCATCAAGGTGTTTTGTCCTGACAGTGAACGCTTGCCTCGCAATAGTGCCTTTTGCTCATCGCACTGGTCGTTGTGTCACAGGTATGGCCGGTTACTCATCTTCCTTTCGAAGTTGTGTTCAACGATTTGGGGATGAAGGTGATTGTTTCATAGCACCAGTCATGGTGGTGTGGGCCGCCAGTGGGGCTGAGGGAGCTGTATTTTTTCTTTTTAGTTGTTGACGCTCTTTAGTTTTAGACACAAGGGTTTCAATTTTAAAAACACGTGCTACAGCTTTCTTTCAGTTCTTATTTGCTTATTCTTTTAGTATTTTCAGTGTAATTACCGTGTTAATAGGATGCTAATCATGGTGAGAGACAATAACAAATGTTGACCCTTAGTTTGCCCCACTTACACGTGTTTTTCACTTATTAGGACACCACATGTCTTCATGCTACAGATAACATTGTTATCTGCACATGAGCATGCACCGGCTTGACGATATAAAATGAAGCAGGGTTAAAGAGGAAAATTGAATATTTAAAAAGGGATAGTTTGGTAATTTGATAGCAAAATTAAGGGTACCATCAAGTGGATTGCAAACATAAGAGGACTAAATTAACCGCCATCACGTCGGTCCATGAAAGTCTACTCACCACTACTTTGATATGCCCTAAACCAGGCCATCACTCTGTGAAAGTTTCTTTCAGCAAAACGTATTTTGATATGTAAAGGAATTACAAATTAAAAGAGAAAGCATCTTGTATGCGCGAAATTTTAATTCCATTATTTATTACCAAAAAAAAATTGTTAATTAAATATCTCAATTGACTAACATGTATATATATGTATTCCCAACATTAAGGTGGCTACGAGGGTCAAAACCTATGGTATCTATGATGATGTGTTGAGTTATGCATTTGACATGTGTTGAGTTGTGCTCTACCCTACCTTTCTCTTTGCCTTTTCTTCACACCCTTCCACGTTCATTTAGACATTAATTAATTGCCTAATCAAACCCAAGCCCTTTTTTTTTTCATGTAACTTATTAGTGTATTGTGTTCTTTTTTTATCTTTTTTTTAAGAATTCTTTTTTTTTTTCATTTGACTTCTCAGCACACAATATTTATTTTCTAATCTTTTTTTTTAAAGAATTCGGTTTGTTCGAATTTAGTTCAGCGAACAGCGTCTATCTTTTTTCTACTTTTTCCTTTTTTTTCAATTCGGTTTGTCCGAATTCAATTTAGCGCAATGTTTATTTTTTTTTACTAATCTTCTTTTTTTTTTTTCTTTTCTCTTTGTTTTTCAAGAATTCGGTATGTCTGAATTCAGTTCAGTGTACAATGCTTTTTATTTTTATTTTTCAAGAGTTCGACTTGTCTAAATTCAGTATGTGTTTATTTTTTTTCTAATCCCTTTTTTTTAGGTGAATAAACTTCATATACATATATTTAATCAGTTTGATAATTATATGGAAGGTTTAAGGTGCATTTTTATGGGATTATAGAGCCCTATAATCACTTTCTTCGCTCAAAATAATCAATTTTTATACTTTTAAATAATTTTTAAAAATTAATTAGAATTTAAAAAAATTAGTTTTTAATTTTTTTAATTAAATATAAAATTTAAGTTTCATAATTTTTTTTTTTATAAATCTGAAACAAACACATCCTTAATCATAATTGATTTCTAAAAATAGATACAGTCCATTGGAGAAGTCAAGTGAACAAAAAAAAATGGAAAACAGATAAACATTGTACACTGAACTGAATTTGACAAACCGAATTCTTAAAAAAAATATTAAAAAATAAATATTATACACTGATAAGTAAAGTGAACCGAAAAATAGGATTCTTAAAATAAAGGATTAAAAAAAAACACTATCCGCAAATAAGTTGAGCGAATAAAAAAAAACTGGGTTTGGGTTTGATTAGGCGCCAAATAAAATGCTTAATTACTAAATTAGTATTTGAATGAACATAGAAGGGCGTGAAGGCAAGACAGAGAAAGAGATAGGCAAGGAAGAACACAACTCAACACATGTCAAATGCATAACTCAACACATCATCATAGGCACCATAGGCTTTGACCCTAATAGGCACCTAAGAAGCCACCCAAAATTAATTGACGTGGTTGAGTCACTGAATAGCCAAAAATAACTTTTCCAAAAGATATTACTACTGATAATAATAAAACTAATGATATATGAACATCAAAACAATGCTTCCTCTTTACACCTATAGTTGCATGGTATAAAAAAGAAGAAAAAGACAAAAATAGTGGTATCAATATAAAAATGTTACTTTTTTCTCTCTCTCTCTCTCACTCACTATCTCTCTAACTCTTTTTCATTTCCCGATTTCAACTTCTGCTCTTTTTCTCTCCCAGCTCACACAGAAGAAGATTAACAACAATAAACATACATTTGTTTCAATTTTTCTCCAACAATCTTATTTATAAGGTATGTGGGTTTAATATCCCAATTTTAAATTAAAAGGTTAGAATTCTTTTTCCGAACTCAGAAGGGTACTAGCTACCCTCATCTGGCGTTTCGGGTCCTGAATTTCACTAAATTTGGACCCTACTCCTCCTTGGAGAGCCATACGATAGAGTCATATTCTTGGAACTAAAAGTCCCGGTAATTGTTTCCTAGAGAAAAATGAGTTAAAGAGATATTTTTAACAGATTTTATGAAATCTTTAAACATGCCATTTTTTAATTACAAGTTTACGAAATCGTATGAATTCTCGAATTTGAACTAAAACCCAAAATTTGATTTTTGATTTGTTAGGATTTTGATTTTTCTAATATTTTATTTGAATCCAAATGGGAGACATTCTATTATTTACATTTATGTTTAAAAGTTAATAAGAAGTAAATAAATGATTTAATTTATGTAAATAAATGAGTTCCGGGGAGTAAAAGGCCATTCTGAAGAGTGAAAGACCATCCTGCATAGTGGAAAACCATTCTGGTGAGCGCTGTATCGCTCTTAGCACAGCAGAACAGTCAGTCAGTGCAAGAAATGAATTTTTATGCTCTTTGGTGAGCGCTGCAGCAGTCAGCAAAATAGTAAGTCGATGCAAGAAGTGAATTTTTATGCTCTTTGGTGAGTGCTGTAGCAGTCAACAGGATAACAAGTTGGTGCGAGAGATGCCCTTTGGTAAGCGATGTAGCACTCTTTAGTGCTGTAACGGTCGACAAATGACTTAAAAATCTCATTTCGAGGTCCAAAACATTCACACACCATATAACACAACCCTCACTCCTTCTACTCTGAGAAACACCTCTCACCTCTAAACCTCCATTCCTTTTCCATTTCTTCATCAATCTAACTCCAATCTTTCAGTCCTAAGGCTTTAAGGTATGTTATTCTCTTTATTTCTCTCTCTTTTCTCTATCTCCTCCTTGTTATTCAGGTGATTTTCCATGCTTCTTAAGGAGAGAAGTTTTAATATTGTCAGAGATGGATTATTGGGTATTTAGAGACTTTAGAGGTTGACTTAGAGTTCTATTACCTCTATGTCAGATATTACAGTCACTTATGCTTCCAAAAGTCTCATTGGTGCTGTGTTTGTGTATCCTACCCCTTCAGGTGAGTGGGTTCATACTTGTGATTTCTATGTTTTGCATTAGAATTATTTTCATGAAAATATGATTTGCTGCTTGATTTTAGAGAAATATTGTACAAGGATTTGAGGTTTATATTGATTTATGAAGTTATAGTTTTCTGAATAGCATGAACTATGTTTTAAGAAAACTCATGGGACCATACTTGTTGAATTGATTTCAATTGTATTTGATGATAATTTTGATTATGGAAAGCTTTTATATGAATATTGAGTTGAACTCTAGATATGGTTTATAGATAGAATATAGTTACATACTTGGAGATGTTATTTAGAGAAAAGAATGAAGTTGTGATTGCAAACCTTGTTATTTTGGAGATATGATATTGAGTTTCCTAGTAAGAAAAGCTTGATAGTTTAATCGTGTTTTAGAAATGTTAAACAAAAGGATTTCAGAGTTTGAATCTTCATGAGATTTAGAATAGTTGACGGCTATATATTTTGTGAGTTTATGAAATCACAAATGTCTACAAAGGGTGATCCCTTGGGCATGATTTCATAGCCACAGTTATGGTAAGGTCAAATTGTTAGAATCAAATAGATTCAAAGCTCACAAAGAATTAAAAGATTTTTAAAGGTTCTTATGTTTATTTGTTTATTTATTTGAGGCAGTAGCTATAGAGAAACAACCAGTGAGTTAACAGCTAGAATTAATCATTAACCTTGGTACCAAGTTGCCTAAGGGCAATTTTACAGAGCAAAGCAGAGAATAAAACCTATTTAGGTGCCTAATTTTGGTTGTATGAGAACCATAGAGCAAAGAAACATTTATATCATAATTGATATACATAATCACAGAGGAGAGATTACTGTTTCTCTATAAGCTACTACATTATGAGTTTATATGTTTTCAGGTATCAAAGTAGATTGAGAAAACTGTTTTATAATATGATAAAATATAAATTTGTATATAACATACATGTATACTTGATTATGTATGACCTTCAAGTAGTATTGATGTAGTATGATTTTATGCATTGTATCTTTGGTGTCTCATGAAAGGGGGTTTCAAATGAAAACTCACTCACTGAGTTTTGGTAACAAAACTCACCCCTCTACTTTCCTCTCTATTACAAGTATTGTAGCTATTGTCCTCCTAGCCACCAATGTTCCCGCAGCACTAGAGTATAGTTGGTAAGCTTCACTTGAGTGAAGTATTCTGGTTCTGTTTAGAATGCTCTAGTATATTGCAAGCAAGGCTCTAGTACATTGCAAGCAAGGTCCCAGACCTAGAGCATATTTCCTTTTTTTTCACTTGGCATAATATGATTATATTTTAATTTGTACATAATGATCTGGATATTTGATAAAGTGTATAAATAATTCATAATTTTGAGATCCGAAAGGTTATTACAAGATTTTAAATATAATGATTTTGGTCCTAGAGAACAGATGATTTATATGTAGAAAAAGAGAAAATTTCTATTTTTTTTGGATGTTAAAGCAAAGTATACATGCAAAATTAGTAAACAGGTCATGAGGCTTGCGTAAAAATGAGATTTCTCACATGCCGGTCACGTGTCTAAATCGGGTCATGACAGTGGGTTCCTTATTTTCATTTCTCTTGTCTCTCTTTTGAGGTGTTTATGATGTTTGTGTTTATGAGTTCCTTATTTATTTGCAAGGTTTGAGCTAAGTTTGATTGTTGAATAAAGAATGAATAGTTTATTATTTAATAAACCTATAGAATAACTCTAAAACTCATAAAGTAGTGCTAAACAACGATTTACAAGCTTGTTGTAATTGGTTTATAAGTTTTCAAAAATGGTTTATAAGTTTTTTATACTATGTTTACAAATTTTAAGGACGTGTTTATAAGTCTTGTAAATGAAATACAAATATTTTGTAAAACTGAGCATTGCTTAAAATTTATAAACCAAACGTAAAAAGCTTGTAAACCAATGGAATTAAACTTGTAAACCCTTGCCGAAGACTTACAAAGTGATTCTTGCACAAACTGGTAAAGTTGTAAACCAAGTTTCTTGTACAAAATGATTCCTCAAAGTTCTAAAATTGTTGTAAATAGTTGGAATCTGAGGCTAAATAATGATGTAAACATGATCCACAATACAATGTAATTGGGAGAGGGTTTTGCCATTGGTTTACAAGTTTTTTACACTATATTTACAAGATTTAAACACAAATTTACAAGTCGTGTAAATCAAGTGCAAAAACTTATAAAACTAAGTATTACTTAAAACTTATAAACCAATTGCAAATAACTTATAAATAGACGAAAAAAAAACTTGTAAACCTATGTTTAATATTTACAAACCAAGTAATTTTTTTTTTTCACAAAGTGGTGTTATAAAGTTCTGAAATGGTTGTAAATATTTGAAATCTGATTCTAAATATTGTGAAAATGGTTTGCAAGATATTAAGAAAAAAAAATTTCCATTGATTTTTGTCACTAGTTAACAAATTTTATGCACTTAGTTTACAAGTTTTTTGCATTATGTTTACAAATTTTAAATACAGGTTTACAATAAACTTTTAGCTATAGTTTATAAGTTTTTTTTTTTCACTCGGTTTATAAGTTTTAAGCACTTGAAGTTTTCCATTCTTAGTTTACAAGTTTCAACATGAGTTTACATGTTTTTTGCACTTAATCTACAAATTTTCAGCACGGGTTTACAAATTTTCAGAACGAATTTAATGTTGTTTGCACTTAGTTTTCAAGTTTTTAATACGAGTTTACAGGTTTTATCCACTAGTTTACAAGTTTCTCCTCATGTTTACAAATTATATTTTGGTTTAGTACGGGTTTAACAGTAAATTACTTTGATTTTGGTTACTTGAAATTGGTTACCGTATTAAATTATCAATATTATTTGATGTAGATGATACATGAACTCATTTGTATCCTTTTTTTTTTGTACTAGATAATAACCAAATGGCACATTCAAAACCAAAGAACAAAAAAAAAATGGAAAAAAAGACAGAATCCCAAGAAGGCAAGCAGAGTCGTGAACATGATAGGATCATTATGGACAAAAGCATCATTAGTGCCAATGATTTATTTCAAGATAATACATTAGTTGGTGATAATGATGGATCAATAGATAAGAGTGTAGTGTGAAGTTAAAAATAACGATAACAGAAAGATTGAATTTTCATTGGTTGTAATAAACTTGAAATGTATGAACAAATTAGTTAGTTTTTTATGCATGACTTCCTTCCCGTGACCATGCAAGTAACATGCAGTAATTGAGTTGTCCATCCAACTTCTTTCTTGAATTTATGAATTTATTAGAGCTCAAACTCTTGTTACTTGAGTAATGTTTGTAGAATAATTTTATTTCTTCTTTTGAATTAAATATCATCCTAACAGCAGACACCGAGAGGTCATAATCCCCATCAACATCATAAATTTGAATCTCAACATCAAGCGTTGCATCAACAGTCATTGAATCCTTCATACTTTACATATGGAGTATGATACAAAATCTAAAAAAAAAAAAATCCAAAAAAATTATAATAAAGTTGTGATACAAAACCTATGTATATAATATTTATCACTAGGTTTACAAGTTTTTAGAATTGATTTTCAAGAATTTAAAACTAGATTATGTAACATCCTTTTTTTTAAATAAATAAATAACTAAAATAAAATAAAAATGATAATTTGTGTTGTAACAGTTTTAAGTCGTGTTTCATATTCAAATATCTATTGGTCTTACTTAATAATTTTATATCAATATCTATTTTCAAGATTAAACTAAAAAGTTAAAATATAGATATTAACTGTTTAAAAAATAAGATAGCAAATTGGTTAGAATAAATTCAAAATACATTATATTAAGATAAGAATAAATTTTTTTAAGATAAATGAGTAATATTAAGTTTAGTATTAATAATTAGGTGTATAATTTTACACTAAAAATATAAAAGGTGCACCACAAAAAAAAAACATAAGTTAGAAAAAAAGGGAGGCGGTGCATTATTAAGCACCACCAATATAGTCAAAGGAGTAGTTGGTTTAAATAATTAAAAAAAAGGGAATAGTTAACTTTCTTTACCTGTACAAGGAAGTGTATGTGTGTGTAGAGGCATCATGAAAAGAGAAATGGAGAGAGAGAGAGAGAGAGAGAGAGAGAGAGGACAAAGAAATCATCAATGACAACAACAAAGAGAAATAGAGGGACATAAGCCCAAACGAATGAGTGAGGTATACCTGAAAGGTGAGAGCGCTTGTGTGTTTGGTGACCAAAGAGTTGGTCAGGTTCACAAAATACTCAAGTGTTGAATTAAATCACAGCCACAAGCACACGAATCGTAATGTACTACAACTAATTAATTAAACAAACAACCAATAATCCTAAAAAATAGCCATTTTACATTTTTTTTTCTTTAAGCAAAAAATGAACCTAGCGATGCAGGCATGGTGGCACTTCTGAACCATCCCTGTAGAGGTGCCACCATCTCCTCCGACGCTCCACCACCATCTCTTTCGGCGCTCTACCACCACCAGTGCTGCCTAAAAAATTGGAAGCTGTGATTGGAAGTGTGTGTGTTTGTCTTCTTATCCAGCACCACGACTTCAGATCTCAGTGAGCAAAACTGGGAATCTACGATAGAAACTCCTTGCCGAGGATGCTCCATCGTCCATGACTGCCAGCGGAAGAACCCTACCGTTGGTGAACAAGGCCCGCCCATGGCTCCTCTACAAATCCATCACAATCCCCTCCAACTCCGCCATTATCTCATGAAAGGCATCATCACCGGACCACTGTTCCACCTCTAGGAACTCACCCAACGATGCGGGCTTGGCGTCATCGTCCCTGTAGAGGCACCACTATCTCCTCCGGCACTGAACCACTGCCAATGCTGCCAAATGCACCTTCTTGGGGGGGAGGGGGTTTGATGATGATGATGACAATGTTTGCTTGTTTGTTTGTTGCGGGGGTTTTGGTTTGGTTGGGGATACAGAAGAGGGGAGGGGTTGGCGGTGGTAGTGAAGAGAGAGGGGTGAAGGAAGAAAAAAGAATTCCTATTATGTTTTAGTAGCAATGGGTGTATAGTTACATTGTGAAATCTCATCTTTCAGATTACATGATATATGAATTCTATATATATTTAATGGTGTAGATAATAAGTTTTATGGTATATCTGATTTCATTAGGTGCATCATAGTATTGCTGGATATATTTTTGTAATAGTTGTTAACAGCAAGGATTTGATTGAAAAATTTTATCCAATACAGAGACCCAATTGAAACTTTAAAAATGTAGGAACCCAATTGAAAATTTGGTAAAACTATAGGGACCGACGAATTAATTAAACCTTTTTTTCGTTTGCTTATAAACTCACGGCTGACAATTCTAGTGAAGGCTCATTAGTAGTTTGAATTAATGCAACAACAGCTCATTTAACTTGAACATGATGTATTATGAGAGTTTCCAAAATAAAGTAATGCTTGATCGTTTTAACTTAAACACCAATACACTGGGCAAAAGTCTAAAGTTATAACCACCTCAATCATAGACCATGATGCGAAATTTTGAGTTGCCAATTCCTGCCAATCAAACTTTGAAATGAAAATTAGTTGAAGAAAAAATGATTGGTGCACAATAAAATTGTACAACAAATCTATACTACATATCTTATCAGCATTGAATATGATGAGTAATCTCTACTCATTCTATTCACTCATCACATCTAATGATAATAAGTATTTAGTAAGTTTGTTGTATAATTTTATTGTGTATCTAACACTTCTCTCCTATATGGTTTTGACATCTTAACAAGTAGCTTAATAGCAAGCTCAAGATCAAAACAAGGGGCGAAATGAAATGTTAGCAAATTGGAAGAGGCCACGGACGGTCGGGAGACCCACAGAGCCAGGGAAGAGGAGTGTTCAAAATTGATCGCCAGAGTTGTGGGAGATGGACACATCCATGTTGGGATATGACAACGACATTGGTGCCCCTATACCTTACTTCGTCGCTAAATGCCGAGCTCCCAGCTTCACATGGGGAGGATTGCACGGGATTAGGGTGGCTGTTTCACGTTTTTGTGCTCATTTGATAGGCTTTTTGATGGGTGGTGGGAGGGATATGTGTGGGTTTGATTGCTATGTCATCTAGAAACACCAAGCCCATGTGTTACTTTTCTTGCCAAATGTCAGCTAATTGGCCAATTAGCTTTTGAGCATTGCAGCTAGACATCCGAAAATGACCAGCATTTTATGCATCCCATGAGCCGTCTTATCGCTTTTCTAATTTATCTACATTTTCATTGAAATCATTATTATGATTTTGAAACTCATATATACTATGTCACCAACATTTATGTTTGTGATTTAATCTACTTACAGTTAAGAATAGGTGTCATTGATGGCGATGGCAGTTTCTTACATTCAGAAGAGTAATATATACTATGTACTATCAATTGTTTTCTAGGTATGATTGATTATTGAGAAATGGTTTTTGTACTTAAAACTTTGACACACTTCATAGACTCATCTTTTAGATGCGTTAAAAAAGTGAGTTAAAAAATTTTGTTTTTACCAAGCAATGCAATAACGGCGCGAGTAGCTCTAACATCCATGCAAATAGGGATTGAGTTATTTGCAAAGACACTTAACACTCAAGTCAGTGAATGAACAGTTGGGTTGATTGTGCGCATTTTAATTATTTACGAGTGGTAAAAATAGTCAGGTCCGAGTAAAGTTGCTTTTGTCAATTTGACTCTCAACTTATTCAACCAAACATTAATTTATAACAATTTTAATTTGCTAACTAGCAATAGCTTTTTACTGCATATATTTTTTAGCTTATTGTGCCTACTAAAACTTTCTGATCTAATTATTAGAACAACAAAGATAATGATGTGTTTCTTACAGTACATATTCATATAACATGAACACACGACTTATTTATATGATAAATAATCAGTATGTTTTGCTTGTTTATCAGCTAAAGACTAAGTTCGACGTATAGCACATTGACTGAATTAGGTACGTCTCCACTGATACAATCAATGAAAAGTAGTCACTTTATTTTGCTAGCTAGCTATCGACAAACAGGCAAATAAAAGGCATGTTGAACCACAGATTTTGTTATACGGCACCATCATAACGTCAAACATTTCCTAGTTCCTGCATTATTTTATCTTCATTTATCGTACTTCAATTGTTACAGTGGATCCAAATTAGATCAGAAGCAAACATCTTCTATACATATGTTTTTGAAAATTATAAAGACTAAGAGTCCGAGAGCACAATGCAGGGACAATATGCAGACCAGCACTCGAAGCTGCAACGGCAATTCAACCCCAAAAAATATATATAATAATAATAATAATTGAAAAAAAAGCTTCAACGTAACCGTAAGCAAATATCCCATGGATATAGCTGTCAAGACGCAATACTTATGTTGCGTGCCTTGTGGCTTAATTTTGCTACACGATTGCGCTTCCCTTCTTAAATTTTCAACACCTTTGTCAACATCAATAAATATGAACTTGCTTTATTTCGACCAAAAGAAAAGTACTTGCCTTAACGTACCCTATCTAATTTCGAACAAAAACATAAAGGTACCATATTTAACAGGTTTTCTAGTGTTATTAATATAAAACAATGTTATTTTAATACCTAAAAATTGCTGTCTAATTGAGATATCCTCTTTATTATTATTGGATGTAATGTATTAGTGGGATAATAGGGCCACTATCACATACAGAGTGGATTTACCCGTTGGAAATCTATTTTTGAGTGTTACAATAATATTTTCGTATTAATATGTGCAGTAATACGGATACGGATATATACACACGTAGCATGTGCGTGTGTGCGCGTGCTTTTTTGGTCTATGCCCCAAGATTGCAATTGCAATTGGACAAAAAGCGTGAATTGTTTGCGGGCCGGGCTGGTCGAGCTTGTTGAGAGACAACCCACGTGTTGAATTTTACTTTAATTTCTCCAAAACAGGCCTGCTTATTGCCATTTGCCAACATTGTCTTGTCAGGAAGTGGCTACAATCCATGTATCTGGGCCAATCTGTTAGAGTTCCTTTTGCAATTCACGCTTGGTAGCGATCTCTATGATCTGTCCCCAATTATGCACATGTTGTCGCTTCAGAGATTGGAGCTTGAGCACTCTGTATTTCTGTTTCCAAGAAAGCAAGCAAGCCTGCCTCTTGGGTGGGCCTATTTGTTGGGGGCTGGATGGGATTTTTCCTCTTTTACTTTCTTTATGAAAATCAAGTTTTCAACTTCCACGAAGTTTAGTGGGTATAACCTCTGAAAAGCTAGTTTTGATAATGAGCAACTTATGAGTTACAATTTTAATAAAAGAGTAATCTTGATAAACTGTAAAGGATATTGTGTTATTATTTAATCCTAAATGCATCTTTCTGGATAATAACTGTAAGAGTTAAACAGTTTTGCCCATATGACAGGATATAAAAAGTATTGCTCTTTCATATTTATTGTAATTTGAAAAAAATATAAAAATATAATATTTTTATTCTCATGTAATTCTAGATTTTTCTTAACGCGCATCCACATTTCACAAAATTGCTGCATCAAAGACGCTGGACTTGATCCTGTGCTGACAAGGACTGAAGGACGTTGCTTAGAACATAATCAAGCTCCCTCAATTCTCACTCGCTTCGATTCATACTTTAATTAAAGATCATTTATTAATCTTATGTTTTAGTAATAAATAATTTATATTGCTAAAGTCCCTTTTGTTTGCTTCTTAGGGATAGCCAATTTTATGAAAAAAGAATCCGTGGATCAAGCAACAATGTAACGTCAAACAGGGGGGAAAAAAGATGAGCGTTCATATGCAGATGATAATGACGGGGAAAATAATTTAATATATAACATAGTTCGAAGTTCAAATTAAATTCATAATAAAATAAAAATTAAGGGAGCCGAGTGGATTGGCTACATGTTCATGGAACAGTTTCATAGAAATTCATATTCTTATGTTACACCCAAGAACTACTGAGTGTTCCCTGCCCTGTAGCACCCCACCTCAGAGGCTATTCGTCGTGACAAGCCTTAAGCATAAAGTACCAAATTAATATAATTTGAAAACCAGAATGGGAATAATTTAATAATTATCTATTGAAATAAGTAAGATTGACTGCTATATGATCAATCGTGTAGATCATGATATATAGTTTTTTTGCATTGAATGTTTGAAGAAATTATATATATCGCGTCACTTAGCTTTTATGCTTGGCCCACACTAAACTAAAGCTTAAAAAACAAATTCCCGTACTACGAAAACAATGATTCTCACTGTGCAAATATCTTGTGATAAAACAAATAAACCAACAAAAATACAAGCGGAAAGCAAACGTGGGTGATTTATTTATTTTTGACCTTTGATAAAGATAAACATGGTTTTTCAAATGAATGTTTGAAAGGGTTAAAGGTAATGCATCAGTATAAAGGCGAGATCTTAGGTGAGGAAAGGTGAGTTTGGTACTGTATGGTTTCTAAACTTCTTCCCTTTAAAATTAAATCTAATGGTTAAAATAAAATATAATTAAAATATGTATTTATAATATAATATTTATGAAAAATACTTCTATAAATTATTTTTTCATTTTACTCATTTATTCTTTCTCTCACCTCACCCATCACCCATTTCTCCCTTTTTTCCTTAAGGTAGCGTTTGGTTACTGTCTCTGAGATAGAAATACAGAGACACTAAAAATACAAATCTATTTGATAGTAGAGATAGGAATAGGGGATAGAAAAATTTTCTATTCCCGGGATAGAAAAACATAAAATTTTTATACCTCTAAAATGTAGGGACAATGGGAACAAAATATAGAGACAAAAATCTAATATTTTTTTTTCAATAATACTTATATACGTATTTATTATTTATGTCTCTGTTTTCACTGCCTTCATTCTCCATATATTTCTATCTCAAACATAGTAAACAAACGCTATCCAAATGACATGCTTATCCATCTTCCTTTTCCCATTCCCAACAAGTTTCGCATAAACAAAATACTACTGCCGTAGTTGTTGGTGAAGTCCCAGAAGATGCATATCCATCACACGCTTCCTTTGATTTCGGGGACTACCAACAATAAATATGAAGAAGGTTACAATCCACTTAATTTACACAAGGAAAAAATATAATCAAGAAAAAATAAAATACACACAAGCAGAAGGATTAGAACTAAAACCCTATCATTTGAAACAGAAAAAAAAAAAAAAAAAACTTTCTGCCTTCATTTACAAATGAAGACTCAAACTTGCCACGTGAAACCCTTGCTTTTTGCGACAGAGGAGTGAAAGCAACAATGTTTTCCTTGCAGCAAGAATCATAACTTACCTTCCAGTGTTGGTTAGAGGATTTGTTTTTGTGTTGAAAGCTTTTCCTTTGATTGTTATCCCTTATTGTTCTAGCTTGGATTAGTTGTATTATTATGATATTTTTCTTAACCATAGTCGAAGGTATCTGCTGATAGGAGAGTTTCAGGGAACATGGAAAAGAGAAGAGATGTAGAGTGGTCAAACATTTTCTAGTTTGTGTGGACTAATACTGTGCGGTAGGAATAGGAAAAGGGATGTTGTGTGTGCTCTGGTTAGGGGAAAGCATGAGTGGAGAGAAAGAAGAGAGTAGAAGACAAGGATAAAAGAGTAACTTCAATGTTTGTTTATATTATAATAATGTCAAGGATAACATAGTCCCAAACTCAATATTCACCACCTAAGAATTCACCTAGTACAAAGGGACAAACACAAGAACCTAAGTTTGATTGGTGACTACTAGAATAATGAATTGGCGAATTCACAGCATAGCAAAGCACACCACGATCACAAAATCCCTTTGCTCAATGAGGTGGGAATTGAACAAGATGAATTATGTCTTAAAAAATTCAATGTGTACTGGATTAGGATAAACGATGGGATATGCATGCTTTTCTTAAAAATAGTTTCCTATTTTGTTGTTTTTGTTGGGGAGCATAAAATCGAATAGTTTATCAATTTTACTTATTTGTTTATTTCTTTTTTTTGGTTTCAGATCCGCATTGTCTTTTATAAAGACTCAATATGTATTATATTTGTGAAAAAAATGACTTTTACGTATGTTATATATATCATTTGTTTCAGAAAATGCTCAAAGAATAAACACCATGTAAAACATGAAAAAACACTAAAAAAAATCATGCAGATATCTAATCCATATTACAGTGTTACAATGGCTGCCACCATAGTCAAGGCGTGGCTAATTCTTAAAAAAATGTGAGTATAGAAGGACAATATTCATAATTGAGATGTCAACATAGGGGAGAAATAGAAGCAACGTATGGATGAAAATTTTGAGGAAGAGATATGGTTAATATGAAGAAATGGTAGAAAGAAAGAGAGACAAAAGCCTGAAAGTAGTTTTAAAAAGTTGATGAAATGGGAACCGTCTTGAGAGAAAACTACTTGGTAGTTTATTTCAAGGGCAAAATGGAAAAGAAGAAGTTCGACACCAAAACCCAATAATTCCATTTATTAGATCTAGATATGTATGTATGTATGTATGTATGTATGTATAGATACACAGGCACACAGCTAAAGAAAAATGTTATGAATAACAAATCAAGAGGTCTCCATGAGTTATTGGGGCTCGTCAAAGCCCAGATAAAACATTGGTCCAACTAGCAAGACGTATGCTTATGTGTTACAATTGCATGCGTACAGTCAGACCAAAAACAAAAGATTACATGTGTGCATTCTTCAGGGCATGCGAGACCAGAAAAAAAAATCATAGGGCATGCACCATATTGATAGAAAAAAAAAGTCAGGCATGCGAAGAAAAAGCTATGGAATTTGGTCTATACAATAATATAATTAATATCAAAATAGATTTACAAGAAACAATATGCAAAGGTTGAAAAGCCATTTCTTGGCGGCCTTTTTTTTAATATATTCTTCGGCCAATGAACTTTTTTTTCTTGGGCGTAAATGAAGAAATAGTTGAATACGATACACAAATGTAGTATGCCACATGCATGGAGTGTTTTTGTGCGTTTGAAGAAAGAGTAAGAGTCTGACAAAAAAGAGAAGACAATGAGAGAGGGGCCCACTAGTTTCCACCAACCAACATGCAATCTTCTCAGCACGTGAATGGTGTGACAACCCAATTTCACAGCAATCGAATTTACCGATCATCATCTTGTGTTACACTGTGTTGTGTGGAGCGACCATCATCACATCACAGCGGAAGGGCAAACCCGGACTATGCAAAAGCACGATTATTACTTCCAATAGAGGTGAAATGACTGTCACATCTACTTTTAGGTGTTAGTTAGAATATATATTTGTAAAAGCACTTTGCAGTCCTAAATGTGAAAGTTGGAAGCATACACTAGAGCATTACCCTTCATGAACAAGATCGTCTTAATAAATTGGACTGTTGCAATATATATTTGCAAAAGCTTTTCTCAGCCCCAAATGTGAAAGCGGGAAGCGTACACTATAGTGTTACCCTTCATGATCGAGATCGCCGCAACTAACTGCATCATGATTTTGTAAACGAACAAAAACAATTTATCTCAATTTTAGTTTAATATTTTAATCGGGCTTAAATATCAGTTTGGTTTTGACAAATAATAGAAGTTTTACTTTCGTCCTTAAAGAAAAAAAATTTTGGTCCAAATATTTTTAAAATTGCTTAATTTTAATACCTATTGTTAATTTGTCAATGCTAAATGCTTTGTTGACTAACAGAAACAACATTATCTAATGCTACATGATAACAGGTGATATTATGTGACATCATATTGTAGCCGTATCAGTCGAAATAATCACCTAATAAGACATTGAACCAATCCATTAACAATCATTTTATGTTACCAAATAACTCATTTTATAGTAAGACTTTGACTCATGATTATGACATTTTTTATTGGCAGTAAAGGTGCAAACCACACCGCTGCACTTAACCAATTATCGGTGGAAAATTTGCCAATAACAAATGACAATTCCAAGCATGTCCAAGCATGTGTGCCATGTGTCCGTTTATAAATATTACCTTGAACAAAGTGATACATTAAAAAATAATACATGTATATTGATTTATCAATGTACCAATTCAAAGCAATATTGTTGAAATTGAGAAAATAGGATGTTGAAAATCTTTTACACACATTATTTCAAGGCGAACTTTATGGTGCTCCTTACTTTATAGGAAGTACAACACATTTTGTTATCCAATTAATAAGATTAGAGGGCCTATTGATACTCTGATTAATTGTGGTACATTGTAATAATTCTTTATTTCTAGCCAGAAAGTTAAATTGTGGTTAACTATATTATAACAACGACAAAAAATTATTGTGCGATCTTGGGACTACAAAAAAACTTAGAATCACACTAAAAAATAACTAGTATTTGATTTCAGGAAAATACAGATCAAATTTTATTGAATTTAAGAATCACATGGATAAAATTTTAAACTATTATAGTGTTAAAAATGACCAAAATTGATGTGCATGATTTTAAAATACTTCTATAAGGTTCTGTTCAATTTCAAGATTATGAAAATAAAATTTTACTTAATTTAAATCTCATGGATAAAAATTTGAAACTATTACTATGTATTATATATAAATGGTGTATCAATACACCATCACATTTTATCCATTAAATGTTTAGGGTGTATGGTGCACCTCTAACACATGGCCTTAATTTGGTTCTGTTTACGAGAAAGAAAAAAACTGGAAAAAAAAAACAGTAATTCAATTCTACGACCTCGACAAGCTCTATGTATGTACCCTAGTGGACTAGCCCCAACTAGGTCACTCATGGGCAAAAGCCCATAGGTGCCTTCCCGTGAAAATTTTACATGCACTTGGTAGAAGTAATTTTTGTTTCTCGATATACATCTCAATTATCCAATGCTAAAAAGTATGAAAGAGAAAGAATAATAAAAAATATTTAAAGGGTGATTGTGTTTCATGAACATGAATTTTCTTTATGGAGTAGGGTAGAAGGATTCACCATCCAAATTTAAAAAAAGTAGGCTACATGCATTGCGAATGGGACTTTCTTAGCAGTCACATGGCTATTTAAACTCTCAAGTCTGCTTCAAACCTTTATAAATTCCACGAATCGCTAAAATCCAGGTATAGTGGTGCAGTGTACCTACCCCTTACCAACGAAAAAGAAAGATATAATCATGGATTGCATCCACCGTTTTAGTAGCTCTTCATTCCTCCACAATCGTCTGATTGTTAGCGTTGAATTTGTTACTGACAAAAATTACAAGAGAAAAATTAATCTTTTAAAATTTAGTCGCTTTTTTTATTCTTCATTTTTCATTTAATGAGACACATTAGTCATTGTATTAACTTGTCACAATACTTAACTAAATATTTCTTCTATTATATATTAATAGTCACACTAAAAATCGTACAATTTTGATATATTAAAAATTTAATGTATTTAACTGGATATTTTTAACTTTTCAATATATCAAATTTTGTACAATTTTCCAAGTGTGACTATTATTACAGAATGAAGGTAGTAATATATGTGAATAATTAAATTTATAATATGACTGTTGTAATAGCACTAAATGACCTTGTTTTGTCTTAAAATATGTGAAAACCCTAAACCAATGTGAAGTTTAACAAATGTGAATAATAAAAATGTAGATCAAAATGTGATCATTCGATGTGGAAGATTAGTAATAAACCAATGTGAAGTTTAACAAAGAATTAGACTATAAATTTATTGGTCAAGGTGTGCTTTTTGTTATTTCTTGCTAATTAAGGATTAAAATGACGAGTTAGCATATAAATCAATATATTATTTTTTGTGAAAAGTAGGGGATACAAAGAGACTTTTGAATTTTAATGGATTAATTTATCATCCACAATATTTGTCAAGGACAAAATTGGAGTTTTAGTATAGGTTTCAAAACAAAACTTGTTAACAAAGAGAGAAATTTAAGGAAAAAAACATGAAATCAAGTGATGAAATAATTTTATAAATATAATTCGATTTCTCTACAATTGCTTTATGTTATTAGTTATATAATATAGATTTGATGCTATTGGTTATATAATATAGATTTAATTTTGATGCGCTAGGAATATATAAAAAACTTATTGATATTTAATTGTAAATTATTACATTAGTATATATGTTTCACTCTTGCATCAACGACCTTAATATTTATGCAAATTAAGGAATTTTAGCATATGACAATGCAAAGAATTCTTATACTATCAATATATCAAAATGAATTTTATATAATATTATAACAATAACATAAATATCATATTTAGCAAAAAAAAAATAATGAGTTCAATTTTGATGTTTATCAATGTAAAAAAAAAGGTACATTGTCATCCAATTAGTTGTTTATCTATAAGATTTTTAAGGTAGTTATAACGATGTAGTAAGGCAGGAGGTTACCTAAGGGTAAGGAATAAAAACGATGTAGTCTTTCCTTCTTCTCGTTAGCCTTCGTTCTGGATGGATGGGAGGTGGGGTATTTGCATGCACTTCACCAAGGGTACAGTAGAGGTATGAGGTTGTGCTTTGTGTATGGGCTAGAGTTCATACCTATTCCTTCTTATATTATCCCTTAAATGGGAACCTCAATTGTCCGTTATCTCCATTTGTACATCTCAACCTTATGGTTAGTGGGCTTAGAGCACGATTCCACATTCTGCAGATTGTGGCTTTGTGCGCTGTAATGCTAGATAAGCTTGGAGACTGGAGGACACATTCGTGATGCAAGATTGGCCTCAACGAGTCCCGATATTGGGCTTTAGGCTGAATTGGGGCTACTGAGCTTAATGGGAGCTATTGGGTTGTAATTTGGGTTGGTACTTGGGCTTGCATAATACGTACCTGGGCCGCAGACTATATCCTTATTTATAGGTAATAAAAATAGTGAATAGTTGAATCAAACACATTTAATAATATGATAATACATAATTAAATATATATGAAAACCTTTTCATACTAACTATGCATCTGAATTGAATTGATAAAAAGATAATAATAAAATAATAGATATTTAAGTTGATAATCTACATACAAGGACGATCCACGTGGGAAATTGGGGATGCCCCATAAAAATTTTGAAATATTTTTAATCATGATATAAATGCATATTAAATTGCAACTCTTAGGAACTTTAAATGAGATGATAATAAAATAAATTTAATTTTGACAGTGTAAAAATAGTATATTTATGTTTTACATTATTATTCAATCAAAATATGTCATTTATATGACCTATTAAATAATAGATAAAAGAATTAATTATTATAATTGGTATAATAATATATGATTTGATGATTATATAAAACAATTTTACAGCATAAGCATACAAAGATCGAATACTAATAAAATACAATATATCATATTTCTTCTTGTATTGGTCTACTACCTATGCCCTATTATCAAAATTATATAGATCCGTCAGTGCCTACATAGCCATTAATATGGTAAAACTCAAATGATTATTCTATTAAAAAAAATTAAATTAAAAGAAAGACTTATATCAATCTTGAAGCATAATGTATTGATCGTTCGCAATAGCCCTTAGAGATTAACAACTAATAAAAAATTCAAAATTAATTCTAAATCATATTATGCTATAAGTGAAATGACGAGTGAATCCCCCTGTTGGCAAAACTAAAATTACTTTATAGGACTCATCTCTCATACTTTCATCCAAATTAAAGCACCCATTGTTGGATAACGTGGCTGCGTGCACTGGCAAAGCGCGAAGCTTTAACGGACACGCCAAACACGTTACTAACCAGATATATACTAATCTTTCTCTACAAAATTGAAAGGAGCCAAACGAGGCTTAAATGCACTTCACGTGCTTCATCCACCACGGTCCAATCGGGTTCACCTGCCTCTCACGAGAATGCCCCACATCCCTTATCAGATTTTATTGGATGAGGATCGAGGACGCGCGAGATGATGACACGTGGGAAACTGAAAGTCCAAATGGGGCACGTGGAATGCGTGTGATGTTCAGAAACGTGTTTGTTTTCGGAGTGTGTAATGATGGCGCCGCACAAATTGCGTGAAGCCCCGAGCTGGCGCTGCGTGATCAATGACCCCTTGATTCCCATCACGCGCTCGGCGTGCGTGGGACAACGTTTTTCTCTGGACTTCGTAGAGGCACGTTACTTACGGTGATGCAATCAAAGGCTTTATCCACTACCAGCCCAAAAAGCATGTAAAAACAAAAATGTAAAAACATATAGTTTACATAATTTATATGAATTAAATTATCGTTTTTTTTCCCCTTTTTTTACTCATTTTTTGTTTTTTTTTTCAAATAAAAATTAATGAATGGATGGAAAAGTGTTAAATGTTAAAATCATAAGGAGCCAAGGTAAGTGACATGTTTTAACTTGAGGTAGATAAATTTTGTCATTAAATTTAATTAATAGGATCGTAAACATGCTTATCTGATCAATGTCATTATTTTATATTAGAAATATGAATTTTTATGGTTTCATTGCATGAAAACTTTTAAATTTATTTGTTTTTGGGTTTTCTATCTAGTACTTTTTGCTAACCAATGAAAACAATGTCTCTATCCACGAGTCAAAGGCTAATGGTGTGTTGGATTTCAAAAAATAATTTTTAATTTTTATTTATTTATTTTTTAATTTTGTAAAGAGAATATTGAAAAATAATTTGATTTGATAAAATGATTTTCAATTTTCTGTTTTATTGTTTTTAGGAAGTTAATACTAAAAGACATGAAAACTATAAAATCTAAATTTTAATTTTAATTTTTAATTTTTAATATTTTTTAGGAGTAACAAAATGAGTTAAATCTGCTAGTTAGTCCATCAACCGAATCTAAATATCCAAAATGAGTCAATCCATCTACCACGTTGTGATCAACTCATTCTGTTTGTTACCTCTATTTTTTTCACTAAATTCTGAACACATAAAAAACTGAAAATATAAACAGAAAAATACTTTTTAAAACCAAATGCAACATAAATTATCTCTGCCTCACATTAGGCAAGCAAATCATAGGTCTATTAATGCTCAAGGTCCAAAAGCAAGAGTTAACGGCAGCTCCGTCAAGACAAAGTGCTTCAATACTCACCTGCGACATAACTTATTCTACATTTTTTTTTTCGGGAAAAAGGAAGCAACATCGGGTTTGAATCACTTCACTTTTGTTTGCCTTATGTTTGCTCATCAGGCCTCCATGAGCTCTGATGTTTCAATAAAGGTTCACTATATAGGCAAAAAATAAAATAAAGTTTCAGCAAATGCTTTATCTCTAGCTCTTTTGCATGGTTGAAGAAAAATTGAAAGAGAAATTAAACATGGGAGATTTTGAATGTTTCTCTTGTTTGAATATGGAAAGAAAATGAAAAAAAAAATATGGATGCCGACCTCGCAAATTAAAAGAAGTTTTTCTATAGTTTTGGAGAGAAAATTAAAGAAAAAGAGTGATTTTATTTTAAATGATAATTTGTTCCATACTATTTTCTACTTTTTACTTATTAGTAAAACTTAAAGGTCATTTGGATGATTATATTTCTTTGTTTTTTTAAAAAAAAACCTTTCCTTTAACTCTCTTCTTAGTCTTCATGTTTAAATATTAAATATTGGAAAAATTATATTGACCTCTTATAAAGTTTAATAAAATTCAATCTATCTTTCCTCTATTTGTAAAATTTACTCAAGGGATCCATAAATTTGTAAAATCATTATACCAATCTCTTTTTAGTTTATAAAATCATTATATTAACATTTCTTTTTTCGCACAATGTATAATTCATACAAATGAGATC
Source organism: Dalbergia cultrata (assembly GCA_031216105.1). NCBI lineage: Eukaryota > Viridiplantae > Streptophyta > Magnoliopsida > Fabales > Fabaceae > Dalbergia > Dalbergia cultrata. The sequence continues at coordinate 3,145,040 of CM062353.1, read as the reverse complement.
AATGTCACCTTGACAAATAAAAATTAGTTAGGATAAATTTTATCAAATTTTAAAAGTTATTGGTATAATTTATTCTTAAATACGGTAAGAGAAAATGAATTTTTTATTTTCTCACTTCATTTAAATAAAGGGTAAATGCATGTTTATCAGGCTTCAAACTTCAATCAAATAAAAATGTGTTTGGTTCCTAGGAATACTTTATTGTTGAACTTTCAACGTCATGATTCCGTAAATTAATATACTTTTAGAGTCACTAGTAAGGGTGTGTTTTCTTTTTGTAAACCGAGGCTGATTAATTAAGTTATGCAAATTGTGAACCATACCTGGTCAAAGCTACTTTTACTTTCTTGGCCATCACACTTGTCGTTGTACCGTACAATAGTAACAAAGCATGTGACGAAGAGAGAGAGAGAGAGAGAGAGAGAGAGAGACGCGTGGTAGGATAGGAAATTAGTGCATGTTTGGTTAAGGATTATGATATATATATAGTCGGAAAATAATAAAAAATAATTTTTTATCAATATAAAAAATAAATAATAATTTATTTAAATATATCTTACAAAAAATTAAATATATAAATTTATTTTAAAATTAAGTTAATAGTTAAATAATTAAATAAGTAGATAAAATATAAATGTATCATTCTATTTTATATCTTATTTTGAATATCATATTTATAAGATTTTAAAAAATCTTGATAGATGATCTATAATTAACAATAAAGAGCATATTTTGTGAAAATTTTGTATATTTCAAAAATTGAAATAGTTGAATAAAGAAAAAAAATAAATGGATAATTTTACTATACCATGAACTATTGGATGACAATGAGTATCTATTAAAAAAGGAACATGTCTCACGCTTCTCATCACCGTTTAGAATTTTGGCTTTCATCCCTATCTCCATCCCTTTTACAGGTCCCCATTTCTCATTTTCCGTGGGGATTTTGAATCCCTATGGTATTAAGTGATTTATTAATAAATTTTAAAAAGAGAAAAGCTTTAAAAATGTTTTACAATTTAAAACATAAATCTTCATAATAACAAATATTATTAATGCAATATAATCCAAATTAAAATTAAACATATATACATAATGTAAATAGAATGAAAATAATTTAAAAAATGAAGATATGTTATCCCTATCACTATCCCAATTAATAAATAGAGACTTATCCCCAATTAATCGTCCCTATGAAAACAAAATATATCATGATTTCCTTCCTCATTGTAGGTAATTCAGCATGTACCTACTTTCAATTTTTTATCATCCCCAATTGTTTATATCTTTTTAGTAAATTAAAATATTTAATTTATAAAAATATATTTTCTAATCAATAAAAATAATGAATAGATTTAATTTATGTGATTTCAATTACACATCATTTTCTTGTACATCTTTTAATAAATTGAAATATCAATTTTAAAATATATATTATAATTAATGTGTAATAATTAGTAAAAAATTGTTTAATTTTTGAAAAATTAATAAATATTTAGTATCATTATCAAAGAAGTGTAAATTTTGGAATTGGTTTTTAAATATTTTAGTGTTGAAAAATTAAAGGTATTTTTTTGGCTTATTTATCAAAATAAAACAAGAAAAATCATTATTTACCGATGTCCACAATAAGCAAGATTAATTACTAATATACATCATTTACTGTATTAAAAGCAATACGTGAAGATGTGTAACGTATTAACAAGCATAATACGTGACATACCACGACGTATTTTTCACAGTCAGAAATCATTAATACGTGAAAGGGTCTGACATATTTTAAATGAATACGTGATAGACACCCATGTATTTTGTGATGTCATTTCAGCAATCTAAAATCACATGCTACAAGAATTTATCCATTGTAAGTAGTTAGTTATTCAATATATTAATTAATAATATCCTTCGTACATTGAGTTATGCTTACCAAGAATAGCAACACCACCAAGCATTGATGGATTCTACTAAAGATTAATTTGAAAACTACATTTACTTCAAGGTGTTTTAGATATTTTCCCCTAATTACATGAGAAATTACGTATCCTTATGGACAAGTATTATATAATACATTGATATTCATATCTTCAATATTTATCTATTTGAGTGTAATATTGATATTATCGTATGGAATATTGATCGACGTGGTAAATTAGATATGTTCATAATTTCTTTTCTTTGATTAAGAGGGATAATTCGATTTGTTTTTTCAGATAACTGCAACAATGCTCAACTCAATACAGGGGAAAGAGAACAAAAGCAAATATCATTCAAGAGGGATAATGAGCAGCATATGAAATTGATCAGCATTATAATGAATCATGGTTATTAGTGTTTTCATTGGCAGCAAATTAATTTCCATTGGATCTGTATATAGTTGATCAGAATTTAGTTATAATGAACAGCTTATGAAATTGATGCTTTAACTGGGCATATTTGTTTTTTTAACTATTTTGTGATTACTTTAACAAAAATAATTATTTTTCTACTTTATAAATAATCAAAATGATTTTTATAACTTCAATTTTATATGGATACCAAACATATTTAATTTTTTGGGGATAAAATTTTTTAACATGTTTATAGAACATACCAGATAAGATGAAAAAGAAAAAGTTTCCCTTAATGTTTACTCCCTAAAATTTTACCATTTAAAATTTTCTTCTTTGAATTTTTATGGGTAATCAAACATAGCCTAAGGGACATTTAATAATAAGAGATACTGTTATTAAAACCTTCTAACAATATATATGGTGGTTTTATTTTATTGATAGTTTTCCATTTCTGCGAGATTGTGAAAAATTAAATACATAGTATACCATGGGCAATAATTGAGTTTAGTTAGTACGTACCACCGAGAGATATTTGCAAATTGGACTTGATCACGCAAAAAAAAAAAAAAAAAAAAAAGGTTATCAGTAATGAATTTATTGTATACTTATAGCGGAAAGTAATGATTATTTATACTATAAATAAAACATATAATTTTCTTCTCTGTAACATTAAAAAAAACATAAAAACAACCTACCACTTAAGTTATGTTTGGTATTAGATAAAAATGAAATATAAAATATGATGAATAATTCTGTATATATATATATATATAACTCATTCAAAAATTGCTTTTGTTCTCTTTCCCCTGTATTGAGTTGAGCATTGTTGCAATTATAAAAAAAAAAAATTGTATTATCCCTCCTAATGAAAGAAAAGAATTTCTGAACATATCTAGTTTACAAAGTCGATCAATATTTAATATGATAATAACAATATTGGAGTGAATGTAGATAAATACTATCGATGTATTATATAATACTTGTCCATAAGGATATGTAATTTCTCATGTAATTAGGGGAAAATATCTAAAACACCTTACTTGGAGTGAATGTAGTATTCAAATTATTCTTTAGGAGAATCCATCAATGCTTGGTGGTGTTGCTATTCTTGGTAAGTATAACTCAATGTACGAAGGACATTAATTACTATGTTGAACAACTAGCTACTTATAGTGGATAAATTATTGTAGCATGTGATTTTTTATTACTGAAAGGACATCACAAAATACGTGAGACCCTTTCACATATTCATCATTTCTAACTGCGAAAAATACGTGGTGGTATGTCACTATTATGCTTGTTAATACGTTACACATCTTCACGTACTACTTTTAATACAGTAAATGGTGTATATTGAGAATTAATCTTGCTCGCCATCGACATCTGTAAATAATGATTTTTCTTATTTTATTCTGGTTAATAAGCCGTATTTTTTTTCAAAAAAATTAGTATGAAAAATTATGGAATTGATAGATTGAAATGTTCAAGTTGCAAAAAATTAAATAGGATATAGTAATATAGGTAGATAGATAATATTTTTATTATGATTTCAAAAAGTTTTAGATTTGAAGCTAGAAAATTTTCCTCTAATTCCATCCTCATTTAGAATTTTGCCTCTATTTTCATCCACATTCCCATCACAAGTCATCATTCCTCATTTTACGAAAAGATTTGAATCCCTATTGATATTTATGAGTTTATTAAAAAAAATCAAAAAGAAAAAATTTTAAGAAACTTTGAAGGAACTTCAAATTATAAATATCCATAATAATAAATACTACTAATGTAACATAATTATAAATAGCTTTGTAATCATTAATACTATAATTATATATATATATATATAATTTTTATCATATAACATATTGAATTATAATTTTGTTTATGTTATTTTATTTTTTATATTACTTTTGTTAATAATAGATAGATATGAAGGTATGATTAGAAAAAATAATTGATAATTATAAGATAAATTAAATTCAAAAAATTACTTTAAGTATTAAGATTATGAAAGTAATGAGGTATAATTTTTCTATGAATAATACATGAAAGACTTTTTATGTAATGAGTTTTAAATATTAGTATTAGATCAATTATTATCATATTTGATTAAAAATTATCATATTAGTATTACAATGAGCCTTAAATATTTGATTAAGAATAAATTTGGTAGAAATTGAATTTTGAATTATTATCATATCAAAATCAATCAATCAGTAATTCATTAACAATTTGATCTGTCTGTTTTCTTTAGAAAAAAAATATGCTGATTTTAAAGCTTATTTATTTTGGAAACATCGTCTTTATCATTTTCATATTATCTTCATAATGTGATGCCAGTAATGGTTATTAATTTAATTATAAATCATAATTATAAGAATGACACATGAAAAAGGTGGAGCCTAAATCATTGTGTGAATAACACATGAAGCCTAAATCACTATATGAATGACATGTGTGATAGTTTCCATGAAATAAGTCTGAAATATTAGTATAGTAGATACACACTCTTAAGTGAGATGAATGACTAATTATGAGAATGAAATGAGTGAATTTGAGTCGTATAATTATATACAAAATTGAAAATTATTAATGATAATTAATGATTATGCAATCATTTAAAAATATCATATAATTTTATATTTTAATTTTGATCATTTATGTAAAGTTTAACGATCCAGATTCACTTCTCTTACTCTCATAATAAACCTTCTCTCACTTGAGTCATTCCCTATATATATATGTGTATGTGCGCGCGCGTGTGTGTGTATGTGTGTGTGTTTCTTTTTTTTTTTAGTAAAATTTAGGTTGTACAATATTATTTGTCATTTAAGAATTTTAAAAAAGTATTAATAGTTCTGTCTATTTCATTTGGTTTGTCCCCAAAGAAAGAGATCACATATATATTACACTCAAGCCACTATGATTTATCTAGTGGCGATGGGTTTGGATAGAAAATATGATATCCTAAATTCAAATCTTAGTATAAACAATATAATTTCTAAAGTACAAAAAATATATATTACACTCTCTATTTTAAAATGAGTGTTTCTTTTACATTGTTTGGTACATTCATATATCAATATATCTAAATAATAAATAAATCTTAATAATAATTCAAAGTTGTGTCAGTATACAAGATTACCTCTATTAAAATATATATATTCTCATTAATATAATTAATTATGCTAACAGCAGCACTGGTAAAAAATAATTAATATTTCCTTGTTATTATAAATAAACAGATATTTTGAAAAAAATAATAGGTGAAATAAAATGAATTTTTTTTTTTCACTTTTGTTTTACACATATTTTATCTCTCACGTACAAACTTTTAATTGTTGTACAATTTTTTTAAAAGACAATTTTGTCAACATATTTTTTGTAATGTGTATTTTTTAATTTTTTAATAATTTTTTAATTTATGTGTCAAAATCTTAAAAGGAAATTATAAATAAGTGGAGGGAGTAGTATTTAAAAGCTGTGTTTTTCACATTGCTGTAAAAAAAGAGGTTCTTAGGGTTCGTTTGATTCATCTTTTAGTATAATTACTTTTGAAAGAATTAAGTTGAGAATAATTACTTTTAAAAGAATTAATTTGGGTTTAATTTAAGTATATCAAAGTAAGTTTAATAGAATGATTTTTGTTTATATATGATAAAGTAAAATTATTTTTACTTATTAATGTGAAAGTTATATTAAATTTTATATCAAAAATACTTTTCCTAAAATGAAAAGTATCTTCAATAAAATTTCTCTCAGAAATACTTTCAATTGCTAGAAAAGTACTTTTAATATGATGAAAAATTTACCAAATGCATTGGTTAATGTAGAATTTCATTTTCACTGTTTTAAACGTAGTCACTTCGGGTTCATTTGGTTCTTCTCCTAATATAATTATTTTTGAAAAACTTAACTTGAAAATAATTCCTTTTTGAGAAATCATTTTTAAAAGAATTAATTTTTATTCAGTTTCAGTATATTCAAAATAAGTTTAAGATAATATTTTTTCTAGATAGAATAAAATAAAATTACTTTTAATTATTAATGTAAGAATAATAGTAAAATTTTATTTCAAAAATACTTTTCCTAAAATAAAAAACAGAATACTCCTCTCAAAATTACTCTCACTTACTTAAATAATATTTTTAATAGAATAAAAAATTTACAAAATACATTTGTGTTATTGTAAAATCTCATTCTGATTTTTTTTTAAAAGTACTTGTTAGAGCTCCAAAAGTGATACTTAATCGTTCTTCTAAAAATAATGTACGGCTAAAGATATGTACAAATCCATGGAAAAGATATATGAAAATGAAATCTATAAAAAAAGTTTTGTGTACATAAAATAAAAAAAATGTGTCCCAGTAAATTTAACACATAAATTTTTTTGTCATAGATAATGAATAGGATCAAGTACTCATTATCCTAGGATGTGGGTGGAATATACCATTGAATAAGTCCTTTCAATTAGCTTTATTTATGCATGTCTTCAAAGCTTATTTTAGGCCTTAAGGCGTTAACAAAAATTTTATTGGTATTATTTTTTAAGAATGTTTTTTAAGTCCACGGTAACCTGAAAAAATTATAAATTTTGCGGGTTGTTTGTTGATTCAAATTATTTTTCTTATATGAGTGACGAAATGATGTGGACTACTAAGGAGTGATGGAATATAATATGTAAGAAGGGAGAAAATATGATTAAATGGTCAAAATGCAAAGTGATAAACCGTAAAATTCTATTTCGCATGTTATCTGCATAAAAATCTGATGTGCCAACCAGCAACTTCCATAAATAGATTATACTTAGATATATTTTCAGTTTCGAAAAAATAGATAAAATTTGATTTTTGTCTCTGTTTCTTTTTAGCTTGAATCCAAACATTTTCAAAATATTGGGTTTTGGTTCTTATAATTAGTTTATATTTATTAAATATTGATTTGGTTAATTGATAGGCATCCTTACATTGCGTCAGCATTAACTTTTTGGTCTTTTGGTCCTAAAGATTAGGTTCTTAAATCAAGAACTACTATATTCAAAATTGGTCACTAATCTAAAAACAATACTAGATAATAGAAAAAATATAATAAAAAGATATTTTAGTATAAAATCAAACATTCTAAGATTATATATATATATACGACGAGGGATTAACTTACTTAAGCTCCTAACGATATATAATCCATTTAATAATTGATGGTTGATGGTATGTTTGGTTAATAAAAGTGTTTTTTTTTTCATTTAGTAAAACAATATTTAGTTATCATTCTTAGTTTTTGACCCCATTTTTTCAGAGTTTTTTGAAGAAAATAATGAGAGCATAAATGAAAATTAAAACCAAATTTTGCATTTTTATTATTTTTATAAAATTCTAAAAGAAGGAAACAAACTTAAACCCGAAATGAAAAGTAAAATCTATTTTTTTGAAAAAAAAAACACATCTAAATATATGTTCCTATTGCTTTGATAAAAGAAAATTGTTTTTCTTGGGTGTGTTTAGTTTCGTAGTAAAATAATTTCATGAGTAAATTCATAAACCAAACACAATGAGAAGATATTTTTATTATTAATGGTGTCTTTGGTTAGGGAGTAAAAATAAAAGTTAAATTTTCCTAAATGGGTTTAATATATAATTTTATACATAAAACTTATCTAAGTAAATTTTATCTCCACTTTTACTCCTTAAACAAATATATATTGGGGATTTATATAATCAATATATTTAAGACACTGGTTAAGGAATTAAAAAAAAACTTTGCATTGGAAAGATAAGAATTCATGTTTTTAATATATGAGGTCCATTAAAAACTTTTGAAATTTTTTCTATTGGATATATTTAACTATTGCCCTTAAAACACTACTTTATCCTTTGCAAAATATTTGTTAAATTTGGATAAACATGCGTATCAAGAAAAGTGATGAACAATATGATAATAGGGTATTACCATGTGAAATTATAGCATATGGATTAATATATCTTAATAGTCATTAATTATGAGGCATATCAAATGGTTGAAAATAAAAGATTATACTAATAATTATTAATTTCTCAATAGTAACATTGAAATAAAAAAATTTATTTTATTAAAATATAAAATTAATAGATATTTTAAAAAATGAAATACATATCCTGAATAAGAGAAAGTAATTAGTAAAAATCTGATTATTAATATTATTTTTTAACAGACGAGGCAAGGTCCAAAAGAGTAAAGGCTATGGCATAAGTAACCGAAAAAAAGGCCATGGCATACGTAGCCTAGGTATGCGTAAAGGCGCGTTACACAACAATAAATCGTTTTTAAAATTTAGAATTTTGCTAATATCATTTACAACGCAAAAAAAAGTATAAATATTTAATGGAATTTAATTTTTATATACTAATAATTTAATTTGTTTGCATAGTTATTCAATTATATACTATCACATAACTTTCCTACACATTAGTAAAAAGATCATATAAATTAAAGTTTTTGATTGCATAATAATACAAAACGGTTGTGTACATTAAAATTATACTCTATTTAATAACAAGTAAAACATTTTAAAGTTTTCATATATTAAATATTATATTTTATTTTTGTTGATGTGAAAATATTTATTTATATATAAGCCAAATGTCACTAATCCAAAAAGATATTATAAATTTAGAATGAATAAAAAACATATATATTCCATATTTCAAACTAACAAACGGTGCGTGACTCTATTTATTGTCCAAAATATTGATGTCAAAGCATATTTTGCAATAGAGACTAGGGCTATGTTTGGTTAGAAGGTAAAAACAGGAGTAAATTTTTCTTAATTGAGTTTTATATGTAAAACTACACATAAAGCTCGACCATGAAAAATTTACCATTAATTTTACTCCATAACCAAACAAACACTAGGGGTGACAAACGGGGCGAGACGGGTCAACTTACCCTCACCAACCACAAGTTGGCCATAAAACAGGGACATGATAGGTTGATCCATTTTAGTTATTTGGATTGAAAGTATCAACCCATCCTGTTAAAAAATGATGGGTTGGTGGGCTAACCACAAATACTAACTCGATTTTAGTTAGATTTTAGTTATTTTTACCAACCTACCCCGACTCGCTGTGGGTTGGCCATAAAATAGGATCAGACAGGTTGAAAAATTCCAACCCATCTAGAAAAAAAAGTGGCGGATTGTGGGGGCTAACCCAACGAGTTCAACCCATTTTACTATCCCTAATAGAGACCAACACGAATGGTGCTGTGGTTTAAAAAATATCTTACATCTCCTTTAAAAGTAGATATAAACATTTTGTGTTTGTGAAATCAAGGAAACCTAATATCTATAAAAGACACAGAAAGCAGCCATAATGAAAACATAAAAACAATCATAACCATGACAACAAAAACAAAATAAAAATTAGGGTTACGTGTATTTTATTCTTGGATTTTAAGTTTTGTGCAATTTAAATCCTGATTTTTCAAAATATATATTATGATACCCCCGAACTTTTTGAACTGTGTAAAAAACCCTTACTTTTTAAACGGTGTATTACGACGCCCTAAATTTTTCAAACTATGCAAAAATACCCTAAAAAAGTTAAGTCATAGCAGGGTATCCGATTGCACACAATAAAAAAATTAAAATGGTTAATTGCACATAAAATTCCAGATAAGGTATTGGGATGTACAAATTAGAAACTTCAAGAGAGTTAAATGTACATAAATCTTATCTCTATTAGTTGTCAGAATTATATTAAGGGGTATTTTGTATAATTTAAAAATTTTAACGTGTCATAATACATATTTTAAAAAGTCATGAGATAAATTATATATAACCTAAAATTTAATAGAATAAAATATATTTATCTCTGAAACAAATAAAAATATAAGAAACAGAGAAAAAAAAATGGCAGGAATACCATCACAAAAAAGATGATAGTCTCCCCAATATTCATAGGTGGGAAGGCCATAGACGAGACAAAAGAGGACTTGCCTAATATTATATTTATTACATATAAATAGTTAAATATTTTATTGTCATGTATTATATGTTTATTTTAATACTACGTACTTTATTTCTTAAATATTATTTTTTATTACCCGTTAACAAAATATTTTAACTTAGTATTACGATTCCAATTTATTGTCTTATCAATCCCGTCCAACGCAGACATTACGTACTCGGCATGTTAAGAAAAATACAGTTAGAGTAAATTCACATTAAATAACTGGTTTAAATATGCTATTGTTTTGAAAAATAAGCCAGCTTTGGTTCACATTAAATTCACATTTTCCCTAATTTTTTTAAAGGTGTTTGGTTTCAGTTCATAACACTAGTTTGTTTATATTGAGACATTTTAATAAAATGTGATGTTATTAAATCTTACGTAATAGTCAATAATCTCATGTGACAAAACCTCACACAATAACTCATTAAATTAAATTCAATAGTCCATCTTACTTGACCTACTAACTCATTTTATGACATAACTTTGATACATAAAATTCCAATGTGCTGCATACAATTATTGACTCATTTTGCATTTTAAGTTAAACTAATTATCTATTATTAGTCTTTGCTGAAAACATTTAAATTGGTTTGGTGATTAATTAAGTGTTTTTAAACGAATAAAGGAATATGTAAACCATTAATCTACTTACAGATCCTGCTAGGTATCAATCAAACCTTGTTGCCTTGAGTGTCATGATATTCATATATAAGGTTTTCTATCTGCGAGTAGTTTGTGTACTATTTGATAATTTTTCTTTTAATTTAATTTTAATACACTGATATTGCAAAATTATTTTACACTATTTTATACTATTATATAATCAAAATCTCTCTTTTAGATGGCTTTTTAAGTAGTATGTGAAAGTTAACTATCATGACTAATATTTTAATATATGATTGAATGACTTTATTTTTTTCTTATAGAGATTGAATGACTTTATAAAAATTTTCTACACTGTCAGTGCATAAAAATTAAATCATTTTTATTTTATTAAAAAATTATATTTTATGTTTTGAATATGTTTGTGTATTTTTTTTTAGTAAAAGTAGAATAATGAGAAAAAAGTGCAAAATAATCTTTTTCAAAAGTTATAATCTTCATCACATTGGAAAGACAATTATGATATAAAAAAGATATTTAAGAACAAGTAATTATTTTTTAACATTACACTAAATATAAATTAATTTCTATGGAAATGTCAAATAACATTCACATTTTAAAAAATATTATTTAAAAAGATTAATTGACAAATATATTGTTAAAAGACCATCCAAATAGGCCCTTAAAAAATGAAAAAAAAATGATATATTCATTATATATGAATTTTAGTTATATAAAATCTAAACTATGACCAATTAAATTGATTTGAATTGGTTCAAATAATCAGATTACCTCAGAAAAAAAACTAATTAAAACCAATAGTAATAAGTTCAGTCATTGGAATTAGTAACTTTGAACCCAACGCCCCAATTTGGTCATATGTTATTAATTTTTTTTATTTTGCTATACATAATATATGTGTTTAATGATCTATATTTTAGTTATGTATATTGATGTTATTTAGTATAAATTTTTATATCAATTTAATAAAAATTTAGGAATTTTAAAATTTGTTAGCTTCTTATTTTTTTTTAAATTTTAATTGAAATGAATATAAAATAATAATAACTCAGTTATCGAATCATCTCAACCGAATCAATCCAATTTTAATCCGTTCAAGTTTAATCACAAAAAATCTTCAAATTCAAACCAAAGTGAATCGATCAAAATTGTTTTATTTTTCCTTTAAACCTACGCCGACTCGGCCCAATGTGCATCGCTCTAAATAGGACTTTGTTTGCGAGTTATTCGTTGCCACCATTAAGCACGTGCATCGTCAAGTTTTATAACACTGCTTCAGCACTGCTTCCTTTCATTGTTTGAACTTTGAATTTGAATAATTAAATCACTGACAGGTAGCAATATGCGTTTAACGATAAGAAAGAAAATGTTTTAAAAAAGACCACAACTCAAAACAAAAATGAAACAAATAAATTAAGGAATCTGGTGTTTTGTGTTGCGCAGAATAACAGAAGAAGGGGGAAAGTGAGAAAAGAAGCAAACAAAAACAAGCCAAGCAAAGCAAAGGGGAGGGCATGATAATTGTTGCCGACTAACGCAGGACCTCCAACCCAATAACTATAGTTTAAGTCTCAACCCGATTTTGACCCAACCATGGTTTAAGCTTTGCAGTTAGAAGTTGGGGAGCGTCACGCGTAGGGTTCATTACTCTCTCTCTCTCTCTCTCTCTCTGTTGTCTGTCTCTTCCCTTCCTTTCTTCTTTCTCTCTTTCTTCAGTTTTCACACACATACATACACTGGCCCTTCACTTTGGTACGAAGGAAGAAGGGCCTTTCTTTCTTCTTGCGTTCTCATTCGCGGAAAAAAAACACCCCCATACTGTTGCTCCTCGGAGACACACCCTTTTTATGTTTCGTTCCACTCTCAGTTTACTCCGAATGCCTATGGTACCTCGTCACCCTTCTGTTCCCCTTTTACCAGCTTAGATTTATTTCGTCTGAATCTCGCTTCTTCTCTTTCTCTCTCTCTCTCTCTCTCTCTCTCTCTCTCGCCATATCTCATTCATCATAATATATTTTTTTTATTATTATTTCCTTCTTTGGATCCCAGAGCTGAAAAACTTGCAAGATCTGAGATGGAAGCGGAGCAAAATTCGGAAATTTCTGATTGGGTTAGTGCGTAGCGGCTGACACTGGTGCTGGATCCAGGGCTTTTGAGAATTGGAGATTTTGGGCTTTCTGTGTGGTTTTTGTTTTGAATCTATTTCTGGGGAAGGGATAATAATAATAACAGAGCGATGAAGATAGAGGTTGGGATTGGGCGCGTGGTGTGGGACGACGACGAGAAGGCCATGGTGGCAGCTGTCCTCGGCCGACGCGCCTTCGATTTCTTGGTGACAAACTCGGTTTCGAATGAGAGCCTGTTATTGGCCGTTGGGAGCGACGAGAGCCTCCAGAACAAGCTCTCCGATCTGGTGGAGCGCCCCAACGTCGCCAGTTTCAGCTGGAACTACGCGATTTTCTGGCAGCTCTCGCAGTCCAAATCCGGCGACTGGGTTCTTGGCTGGGGTGACGGCTGCTGCAGAGAGCCCAACGAGGAGGAAGAGGAGAGTGGCGGCGTCAGTGGGATTCTGAGCCTCCGCATCGAGGACGAGCCGCAGCAAAGGATGAGGAAGAGGGTGCTGCAGAAGCTGCACACAGCTTTCGGTGGTTCCGATGAGGACAATTACGCTTTTGGCCTCGACCGCGTAACTGACACCGAGATGTTCTTTCTGGCTTCCATGTACTTCTCTTTCCCACGCGGGCACGGTGGGCCAGGTAAGTGCTTCGCGTCCGGGAAGCACCTCTGGCTTCCGGACGCATTGAAATCTTCTGCATCATCTGATTTCTGCGTGCGGTCTTTCTTGGCTAAATCCGCTGGGTTTCAGACTATTGTTTTGGTTCCTACTGATTTGGGTGTGTTGGAGTTGGGTTCCGTGAGGGCGCTTCCAGAGAATTTTGAACTCTTGCAGGCCGTCAAATCCGCGTTCTCTTCGCAGCCATCATCAGCGTATTCTGTTCCTCGGGCTAAGCCTCTTTTGCCGTTGCCTGTTGTGAGTGACAAGAGGGATGAGAATGCAGTTTTCACTGGTTTGGGTATTGGGGACCATAACAATAATAACAAGGTTGAAGGGGGTCCTAAGGTTTTTGGGAACCCTGTGAATTCGGGTAGGTCCCATTTCAGGGAGAAGCTTGCTGTTAGGAAGATGGAGGACAGGCCTTGGGGAGGCCAAGGTCCTAATGGGAGTACCATTAGCTTTCCCAATGGTCCTAGGAATGGTGTTCATGGTTCGGGCTGGGGAGGGAATCATCATCATCATCATCATCAACAACAACAAGGTGGTGGTGGTGGTGTGAGTGTGAGTGTGAGGCAGCCTGTCCCTACTGAGATTTTTGCTCCTAGGACATCTGCTAGCAATGTTCCAGAGCTGGTTAAAGGAGGTGGTGGTTGTGTGAGGCAGGATTTTATGCTTGACAACTATCAACCTCAAAGGCAGGTGCAAATGCAGATTGATTTCTCGGGAGCCACTTCAAGGCCTTCTGTGAGGCCTGTGGTTGCTGAATCGGATCTCTCTGATGTTGAGGCCTCGTGCAAGGAGGAACAACCGAGCACCGCCGATGAGAGGAGGCCCAGGAAGCGGGGCAGGAAGCCTGCTAATGGAAGGGAGGAACCCCTCAATCATGTGGAAGCGGAGAGGCAACGGCGCGAGAAGCTGAATCAGCGGTTCTATGCCCTGCGGTCTGTTGTGCCAAACATCTCCAAGATGGACAAGGCATCGTTGCTGGGTGATGCCATTGCCTACATCAATGAGCTTCAGGCAAAGCTCAAGATGATGGAGTCTGAAAGGGAGAGACTCGGAAGCACTTCGAGGGATGGATCGGCGCTGGAGGGCAGGCAAAGAGCAGAAAGTCATCAGAATGGAGCTCCTGATGTGGATATTCAAGCTGCACAAGATGAGGTCATTGTTAGGGTGAGCTGCCCCATTGATGCCCACCCGGTTTCAAGAGTAATCCAAACATTCAAAGAGGCGCAAATCAGTGTTCTAGAGTCGAAATTCGTAGCTGCAAATGATACTGTCTTTCACACCTTTGTAATTAAGTCCCAAGGACCTGAACAGCTTACAAAGGACAAGTTGATTGCAGCCCTTTCCCGAGAGTCCAACTCCTTGCAGCAATTGTCATCGGTTGGATAGCAAGGGGATCGCAATTAACATAGGCTATAGGCATATGATACATAGGGAAGAACCAATTTCTAAAGCTTCCTCAGAAATTTTGTTATACAGCAGGGATCTTAAAAGAGAAGCATTGGGAACTAGATTAGGAGAATAATAGCTCCTATTAACTGTGTAGGGCAGCCAATTTATGTTTGTTTATAGTATACACAGTTTATCATAAGTATTATTCCTGCAATGTCAAATTGTTTTATTTAGACTAACGGATCTAGCACGATCATAGGGTTTCTTTTTCTGTCTTTTTTTGTTTTTTATCCCATGCCTCTCAAAGTTCTCATTTTCTTACTTGTATTCTGTCGAGTCCTGTGCATAAGAGGAAAGTACTAGTTAAGTTAATTACCTGATGTTTTTTTCTCTTGTTGAGAGATCGGGTCTCTATGAATTTTGATATTATAGTTATGCTCTTCCTTGGCGAGACGTGTGATGTAATTGATAATTTGTAGCATTATTTCTTTAGGTAGTGAGGCTTTTTAACTCTTCTTGCATGTTTGCTTTTCTGAGGTTTTGGTTTTATGGTTGAGGCCGTTTCTTGGTTTTGATTTGGTTGGACCGGAGTGCTCCTTTGCGTTCTCACATGATGCTTCTGTATTTTCTCATCTCTGCAATCTGCATGAGGACTAGCTTTTGACTATAATTAATATCAAAGACGATTTCGTACCGAAAAAGTATTATCAAAGATGATCTTGTAGGGTGAAATCAGATACCTAGTTTTACAAATGACTCCACTTTTAGAATATTATATTGCATGATTTTTCATTTGTATTCCTTTCGTGGATGGGCTGCAATTCCACTTTTGGGTTTGTTTGACTTAATTGTGGCATCTCATTACTAACTATATTTATGCAACTGTGTTGCAAGCTAAATGTCTTTTACTTCGCAGTAGAAACGCATGATTATTGTAGTAATACCGTAAGCTGGTCTAAATAATAGTGTCTTGTAGTAGAAAGGTAAACTTTTCCTCTCATTTTCCGTCTCCATGCATGTATTTTAAAAATATAAATGCCAATGGATCGAGCTTGTCCATAATTTTTGCTCCGCGCATCTTGTTTGGCTTGACTTGACTAGAATGCAAAAATTGCCAACACACATTTGCCTCGCTGATCCTTAGTTTTATCACATCAACTAACTGCAATAACTCTATCTTCAGAAGAGAAATTCTGTAGTACTAGTGCTACTAATATCTTCGCGTTTTGTTTCCTTTTTCCCTTTTTTATTAATCTTCTATCGTAGCAACCAAAGGAGGCCGAATCATCTACATGCACATTTGAGGAAAGAAAAGTATTGGTATGCTTTTAATTCTTGACCGGTCCTTCTTGTGACCTCCTTTCTCCGATGGATTTGAGGTATCTCTAATTCATTCGGAAAAGAACCTTAGGCTAAAATGCTATTCCAATAGAGAGAAGAGGAAAGAGAGAGGAGATGGAGAAAAAGGGAGGCTAAACTGCATTTTAATGTATTCGCGGGCAACAAACAAAATAAATGAAAATGCAAGTACCTTCTGGCAGATATGAATAGATCATAGAAGAACCAACATGCTTGAGTGAGTGGTCCTGTTAAATGCGCGTCGTATTCCATTTTCAATTCTGAATTGTGTAAAACGTTCACGTGCTGAGGTCCTTTCAAGTTTCAACTAATGACCTCTGCAATGAGAAGAATCATGTGGTGCGTGCATGTGTTTCCTTTGAAAAGCGATTGAAAGTTAGGACTCTTGAAAAGGAATTTGACCTGGGAAAGAAAGTGTGACCAAAACCCATCTAACATCGATTGTAGCTGTAAACGTGTATTTGTGTGGAATATATTAATTTTTTAATGTATCAAAATGATAATACAGTTTTTTGCAATGATTATTAATAAATAATAGAGGGAATAATATTTTTGATAATTGAGTATAAAAATAATATTTTGATTTTATGAAAATTTTTATATTAAGAAGTTAAGATAGTTTGATTCAAAAGTAACTTTTAAATCTTTTTTTTGGATTATATAATTTTTTTGGTTTGACAAATTTATTAAAAAGAGTATAATTTGTTTATATAAAAAAATGTTTTATACTCAAGGTTAAATTGATAAAAATATCATATTTATGAAATAACATGTTTTGCTTATAATATGAAACTTTAACAAGTTGTTTATAGTTATAAATTATGTTTTAAGTTAAAATTATCATCTCTTGATTACAATGGATTTTTATTTTTTTAATCCAAATATAATAGGTTTTTAACAACTTTTTTCTAAGAAACTGTTTTGGTAAGTTCCCAAATGGAATCAAGAGATCAGGTAAACAAGAATTTACGAGATTATGATTTATATTATCTTAAAAATTGTTCATATAATCTATATATAATATTAAGCACACATAATATATTGCATTAATATATTATATTTATTTGTTTCTTTTGTGGATGTTATCTTTGTTACCTTCGTGAGTTTTTTTTTTTTGGTCTCCTTTATGAGTATTTTGTTTCTCTTTGTGGGTATTTCTTTTTTAATGGACTTACAGATACAAAAATATTTAGATCTATTTTGAAAGAATGAATAATACATTCTTCAAATTGTAGCATTTTTATGTTGGTTTTCAAGACAGAAATGTTTTGACATTGATAGTTTTTGCATGAATAGCAAAGCCACAACATATAAGTGGTTAAATTAGAATGTGAAATATATTTATTTCTTATTATTTTATATTTAGAATTTTTTTATTATTTGTAAGTGTCACTTATTTATTAATACAAATATTTCAGAGGAAAACGAAAAACAAATGGACAGGGCATGGATAAAGCACGGGTCTTCGTATATCTCTAATGGCAATGGTGTGAATGTTTGTTGTCAGAAACCGTAGGGCTGC
This sequence comes from Dalbergia cultrata, assembly GCA_031216105.1. Taxonomy (NCBI): domain Eukaryota; kingdom Viridiplantae; phylum Streptophyta; class Magnoliopsida; order Fabales; family Fabaceae; genus Dalbergia; species Dalbergia cultrata. The sequence continues at coordinate 3,127,043 of CM062353.1, read as the reverse complement.
TTAGGATCAGGTTGTGATATTTTACCACACTACATCGCATATTCAACTTTGGCCAAAACCCTAACCTACTTATCTCATTGCCATCCTAATTGTGTAGATATGGGAATAGATCCTCTCAAGTGGAAATTCCCCATAATATGTTATGTACGAATTTCTACTATTGATTACACTATTTTATAGGGTTCAAAGATAAAAAAGGTAGGGCCAATCTTACTAATTAATGATAAAAATTTACACATGACATGATCATGTGGGATGAAAATTTTCCCCATGTAAATATGCTTGTTAGTTGATCATTAGTGGTGTAAATATGGAGTTGCCGTTAGTTTAACTTTCTCCAATATATTCTCTGCTCTTTCATCTCCTTTTCCCTCGTTGTAGCTTCTTCCATAACCCATTTTAATGAATATAACCACCTCTAAAAAAAGAAGACAGAACTAAATGAGCAATTTTATTTTCTAAAAATTAAGGGTATGTTTGGTTTAAGTTTTAAGTTTTCAATTTTTTAATTTTTCAGGTTTTGTAAAGGAAATCCTAAAAATTTTGGAAACTATAAAATTCAGTTTTCAGTTTTTTTCTTTATAAAATCCTGAAAACTGAAAAATTAGAAATTGAAAACTGAAAATTCAAATAAAACATGTCCTAAATGACTAATTTGATTGTTGACCTTGTTATTACATCCCTTCGAATCTTTTATACATGAACCATTGAACTTGAACGTAAGGTGTACATTCACACATTTTTCATTCGTGTGCTTGGGTGGCTGTTGAAAGAATTGCCAAATGAATCAATCCTCCTTGGCTTGCATTGCCATTTAACGGTATGGCTTAGCCACCCAATTTTCAAACCATATATCCTGCTGGTCCACAAGTGACGAGTTGAGTGTGCTAACCAGAAACACGCACGTACATATAGCAAAATTATTGCATTGTAACTTTTTATAGGTTAAGGTTACTTGACATGCCTTCAATTGCTTTTTACGTTTCGCCTGTCCTTATCCTTTTTTTGTTGTATAATTTTTCCACACGAGGGCTGCCCCACTCCGCCTGCCTCAGGCTTGTCATTTAGAGAGTTGGGCGGGCTGGCCCACCAAATTGGTGGGCTTAGAATGTTTCAAATTATGTCCAAGATTCGCTTCTTTCCTATCCAGCTAGCCTTTACTCTTGAGCCATGCCGCTCATTTATTTATTGGTAAAAAAGGCGGTTGTCGCAAGAAAAATTGTTATAGAGCAGATAAATAAAAAATAAAAAATAAAAAGGGCGTTTGTTGAATGTTGACGATGGTGTATTATGGTACAGGGGATTAGGCCTCGGCTGTATAATTCGAGACTCTTATAGAGGTTAGTTGGCTTCTTGCTCCGGATCAGTCAATGAGATGCAAATTCTTCGAATGGAGCTTGAAGGTCTCTCCCTGACTTGGATACTTGGTTATCGTGCTGTGTATGTTGATATGGATTATTTGGAGGCCTTCTTGGCTGTGTCCACTAATCAAATTTATCCTTTTCATTTAGACTTTGGTTTGCTTTTGTGTATCCGTGCTCTAACTTTACGTAATTGGAGTGTTTATTTTGACTTGGTCCCTTGGACTGCGTGCTAATCGGACTGCAGATCATGTGGTAAAGATTGATGCTGCTTCAGGCTTAGATTATTTCATATGGCAAAATCTTAGAATGAAACTCAATAGTATTATTCTTGTTGATTTAACCAACTAGTCTTGGTTGTGTCTTTGGAATTTTTCCTTACCAAACAAAAAAAAAGGGCGTTTGTTGTGTGAAATGTGAACCTTGTTTAGGTGCCAAAGGCCTGAGCAGTGGACCAACATGTTAATTAGTCTCCCCCTCAAACCTAGGCGTCACGGCAAGTCTAACGTTATTCCTCTGGTCGAATATCAATCTACGTGTTCGATTTGCATATGTATATTTTGAACTTTTTGACATAATAACATTGTATTCTCTAACGATATTCGAATATGTTGGACTATATTAAATTTTTTAAAATAAACCTTGGATCAAATTTATTGTATCTATTATATATCCGGATCTCAAATCAAATAACAAGAAGTAGACATTTTTCCGTGGCAGATTATGTACTTTTTAATTTTCAACCTATTCATTCCAAAAAATATCTACATGCTATCATTTGATTTAAGAATTTCTTGAAATGAATAGAAGAAGTTTGATAGAAAACTTGTCCTAAATTTACACATGGTCCAAATGCAGTTATGGAGTCAGCTGTATATTTGGTAACAATAACTTCCGTGATGACATTAATTACTAAGATTTAAACTTCTTATATATATATATATATATATATATATATATATAGAGAGAGAGAGAGAGAGAGAGAGAGAGAGAGAGAGTAGATCTTTGGCATAAAAGTTATTAATAATTGATCCTAGGACATGGAAAGATGGGGCTCAAAGACGCATATTTCATTTACGCACAGGAAGAGTAACACTAGCCAACTGAAAATGGTGGCCAAAACGAGGGGCCGAAAAGCACAAGGTTGAACAAGGTTCTCTGGGGTGTTTGAGTTGCGATGCCCATAACTCAGTCCAACCCTTTATACCACTTTGGATTGTCTGGGTGAACATCCGAATTTTCAGATGTTATAAAGCATCCTCCGTCTTTGCCCTTTGGAGGTAGTGAAGGAGCCATCCCAAGTATGGGATGTGGGGTTCGTTTGTCTAATAAATCACAACTACCAAACATGCCATGTGTTGTGGTAGCCACTGGTCAGGCTAAACTTATCATAATAGGTACTTTTCTTTGCTGTTGTGTGTGTGCGCGCGCGCGCGCGACGGTGCATGCACATCCAAATGAAGGATAAAAAGTAAATTGTGGGATACATTTGAAAAATATCACACTAGAACAGTTCAATCCCACATGAGGAAGCATTGGACATGATTTGACCTAATGAGGTGCTGAAAAAACCCCATATTAGGAGAATACATTCATTTGGGTCGTCTTGTTGGTACAAATTTAATCGTGAATAATGCATGCCCACCACTGGTTTAGATACTCAGTTTAGAGCTCGAATATGGACCACAAAACAACACACAAACTTCATGAGTTAAATGAGGAATAATCTGGCCATGTGTTTCTCATTCATCACAAATTAACATGATAGTGCATGCTGAGCTGAGCACCTCGTCCAATTATTCGTTTCCTTTATCCGTTATTTTTCTCTTGTGTGCATTTGTTTGTGATTTTTTTTAATAGAAAAATAAATCTTTTCACTTAAGAAAATCACTTTTCATAAAAATTATTCCTATCAATTTTGACTCAAAACTTGAAAATAGATTATTTTAAACCGTTTTAAACTCTTTATTAATAGAAGCTGATATGAATAAATTTTATAAAAAATAATTTTGTAGTTGAACAAAAATCAATTTTCTATTAAAAAAAAATAGAAACAAAGGCACCCAATATCTAAAAACAAAGTCAGATGTATAGGAGAAGTATAATTTTGTACTTCTAGTGCACCGTGATGACTAAATATATTTTAATTTGGAGCTTCAAGTTCCAATTTATCAAACTTATGAGTTAAGTTTTTTGGTTTAGTAATATTAACTTTATCATAATAGAAGTGACTATTGACATTTCTTTTTTACTATTGCTACTCCCACTTAAATCAACTTTAATGTAATTTTATTAAAATATCCTCTATTCCCTTTCATAATTACAACATCAATATATTAATTATCACTTATAGTTTTATTCGAACTCAATATTATTAGCGAGGGGCTAACCAACATAAACTTTTGAGGACCTGGAGCTCCCCTCCGTCCGAGTTGCTCAAGTGTCTATCCTCAGATGTAGATGACGTAGTTTATTTTCATCCTTAGTTCCCTGCTCTTTTTGCTTTTTTATCCTTGTACACCAAAAATACTCAATATTATTAATATTTTTTAAAAAATTTTATTCTGATATTTATTAATTGTACTTTTGATATATTTTTATTTCAGAAATTTTTTTTATTTTTTAATGTTTTGCTTATGAAATATATTAAATTTCACTTTTCTCATAAAAATGAAAAATATAATATTATCACAAATTTGTTCTCTTAGTCTTAAAGAAAGTTTATAGTTGAGTTATATTTTTTTTATATTTCACATAAATTTCTTTAAACGTAACCGTATTTTATACTTTTTATTTTAATATTTTCTAAATATTATAAATAAAAATAACTTAAGTAAATTATTGTAAACATAATAGATTTTTAATTAAAAATAGTCATTGATTAAAAATTTAATTATATTCACTATAAATTTTAAAAAAATTATATTATCATCTAATTATATATGTTGTCATATTATTTAATGTGTTTGATATCTCACATGTTGTTGAAATACCTTAAATGATTTGATTCTATATAAACTAGACAATAATTATTAGCGTAAAATTTTTATTCTCATAGTACATAGTATACAACTAAATAAATAATTTAATAAATTACATTTCCTTAATTTTTAAAAATTAAAATAAAATAAAAGAATTTAATTAAAATTAAGAAATTTATACAATATATGCATTTTTTTTCAATATTAGAGTAAATTGTATTTATTTAATATTTGATAAAATTATATAGACGTTAAGTATGTTCTAGAAAAATATATAAATGCTAGATGGTATAATATTGAGTATGTACATATATTAAATGGTATTTTTTTGGTGCAATATTAAGTGCTATACACATTAAACACATAAATTATAAATATTTATAATATTTAGTGGTAATATAAAAATTCCAACATTAAATATTTGAATATAAAATTAATTATCAATTGATCTATTAATAAATTTGTATGGAAATTTGTATCAAATTAATTATAAAAGTAAAATAATTAAATATTAAAATGTTTTTAGCATTCATGGTACAAATAGTAACAGATTTCTTTTAAAACATTAACAATAATGATTTTGAATAATATTGAAGTAACAATAAATTATTAATTATGAAAGAGAAATAGAACATTTTAGGATATTAAAAAGAAGAAAGTCTCAGTGGGAGTAACATTAGATAAAAAGGTGTGGCAATAGTCACTCTCCATATTAATAAGGTTCAAAAGTATTTTTTTTATGATGTGGAAAAGGGTAATTTATCCAAACTTTAGCTCTGTTAATTGTTTTTTATTTTTTTCGTTTTGCTTATTATGTCACCTCGTAATTGTTGTACTTATACATATTTTTCTCTCTAACTTTGGCACGGTGGGAATTGTGACATGAAACGCTTGAATTTCCTGCACATGTCGTTAACAGGCCTTTCAGATATTTGTTATAGTGCAATAGAGACCCGGCTGGTCGAGCTTGTCCCAACACAGCTCAATTTGATTTTAGATTATCCGAATAAATTAAAATATACAATGAATATAGTTTTGTGACGCCGAATTTATAAATGAGGAATTTTATTCCATATGAAATAGATATGATATATGCATGGACATAAAAGGAGAGAGGAAAGCCACTAATAATTGTCTACTGATGAAAAGTTTTCGGTAATATACATAGAATTTTAGGTTCAAATCTCATGTTATACTACTGAGATCCAGCCATTGCTTTTGTGTGATAGCTGAGTTGCTTGTTTCGTTTCTTTCTTACCCAAAATAAGAATGTTGGATGAATAAATGAGTCTTACTATTTTCTTTTATTTAACAATCTCTACTTAAGCAAAGGGTTCTAACAAAAAAAAATTCAGCCTAGTAGAATTTATCATCTATTTTTAATTTGCAATGAACACTCCTTTTCATAAATAATATACCTTATCGTTTTTATTTTCATTTTCTTTTTTTTTTTTCGTTGAGAAAGAAAATATGAAAGGCGAAAAGAGAATTTATATCAATATGATTAACATTTTTGTAACCAAAATAATACGAGTGGTACATATATTTTTTGGACAGGAACTTTATGCTGGGCCGAAAGATTAAATCTGGGTCTGGTGGGTTATTTACTTGCAACCTATTTCACGGATTTCTTCAAATTAGGCCTGCAAAACTAACTAACAGACGAAACTTGGCCCAATTGGCATTCAAGCCCGTAATGTGTCGATAAGTTGCTTTATTGAGCCAACAATAAGAGGCTAGCTTCTTTTATGAGCTAAAGGATTGCCCCAAAACAGGGCTAATTTCTGACTTTGGACTTTATTTTGGGTTAGAGGCCAGGAAAGGCCCAGTAAAAAGGAAACTGAGTTGGACTTTGGCGGCAACATCAGCACTCAGCAGCGCAGGGTATCCCATTCTTTCAATTTAATTTTTTCACATAGAAATGTTTTGGGTTCATATTGAAGCAATGGTGGAGATATAATACCAAATAAATATTATTTTTTATACAATATTTTTAATCAATGAAAAAATGTTACATCGGTATTTTCATATAATAATTTACTTCATACTAACTGTCGATTTAGAATATATTTGTAAGTTTGGATTTTAAAGGAGAAGGGAGGAGATGAGAGAATTTATAATATAATTTTACATTACAAGTTGTTTCTTTTCCTCCAAAACTTAAACTCTCAAACATACCCTACATAAGAGTTTTACACTAATTTATACTATTATCTATTAATAGTTTCTACTTATATTGTTCTTTCAAAAGTTTTATGAAAATATTGACTTAAACTTAATTGATAAAAATATTTAATGTAGACATGAAATATCTATTATCTAAAATAATTATTTTTAAACAATAAGGCCTAACACAATTTGTAGTTAAATAAGTTCCTTATCTAGTCAGTGGCACAATTATTGACGGTGTATATGGAAATGGTTTTGTAGCTAAAGATTTATCTCTAAGGAAATTTTACGCCTCGAATGGATTAATCATCTGTCGATAATAAATATATTGAAAAATCAAAATAATTGTTTTAAATGCAGGTTTGGGTGTGCGCACACACACACAAACATATATATATATATTAAGAAAATGATTAAAAATTTTACTATTACAAAACCTTAAATATATTTTATAAAATTATTTCTATTATTTAATACTCTCTTTCTTAATCATCGCTCATACTATCTAATTCTTTTTTTTTTCTCCACTTATCATCTCTCCTTCACTAAATTTATTTGATAAGAGTATGACAAATTTTTCTAAAAGAGGAATTATTTGTGAAAAATAAATTTTTAAAAGCAGATAATTAGATGATAAAAGGTTAAAATTTAGAAACATTGAATTTAGATATTTAATTCATAATTCACATCATAAGAAAAATCGAATTTGTACGAAATTACTACAAATTAATAAAATGGTATATCTTGCTATCTTTAATTCATTGATAATTGGGAAATTCATATTTTGTTTTAATTCATTACAGTTGTTAAAATATATATATACTAATTGGATTGCATTTCTTAATTTGAAAAACCAAAAAAATCTAGAAATCAACGATAAAATTTATTTTTAATTAAAATTGAAATCTTAAGCTACAAATAAAATAAAAACATGCCATATATCTCTACCCAAAAAAGAAATAAAATGCATGCCATATATGTATGAAAATTCATCGAATCTGGAAGCGAAGTGAGAAAACAAAGGTGGAGTGATGCACTTAACAGCTGTACTTGTATTAACGTTGGGGAAGTTGTTGAGAATGACAGAACTGCCACTGAAGTGCATAAATAAGCTTTATAAGCACAAGCGAAGTGCGTGTGCAATTGCTGTCTACGTTTCTTGTTCTGATTGAGTGTGTTGTCTCTGCTTTGCTTCACTTCACACTCACTCTCATGTCTCAGGTCACCTCTCTTCTCTTCCCTTCCCTTTTCTTCTTTGCTTCCGTATCTTACTTCAACCACCCCGCCCCCTCTTTTTTTTTTTTCCATTCTTTTCTTTCATTTCAAAAGTTTATTATATCCCAAAGCGGTGGCCTTTTTTGGTTGCTAGGTTTATACCCCACTGTTACCTCAATTTGTCATAAAACTCATATGTTCAGTATTCATCATGTTGGTCTCGTTAATTTTGGATGAAACCAATGTGGCCATTCGTTCTTCAATCTTGGTTGAAACCTTTGAAGTTTTTGGTACAAATAAAATAATAGTGGTTGGCACTTGGGCATGATACTCTCTATAATTTTGGGGGACATGGATTGATCAATTTGTTGATACACGTACTTGAAATAATGATTTAGGAATGTGCTTTTAATTTGATTGAAGAACTTGTATCATTGCTACTGGTTTTGCATGTGTAATAAGTGATAACCCTAATATCATTGCCACTTGGGTATGATACCATTTTTTCCTTGAATGACATTTATGTGTTAATATTACTCATCGTGCCGACTCACACCCTATCCATCATTGGATGGGTATATCTGAAACCAATATGTTCAAGCTCCGACATTTTGTTATTTGATTGAGTACTTTTTAGTCACATAACATCCCCATATCAGGGTGTGTTCTTTCGAGAACCTGCGAGTGGTTGTCGTACATTTTGTTCATGACTTCATGTTGCTAAATGTAGCATAGCCATACTAGTTTCACAATTTATTTCTTCTGCACCATTATTTTAGCCCTACTAAACCTTGAAACTTTTGTTGTTTATCATTTTTCAGCTAAATCTAAATGATGCTAATCGTGAGAGCATCAAGGATCAGATCAAGAAACATGAGGATAACATTAAGTTCCTAAGTTCTCAATCAGATCGCCTAGCTGATTCAATACTTGACTTACAAGGTATGTTCAGAGATGAATCCTTTTTTCTTTAAATTTAAGGGAGTGGGTGATTAGAATTTGAGATCAACCAGGCAAACTAGTGCGGTCACATCATTACTCATCAGTTGAGTAAACCAACCACTTTAATTAAGCAATTCCTGTATACTCTCCAACATGTTTTGGCTGACAAATTTGCAGTGAGTCTTGGAAGGTACCATTCAGCTAGCGTACTTACATCTGAGAATGGAAATGGTGCATCCCAAACAGAGGAGGAAACTGTGGAACAGATATTGAAGAAAGAGAATTCTGCTGCTGGCATATTTTGTTGGCTAAAAGCCAATGCTCAGACATCAAATTTAGCATTGGCAAAGGATGCTGTGGGAGTTGTAGCAACCCTTGGCAGGGTTGGCAATGATGATCTTAGCAGGTCAATATCAGTTTTTATTCTTCCCCAATCTTTAACACCCTTGTGGTCATTTGGTTTTGATCTTGCAGCGGGCAATATCTCCCGTGGTCTCATTTATTTTGCCAGATTTTGGAATGGGAATCTAATAGTCAATTTAACATTTTGGTACAATTGTTGAAATGTATCTTGCAGACCTTTCACATAACATATCTTTCAAGTTTCCAAGCACATTAATCTACTGCCGATCTTTAAACTTGAGTAGCATATTGCAATTTTTTCTAGCCTATTTCTTACTAGCACAGGCATGAAGAAAGAAGCTACTTCTTTTGATTATTGATCCTTTAAAAAGAAGCTGGAATTGTTGTCCAAATGCAGGATCCTTTCTGAGTATTTGGGCTTGCAGACTATGCTTGCAATTGTCTGCAGCACTTCTGAAGGTGTTAATGCGCTCGAGAAGTACGATCCCGAAGGCACGATAAACTGTAATGGTGGTTTGCATGGAATTGGATCTTCAATTGGAAGGAGAATAAATGGCCGATTCGTTGTCATATGTCTTGAAGATTTAAGGCAAGTTTGGTATATATGTGTGTATATATATATATATGAATTCGGCTCCTCTCATGCAATTTTTTCACGTGATAGAGTTCTCTACTGAGGGATAAACGCAAAACCTTGTACAGGACATATTTCATGGGGCCTTGTGCAGGGTCCTTCTTCTCTGTCGCTATCTTCATAGGACAGGTGAAGAAGTCACATGATGGAATCCAACTCTGCACACATGCATATAATTGAGAAGCTGAAGCGTTTACTTACAATTTTTAAAGCTCTATTATACTTGTTTTGAAGCTTTTGCTTACAATATTTAAAGCACTGTTGTTTTGATTTCAGACCATATGTTGGAGCTTTTGTAGTCAATGATCCACAAAAGAAGCTGGCAATTCCAAAGCCAGGATTTCCAAATGAGGAGTGCCCGCCTGGGTTTCTTGAATATGCAGTGAACATGATCCATTTGGATTCCAAAAATTTATCTTTTGTTACTGCCAGTGGCCACGGCCTTAGAGAAACACTATTTTATGCTCTTTTTTCTTGCCTACAAGTATATAAAACCCGGAATGAGATGATGCTTGCTCTCCCATTCATTGTTGAAGGAGCCGTGTCATTAGATGGCGGGATGATTAAGAAAAACGGTATGTTTGCTCTTGGTAGTAGGTGAGTATCGAATTACCCTCTACCTTGTTAAATGCATGTTTGAATTTGATGATTCTCTTTCCTTTTTCTACCCCCTCTACAATGTCTATTACTTTTAGTTTTGTTCATTAACTTTCGGTGGTTAGAACTTGGAACTGACTTTATTCAGATTTTTTCCCCCATTTGACAACTTGTGTCATGTCCATTTATTGTTTTTCTAGGTGAAGCCTAATATTTCTTTCTCTTTCATCTACATATATTGCTATAATCATAGGGCTAGCTTTTGAATTTTTCTTTTGGTCTTACGATCAATGAAGTTTCTCACAACACTCTCTGGCTATAGGAAAGATGTAGAAGTGAAGTTTCCTCTAATTTCTGGAGAATCTGATGTGCCTCCCAACTATAGTCAAGCTGAAGATGTGGTGAAGAGGCTGAAATGGGAGAGCTCTAAACTTGCTGAAGATATTAAAAGAGAGCAGCAATTATTGGATAATTTAAAGCGCAACTGCAATGTCTGAGAAGTTTATTTACATAAAGTTGGTTTGAGCTACAAGGTTGCTGATAACCACATCAAACTGTGTGCATTAGCAGTTAATTTTACCAGCACAGCTCAAGAGGGATGTGTCCAAAGGAAGCTTGTATGCTAATTTATTTAGATCATCTGTTTGAATGCTGTAATAACTCTTGCTGAGTATTGCTTCCTCCATGCAAATGAACAATCACCTGATTACTGAGGACATCCGGTTCTTGACATATTTCTTTATGATCTTTGCTCTTATCCTTCAATTCCCAACTCGTTCTCTGATAAATAAGAGAGAACAAGAAACATAGGCTTCATTTACAATTGCACATGTGGAGGACTAATCTTTTTCAAATGAGATTCTACTAAGGAGGAGTCACTAATAAGAAAAGACTCACATCAAAATGTCATATTAAATTCTCCCAAAAGAATAAGAATAAATCATACAAGATTGAACGGTGCTCAAAATGGATTGCATTGTAATTATCATTTAACCCATATAGGCATAGCAGCAATGCTACTTTTTATACCATAGCAACATTGGGGATACTGCACGATATTCTGAAGTTCAGCTCAAATTCAAAAATAATATGTACTACAGCTCAATATCCAATACCAAAAAACTTGAGTATTTTTTGGTTTTCAATTTTTTATGAAGACCAAAAAAGGCGTGAAGTTTTCTACATGTTTGTGATGCTGTATTGTTTCAAAAAGAAATTGTATAATATGTGCATCAAGTTTAACTGCATTCTCATTCATAAAGAAACAGTGCGTGTCATAGAATAACAGTACCACCATAAACACCTGAAGAATTGTACCTAAGATTTGTGCTTTACAGTACTGTAAGTATCAGAAGACAAGATCATAAATGAGGATTTCACCAGATCAGAGATAATTTTACAATTCAACATAAAAGGAATTACTTCATATAAGAGAACTTCCAATGTAAAAAACAAACGTGAAAAATTTACCAGTGCTGTTGGTCATAAAGAAATTTTTGACTTGGGGTTCATTTGAATTGTACAATTTATGACTTTTTTTAATTTTTCAAAAATTAAAAGTCATATTTTTACTTTTTATTTTGTTTAATTAAACAATTTATTACTTTTCTATAGGTTATTCTTAGTTATTTTTTGAGAAGCTAAAATATTTAACTTTTGAAGAAATACTTTTTAAAACACTAAAAATAATCATATTTATTATTATATATTTAAACACAAAATAACTTATGAATATGTTACATTTCAAAAATTATTTTTGTATAAGTGCTTAAATAACTTGTTTATTGAATTAGCATCTTAGTTCTAAATAAAAGGCATTTATTAGTCATTTATAACCACTAAAGATTGGCTACCGTGGTGAGTCAGCTACAATTTTAGAGAGAAAAATCAAGGTTTAAACTTTGAATAAGACAATTATTAGAAAGTTCTCTTGGTAGTTATGCTATCCGTGGATTTAATCTCAGCAATGCCTGAATAAATACCATAAAGACAAAAAAAAAAATGACGAGTTATTTATAAAGTGTGTGGTCTTTATTCCTTTTTGGTACATTAAAATTTAGGTTAAAGAGAAGGTTTGTCATAGTCTTAGATAGAATACGCCAAGAGATCCCAAGAATTGAACTATAGTTATTGTAATGTATGAATGGAAGATCAATCAAATGGTAATGAGATAACTTTTTTTTTTTAAGACGAAAGCTAAATATTATTAAAAAGATTTAAGGTAGTGCACATTGTATAATCATTTTTATACAAATAATGATATTTATATATATCATTTTTGGGTGTTTGACATAGGAGAGTGCATTTGTTATTGTGTTAATATTAAGGATTTTACGTTGATTAATGAGAAATCGAGTGACGGATGAAAAGTTAATATTGTCATTCTGATTTTCTTGTTATATACTTGAATCCCTCACTCAGTAACATATGAATGTTCGATAGATAGCATTATTATCACTTACCACTTTAGTCTTTCAATTACTCAGTAATTATGATAAAATTCTGATTATTAACACACGTACTAAACATACTCGATGAGTTGAGGAATGAGCATCTCTAGATAGCCTAATTCTTTTATATACAAAAAATCATACTTATTTTGGCATCGTTAAATCTGTCTCAAGTGTAATGTCAAACCAAAATGACTCAGTTAAAATCTGCGTAGTTCAACAGTAATTAGTCTTTAGTTTTCAAGAGTTACTAATATAATATCACACATTTTTTCAAATCAAATTATCTTAATGGAACCGAAAAAAAAAAGAAGGGATGGAACAAAAAAAAAAAATCAAATTATCTTGCTTCATTCCTAAAATTTCTCATATCCGTACAGTTGCTTTCTGGTGCCATTTACATCTTTTGTAAGTTCATAAATCAATTAGCCAGTGATGCTCCACAAATTGAAGTCATTAAGTATATGGACATTTAATCTCAAAAAAGGGGAAAAGGAAAAAAGTCTCTGACTTGCTACAACAAGTTAGGAAGACTTGCAGGACATACAAAGATCATTACCCAGTACTCCAAGAAAAACAGAGAACTGTACATTATATAACTGGATAAATATGAATGTTTATGCCCTGGGCCCCTAGCGTAGGTCTTGCCAGGGAAACACCCAGCAAGAGGAAAAACCTGCGGATATTCCCACACTTTCGTTTAACATTCTACCACCGGAGTTACTTAACAACCCCTGACCATATTAACTTCTGCAGGTATACATACATCATCTGGTTTACTTTCATTAGTTTGCTTCTCATATCTTCTCCAGCAGTGTTTAGAAAGATGCCCTTTTTTGCCACAAATATAACAGCCTATGCTCTTGCCATTACTTTCTGACTTGTTCCTATGCGTACCTGGCAGCCTGTTGTCAGTTTCCCTCGGTCCACCTTTATTGGCCTGGTTAAATCCCATACTACTTGAAGGTTCACCAACTCGTTTGGCTCCATTGCGAGATTCTTCCTCTATCCTTATACGTTCCATTAGCTTCCAGAAAGGTAGATGCTCCTCACGCATTAACTTGATGCAAAAATCCTTCCAGGATAGTGGAAGCTTTGAAATGATGACACTGACATGAAAGTTTTCATCGATAAACATTCCTGCAGCAACGAGTGAATCTGTGATGCTATTAAATTCTTGGATTTGTTCAACAATTGTTCTCTCATCAACCATCTGAAATTCAATATACTTTTTCACTTGCGCTCTCTTGGTTCCAAATTCCTCATACATATAAACATATTTTAACTCTTCCCATAACTCCTTAGCACTCATTTTTTTGTTGGCATATACACTAAAAAGATGATCAGATATTTGGCTCAAGATATTGCGACGGCACATTAAATCATCATTCACCCATCTCTTTTCTGCAGCCTTGGCTCTAGCAACTTCTTCAGGACTAGCATCTTCCCCTAGTGTAGCATTCGGGCATAGTTCTGTAATCACATAATCAATCTTTAACTGTTTCAGGAGTAGTTCTGTCTGCCTAGCCCAGAAATGATAATTCTTCCCATCAAAACGGCTGATCTCAATAGGGACAAGCTCAAGAGGAGCAACATCAACAACTGAATTAGAGACGTCCACACGTTGCTTACCATGAAGTGACCTACATCATGTTGATTAAATACTCCAAGTTAGATCAATAAATGAATATATATGCTTTCACCGCAGTTCAATCACGCACTTGCACCTAATTGAATAAGTTTAATTTTGATGCACTATAAGCATAAAACAGCTTTACATTGCCATCCAATCTTATGCTTCTACTTGTAAGACTTTCAAGGTAGTGGTGGTCGAATCAAACACTTTTGCTGATGTGACAATACATGGTTAGATATATGTGTAACGTGCATCTAAAATAAATCCTAATTAAATACCTAGCAACATGCTTTCTCTATGGCCCAAACAGTATGATATAACTGGCAGTTAGGAAAGCATTAACATGGAGAGAAAATAATGGAAACAAAATTCTGCATACTGCACATCTGTTTCACCACTACAGTTTGACACATGGCAATCAATATCATTCTGAAGTCAGAAATTTTCATGTTATTGCAGAGCTCATAAATCAATATTGGATACTCACTTTATCTTTCCTTCCATCTTTGTGATAGCTTCCTCTATGGCTGGCACACTCTTCTTGAAGGTTGACCATTGTTCAGCAGATAAACTTATCCCTGGAATCAGCAGCAGTTGAGACAAGGGGTGGTTGTTCAGTATCAAAATTTACAGTAATCACTTTCTCAAAGAAACTGAGCCACATATAATTCAAGAGACTAATGCCATCTTAGATCCTAAAGCTAAATCAGGGGCCTCAAATACTCCAACTTATGCAGATAGCAAGAACCAACAACAGTGATATTCACATTAAAATGAGATACCTTACTGTCAACATCTAAGCATGGGCACAGACCAAAAACATAATTAAGAGTGCCAAGGTTATAGAAAAAAAATACTCATTGACTGATGACTCTTCAGGGAATTTATGTACTCATACAAGTAGAAGGAAAACGAGATATTGACATGCCTTAACGGCCTGGGCCTTAACAGCTGTGAGCAGATTCCAGGGACACTAACCGTATAATGAATTGATGAAACGGTACATCAAAGCAGTAAAAAATATGCAAGCAAAAGGATCTGTGAAGAGCAAATCAAGCACTGAAAAAAGATTTAAGAGTATACAAGTAAGCGTAAAACAATCAATCACCTTTAGAAGTGGGAAGCTGTTTTCCATCTTTATGATAAAACTCCCTAATTGACACCAAGGTTGTCCCTTTGAACTCTTTAACCACCACATTCCTCCTGTTTGATAGCTGGATCAAAGCAAACAAACACCTAGTAAGACCAATGACCATGAACACAACATACCAGCACATGATATTTGAAAAATTCAACGAAACCAAGGACTCAAATTTGAAAAATTGTAGTTGTTCTCTACGCTTTCACCGCATCAATTCTGTGAATATCATGCAACAAATTATAACAAAGCCAAAGTAGCCACTAACTTCGTTTCTTGGAAGAAAAACAAAAATTAGGGCTTTTAAGATCATTCACATGTAATTATTGCATTCTTCTATGATCGCAACCGTAATTCGAGTTAAGAAACATTTTGGGACGAAGAATTCACCTGGCATATGACGCGGTCGGAGTCATCCTTAACCTCCTTCTTCGGCTTCACGAACTGCACCGTCTCCTCCCGGGGCTGCTCTTCCTCCGGAGGAGGAGCGGCGGGTTCCAGCGGCGGGTTCCGTGCTGCGGCTTGTTGTTGGGCGGCGAGGGCGAGGAGATAAGACTCGACGACGTTTCTGACGAGCTGCTTGCGACAGGGGTGGGAGAGATCGATGCCGAGTCGCTCGGAGGCGGCGACTCGGATGCTGAACTCAGTGGTCTCTTCTATGTTGGATTGCTTCAGTATGTCCATCACCATTTCCTCCACTTTCCGTCGAGTTGAGGGTTCTAATTCCATTCCCACCAAAAAAAAAAAAACAACGAAAACCTAATTCAAAGTTAGGTTATACTTATACCAGAGAAAAACGAAACAAGTGAGAGTTTGAAGCGCACTGAGAAAAAAAGGAAATAAAATGATGAGAATCGATATTAACATGCTCCACTAAGAGTAAGAATGCTCTTTTCATTGAGGCGGGGATTTTGAGTCTCGATTTACCGGTTTGTTCGTGTGAGGGAGCGGGAGTGAGAAAAAGAAGGTTCCACCGAGATTTGAACTCGGGTTACTGGATTCAGAGTCCAATGTCCTGACCACTAGACCATGGAACCCCAGTTGCTGGGGGGAGACTTCTTAAAATATCTAATCTCAACTCAAAAGAACTTTATTTCCACTTTAACTCACATCAATGTAAAGTCTCCTTGTATGAATGCTTTATTTAGTGTATAGATTATCAATATAAATGATTTTTAATTAAAATAAAAGTAAATTTGTATAGCAACACTAGCACTATTAAATAGCTTAGCTATCTATAGTTTCTATTTATTTTCTTTTTTTTCCTTCTTATTTTTATCCCTCTTCTCATTGATTAAAACAAAAACTATTTGTACTCTTATAAATAGTAACGCATATAAATTTGTTATGGATGATTGATTAGTCAATTGATTTCCCATTTGAGCAAATACTGTTTTTCAGGGATTTTGATAAACTCGAATAGATTGTCCATCTAATGTTAAATATGCACGTCTTTCATACATCTTTTAAAATGAAAGGGAGGCAATTAAATAAATATTAAGGGAATATAGTTTCTATAATAAACCCATATTAAAGGATAACTATGTTGAGATGAAAAATACATGCAATCATTTGGGAAAATAAGCATTGTCCTTCTTTTTTCACATTCGTCCATCTCCTTACAAATTTTAGTATGTTAGTTTTATTTCATGCACGTTGTTTGAGAACTCTAAATAAACAAATAGGTTTCATAAACCACCATTTGACTCACTCTAAATGTGAGACAACCATGCAATTTCTTTGTCCATTGAGCAACTAACATCACCAAACTCCTTTTTGAAGGGTGCTCGAGCCAGAGGAAAACAGGGAGAGAACGTCTCGCCCATAGAGCCATAGGTCTGAAGGGTAAAGTCGGTTGGCCATTCAATCCATAAATAAATTCCCTTTCTTTAATATGGTGTTCATCCTCATAGGGAAAAGAAAAAAGATCACTATAAACAAAAGGATGATATGGATAATGGTCATAGAATGCTAATTAGGGCCATTGCAAATGAAAGATTTGCTTGAAGTAAATAAGTTTGTTTGTGAAAGTCAAGTAAATGAATTGGAAAGTGGAATCAATTACATTTATCTCGGCTGTAAGCAGCATTGACATCTAAACTCATTCATAGCCAACTTCCAATTAGGGCAACTTCCTCGCAGAGATATCGCGTCAATTGTGTAACAACTGACAAGTATGTGTTTTCAAGTTTATCTCAAATTTAGCAATACAGATGCCATTAGGCCATTACTATTAATGATCCTGATATCATATGTGAAATACTCATATGGTATCCATCAAAAAAAAAATACTCATATGGCGAGAGTTCTATGATGTGGAAAGCTAAGTTTGGGTATAGGTGGTCCAAAAATCTGGACCATTAAAAATTAGATCTGATGGCTATGATTATAATAGGTTATACTCTTTTTTTTTTAATTTTATAGAAGGTTATATTCTTTTTAATATTTCAGAAGTTACCCCATTAGAATGCCAAAATAAAAAGCTGTTAATCGTGTTTTGACCCACATTTGATTTTATACACTTATAGTTGGATCAGTGACTATAAAATTTTTGGATTTATGTCTAATAATAATTCTGTAGAAACATTTGTATTTATTATCATTTACAGAGCACCCCTCCCTTTGGCGAGTTCATTAGAACACGAACCAGCACTGTGCCTACTTTCAAATCTTTGAAGAACCCTTGTACCTACGATCAGAGTAGTTCCCTTCTACGCCTAGTTTATTCTCTTTGTATTTTTTCATTCCTTTGAAGAACCACTGTACCTACCATTAGATCTCTTTTCATTCCCTCTACACCTAGAATCCTTCCTTTGTTTTGTAGATTTTGTACAAATTTTGTTATCCCTCCCTTTTAAATGTGTATAACTTTGTTTATTATGATATTCTTTCAACTAAATATTGGTTGAGTTGAAGATGCTACCATGGCTGTGTCGTTGGTCTCAGTTGATTTTCCTTCTCCCTGACAACCACCGCCTTATTTCTAGCAATGTTAACATAATTTCAAGGAGATTGAAAAGAAAACTGGGGCTGTAAGAAGGTTGATGCCAAATATCACCTAGTCATTTCTCCTCCCAATACTTCTAATTGACAATCATGCCTCTCTCATTAACATCATCTTGATGAGCATTTGAACATTGGATACCTCCACCACATTACAGAAGCTTCACTTTTTTTTATTTTATTTTAATGGAAGAAGCTTCAAGTTATACCAAATGGTTTGGTAACCGAAATTTTTTTTTAAAAAAAGAGCATAAAACCTTATTTGATGGAATCGAGAAAATTACAATGTTGAGAAGTAAGAAAGTATTTCGTCACTGTAATAAAAGGTAGTGAGGAATCTTTGAAGTGAGCAGATATACACTTATGCCGTGGTGGGTTTTCCCTTCGGATGTTGAGCAGTAAGCAGGGCATCCACTACAACGGTGTGATGCCGTTCGCGACTAGGGCCGTATGCCGCCATTCTTCCTTCTTGCAACCCGATCACTAAGTTTTTGCTGCCAACAGTGTCATGAATGACAATTACGGTGAGGAATAGAGGAAGGTGATGCCACTGTGATGGTCACTTTTTTAAAATTTCTAATTCCACCCTCATTTGCACATTAATATTTTTTTTGTCAGGTTGGGGGGACTGTGGAGTCTCTGACTTCATGGATCGAACCCGTGATCCTAGCACTGTCCCATGTGCACCTTCAACAAGATAGTAGATTTAACCATTTGAGCTGTGTCTCGCGTGCCATTTGTAAATGATTTTATATTTTTAATTATACCCCACGTGTATCACCTATTTACAGGTCCACCTGAACTCAAACTTAGCTTTCCTCGCGGTAGAAGTTGCCATACTCATAGTCATATGTCAAGGAGATGTTTTTGCCTCGTTCATATTTTGTACTGGGACAAAAATTCTTTACTTTTGTAGCATTTTGATTTTGTTCGTTCTATGGAGCCTTTTTTTTCTTCTTCTCCTTTTTTAAGCATTTCTAATTATGTATTTTTTGGTCAACTATTTTTTTTTTTTTGCCCTTTCGATCAGATACTAATATACCGTTAGATTGTAATGGACGTCTCATGCAAGAGTAGCAAGCTAAGCTCAACAACAAGCCTACATTTTTTTTTGGCGTGAAGGCCACCTTACAACTTTAAACTCATCTGATTATGTGATGTCGAACAAAAGACCTATTGACCAAAACCTGAAGATCTTAAAAAAAAAAAACAAAATCGAAGTTGTGGTCATGTCCAAACATCAAAAAGGATGATGCGGCCAAAAGACAAAGTTTTGCATAGGAAGCCTATGTAAATCTGATCCCAAAAAGAGGCTCATTATATAAAGACGACTTTTCAGTTATACCTAAGAGTCAATATAATAATAATAATTTTATTAAATAATAATAATAATATCAAAAGTATTTTGTGAACATGTAATAAATAAATATAAAAAATAATATGTTAATGTGAGAAAAAGTAGATGTAGAAATATATGTATTTGGAGATAAAATAAACATGTTTTATGCCGATAAGAAAACTTACATTCAGTATTTATTTTTTTATCTACAAAAATATAAATAAAATAATAATAACTTAATAATAAAATATTATTTTATAAAAAATAATTATAATCACGATTCATGAATTCTCTACCGAATGACTTTTAGTACAACTAATGCTTAATTGCTTAGCAACGTGAATTGGCGGTGGTTTGTGCTGTGTGTCGCAGATTCCACATTTCACAACATCCGGCAGCTGGTAGCCGTCGGATCAGATGAATTCGTCGTCCGTTGGGCGGTGCAAGCGCAACGCCGGCCCCAAGTGGCGCTGCGGCGAGGCGGCGTCGCCGGGGAAATCATTCTGCGACAAGCACTTGCAGCAGTGTCAGAATCAAAGCCAGAAACGCAGAATTCAGAGGAACGCTGCGGAGCACAGGTCCAAGAAGAAGGCCACCGTGACCGCGAGGACGCCCACAATCGCTGATGAGCTCATTACCGGATCCGAATTGGACGCATCAGAATCTGAATTGACTGGGAACTCCCTTAGAAATCAAAACCCAAAAAACAACAACAACAACAACAATAAGAAGAAGATGAAGAAACTGATTGATCAGGTTAGCTCAGCTGAGAATTTCCATTTTTTGTTTGATGATGCTTGTTATGTTCTAGAAATGTAGCAATCATCGTGTGCTGTGTTCCTAACAGTGGAGGATTCATTTGATTGCAGGACGAAGAAGATTCTTGTGTTGGTGTTGATGTGGACTCTGAGAAGGTACTGATGAGCGTGTACCGTGTCAAGAAAGGTTCACGAGCCAAACATGGACTCGAAGATACCAAACAAGTGGTGAGGAGAATCCTATATAGCTAGCTAATTACTAGGACTTTGTTGTTCATTATTATAGAATAATCAAAATGCACATTTATGAATCTTCGAAGACATTTTTTTAGTGAATTTTCTTTCTGTCACCTTAAATTGTTTCAATATTGCACAGGCTTTAGTGGGAGGTTAAAGATGTTTTTTCTGCACATCATTAGTATTAACATATGTTGTTGAATCACTAATTGTAATGTTGATGCTAATGGCATAACCTTGACATTCACCATAATGTTGGCACCTCAGGGTTTATCCAGCAAAACCAGGGAGGGTGGAAGTTTGATGTGTCATCAGTGTCAGCGGAATGATAAGAGTGGAGTTGTCTTTTGCTCAAGTTGCAACAGAAAACGCTATTGTTATGAATGCCTTGACAAGTGGTAACCTTCGTTCTTTCTGATTTCAATATTCTGTGAACAAGTGAAAATTACTCATGCACTCAGGAAATTAGTTCCACATATTGATATATGCTGAACAGCATTTTGCCTTTCTTCTTTTAGAGCTATATACAGCTCACCATAATTGAGATGAATCAGGTACCCAGGGAAAACCCGGGAGGATGTTGCGAACAAATGTCCATTTTGTTGTGGCAATTGCAACTGCAAAGCTTGCTTGCGGGAGGTTCCGGTGCTTAGGGTAGATGCCATCTAATGAAAAATTGATTTTATTTTATTTTTTTAAAAAAAAAAACCTGCTTACCTTTTTTTTTGTTAACTTATTTTCCTCATTTTCACAGCCCCAAGACGTACATGCCAGCATCAAATTACATCGATTGCTGTACTTACTCTGTAAAGCCCTGCCAGTTCTGAGGCATATTCATGGGGAGCAGAGCTTAGAATTACAGATCGAAGCCAAAATAAGGGGTAGCACAATAGGAAACTAGTCTACAAAAGTTTGTTTCGTTTAAGATATTCTTTTTTATTTTATATGTTTCTGGTATTAGGTAATCAACTGCAAGAAATTGACATAGCAAGAACAAAGCTAGACAAAAGTGAGCGCTTATACTGGTACATTTATAGAGTTCATCCTTACATTTATGTTCCATCATCTTTACCTTTGGTTTGTCTACGACTTTGTGTAATAGAATGCTGTACTTGTTATAAATTCTTTAAAGCAAGTTGTTGTTGCTTTGAGGCTTGGATTAGTTCCAAGTTCTTGTCCTGAACTGACTGTGTCCATTTAAATGGCAGTGACAATTGCAGCACATCCATAATTGGATTTTACAGAAGCTGCCCCAACCCCAGTTGCTCTTATGATCTATGTCTCATGTGCTGTAAAGAGCTCAGAGAGGGTTGCCAACCTGGAGGCACAGAGGCTGAAACATCCCATGAACAATTTGCAGAGAGAGCCCGTAATCATGATTCAACAATAACTCAGAATAAAAACCAAAGTAAAAGATATGGGTGGGAGAGCCAGCATGCACCTACTAATTTTGATTTTCAAGCTGACATGTCAACTCCCTTCCCTCAATGGATAGCTAATAGTGATGGCAACATTCCATGTCCTCCAAAACAGCGTGGAGGTTGTGGCACTGCATTGCTAGAACTGAAACGCATGTTCAAAGCTAATTGGGTAGTGAAATTGCTAAATAATGCTGAGGACCTCACAAGAGACTATATGCCATTGGATGTTGATATCAATGAAAGGTGTTCTTTATGTGAGAAAAATACTATTGAAGGAAAAACCAATCTTGAAGCCCGGAGGGCAGCATTCAGGAATGACAGTAATGATAATTTCATATATAGCCCAAATGCCCTTGACATTTCTGATGATGATATTGAGCATTTCCAAAGGCACTGGATGAGGGGAGAACCGGTGGTTGTGAGAAATATTCTAGGTAAGACATCAGGCCTGAGCTGGGAGCCAATGGTTATGTGGAGGGCTTTCAGAGAAACAGGTTCCAAAGTGAAGTTCAAAGAGGAAACACGAAGTGTGATGGCCATTGATTGCTTGGATTGGTGTGGGGTAAGTTATGCAAGTAACTCATTTCAAAGATTTTGATCTGCTGCGATGGCAATTTATTTTATTTACAATGCTCAGTTATACAGGTTGAGATCAATATTCACCAATTTTTCAGAGGCTACCTAGAGGGCCGAAGGCATCAAGATGGATGGCCAGAAATGTTGAAATTGAAAGATTGGCCCTCATCAACTACTTTTGAAGAGCGTTTGCCCAGGCATGGCACTGAGTTCCTAATGGCACTCCCCTACAGGGACTACACTGATCCGAAATCAGGTCTTTTGAATTTTGCTACTAAACTTCCTGATGACTCGCTGAAACCAGATTTGGGACCCAAAACATATATTGCTTACGGATTTTCTGAAGAGCTTGGTAGAGGAGATTCTGTGACAAAGCTGCATTGTGATGTGTCTGATGCGGTACTTTGTGCTCTAGGGAATCCTTTTGATAATTACCAATTGTGGTGTTTGCATGTGTGTTTTTGTGTGCATGTTGTTGCTAATATCTATAAGTTTTTTTTTTTTGATATTTTATAAAATCGTAGTGGTTTAATTCTCAAAGTATGGATTTATAAACTAAAGATTGAGTTTACTTACTTCTGCAGTTCTTAAACTGGAGGTAATTCTATCAGATTACTCATCTGCAATTTATTCTTACAGAATCTTTCAAATATTAGAAATTAACAATCTTGTCCACTCCAGTCCTGTTAGATTCATTCTTTGTGTCACTTGAAACTTCTCTCCAATTTTTTCTCTTGGATGAGATGATGAGATCAAACTTCTATATAGTAATGCTATTAGCTTTGTTTTGTTTTGAATAGAACCTCTACTAGTACTAGGAACCTTTGAAACGCAGATGTTAAGGGATTTTTTATTTGATTTGTGTGTGGGGCTATTGTCTTTCTGAGTTCATTTTGGTGGCACCCATTTGGTTTAATATTGGAGTCTAATCATTTTGACTCCCTAAAACTCCTAGCCTCCTTTTTTGGCATTTTTTTTGTTGCAATGTATGGTGTAGTATATAAAATTATAGCTGATGTCACATAATTTTGTGATGGAGTTTTAGGTCAATGTGCTGACACACACAACCAAGGTAAATATAGCTCCCTGGCAGAGAGAAATCATAAAAAAATTGCAGAAGAAATATGCTGAAGAAGACTCTTGTGAACTTTTTTGTGAAGCATTCGGAGATACTGATGAAAGGCCTATATTGAAAGCATTGAATCATGATCTAAAAGCAGAGAACGGAGTTAATAATATTTCACCAAGTAGCCAAGTGGATCAATGCATTTCATCTGTAGCTGAACACATCAGTCAGAAGTTAGAACCAAATGATCAATCTGCAAGTAGCTTGGATTCAGGTAATATGTGCAATAAGGAAGAAAAAATGAGGGTTGATCTTCTAGATGATAAAGTGTCTGGTGATCCTGAGTTTAGAGAGTCAAAACAAGGCCTGGTGAAAGATTCTTTGAAAACTGAAGTTGGAGCTGAGGTTGCCCTTGGTGGTGCTGTTTGGGACATCTTCCGTCGACAAGACATCCCTAAGCTAACTGAATACTTAAGAAAGCACAAGAAGGAATTCCGTCATATCAAAAATCATCCTGTAGATTCTGTGAGTAGGATAGCTTGTCATTAATGACTCTATTAACCATATGGGGAGCACTAAGTCAATTTTTAATATACTGGTTTCAGGTTATACATCCTATTCATGATCAGACTCTGTTCTTAAATGAGAAACATAAGAAGCAGCTGAAAATGGAGTACAGTAAGTTTCCCAATTGACTTTGCTGGTTTAGACTAGGTTGTGTTTGGTTGGGGGATAACAGCTGGGAGAAAATTGCCATAGATGAGCTACATGTATAAATTCTACACTAAACTTATCCATAGAAATTTTACTCCCACTTTTATCCTCCAACTGAACACACCCTAAGTTGAAAAGTTCTACAACAGCATATTACAGATCCTTTTTTGTTTCTATGCAGATGTTGAACCCTGGACTTTTGAGCAACACCTTGGTGAGGCTGTTTTTATTCCAGCAGGATGTCCTCATCAAGTGAGAAACAGACAAGTAATATATCTTCTTGTGGCAAACATGTCTTTTTTCTTGGGTGCAACATGTCTCTTTTAAGTTCTTGCAAATTCTTGTTCTATGATATGATTTGTGTATAGGCGCATATAAATTGTGGACTCTTAATATCTGAAATACTTTTTGAAGCCAACAAAACTGCCAAGTAACAGTGTCTTTGAAAAAAAGGTTGAGATTATGGTAGCTAGGCATTACATGTTGAAACTTAAATTAGATAGTGTCTGATGAGTTTTCAAAGATCAGCCTTGAGGGAAATGTTAACTTCATTATCAGGATCAAAACAGGGAAAGATTGGGAAAGTTGTGCACCAACATTTGTACATGCGACAACCATTGTAAATTGGAATGAAATAAAAAAAAAGGCAGATGATTTATCATTCAACCACTTTTGTTTGTTTTTGGTGGAAAAATGGCACTCTTCAACTTGGAGAATAGAAGAATAAATTGTATATATTTGAGTCCTCCCAGTGCCTGTGATGATTCTAAGAAGAATATGATGATGTTGAATCACAAGAAGGTTAGAAAGGACCATATGCCATTATTTCCTAAAATGTCAAAGTCCAGCATTTTATATCTTCCTCATTCCGTAAGCATACTCTAGAGGGGATGGTTTGTATTACTGTCACATTATCTGCCTGCTTCTACTTGCAAAGGCCTTCAGTCTTATTGTTCCATGTACTATGCTATTAAATATTATTTTCTAACATATGTTGCCTTTTACTCTTTCCGTTGATCAGTCGTGTATAAAGGTTGCACTTGATTTTGTTTCTCCGGAAAATGTTGGAGAATGTTTACAACTAACTGAAGAGTTTCGTTTGCTTCCGAGATACCACAGAGCCAAGGAAGACAAATTGGAGGCAAGCTTTTAAATTCTCTGTTTTCTAATGCATGTTGAGTCTCAGCCATATTTAAGAGCGTCCTAGTGTTATATATTGCATTTGCATTGTGAAAAGGTCTCTATATAAATATTTTTTGCCATGGAAAAATGCTTTACAGTCTTGCGCACTTCTTTCTGTTTACAGGTTAAAAAGATGACCCTTTATGCGGTAAGTATGGCTGTTAGAGAAGTCAAAGAACTGATGCAGGTCAATGAGTAAGACCGGTTCTATTTTCTTAATAGTCTTGTTTGATTTTCAGTACTTCAGTCATTGACCAATACTTATTGTTATAATTATAAGCATATTACCCTTTTGTTCCTCAGCCTCAAAGGTAACGTTTATATTCATATGGATGGTTGCATAAAGAACATTAGGATATGGAAAATAATAATAAAAACAATTTAATTGGATTATAGTATACTAACAACCATACATTGCTAAGTTAATTGTAGTAAGTTTTTTAGAGAAAAACAATTTATATGTAGTCCTTATATATAATTTTAATCAATTGAACTTCACACTATAAGTTTTGGCCCAATTGACAAAAATCAAATTTACTGGTGATGTTAGAAAAACTCTTTCGTTTGCAATTCATGTAGAGTTCTGCCATTCACATATACTTGCACGACGTGGAGATCCTAGACGATGAGTAGTAATTAATGCTCTTATTTGTTTTTTTTTTTGTGTTGACACAGTGAGTGGGGAGTGCATTACTAGTAGTGGGGAGTGTTATCGACTGTATGTAATTCTAGAAAAGAATAATTGTAGTATCAATTATATTAATGGAAGTATGTTTTTTTTTTAAATAAACGTAATTTTGTCTATTTACACAATTTTATACTATTATTAAGGTTTATCTATGTATTTATTTATTTATTTATTTTTTAACAGATAGAGTAGAATGGAGAGAGTAACTTACATGTAGTAGAGCTCACTGCGCCACCGTCTACCATGCCCACTTTATCCATTTCACAGACTAGGAAGTAAATGGAAGGAGAAGGACTCACGGTTGTGTTCCCAGTTACATTAATATCTCATCCCCCTTACTTAAATGAAACTGGAAAGAGGGTAAGATATTTCGCTTGAAATAATTAATGCGTAGGTGAATTTATGTATCATGGTTGAGGGGTCTCTGTTTATAACTGGATACGGCCAACGGTTCCAGCCCCTCATTGCCCATGCATTATCTCTTTCGTTACAAACAAAATAAATTAATTCACAGTTTCACACTTGCCAAGGCATCCTCAGATTATCACTTCAGCCTGCATCTTAGACTTGTTTGATTCTGTTATGCAACTTTGTTTTAGGACTATAGATAACTTTATGAGCTCAATGAAAATTGTTTAAGTATATGTCCAATTTCAAAATTGTAGTAATTGTAAAAGCATATATCGTGTGCTCAAATAAAAAGCTTATATTGTGTAAGTCGCGATAGTCGACAATATTTATGACAACTGAAAAAATTGGAGCAGAAGTTGGCGTAAGGTTCCTCTCATCAGTGTAGATTCTTTATTTCTTTTCTCATACATAATTCATTATTCTTTTGGGGAGAAAAGTCAGTTTTTTTTTTTTTCATACGGAAGTTCGAATTGCATAACAATTTTACTTACTAACATACACTTTCAACAATATTGTGTTCTAAAAAACTTATGAACTTCACCTTCTAAAGTTTGGAAGGTTAGGACTACAATGATAGAGGGCTTTAAATTGAGCAACTTCACGTCACAACGACAAAAATGATAACGATCAAGTGCACCTTTAAGATTTTCCTTATTTTGATGCTTCTCTCCACGGTTGGCATGTCTGAGATTCGATAGAGCATAGGCTTCTTGTGTGGTAGTTGTTGCGTACTGTATAAAGCTTTTTCCAAGCATAATTATTGCGGACGAAAAAAAGGCATAATTATAAAAAGTTACTAGCGTAATGATATTATGAGAAGTAAAAAATTTAAAACAAATTCTCATACACGTTATGAGTAATTTTGGATAGCAAAAAGAAAAAAAAAATCATGAAGAGAATTGTACTTATTTGTAAGAGGCGTACACTGAATGATCAAGTAGCTACTCGACAGTTATTGGGTAAAAAAAATTGTATTGAATAATCATCACAGGCATTTGATTCATTTTGTTACGCGTCGCAGTCTTCCTATTCCTAACACAATATTTCAAAAGAGCAACGATGGTTGTATTCATTTTTTTTTCTCGACTAAGTACTAGATACATTCATTGAAAGAAAGTTATTCGATGAAAGTGTATGACACTATTCAGAAGTAGATCCCATAATTTTTTATGTGTGTCTCGCAGTGAATGCCAATTTATAAGTACAAAACATGGAAGGTCAAGACTATCAACTTTGTTCACAGATAACCTACTGAGGAATATGTCAATCATGCATGTAAATTTCATGGATGCTTTTCTACAAAAGAAGAAGAGACCAAACAATAAAATGATGTTAGCTTTTTTGAGATATTCATCAATAGAAGAAGCCAATGAAGGTATAAAGAAGACAAAACGGCAGAATATATATCAAAGGGTGCAACATTGTAGCTAAAATGGTGAAATATACAAAGAAAGGAGCCCATGAGCGGGAAGAAAGAAACTCGCCATTGAAGAATCAAAGGCCAACTGTAAGGAAGAGGCAACAACTGTTTCCCGCTGGAACGGAAAACCAGAGAACCATTGTTATCAAGGGCAAAGCCTGCGAGGATAAGGACTATACCCTTTGGAGATTGAATAAGTTGCTTCTAGATTATCTGAGATTGTATTGGAGAACACATAATGTGTTCTGCGAGCAGTAATCTATCTTCATTAGATGAGAAATGCAAGGTCCAAAGGACGTGCATGGCTTGAGTGCACTGGATTATCTATGCACGCCTGCACGGTTTCCGTCGTTAGAGAACTTAGAAGAGATTGGTAATTATTGGGGGAAGGTGGTTTGTTGTAACAACGCAACGAGAAACAACCATAAGTCTTTATTGTGGTTTGTGATGTTAATAGTATCATAAAATATTCAAAATTATTTCAAGGGATCATGTGATGTACTACCTAATGAAAAATGCAATTGTACATCTTAGTAGAAAAAAGATGAATTCAATAAAGGAGATACGAAATTGAATAATTGCATATACCTTAGGTGCATTATTTTTGTTTGTGTTGGTGAGGAAGAGAAAGAGGTCACGAGAATCCCCAAGCATGAAAAGCTAATTTCTAAAGCAAGGAGGGTGAGATAAGTATTAATCGGTATCATATCCACTCTCCTAAAGCATGAACTATGAATTGAGCCATTCAGCCTTTGTTTTTCCCTATATATATATATAAATATATATATATTCTCCTCAAATATCTCCTCACTTGAAGCAATTTTGTTCCAGTATTTAGGATCCCATAAAAGCATAGTTCTCATGACATTGATTTTTCCATATTTAAGACTTAATACCCCGAAACCATTCAATTGAGCCTTTACAATACGTATCACTGAAGGTCATTTTGTGGTGAACTTGAGTCATGAAGTATTAGAATTATTTAATAATTATTATCAACTATAATCAATTGAAATAATTTGATTTTGATTAATATATATATATATATATATATATATATATATATATATATATATATATATATATATGCCTTGTTAAAATATGGTTTTAAAGCTCAATTATTTTAAGTGATTCTTTTTTCGCATTCACCCTATTCCAAGGATTAAACCCTGGTCGTTGATGTGATATTACAATATAGTACTTTTGTTATTATGCCAATGCCTCATCCAACGTGGTCTTTTTACCTGACTAATTAGTATAGTTAATAGTTTAGGTCTTAGTTCTATAAAAAAAAAAAATTAGTATAGGTCTTGGCCCATAGGCCAAGGATTCTATTTATCAGTTGGCTAGATCTTTTACTGTTACAATGAGAATAATATCATGTAAACAATAAATTAAACATTATACAATTTGCCTCTATTGAGAGTTACGCTATCTCAGAGTGTGAATTACATATGAAACGCTAGTCACCTACACTTACAGTTTAGAATTATTTACATGGCAAATCTTATTTTTTAAAAATCATGTAATCATCAAGTAAGTTTATTTTGTGTTATAATTTCCTATTTCCTACAATCCATGCATACTTTATTCTCACATGAAGTTCTTGTCTCACATGCATATCGAGCTATCACCCATCCATCGACAACTCAAAACAAAAATGAAAACAAATCGCCTCGCATCCAATCAACTCTCGCCATCACATGTTGTGTTTTATTTGTCTTAATTTTCTCTATCAAGCCTAAGCTCATATGATGAGGGAAAAATTGGTAATCAATGGAAAGAGGATTGCATGATGCACATGGGGTTTTGTTTATCTGTCTAATTTCATATAAAGCAAGGAAGTGACATCCAATTTGAAAACCCATTAACACCGTGAATTATGCCATTTGCCTTTGCCATTTAATAGGAAGTTACTTCGAAACGAAGCTTTTCTATGATGCGTTTTTGTAATATCCACAAAGATCCCGGGATAATTACATGTGCCCAGATAGAATAAGTAGCAGCATTTTCATCACCGGCCTTGTGCCATTATGTCAATGTATAGTTCACATAGCGTGTTGTGCTTAGAAGGACAGGAAGATTATCATTATCCTATTGGAGGTTCGTTGTGGCGCGCGGCTGATTACCACCCTGTTTTTGGGCGGCCAACTTAATTATTTAATTCCCAAATGATATTTTGATGGCACATCTTTCACACGATCATTAATAATACTTTCATTTCAGACCCAACTTTTACCAATCTGCACCTTCATCAACTTGCCAAAATATACCTATGACTTTATTATTTTGACATCTAAATTATAAGTATTTATGAGTGTCCATTCAAATATAAGAATGGAGTCCATTCAAATATAAGAATGGAGGAATAAGGTGAAAGATATTAAAATGAGAGTCTATAAGATTTAAAGATAATACATTGGATATCTATATAGAGCATGAGATAGGAGGTGTTGAAAATTATTTCTCTATATCTATTTTTGTTTTTAATGCCCCTATGTAACTTAATAATGCTATTTTAATATCTATTTTTCAATATCTCATATAGGTACTGACTTTATTATTAATAGATCTATATTTATTTTCACTCATTCAATAATAATAAAATAAATATTTGAATTAGATGCTCAAAAATAAATATTGAAATGATATTATCCTATTAAACCTAAAGAGGATCCTACTACTTGTTTTTCACTCTCCCCGATCCCACTTTTCCAATTGAGTGTTTTGTTTTTTCTTTAACAAAGTTCTCTAGTAAAGCTCAGTCATTCACCAAAGTGGGGTTAAAGTGAATATTATCGCCACCACTACTTTTTTTTTAGTAAGTTATCGCCACTGCTACGTGCCAAAAGTGGGGTTAGATTCATATCTTTTTCATTGTACACATAAAATGAATACAATCCAAATAATATTTTTTATGCCAGAATTATTTCTTTAATACATATTTTCGAGCATATAAATTATACTACTATCAGTGATAACCCATCCATTTGTAATTATAAAATTGAGTTCACAAATTCTAAAACAATCACATCACATTATTAGAGACATTTCACCCGGTTTACCATACATTGTGATCATATGTTCCCCCTGAATTTTGGCATATTTAATGACAAGCAAATTCATACGACTAGTTTGTTAGTGGTGGGTGGCACTGGCAGTGCTGCAGTGATTCAGATTCAACTGTGGAGAAACAAGAACAGTAAAAACTAAAAAGGGTGTGTAATTAGGGTGAAAAAGATCTAGGCTTGATCATACCCCATTCCCCAACCATCATCATAATTAGCTGCACTTTTTTCCACCGGTAACGTGGTGAGAGGCCACTCATCATCCACCGCCTTTCCACTCCACTCCCTCCCTTCCACCCACGCCCACACCCCCCCTTCCCATTATTTATTCCTTCGCTCCACATTCTCTCCTTTCTCACACTCTCTCTTTCTCTTTCTTCACCCACTCACTCTCTCTTTCTCTCTCTGCTCTGCAATGGAAGGCAAAGCGAAGAATGGCCTTGCCCTCCTCTTCTCAACACTCATGGCCTCCTTTCTCTTTCTATCCATTTCCACTGCCACCCCCACACACCCACCTCACTTCCAAACCCAAACACTAGTCCTCAACTCACTCCCACACCTACCCACACTCTCATGGCCCGAATCAGAAGCCCTCTCGGATCCCAAACCCGACCCGGAATCCTCGACCACACTCTCACTCGACCTCCACCACATAGACGCCCTCTCCTCCAACAAAACCCCGGAGCAGCTCTTCCACATAAGGCTCCAAAGAGACGCCGCCAGAGTCCAATCCCTCACCTCCATTCCCCCCAACAGGACCCGATCCCATAGATCCGGGTCGGGTTTCAGCAGCTCAATAGTCTCGGGCCTAGCACAGGGCAGCGGCGAGTACTTCACGCGCCTCGGCGTTGGAACCCCAGCAAAGTACGTCTACATGGTTCTCGACACCGGAAGCGACGTCGTTTGGCTCCAGTGCGCTCCATGCAGAAAATGCTACTCACAGGCCGACCCAGTTTTTGACCCGACAAAATCCCGCACCTTCGCCGGAATCCCCTGCGGCGCCCCGCTCTGCCGCCGGCTTGACTCTCCGGGATGCAACAGGAACAAGGTCTGCCAGTACCAGGTCTCCTACGGAGACGGTTCCTTCACCTTCGGCGATTTCTCCACGGAAACGCTGACGTTTCGAAGGAGGAGGGTTGCGCGCGTGGCTCTCGGCTGCGGCCATGACAACGAGGGGCTCTTCGTTGGCGCCGCGGGCCTGCTGGGCCTGGGCCGCGGGAGGCTGTCTTTTCCGGTCCAAATGGGCCGCCGGTTCAACTCGAAGTTCTCTTACTGCCTCGTGGACCGGTCCGCTTCCTCCAAACCGTCTTCGGTGGTTTTCGGCGACGCTGCCGTTTCGCGAACCGCTCGGTTCACTCCGCTCCTCAAGAACCCTAAGCTCGACACCTTCTACTACGTCGAGCTCCTCGGGATCAGCGTCGGCGGCGCCCCCGTCCGCGGTGTCTCCGCCTCGTTCTTCAGGTTCGATCCGGCGGGGAACGGCGGCGTTATTATAGATTCGGGCACTTCCGTGACCAGACTGACCCGGCCCGCTTACGTGGCGCTGAGGGACGCTTACCGTGCGGGGGCGTCGCATCTGAAGCGTGCGCCGGAGTTCTCGCTGTTCGACACGTGCTACGACCTGTCGGGGCTGACGACGGTGCAGGTGCCGAAGCTGGTGCTGCACTTCCGTGGAGCTGACGTGTCGCTCCCGGCGTCGAACTACATGATCCCGGTGGATAGCAGCGGCAGCTTCTGCTTCGCGTTCGCCGGAACCATGAGCGGGTTGTCCATTATTGGTAACATTCAGCAGCAAGGGTTCCGGGTTGTGTACGATCTCGCGGGTTCTCGGGTCGGGTTTGCTGAAAGAGGGTGCGAGTGATGAATCTAGGGAATAACTCTTTCCCTGCCCTGTTTTCTAAATTATTGTTATTGTTGGAAGCTTCTTTGTTTTTTTTTTTCCCTCTTTTTTTCGTTATTATTTTTTTGAGTTTTAGTAAAGTTAGATTAGAGAAGGAAGATAAGATCTTGATCTTTCTCTGCACATGAAGGAGGGAGCAAAGAAACTAAAAATGAGAATGTTTTTTAGTTTCTACTACTACTATTCAGGTGTCCTTCATTGTTATGTATCTTATTTTACCCAATTAAGTATAAATACTGCAACTACTCAAGTTTGATACAAGAGTAATTTAATTAATGCTTAAATTTCTAGTGCAGCATCTACCCTTTTTTTATTTTTGGGTCTTCTTTAACGCGCATAGACAATGCAATATCCTTCAGATTATGTTACCAATTTTAATTACCATTTCCGATCAGCATCATTCCTCATGCCAACGTGTATCACAGTATCGCCCCTACACTTTCTTTCTCTATGCATGAAAGACAAATTGCCTGTCCCATAAAGATGACAGTTCTACAGCTATATAATTTAGATTAATCCAAATATCTGCGAGTGAGTGTGGTTAAAAATGTAAGGTAACTTTTTAGCTCTTCGAAAAGGAAAAAGAGATGCTAGCAATATCATCTCAATTGTTTATTGAATACTGTCAAAGTTGATTAATGGAATGGTGCAAATAAAGGAATTATGTAGCGATGTGATTGTGAGCTACAGTGAGGACGCGTGGATCGTCAATAATGTACGGAATGACTTTCATTGTCCTATTTTGGCACTTTCGTACGGCGAGGTCATGTCATGTGCTCACATAAATATGAACAAGGGTAGGTGATATATGTCTTTCTAATAGGTGTATTTAGATAAATAATCAATTTTTTAAAACTAGTTTTGAAAAGAAATTAAATGGAGGTACGAAGATGGTAGTTCGAACTTTTTTTCTTAGGAAGATAAAAGAGAGCTAAAACTTTGTAAATTAGATTTCTTTATGAGTAAAATATTATTTTCTGTAAACTAAATATTCAACTTTGTCTCTTAAAAAGATATTAAGAGATAAAGTAATCTCTTAAAATTTAATAGTCATAAATTAATCCATAAGTGACAAAAATGAAATGAATTGGTTTCTTTGCACAATTTCATGCAATAAAAGAGAATAAATTAGTTATTTCATACATTGTAAGGAATTATATAGATGATCAATTTTTCCTTTTTTTTCAAAATGTGAATGATTAATTTAAAACTTTAAAATTTTGAGAGATTAATTTATCTCTTAATATATTTTTGAGGGATCAAATTGGTTTTTTTTATTTATTTTGTATTATACATTTTGTTTGAAATGCATTGCACGTGTCGTCTTTGAAATTTTTGTAGAATGATGCATCAATAAGCAATCTCGATTTTATGGACGATGAGCTTGACTTTCAAGAAGACAACTTTCATATGGAGACCACATTATGTGGTGCCCATAATAAGATT
This sequence comes from Dalbergia cultrata, assembly GCA_031216105.1. NCBI lineage: Eukaryota > Viridiplantae > Streptophyta > Magnoliopsida > Fabales > Fabaceae > Dalbergia > Dalbergia cultrata. The sequence goes on along the minus strand of CM062353.1, from coordinate 3,092,328 downwards.
AATTATAAGTAATTCAAATAAATCGAACGAATTCACGTATCCGTTTCCAAGCCTAACACCTAGACCATGTAATTTGGGTTGAGCAACTCTGTGGTCTGTTACCTTGTGTCCCCATGGCCTATGATTCATAACCTGGCAAAGGCACATGCTCTGGTGCCATTGTTCCAAAGCGCCCATATTCCACATGACCGAAACAGTAGGTCAAAGTATTTGAGCACTAGCTGCTGGTACAGATAAGGAGAAATTTGTCAAATGGCTAGTAGGTGGTAACTCAGGAAAAGAGCAAAGCAATAGAGACTATAAAGTGGAAGAAAGCACAAACCGGTGCAAGCTCCTTTTTTAAATCACAATGATGGATGTAGACTGTAGAGCCAGCAGGAAGCTTCTGCACGGCTGCCAGAAATTGCGCTACGCTTTGGAAAGGTTTTTTTATTTTTAATAAATAATATTATTTTAATATTTTAAAAGTGAGGATTTATTCCGATACTCATTTTATAATAATTAAATACGATTGATATCTCATTTATTCTTAATATTTATCACATTCAATAATTATAAATTAGGTATCTAAATAAATACCTATTTTTTAAATGTTAAAATAACATTAGTCTTTTTTTTATCTCCCCTATTAATAATGAGATTAACATAACGAGTTACATTTATCAGAGGATTATTGTTATATATATATATATATATATATATATATATATATATATATATATATATATATACACAATTTTATTTTATTTTTTTATGGCCACAAGTGAGAAGTCAAACGCACTTATACTTTTTGCCTTTAAGAATGTATGCTGGGCGAAGTAAATATTTTTAAAAAACGGTATGCTGGTTCTATAATTATTTCGGAAAAGGAAATGCTAGTTCTGTATATAAAGATTTTAATTTTAATATAGTGACAACAGTAAAAAAGAGTTTTATACTGTCATTCAATCACATTTTTTCTTTTATTTAACTTTTTAAATAGTGATGGTTGAAAATAATCTTATTTGCTGATGTATCATTACATAATTGGATAAATATATAAAAAAATTTACACTGTCAATATATTCCAATTAAATCCATAATTGAAACCTATCCTAATGTTAACTACATCCATTTAGGTTAAATATTATTAGAATTAATTAAAAAAATTAACTTGTGTTTAAAAAATATGTTAAAAATATGAGTTTAAATGAATTGACATGTGGTAGGAAAAAAACTAATTCTTTTCTTTTATTTTAACTGGAATCAATTATTTTTAAAATAAGACACTTCTCATTAAAGTAAAAAAATAAAACAAACCTGCTTGCTTTTTTTTCTAACCTACTTCTACCTGTCATAATGGGGAAAGAAGCGCTAACCAAACATACTGTAGTTTGATAAATCATAGTAAAATATCTGATATTACTCCTATTAATTTGTCGAATCATAATAGAAAGATCTGAAATTGTGGATATCTTATTGATAATTATCATTGTGTTGCTACACATTTGTGGTGTCATTGTGCTACTGCTCATTTGTAGTCTACACTGCATATTTTCCTCTGGTAGAACTAATTGAATTTGGACATATCTAATGAATTTGAATGAAGCATAAAACAACGGTAAATCGGAGACAACTAACATAATTTTAGTGAACTGGGTAGGAGCACGCCAGTAAAACGCCGGACCAATACCATGATTGATCTTGTAGTCTTACCATGAGACCAAACAGAGTCGCACATTAGGAAGGCCATATTTAAATATATCTGAATAGATCAGCAGATCCGCCTTCATGTAAGTTGAAGTAACAAACTCCAATTTTGAAAATTCACCACATATAAAACCGAATATACTTATTTGTACTCAAAACTTATGGGATACAATGTGGGTATGCTTATATCTATTGCTAGAAAAAATGTGAGATCCAAACTTAATGTAGTGTGTTGAGCATCTAACAAAATATTATTTTTTTATAAAACTGTTACGGACTATGATCCTAGGCTTGAAACCAAATGGGCTAGGCAATGACTTATGACCCGATAAGATCCAAGATAAAGATTAATCCCACCAACCCACTAAACGAGGCTATAACTGCTTCACTCACTCTCTATTTAAAGTCACCTGATGACTTAATATGAGGTATAAGAAAGATATATAAATTTCCTATTTTTCTATGCTTCTTAGATTCTCACTCACACAATTCCTATTTAAAACATGGAAAAACAACTCTTGTTAACCTCTTAGATAGGAAGTCTAATTATGGAAAAACCGTTCTCATTAACCCCTTAGATATTAAGTCTAAGTGCAAAAAAAATGGTTCATGTTAACTCTTTTCAGGTATGATGTTTAGAGATTAAATACTTATTTAAACATTAACTTCCCCGAGAACCAGAGTCTAGAGGTCGAGTAACATCTAAGCATTAATCCCTTCCGAGACCAATACTTGGGGGAGAAATAATTCTAAGTTACTACTTCCCCAAAGCCTAAGTTTGAAGATCGAGTAAACACTCCTTTCAGACCGAAATTGGTGATCTAAGCATTGAGAATTTAGTCAAACCTAGCTCCCTTGGACAAATGCCGCAAGATCCAAGCAAAAGTTAATCAAAACTCCCTTAGACATGTTGCAATACTCGATGTACATTTTTAGTCAACAAGTTCTATACAGCCTCAAAATCCACTCATGTTGCCAGGTCCAAGATTTCTCTAAGTTTGAAGCCTATACTTGTAATGCCCGGTGACGAGGATGGGGAGTGATCACCAGTGCAAAAGAGGTACGGATAAGGAGTGGCTCCTCGCAAGGTCCTTTAAGTGGAGGGATACATGAATGAATCGTTACACACCAGAATGACAGGGATCCTAAGACTGTATAAGTATGAGACTATACAGTTGAGGAGTGCTTATATGAATTCAATTGTACTACCTATACCAACAAAATACATCTTCTTTTCTGTAGCCCAAACTGAAAGAACTCCACAATTAAGCGTGCTTGACTTGGAGCAATTTTGGGATGGGTGACCTCCTGGGAAGTTTTCCTATGAAGCATGTGAGTGAGGACAAAGCATGTTGAAAAGGTCCGTGTTGATTTGTGGTGATAGTCATCAATCCATAAAGTAACAATGGATGTTACAACACCTCCTTGGAGGGCTATATGATAGAATCACTTTCTTGGGATAAAAAATCATGGAAATTATTCCCCATAAGAAAAAGAAGTTAAAAAGTATTTTTTAACGACTTTTAGGAAATCTCTAGACGTTTCATTTTTAGTCCATAAGTTTAGAAAATTATAAGAATTCTCGGATTTGAATTAGAACCCAAAATTTAAATTTTGATTGGTTGGAATTTTGATTTTTTTATATTTTATTTTAATCCAAATAGGGGTATTTCCTTATTTATATTTATGTTTTAAAGTTGATGGAGGGTAAAATAAATGAGGACATTGACTTAAAATTAAAAAATGTAAATAATGTTGTTGGGTATTGTTGTTGCATAATTATGCAAAACAGTTTTGCTGCAGCGAGTTATGTTCACTGTAGCGAGCAAACAAGCTAGGAAGCTCGAGGCAGTGAGATATATTAGCTGCAACGAGTTGTTGTTTCTCCAAGTTTGCTACTTACTGCACCGAGCGAGTTTGATGTCAACACAGTACAAAACGACGCAGTTTCATTTAATGAGTCTTATATATACCCCAACTTGGGTTTCTCTCTTCCCAGAAGTAGAAACTCGAACCCTAACCCCTTAAAGGTGATCTCCTACCCGTTGCAGCGAGCAGGTCTAATGTCAGTATAATGCAAAATGACATAGTTTCATTTAATGAGCCCTATATATACCTCAACTCGACTTTCTCTTTTCCCAGAAGTAAAAACTTGAACCCTAACCCCCTTAAGGTGATCTCCTCCCTTTCCACTCTCATCCTCCATCAAATCCACCTCCTCCAAGCTTCAAGGTGAGTTTGGTTGTCAATTTGTGCTTCCCTTATCTCCTTTCTTTTATGTTCCATGGTTTGGGCTTTGTTATTTCTCTTATTTTTGTTAAGTAGAGGGTGCTCTCCCAATATTATTAGAGTATGTTTAGAGTAAACTGGAGCTTCTCATAAATTGTTTATGAGTTTTGTTGTTTTAATGGTAGACTTTGGTGCTACCACCACTGCACGGAGCTCCTTTGGTGTCACCGTCTCTTGTTCTCCTTCTCTAAGTGAGTGAGTTCAATCATGTGACCTTTATTTTTTAGCATTAAAGTTATTTTCCGCATATTATGGCATAACATATAATGTTAGAGTATATTTCAAAAAAATTTTAGATAGATGTTAATTATGTTAAGTTTATGAATCATGATTTTCGGATATCAGGAAATGTATGATTTGAGACTATTTTAGAAAGGATTAGAGATTGGTAATATTTTTTGTAAGTTAATGAGATTGTGGTTTTCAAATAGCATGAAACTATATTTTCAGAAACTCATGGGACCATTGTTGCTAAAATGATTTTTATAAGTAGTCAGAGCAGGTTTATGATTATATATGTTAGAGATGTTGTGACTTCTGTTATGATTTTAAGAGTAGGATAATTATATAGAGTAAGTATGATTTAGTTTGTGAATAAATATGTTACTTCGCTTCAGAGTTATTATGTTTATGATTTCGAATCCCAATGTCTTGAGTTATGATTTTAGATTTATTATGTATATAAAGATTTATGTTAGCTTGAGATTTAAATTGAGAACTACAGTTTATGGTACCCAGAAGTACGCAATTCAGTATGATTCGTAGCAACTGTCAGATACAAGCGGGTGATCCCTTGGGCTCGATTTTCACAGCCATAGTTATGCTAAAGTTAGATTGTTAGAATTGTATGAATCCAGAACTCTCAAAATACTAAAAATTTAGAAGTTTGCGTTCACGATGGACGGAGCACTCACCCATTAGTTATGTAATTTTAGTATTGTTGATTTTATTATTTCTGTTGAGTTATGTATGATGAGATTTAATAAATAGACATGCAAGTAGCAACATTAAACAGCCATAAAGGCAATAACATTAAACGGCCATGGAGGCAATAGTGTTGAACAGCCACAGAGGTAATAGAAATAAATAGCCATGGAGACAAACCCTTTTCACGGCCATGGAGGCAGAGCTTCTAGAGAACATAGCAAATCCAGATATAGTGAGGTGCCTATAGAAAATAGAGATATTTACAAACAGTTATTGTTATTGTTATTGTTTTTATGTGTGTTTATCAAGTTCAGAGTATTATTGACTATGACACAGAGGAGTTTAGAGTTTTATTTTATATGTTTATATATGAGATTACTAGAAACAGTTTTAGAATTGTTTTATTATTGTTATTATTATTGATTATTAGTGTTATTATGATTTTTATGTATCTTGATTGTTGTCCCATGAAAAGGATTACAAGTGAGAATTCACTCACTGAGTTTTAGATGAAACTCATCCCTTTCCCTTTTTTCATTCCAAATACTTTAGCTGTTGCGGGTCCCTCTTAGCCACCTCCTCCCCATTAGTAAAGGTTTTTAGTTGGTGAGCAATACTTCAGAGTTAAGTGTCTTTTGCTTTTTGGTTAGAGACAGAGTGCTCTAGTATACATTGCGGGCAGGGTCTTGGACCATAGAGATAGATTTGCATTAACTTGTCATGATCATTTTGTATTTATCTAATTATAGTTTTCATGGATATTCTGTATAGAAAGCAACTCATATATTTTGTATCACAGACGTAGATTTAGAGTCTAATTATAATATGTTATTGATGATGAGCTTGATTTCAAAAGAGCTAAAGAATTATTAGAGATGAAATTATGTTTTATAAGTGGATTTATCATTATTATATGCATATAAATGGAACTCAGAGGTCATGGGCTTACATGGGGATATTGTTCCTTATGTGTCGGTTATGTTTCCAAGTCAGGTCGTGACACATGTGCTCTAAGGTCTGAGTATAAACTAAACATAATTCCTTTAGGCAACTACTCTAAGTATTGAGAATTAAATAAAAGGGGCTTGAAAAGAGTGTTCCCAAGCTTAAAGCCTAGAAATAAAAGGTCTGACAAAAAATATGCTAAGGGTTGAGTCTTTAAAGGCTTCCCAAAAAGGCCAAATCAAGACTTCGGAAACCTCTTAGTGAAAAAATGCAGCCTATGGATCAAATTAGTTAGTCTCTATACGGTCTTCTAAGGTCATAACCTTGTTATCACTGCTCTCTCCATGTCTTGGAATCTTCTCGACACCGTTACACTTGGGGGAGCTATTTTCATTACAGCTCCTTACATCTTAAATTTGCAATTTGGATATCTTATACACGCAACATAGTATGGAACTTAGATGCTTGAAACTTGTTCCATACCAACAAAAGGTGATTTAATGCATAAAAGGATGGAATTAGAGATACTTAAACTCATTCTAGAACCCGGAACATTTACTAAGCTTGTAAACTCGACATCTGACTAAACATAGTCGGATATCAAGTTGGGGGCTCTATTACGGACTATGATCATAAGCCCGAAACCAAATGGGCTAGGCAATGGCTTTAAAGCCCGATAAGATCCAAGATAAGGATCAACCTCACCAACCCACTAAACGAGGCCATAATTGTCCCACCCACTCTTTGTTTAAAGCCATCTGATGACTCAATATGAGGTATAAAAAAGGTATGTAAATTTCCTATTTCTCTAAGCCTCTTGGATGCTCACTCGCTTAATTCAGTGGAGTCTTTGCAGGTACACCACACCCTTCGAAGCAAGAAGCAAGGAAGATCGAATTAATAATCTCGTTGTCTCGCAACCTACTTGGATACCAGGTATACCCTATTCAAATTACTACCTTCAAACAAAAACCTTATGTATAATTGACCGTATAGAAATCTTGACCATTGATCCAATTTTTTTGTTTATGTATATATACATATATATACACACACAATCTACCAGCCTGCAGGTGAATAGATGTACTCCAGAGTTTAATAGTGAAGGAGGATTAGAATATGCATTGTATTGGAGAATAATAAGCCCAATGCCTCGACATCCCCACTTTTATCCATGTGCAGATATATTACGATTTCTATACGAAACATTGAAATTTAATGAGTTACAATGGTCAAGGATTAACGTGCCCACAATTTTCCGCAAGATAAAAAATTATGCAGATCTCGGTCTTCTTAATTCCTGTATTCTGTCTTCTCATGACCCTATGAAAGAGCACAAATAATTGAGCAATATAATACTAATGTTGTTCAAAACAAATCCCTGATTTCCGTACATCAATGTCAAGTGCCCTCAAATTTACTTTTGCCAAGGTTAACAGAAGTCGCAATTTCATATCATGCAACTTGCAAGAAACCAAGATTTTGTTAATTATATGCAATGGCTTGCAAGAAGAACTTATAATTTAGCTAGGAAAGCTGGTTATAATGCAATTTGCAAGAAGTCTTCTCCTTCGTAAAGAAATTACGCTTGGCACATGGGCAAGGTGTAGTAAATGGTTGGGATGTGTTGAAAGAGGCAAATTATACCGGACCATGTTTGAGTTCATTATGAACCCTTTATTATTAACTGTTAAATAATTATTATTTTTATTGAATCGTTTGATCAAATGATTAATAAATAGAGGGTCAATAATGGACCCAAATATAAGAGGCCCACCATAAAACCCACAATTGAAAAAAAGGATAAAATAAAAAAAATGAAAGAAAACTACTTCAACTATAGATACATGAATGTGTCAAATTTGTGTTTGCAACCATGCGTGCAAATATCAAACCCGTGAATAAAAATGCCTTTTATCTTGTGAGAAAGAATACAAATATGTTAATTAATCATTTTCTTACCTTTTGCGCTAGTTAATCTGAAAGTGATTTGGGCTTTCATGTTAAGGGGAACACAATGTAACTTTGGTAGATTGGACAATAATTCATTGCGGTTTGGACTAGCAGGAACCCCCAAATCAATGGATGGCCCAACTCAAATCTAACAAAACGGGAGCCCGTTTTATGAGATGGAAGGAAGTCCCGCTGACGTTTCGCCCAAGTAAAAGGAGGCATACGATGATACGAAACTCGGGAAGGGAGAAGATCGCGAGAAATATGGATTTAGGGGTTTTGAAAATGGGAATGAATGAATGAACGTGTGTGTGTGTGTGAGACAGAGTGCGTGAGATTGGGATTGGGATTGGAAGGGTATGGAAGAAGAGGAAAGAGAGGGACAAGGAGGAGGGCATGGGAATGGGAGCGGAAGAAAGGTGATGGGTCTGATAGAGAAGGCGACTAACTCCACCGCAGCGGAGGTGGATCCCCGCCTCCTCAAGGCCATGAAGGCGGTGGTCCGCTACTCCGACTCCGAGCTCCGCCTCGCTGCCCAAACCCTCATGGATTTCATGAAGCGTGATCACTCTCAGGTGCCTCCCTACTCTCCCCTTTCTTAGGGTTTTCATTCAATTTCTTGTCTGTTGTTTTCCAATCAAGGTTGTCTTGAGTCTTGATGATGAATTTAATTCATGAAACAAAAAAAGAAGAAGCTTGATTCAAATGACAAGTCCTCAATATTTGTTGGACTGACTTATCTGTGAAAACGAAAAGGATACTAATTTTTCGTTGATTGCTGTTATGCTGTAAGCGTGAATAGATGCTCAAGTTTATCATGTGATTCATTTTGCGTTCATGGTTATGTTGATATTAAAACGGCTACTGGTTACTTACTGCTAGACGAGATGGCTCGAAAATACATCTCACCATGAACTTGGAAGTTATGAACTGAGTGCTTGTCTCTGCGATTTTTGTTGGGTTGCTTATGAAAGACGAGCTGTTCTTGTTATGTACTTGATCAATTATTGACCTAAGTCACTGGGTTAAAATTACAATGATTAGTAGAAGTCAGCTCAGCTCCCAATTTAACATAGTTGTCTTGTCTGCATACATGGAAGATTTAAACTTTTACATTACAGCTGTGTCTTCCGATACAAAATCCCAGACTAACCCTGACGGATGTGTTGCAGGTTAGGTATCTGGCACTTCTAATAATTGATGAACTCTTCATGCGTTCAAAGCTTTTTAGGACCCTTATTGTCGAGAACTTGGACCAGTTACTGAGTTTGAGTGTTGGGTTCAGGCGAAATCTGCCACTGCCTGCTCCACCAGCTGTTGCATCTGTCCTGCGTTCTAAGGCCATTGAGTTCTTGGAAAAGTGGAACGTTTCATTTGGGGTTTATTACAGACAGCTCAGATTAGGATATGATTACTTAAAGAATACTCTTAAGCTTCAATTTCCTAACATACAAGCTAATGTGGAGCGAATCCAGCAAGAGAGAAGGGAAAGGGAGAGGAGATCTAAGGAGATTTTATTGAACAAGTACGAATTTTTGAAAGAGAATTCATCTTCAATAAAAGGAGGAATACTGTCTACGATGGATGAGATTCATGAATGTTTAGACATTTTGCACTCAGAACAGGAGTCCATGTCAGATGATGTCTTAGATGATGAGGATATTGATGAGTTCCGTTCTCTTGAGCTGCAGCAGATTCGTCTTGATGCATTGAAAGAAGGGGAGAAAGTTTATGAGAACAGTGATAACAAGGTAATTTTTGATACATTGAGGGAGCTGTACAAAGTTTTGGTGACAAAGCATTTGGTTTCCATCCAAGAGTGGATTTCTGTTCTAGTAAGAGTTGAAGTGGCAGACAATAGATTCAGAGATTCCACGTTGAAAGAGTTCATTGATATCCAAAATCGTCTTAAATCAGTTAAAAGTAAATGTGAGGAGGCAGGTTGTTCTCTTCAAAACACATCAAAACTTGATGAGCAAGAAGATTTTTGGGAGGAGGGTAACATTGGATCTGATAAAACCTCGTCCAATGCAGCCAACAATAAAAACACCTTGTCTAGTGCAGCCCACAATAAAATCACCTTGTCTAGTGCACCCAAGAATAAAAACAAGGCTCTTGACACGGAATCAAGTTCCCAGAAAATCAATAATGATAATATTGGTGCAAACAATAAAAAGTCTAATGGCTCTGACACTGACAGCATTCGCCATGGAGGAGATGAAGTTGAGTCAAACTCTCTGAAGAGTAAATTAAAGGCTGAAGCCCCTGTGGTACGATGGGGTTCTCACTTGGATAATTGGGATTCACACAGGGTTTATATGGCCAACCAGCGGGGCTTGGAGCTTGAAAGTCATTGGGGCAGGGTGGACAATGATGCAGTTATTCCAGCAGATAAAATTGCTGAATTGAATGTTCAAGCAATGCCTTATGAAGAAGAGCAATTTGAGATAGAACCATGCCGTGCTCCTTTGAGGAAGGGTGGACTCTGTCAGAGAAGAGATCTCAAAGTTTGCCCTTTTCATGGACCTATCATTCCTCGAGATGATGAAGGGAGACCACTCAATCAGAGCCCTTCAGAGGACATGGATGTGGATTTTAGGACTGATTTAGTTGAGCAGTTGGCTAAACAAGCAGTGAAGAATGTTCGTGAAAGAGACAGAGAGGTGGCAAAGGAGAGAGAAAAAGACAAACAGTCATTGAAGCGTGCAAAACTTGCTAAAATTCGGGAACACAATGAAGCAGTTTTAAGGGATGCTGCTTTGGCTTCAACTTCAAGATCAGCCGCCATTGGGGAAGATGGGGATTTAACTAGTGAAGATAAAGTATCTGCCAGAGACAAGAAGAAAAGTCTTGCCTCCATGCTTCGAAAGAAAGTAACATCAAAAGATAGAATATCTCAGAAGCTTTTGAGTTCGCAGGCAAGGGATACTGCTGCTAGGCAGCATGTTTCGTGTGAGGATTCCAAATACAGAGAGGCCTTCCCAAATCAATGGTAAACAGGTATAATTTGATCCAAACTTCAGAATCAGCTGTGTATTGGGTAAGGTAAGGCCTTGCATGTCAATCATGAGCCTAATTGGTTGAATTGAGCTAATAAACTTAATCATCTGTCCACTTTTTTTCCTGCCTATTTAATTCTTCTTAGGCAGATTCATAAGGACCAGCTGGACCATAAGGACGAAGGGAAGCAGTTGTTTGGCCCGTTTCTGTAATTTAGGGGGAAGGGAGAGAAATGGGAAAAAAAAAAATGCCCTTGTTTCCCACATTTTCTATAAATCTTTTTCGTAAATAGTAGGTGCAAAGGATTACAAGTTCGGCAATTGATGTGAAGTTACAAATTTGTTTCTGTTAACCATAACTACACTGTATTTGATATCAATAAATTTTGGGTTCATCAATTGTTGTTAGTACTAAATGTCAAAATCTAAATAATGAACATTGATTCCTCTGGGTTCAATCCTCGCTGAGTAAATGAAGTAGCGGTGACGGTGAGGTGCGGAAGGGATGTATCTCACTTGGAATTGAATGGTCTCGTGGGCTGTTCTAGTAGCCTTAAAGGTGTCATAAATGACTTCCATTTCCATTAAATAAGGGCAGTTCAGTTGTCAATCAAGTGGTCTTGGTTGCAGGTGGTGGTGGTGGTCCATAATTCATGAGCGAATTATCGCTTTCCCCCACAGCAAGAGGATTTCGGAGGTGTTTTCATCAGTAAATGGGTTTTTTGTTTTGTTTTTCAATTATGATTTAAACAAATGATGGATAGGGATTAGAAAAAGAAATGTTCCCTTTGCCCTATTCTTTTGGCAACAAACCGAACTTCTGCTGCTAATATCCTTTTCGTGGTGATCACCCTTGGCACGGCATCGACATTATTACTGGAGATATAAAACTTAGTCTGAAAGTAACGTTGTTTTCGGGTCTTCCATTATGCCAATATTTTGTTGAAAATCTTCCTAAGTTGGGACGATGAGCAATGCATATGACGGATAATGGCTTTCTTGAAGTCGAAAAGACTACCAGTATACACAAGCATCATGATTCCTGGAAGCTTAAGAGGTTGACTAGGATTTGAAGGCGTATATTGCTTTGTTATTGCATCGTTCTCTCTGACCTACCGTGAGAAAATTTTCTTATTCTTACAAAATAACACTGCAACGTGCAAACCTCAATATTATGCTTGATGCGCCTATAATCGAGCATTATGAGTTTCGACTGTTATGTTAGTTCATGCTTGTAGTATCGAAATTGAGGACCACAAGAAAGAAAATTCCAAACACAATCCCACTCTTAACGAAAAGCGTCCTAAAAAATTATGATACGTACATACTGTCTAGTTTGTAACTATAACAATATACATTTAATTTTGATACGGTATTAGTATAATTTTTAAATATACTCATTCAATCACATGTAAACAAGTCATTAAAATGATGTAATTCTTGCTGTCACTATATCTAAAGTCCTATAAAAGGTCAAATTACAGTTGGTCAATGGTGTATTTAAATGAATTTCTATAATAATTTATTCGAGTTTGTGAAATAAAATTTTCACTTTAAATATATTATTTTACTTTATTTACTATCTTTTCACATTAGTTTTTCACCTGGACTGTGAAGTATACCTTAAATTTTTTAACTGAAAAAAATTAAAGTAAAGGTGTGTTTGATTGAGAGTTAAAAGCTTAAAATGAGGTAAAAAATTTTATGAAAAAAATCTATGTATAATATAAAAGAAAAGATAAATTCACAGATAAGACTAAATATGCATGTTAAAAGTGTAAGTACTTACGGGTAACAATGTAAGTGACATAATTATGAGGACGTGTACCCAAAATGAAAAATAAAAATAAGGTCACCATCAACTGGCCCCAATAGTACTTAAATTGTCATCTTAGTAACAAGTTTAAGCCTTTAACTAGAAGGATGCAACATATTCCCAGCACGTGGCGGAAAACTCGTTCAAAATACTTAGCAGAACATCCATGCCTCATACGAGTTTCCAAATTGTCCTCCAATTAAGTATCATCGTGACTAAGATGATTAAGTCCACAAATTAATAATAAAAAAAAATGTAAAACTGTTGCATCCCACTATGAAACCAAAGTTTTTTTCTTTGGCTTTTTGCAAGCTACGGATAAACCTGGCATCCACACAAAAAATGATTGACTGTGGGCCTATAAGGAGCTGAACACGGTGTGCCCCAAAGATGCAATAGCGCAATCATTCAAACAAATTTGCCCACCCTTAAACGGTTCTCACCATATCCCCTTCCACATGCCAGAATAGTAAAGGACTTCAAAACCAGCTAATATTTTCTGATTGGCATCTTGATTTCTTGACATAGGAGTTGTGGGGTTAGGTAATTCCCTTAATCGATTACTTTATTCTTCCTATAATTGAGAACAGAAGCCAGTTATTGTTTTTTTTTTCTTTCAATTAATGCTAGTTCTTATATAATTTTATCTTTATTTTTCATTTGGTTTCTATAATTTTAAAATTAATAATTAGGTCTCTAAATAGTCCACAAATTTACATATTTAGGTTCAGAGATCTAATAATAAATTTTTTATTTATTATAGAAGTATAATTATAAATTTTTAAATTATAGGAATCTACTTAAAAATTTAATAAAACTATACTAACTTACAAATTAATCAAAATTGCTTTTTTGCCTTGGCAGTGGCATGACATAACCGATCTTTGTGGTAAAAATCTCACACTTATCTGACCCATAATAATTCCCAATCCTATTTGGTTTCTGAGTCCTTAGGTTTCCATTGTCCACACAAAATGACCACGATTTTTCCTTTTAACTTTGTCAGAGTAGTGTTATTTAGACATTATAATTAATCATTAAACATAACACTGCTCTTTCAAGAGGATATCACATCACTACACCTATATTTTGATATTCATCCACTCTTGCATTAATATGTATATACGACTTCTCGCCTTGATCGGCAGTAGTTTAGAAAAGCATTTGAAATTCCATTATTGAATTGTCTTTTGTCTAGCAGCTCTCTCTCTCTATCTTTTTGAATGAAGCCTTGAAAACCGTTGGATCTTAATCGAAGGGTCGTTACGACTCAGACACCGATATACTCCAACACGCTTTGTCTTAGATTGACCAATGGAAGAAAAGCATCAATTTTGGCTTCGGTTTCTGTAAGCAACGAAATTAAAAACCATTGCTTTTTCATTTTCCCCTTCGGTTCTTCTTCCTTGTCTTCAGAAATACACATATCACAGTTCTCCCCCAGCTGACCCATCATCGTAAATTCAAAACTCACATCACATTCCACTGTTTTCTTAGTTCTCTCGATTTTTTTACATTTATATTGAAGTGAATCACACCCACCAACACCATCAAAGAAGAATAGAATAGGCTCAAAATCAAAATAATTAATTGTGTTGGTGTTTTGTTTATGCTTGTGGTTTCAGCTGAAAGAATGGAATCGAGTAGCATTGAGAACACTATATTGTCCTTGACTATGATGGAAGAGGATGAACATCCCCATCAGTTCTCTTCAATCTCGAAGCTGCACAACAATGGACCCACCACTACAAGTGTCCATGACCTTCTTGAATGCCCCGTTTGCACCAATTCAATGTACCCTCCAATCCATCAGGTACTTCTCTTTTCTGATCCATTTTGCTTTGTGGGTTTTGCTTTCTAAAATCATGCTTTCCTTTAACCCTTTGTTGACTTGCTCTCTTGCTTATGCAATTTGCTTGCTTGTACTCATCATTCTATTCACGTTTTTTCTTCTTCTTTTTTTCAATCTAAGAGAGGGCTTTTTTGGTTTTCTCATTGGGCATGTATGTTATGGAGGTTTGGGATGTTATGATTGCATTGAAAGTCTTCAATATAGGGTTAAAGGGAATGTGCAATTGCGTTTGGGAATTGTGTGTTGTATTTTTGTTTTATAGATCTTATGCTTACTAAAATTTCATTTTGCATGTTGAATCCCGAGGGTCTGATTACTTTGGTGGGTTGTTGGAGAGGTTGAAAAAGGGTAGAGATTCTTTCACCAAAGTTTGGTTCTTTCAAATGTTTTGACCTTTTTTGGTTGAGTTTTTTCATACCTGTTACCTTGTTTAATAAAGGCAAAGTTACCTGATTTCAGTAAATCTCCTTTTGTTATCAAGCCCTATGGAATTTCTCTCAAGTCATTGTTGTGATTTTGTAGTATTACATGAGGTATATGCCTACCAAAAAGGCATGAATAATTGTTTCGGTGAATTTTGTTTTTTAGTCTACTTTTGTAGACCGCAATTCAAAAATGAGAAAACATAATTAAATGTATAATTTAATATCTGGACAACGAGTGATGATTAACATCTCTATGTCAATCTAGGGAACTTATTGAGGCAACTGATATTCAATATATGGTGATAAGAGGAACCTATTGGCACTCCGAATAGGGTTGTTAGCTAATTAGGATATTAGAAAAGCTTGAAGAAATAAGATAGTTGTACACAGGGTTTGTGGCAGTGTGATGATTGCTGTAAGGAGTCATTGTTTCTCAATGTTGTGAAAGTGAGTTACTCACTTGTGCCTTGTTGATTAGGGCTGTTCCACGTTAGAAGGACCAGAGAATCTCTTTGGTTGGGATGCATAATAGCTTGAAATTTTTTTAATTAGTTCCATCTTTGCATATCCTAGAAAAGTAGAAATTGACTTGGAATATCTGTTTTCTAATATCATTGGCCTGATGCCTTATTTTTTAAGTGTGGTTTTTATATTCTCTTTCTTATTATTTGATATTCACTTATTGAAAATTTGGTTGTTCATATTTTATCTAACATTGACAATTTGACATCATAGCAATGTTATTGGTTTTGCTACATATCATATAATAAGATGAGATGGTTATGATGAGTTGTAACTTGTAAGTGATAGATATGGCTATGAATAAATTTACTGATTCTGCTAATATGCCTGGAAATCCTATTCCTAATTAGCATGCATAGTCATACAGTTTTTCAGTGACAAATTCTACATACTTTTTCGTGAGGAGTATTTTGGCTTTCAAGTATTGAAACCGCCTGTTCTTGTCCTTGTAGAAGCACAGGTAACTTGATAAATTATACTGTTGTTTACAAAACAAGTGACTGATTCTTGAACCAATTTTGCTCTGCAGTGCCACAATGGGCATACCCTTTGTTCAACTTGTAAGACAAGGGTACACAACCGGTGCCCAACTTGCAGACAGGAACTGGGTGATATAAGGTGTCTGGCATTGGAGAAGATAGCTGAATCACTTGAACTGCCTTGCAGATACATCTCTCTTGGGTGTCCAGAGATATTTCCCTATTATAGCAAACTCAAACATGAGGCCATTTGTAACTTCAGACCATACAACTGTCCTTATGCTGGGTCAGACTGCTCTGTTGTTGGGGATATTCCATACCTTGTTGCTCATTTAAGGGATGACCACAGGGTTGATATGCACTCTGGATGCACTTTCAACCATCGCTATGTCAAGTCTAATCCCATGGAAGTAGAAAATGCTACATGGATGCTTACAGTAAGTATAAACTCGCTACCCTACTTGCCACCCTCCTCAAAAAATATACCCCACCCTTCTTTTAGGATAGGGGTGCAGTGCATGGAATGATCTTGATATGATATTCATTGCTATGCATTTGAAGCATATGTTCCTTCATTTCATGTACACACTCAACCACATCTTGCACAACTTGAAATCTTCTCCTAATTGATATGGTCGGCTCCTATTTATGTTTATGGTAGGTATTCCACTGCTTTGGTCAGTATTTTTGTCTCCATTTTGAAGCCTTCCAGCTTGGTATGGCTCCAGTTTATATGGCGTTCCTCCGTTTCATGGGCGATGAAAGAGAGGCCCGGAACTACAGCTACAGCCTGGAGGTGGGAGGAAATGGACGCAAACTAACCTTTGAGGGGAGTCCTAGAAGCATCAGAGACAGCCATAAGAAAGTCAGAGACAGTCATGATGGCCTCATTATATACCGTCACATGGCGCTCTTCTTCTCAGGTGGGGACAGGAAAGAGTTGAAGCTACGAGTGACTGGAAGGATATGGAAAGAGCAGCAAAACCCTGAAGGTGGAGTGTGCATACCCAACCTGTGTACCTAGGTTGATCGTATTGTGTCTCTCTAACGTTATTATTTCTAGCTGTAGATAATTTTGGAAAGTCTTGATCTATGCATGGTGAATGGTTATGGAGGTTTCCACTTAAAAACAAAATAAAGTCTTTCTGAGTTCTAACCGAGAGATATGATCCTTAGTGTAAGATGCTAAATCCCTTGAGACAGTTTTTGTCATAAAAAGGAAATTTAAGTATGGCACTGCTCATCGGATTTATGAATTAAGTTCTGGTATTTCTCTACTATCTTCGGTAAGCGTTTCCTTGTTTTATGCGGGCGTGTTTGGTTCAATCAGTTTTCTGTCTTATTTTATGTTTTTAGTTAGTTCTTGATTTTTAGAATTTTTGTGAAGAAAACAGTAAATGTTATAAAATTCAGTTTTTAATTTTTGTTATTTTTTTTCATAAAATCTTAAAAAATAGGAAATTAACTGGAAATCGAAAATTATTTTTGAAAAACAATTGTACCATTTTGCTCTAACACTGATGAACTATTAGAGATCAAAAAATCATGCTATTCGCTACACTTTACATCATTATAATACTTTTGACATATCATGGCACATAGATGGAAGTCAAGTTGGTGTATCCCAGCTCCTTCAGACTTTAGCCGATCAATTAAACCTAGAATCCAAAGATTTCAGTTGCGGATCTAATCGCAACTGAATCATAACCAATTGTAAACAACTCGGGGATAGCGAGTCTGTGGTTTATGAATAAGGAATCTCAGCAAATTAAACTCTTCAACTTGCAAAAAGGTTCTAACTTGCATAGCAATTACTCATTTACAGAGGTTTAGTCTTTTGATGCAAAGTTTACTAAATTTGCATGGCAATAATACCAATCCATACATCCACAGGATAATAATCTAGACCAGTTTGTAGCTTTATGAATGATAAAATACGCATATAGTGAAAGTAAATAGCTCCATTAAAGAATAGCACGATAACAATAAAAGCCAAAACAATTAGCAATGCGGTAATGTCAATTGCTTCCTTACCGTCAATCTTAATTCAAGCAACCCCTTTAATTTGAGTAACTTTTTTATGGCTCCTCCCTTGCGTGCATAAATGCATAAGCAAAGTATATACGAGAAGTGTAACCCTTAGGCCGGAGCATAGAAAAAAGAGTAAGAGTTATACAGAGGAAAGGAAGGTAAAGAAACAAGGTGAGTTCTTACGTAGGGCGAACTGAGTTTGAAACCATATGAGGATTGATAGTTTTGTAATAAATAAAGAATAGCAGAATACTCTTTTGCCCTTATTTTCTCTTACTCTCTTCCTCCATTACAACCACTTCTCCCCTGCCACCTCCTCTTTATCAGATTGCAACCATTTTCTTGTTTGTTTTCAACTTCCATGCCTGTTCCTCATCTTAATTAAATTATTCATACCCATCAAAATTTGGTCCGGAAAGTGTTGATTTTGATTGGATTCAATGACTCACAAGAGCAGGATGAAGAGATGTTTGTGAGTTATGACCCACTCGGTAATTCGACCCCTGGTCGAAATGCTCAGCGGTGCAAAAGCGATGATGATGTCTCAGCTAAGGCACATGCAATTTTGAGAAAGCTATACATGTTGAAATAATGTTCCCTTCTTAAAACGCATGTTGTAATAATTTCACAATTGTTACAGTTATGAAACAAATCTAAGGTGTTATTTTCGTGGCTTTTGCAACATTACCTGCAGTATTAGAAAATGTTTAGCAACCCCATTTCATTGTTTTTAGTTGTTTTGTTTTGATTTGTTGAATGGGTTTAATTTGTAAAGAGAACTAAGAAGACTATGAGTGTTATAAGATTTATGATTTTTTTAATACCCTCGCATAGCCTTTGTATTTATCCATCATCGTAATGTTTGGTCATTTTAACCTTCTTGCTGGGTTTACTTGAAGGAGGAGGTGGCCGCATGGGTTACGAGGAGGGTTGGTGGATTCAGCTGAGGGGAAGAAGGGGATAAAAGGGACAAATTCTTTGTAAAAACAATATTTATAAATATTAAAATATCAATACATTTTTTATTTGCGATCCATAGAATCCTGAGATTCAATTTTTAATGGATGAGATTGAGATTAAACCCCCACATGGCCCCCAATATCAATTTGCCCCGCATAGGAACTCGCCAAGAAAGTGCGTCACAAGACAGGTTTAACTTTATTGTATCCTAGTTGACTTCCTAGACAAGGAGGGCTGAGTTTGGGAACAGATTAACAATCATTAAAAATAATATTTTTTTGTAGCATTTAAAAAAGTTTTCTCATAGTATTTTACCCATTTACCCTTCTAGTTAGAGAAACCCAGATCTGCAGAACCTTGCAGTTGCCACTGCGTCCGGCCATCGTGTGAAGCCGATGTCCTCTGCCACCACCCCTTCAAAGCGGTTTAGCCGTGGACCTCTGTGCTCATGCTGCTATCGTCCGTCCCAGACCTCTGCGCTTGTGCCGTGCTTCCGATCTGCCGTCACTACCCTTTCTCTCTCCTCTGCTTCGTCTGTTTCCTGTTCATTATTTCACAAAAATTTAACACCAACAAGGGCCAAACCATTCCTAAATTCCTCGTTTGTTTCTTGTGTAATCTTAACATAAATTAAATAATGGGTTTTTTCTTATTTTTTATTTTTTGGTCTATTGCAATTGGCAAAAGATGCAAAGTCAAAATGTGCTTTATTAGGAAGAGAGATCCTGCAGTTGATTGATGAGGCAAAGCATTTCAAGGAAATGGAACAAGCTGAAGTGGCTTATACATGGAGCTAGACGTCAGATGAGGTTGGGGGCATTGATCGGAAGTGACAATGCAGACTGTACCAACTGGATGAGCAGGGGATGCTCTTGGCTTCGAAGACGATGCTCGTGGCGAAGGAGGAGGTTGTGGATGGTAGCAAAGCGGAGGGGTGGGTGAGATCTTCAAGAACACGCAGGGGGAGGAGGAAGATAACAGTCAAGGAGAAAGGTTATATGAGAAAAAAGTGGAGGTTGGCAAAAATGTATCTTTGGTCATGGTTTTCAAATTTTATATTATCCAGATCATGTGATCCCAAACTCACTCATGCCCACCTAAGAAGTCACCTTGTATCCTAACACTGTAACAACCTCTTTCAACGTTCCCGTTTTCACTACAACCAAACCTTATAGTTGAAACAAGACTACACTCACCATACAAGAATATCAAACTACAGCCCAACTATGGAAACGGCTTGTCTACCATCCCTGGAATTCAAGGTTAAAGAA
The DNA here is from genome assembly GCA_031216105.1 of Dalbergia cultrata. Lineage (NCBI taxonomy): Eukaryota > Viridiplantae > Streptophyta > Magnoliopsida > Fabales > Fabaceae > Dalbergia > Dalbergia cultrata. Next base: position 3,072,170 of record CM062353.1, on the reverse strand, counting down.
AGGGATCAATTACAAACTTGATTGTGATCTGCAGGAAACTACTAAGCAGTAAAGCTCTAGGAGGTTATAGCTAAGAATGGTTGACATTCCAACCAAAGACAACATAACACCAATGTTATGAGCTAAACCCAATCATTTGAGCTATACATATGTACGGGAACACACGTGCACATAGACATTTATATACTGACTATTGCAGAATTCAATTATATACTGACTATTCTTGCAGAATTCAATTCTAATTATAAAAGGGAACCAGCGTTCTCATCAAGGCGCTGGTCCATGATTTGGGAAACAGCATCCAGCAACGTAGCTTCACTTGTTCCAGGAAGAATAGAATCCATTGCTGCCTGTACTATTTCCTCAATCACGGATTCCTTGTTCAAGGACTCCCTGCACATCAGGCTTCCAATGGCAAAGGGAGTCAATCCTCTCTCTACCCCCTTCTTCAAAAGCATGGTTGAGATTCTCAGAGTGCGAGCACATTCAACAGGCAGATCCCATCCATGGAACTTCAAGAGGGCAATGTCTTCTTCAGCATCCAGTGACTTTATGTAGTCAATAATTTCTGGGGAATATGGCTGGCGAGCTTGTGGCCCAGTAAAGCCATTCAAAGGTACAATCTTCAAACTGCAGTAATGGCAAAATGTCAAAATGTCAAATAACTGGCTTAAACAAAATTCAAGGAAAATCTATTTGTGGTTGCTGGCCAAGCAGACTTCAAATTCCATTTTATTTGAACACACACATAGCGAGAGAGAAGAAAAAAAATCAAATTGGAATCCCAGCCAGTTTACCTTTTAAGTTATAAATAGAATGTTTTAATATAAATACAATGTTTTAATATATTGTGCAGGGTTGAAACTGCAGAATTTTGTGTTAAATAAAATAAAATATCTAGCAGCCACTATCGAACACAAGACAAAATTTTACCACATAATATCAAGAAAACAAAATTCAAGAGAAAAGTGAAAGTGCAAAAGAATGAAAAGTTATAATATAGAAGCATCACGACATGCATCAAAACACAGCAAATGAGCATAAGATAAGGTGCTTACACTAGTCGGCAAGCAGTATCCGTGATCAATTGGAATGAGAACAGTCTGGTCACCGTCCTCTTGTGTCCTGATCAAAATATTCCCAGCATGCCTATCTGCATTTGCCAGTCTTATGTCCAACACAGTAATTTTATGTACTTCCTTTACTGGGAAAGCCCCAGGGCCAATATCTTCACAACTTCCATTGTTTTCCACAAACATTTGCATGGAGCCAATCTTAGCAGTCAAGAATCCTGGATTGTTAAATCCTTTATGCAAGCACTTAGCCATAAATGTTGGGGGAACACCAGAGAAGCCCTTCTCATCACTAAATAATGAGCGATGCCCATTTATTGGATGATCCAGAATATAAGCTGCAACTTCCCTGAATGCTCCTTGACCAGCTCTTGTACCCTTTTTCAGGCCTTCACCATCTAATGACAAAGGAAGACCCCAAGGGTTATTCACAGCCATTGGCTCTTCATCAATAGGCTTAAAAACACAGACAAACTTTTGCCCAGTTGAATCAAGCATAAAGTAAGCTCCCCCTGTGCCCTCTGCAGATCTGATTGGACAGTTTCCACTATCTAGTCCATCATAGGTAGAGTTTATCATATCCCAAATCACTGAAGCTAATTCAACTTCAGGGTTACCAATAACTGGCTCCAAAATAAAATCTCTATCGGGAAGCTTTCTTGGCACAACTCTTTGAACGGCATCATACTTCCTAATAGCATCTTCTTTTCCAACATCAGTCAAACCCGTTGCAACAATGGACAACTCAAAGGGTCTTCTCTGAACTTTCGCATGCTTCTTCCTAACAAGCAGATGTATCACCGCATCATTATGTTTGGTGCAAATATCATCAATCAGCCTCTGGTCCTCAAGCCGTTCACCATTACACACGAGTTCCTGCTCTTCAGGATCAGCATACTGTTCCTCACTCTTGGAGATCCGTCGCTTTATATACCCAACATCCCTCCCTCTTTCCACCTGAAACTTGAATTCCTTCCCACAAGAAGTTTTCACATTGATGACCTGAAGATCTGAGAGTTTGATTATCAAATGCAGAACATTTCCATCCGATACCCCATAGTCCTTGAGAAGAGAATCACTCCTGGCCAGTTCCCTTCCAGCATAAACCAACTTCTGTTTGTTCATCAGGAAGGGAAGCCTGTCACTCCTTTGGATTTTGAGTTTCACAGACTCAACAGTATCATATTCCATAACACGGATTCGAGTCAATGAGCCCGAAAAGGAGAGGTATATGAAGATGGATCCATCCAAAGACAAGTGTGATGGAGTGTGGCATGCCTTTGGAGACTCAGTAGGAACAGGACTAAGAGTGGTGACACCCGCCGATGACATTTTCACTATTGATGAAGACAATGAATAATGCAAAACAATTGGAGCTTAAGGCTAAGAATTAGCCCTTAATCCTAAAGCCTACAAATTTCACAAGACAGCCATATATACACACAATTAGGCTACCCTAGGGTGGTGATCACACATGCCCAGGTGACCAAATAATCTTAACAACGAAAATTGAACAAAATGTTCACAAAAAGGTACGATCTTTCGAAGGAAAAGAAGGAAAGGGTTCAGACCCAAGACGCTAATTCCTCATTTCTTCCCCCATCGGAACACAAAGATCTCTGAATCCGGTCAAATCACAAATGGGTCTGAATCAATGGAGAAAAACTCAAAAAGCCAGAGACAGAGAGAGCGGATTTTCTTACCCGCCGTGAAGCTGAGGAAGAAGAAGCCAAAAGGAAGCCGGAGATCGCAAGTTCACAGCTTTTTAAGCTGAAAAATCGAAATTGGTAATTGAATTGTTTGTTCGTTTGAAATAAAGGGAGAAAGAATCAACTCAATTGAATTATTCGGAAAAGAAGGGTTGCTATTGACTCTGACTGAGAGAGAGAGAGAGAGAGAGAGAGTGAGAGTGAGAGTGAGGGAGTGAGGGAGAAGAATGGAAATATTGTATAAACGCGTGTAGCCTCTACGTAGAGCGAATAGTACAAACTACGGAGACTTTGGCGAAAGGAAAGAAGTAAAGAAGCCTCTGTACCATACACGTATCTATACGTAGCTATAGCTAAGGTGAAGGTTTGAGTAAACTATTCACGCAATGTAGAATGGCGTTTTGCCCTTTAGTTTGGAGAAGGAAGACAGAGTTGGCAGGGCCAATGAGAATGTGACACGCAAGCAATGTGTTGTCATCCAAGGAAGCGGTGAAGGCGTAGGGAAGTAGAATTTCTCTTTCTAACAAGATGGTATTCGACGTGGAGATGACTTGGGAGATATGTCCTCTCTCTCTCTCTCTCTGTCCCCCGTAGTACATACAACACTCAACTCACCAACCAAAGTGTGAACCGATTTCTTCTCAACGACAATTTTTTAGGTGGCTATTAGACCATCGGTAATGGCAACGGTAACGGTCAAGTTGCATTATTTATTTTTTCTTGGTGTCTTTATTTTTTAATTAGAATAATTAAAACTATGAAAAACTAGAATTGTAACAAGGCATTTCAAATGTTATATTGTTGGAAACTGTTGATCCCCGAGAAATTCAAGTTTTTGATCTGGCATATATATCACTCAGTTCTCCCTACTGCCAAATTTAGGTTTAATAGGCATATTGTTTCTTCTCCAGATTGTGTCCAGTGTGGTCTTGGGGAGGAAAATCTACTGCATTGCCTCTGCGATTGTTATCACTACCAAATTATTTGGTTTGAATTGGGTTTTGGTCAGGATCCACACTTCTTCACTCTTCCTTTGCTTGATTAGGTAAATACACATTTGAGATTTTCCTTTAATCTGTCCTTTGTGGTAACTTTATGGTGGGTTTGGTGTTGACGTAATAAACAAATTTTTGAGCCGTCATTGTGGAAGGTGGATAAGGTGTTAAACTTGCTAATTGCGGACATCCATTCCATCCGAACACACTTGTCCTCTAATCAGCATCACACTATGGTTCCAAGAGTGGTTCGCTGGGATCGGCCATAGGAGGAGGAAGTTAAGTTGAACGCTGATGGTAGCCGTTGCTGGGTTGCTGATGTAGCGCGTATGGGAAGTGGAGGAGTCTTGTGAGTCTCTAATGAGACGTGGATTGAGGGATTTTCTGGCTTTCTTGAGGATAAGTCTGTTTTATTTGCAGAGATTGTGACAATCAGAGTTGGCCTTAACAGAGTATGGGAAAAGACTATCATTTTGTAAGGTGTGAAAGTGACTCATTTCATGCCGTCACTTTAATTACATCCAATTCCTAGATCAAACATCATACTTGTGTTAATGTTCTCACGGAAGTGTCTCATCTCTTGAAAAGGGACTAGGTTGTACGCCTGTCTCATGGGTTCGTGAAATCAATACATCTGTCGATAGTATGGCTAAAGTTGGTAATACCAATGATGATCTTGTTAGATTTTGGCAAACTCCCCCTCCTCTCTTATTGTCTCACCTTAGTGACGATACTTTAGGGACTGGGTATTTGCGTGGTTATAAGAGTTTGGCGCTACTTGTGCCTGTGTGTGGTTTTTTGCTTCTTTATTTCATCTATAACAAAAAAAAAATGTTATATTGTTGCAATGCTAATACATCGCCCATACAAATAAATTTAACCAGAAAACCAATAATTTGTCCGACATTGAAAAATCACTATAATTTCGGGATGAATCATACTACAATCTTTGATATACATTGACGCAGGTTCAATGTATTTTGACCCTACTATAATCATTTTTTTTTAATAAATGTTCCATACATCATATACCTCACATGTGGTAATTCGTTTAAGTAGCTTTTCTCTAACATTTTCGGCGTCATTCCAATACAAAATTGAATCAATAATAATTTTAGGCGCAACTTATTTCAAAGAGTCTTGTCCTTAGGATGCTAAAGTAGTTATATGGAGGATTAATTAATTGGTCAGTTACAAGATTCTGTATCCAGGTAACATATTGGGTTAAACCTCAGAAAGTACCTGCCACTTTTAGCAATTTTAAAACAGCTAGTTGAATCACCGACAAAGTTATGAGATAGGCTGTGGTAAATTTTCAACGTTATTGTTTCTTCTCCCTTTGCTTATACTATGAAATAAACTGTAAACGGCAAAAATGTATGATAAACAAGCACACAATAAACAACGTTCAGCATACTACCGTGCCAACAAAGACACATAAAACCCAGTTTTACGCAGTAGAGTGGGAGGGTGCACATTCAAGGAGAAAAGGGAGTGTTTCAGGCAAGGCTTCCAGCGTTAGACACTGGACAAAAAATCTCACTAAAATTATACTCATGCTGATGTATTTTACAGTGTAAATGATTGAGCAGGCCGTATATCAGAACGCTCCATCAGAGCAAATAGGTATGTAAATGATACAGTTTGACCAAAACTGGATGGCAAAAGAATCCCCTAATCCTAAGCCCCCACAACATAAGCTTGACAACAGAAACAAGCTAATAAGAAGCCAAGCATGGCACCAGCAAAAACTTGGGATGGAGTGTGACCTAGAAGTTCCTTGAGCTTCCTTTCACTAATTGGATGCCCTTTGAACAGGTCTGCCACAATCATATTTAGCACCTGTGTCGAGCCACACACAATTATCTGGTTAAAGATTTCCTTCCAAAGTAAAAGTTAAAGAAGGCCAAATTACCACAAAGAAACAGGACAAATGTCAACAGATATCTTCTATCGTTTAAGTTATAGTTCTCGCCAATCCTAAGGATACAATAACAATAAAAATACATAGGAGTCTGCCTGTTCAAAAGATTACAAGAGATAGTTTCAATATATTAGACATTTCAGGCAAACCAAAAGGAATGTTTAAAACCCAAAAGTTGATGTCATAGAACAAATATGGAATGCAAATTATGAAAAATCCCAGAATGATGGTTTACAAACTAACAAAAGGTCAACCTTTTCAACCCAGCTGATTACGTCGGAGCATTTGTGGTCATTTGGACACAAAATTGCCATACCATCACAAGTCGTTGTATAAAGTATAATTTAAACTGACAAGGAAGTATTGTGTACTCCTATTGGATGACATAGTAAGACTACTTTAGACTATCAATAGAAATTGAACTCAATTTATTAACAATGGTATATCATCAGTCCTTTTTCCTCCCTAAGATTCCACTAAGCATAAATAAAGTATAAAACAAGTTAGGTGAAATTTTATGGTGTTTTTCAAACCAATGTGTCACACTTCAAAAGTCCAATTAAATAAGTAAATTACAAGAGCAACCTTTCAACAGACAGACACCAACATTTGGTGGCAAAGTTCAAGGGGGATAGTTCTTCATAGTCCACCAAGACAGAAGAAAACCAAATATTTGCAGATCATTAAGTGGTCTGTTTAATCACTTAAAACTAGAATGTAAGTTAAAAGGTTCAGTTTAATATCCGAAGAAAATAAAAGCAAATTCAAGAATAATGTATCCAAGGTGAAAATTGCATACATTTGAATCCATTTAGTGGCTTAGTGTCCGTTTGGATAGGTGTTTGGTCCTTCCCTGAATCACATTTGAGAGCCAAACATGCATTAAGGAATGTCCCAAAATGTCTGGCTTCCCGTTCACGCATGATTTTGGCCCTCAAATATTATATGGTTGGTAAATTCCCAAGGAAATCAGTCGCCACTTTAAGATCTATAACTCCATTCGATGGTAAGCTATATAAGTTGTTGACTTTAGATTGAGCCAAAAATCAAAGATTTAATCCCAAGTACCTAACTGAACCAACTCAGTGAGTTATTCCCATCAAACGAACACTATATCCTATATTGCATAGATACCAGCACAGAAATAGTATTGGATAGCGGATAAAGATACACGGTACGAAAATTTTGTAATAAGGTACAAATAGGCAAAGATATATAACAATATACAATTGTATATAATAAATTAATCAAATAATAATATAAATGAAATTTTTGTACTATCCTAGCTCCGAATTTTCATGGATCCACCACAAAATATAGCAAGCAAGAAAAAATATCAAAAGAGGCATAAGATTTTAAGGGATGAAATAGTAGTTTGCTTCATTTAAAAGAAAAATCAAAATTTGATGTTTTGTAAAGAATAAAGTGACAGCTATTTATTGCTATACTTGACCAGGATGTACCCAAAATATTTGATAGCAAAGTTTATTAAATAAAAATAAAGTTTAATTTCTATGCACATTTTTACACTATCATCTAGTCGTATAATATCACATCAGTATTGGTAGTTGAGTCTCACACCTACTATTTGAAAAATCATGCATATAGAAAGATTTGATTGGATCACAGTACAAAAAAAAATTACACGGTAAGTGTATTAAAATTAAACTCATAAAAATACTAGGCATGTACTAAAGTGTGCCTAACAAGTTCTGGTACCCTGTTCGGGTTGACAGCCATTCCGGAGTTTCATGCTTCAAAGATCATACAGCTAGCTGATTATCTGATTACCCTCATTGTGTGACATCAACATCAGCAACAACAAGTCCTTTATCCACATGACCATGATGAAAGTAATAATATTCAGTGATTTAAAAATTTATAGTTCTAGCTCTAGCTACTAAAGCTATGCACTCAACAAAAAAACTGTCCTCCAAAGCAATATGCTGCACCCTATGGACAAAGGAACTATAGCAGCAGATAAACAAATAAATAATGCACACAAATAGAACATCTTTTTCCAACGAGTTCTCATGTAGCCCAGCCAGCCATGTATTTTCATCAAACATTTAGAAAGCACATCAATACATCGAGTAAAGTATAATAAGTGGGAAGAAAAGGTTACAACAACCAATGAGAAGATAGAAAGAGTTAGGCATTAGCATTACCTCAGCTTGCATGCCAGCATGGCGACACCAATAGCATCATACATGACAATAAGGCTGAACCCCAAACACACGGGGAACAGGGAATCCGCGACGCCATGGCAGAACGCCACGGAGGTGGTGAGTGCCGTGCAGAGCGCCGAGTGCGACGACGGCATCCCGCCCGACGCAAACAAGAGCCTCAAGTCCCACGTCCTCTCCACGAAGAAGTTCAAGAACACCTTCATCGACTGCGCTATCATCCACGCCAACAACCCCGACACGAAGGTCGGGTTCGCAGCCAGAGTCGCCACAAAGGGACTTATTCGGAGCTTCGCGTTTGCGGTGACGCTCAGCAGAGCCACTCCTAAGCCTCCGTTCTGCAGGCAGCAACCGTTCCAGTCGTCCATTGAGCTCTCTGCATCGCTGCAACGAGCCCCGAAAGTGGAGAGCCATTTGTTGGGGTGTGAAGTTGCGGCCTTTTTTATGGTGTGGAGCAGAGGGAAGGAGACCCAGATGGGGTTTCTCGGTAGATTGTTGTTGGGGTTGGAGTGGGGGGGATTTGGTGGAGGAGGTATAGAGGAACAAAAGGCTGTGATTGTGGAAGTGGCAGTGGGTCTGATTTGAAAGAATGAAGAGTAAGGGAAAAGAGGGTTGATTATCAGCGGGGTGCAATTGAATGAAGCGAGTTTGGGTGTAAGGGAGACGAGAGAGTCCATGGAAGGGGGCTTGTGTGTGCGCGGTTTGGTTCAGTCAGCAGCATTTCAAAAAGAAGGAGAAACAAAGGGGAGAAAGAAGAAGAAGCATCGAGCGAAGGGAAAGGAAAAGAAAAGTGAACAAGAAGGAGGGAGGGAAAGATAAGAATGTAGGGCAGGGAGTAGGGAGAGAGCGAGAAGTGGAGGAGTTGAATTCCACTCAGTCGACTAATTTGTCCCGTTACTGGCCGAAGCAGCAGCATAATTTATTGGACATTAAGCCTTTGTTTGGCAAAGGAAAGAAACAGAGAGAAAGGAAATGGAGTGAAAAGAAATGGAGAGGAAGGAAGTTGAGGTGATTTTTATTTTTTATAGATATGTTTGGATGAAAGGAAAATAGGAAGGAAGGAAATAGATGAAAGATTAACTTGTTTTGTTTGTTTGGATGGAAAAGTGAAAGGAAATAAAGAAATAATTATACTAATTGACTTTTTTATCCTTATATTATAAAAAGGTTATCCTTTATAGAATTATATAAAAAATTATTGGAAACTTAAAATTAGATACAATTTTGTCATAAATTTATCCATCAAAATAATATAAATAAATATAAAAGCATTCCAGTCAAAATCTTTATTTTATATTTAATAATTTTATTAGTTAATATCAAATAGAAAATATAAATATTTTTTAATATAACAAGTTTAGAATAATATCAAGTTAATAAAGAAGAAAATATTAATAAAAATAAATTATTTAAATTTATTTAAAACAAAAATTTTAAAGTCACCGATATTTCAAAAAAGTTACCAAGCTTAATCATCAAATTCATATTGAAAAGATCATGTGTTTGAAGCTTTACAAAATGAAATACTTATTCGTTCCTTTTGTGTAATTAGTTTCAAGAATAAAATGAAAGACTAAAAATAAATGCATTGGAGAGCAAAGCAGCACCAATGATGAAGGCTAGTTGGCGCTGGAGGAGGGACCCTGAGAATGGAGGGCAGCAGGACACATGATTTTGGTTTGCTACAGGTTCTAAATTGGGGCTAGGAATTTTAAATAAGAGAGTGGGTATTTTTGGAATAGGTAAATATTACCCATCCTTTCACCACTTTTCTGCCCATATGAGGGGGGAAAAAATTTATGTGGGCCCCACATATTTTTTGACACTATTTAATCTTTCCTCTCCTATTTTCCCTTGCACCAAACAGTGAAAAATCACTTCCTTCCCCCCACTTTCCTTCCCTTCCCATTCCTTCCTCTCAATTTCCTTTCAAACAAACACAGTGTAAAAGCATATTCGTCTTAGACGTCAGCTTGGCCCATATTTATATAGATAGAGTAGTATTGTGGAAAAATTATTTCAATATAGAGATCAAATGGCTATATAATAATAATATAAGATTGGGGAGAAAATTACACTCAATATGGTGTTATAAACCTCGCATTATGCGAGATTATGCTTAACAAAATCAATGATTTATCAATTTTACACTATTCACACGTGAAACGAACTAAAACAGTGTCCCTGCATATCAGCGCGTCAACCGGAGCAATCCAATCATTGACAGATATGAGACACGTGTCGCCCCGGCATTGGCTTCCCAAAATCTCGCATAGTGCGTGATTTTTGGCTTGTCCAATCACTGCAGGCACGCTGGCATCGACCTCCTTCATGTGTGCCACGCGACCGCACCCCATCGCCCCTTGGAAGCTCGCATCATGCGAGATTTTTGCCTCATCCAATCAGCCTGCGTCCCCCCTCTAGCAAACTGGCACGTGCCAGCTCTCGGTGGCTCCAAGAAGCTCGCACCATGCGAGCTTTGGTGTCCTGTCCCCTCACTGCCAGGCCACGCGAAGTCACTCCTCAGGCATGCACTCCACGCGTCGCCTTCTAGCGCATTCGATCCTTCCCCTGGCTTCAGTGCACCAAGCATGTAAGAATCTTGAAGAAGGGAACGTGATATTACTGTTGTTTGCTTTCCTTGCCTATATATTGCTATCGGGTAAGAGAATGCGAAACATAAACAAATCAAGATAGTGAAGCAGAGCAAGGTTGTTTTTTGGTTGAAGCTTTGGCTAAGTGAAGAAGAGAAAGTTTCTTCCGGTTAGCTTTGGCTGAGTGTAATGAGGCTGTGTTAAAAAAATACATTGAAAAGGAAAAATGCCAGTTGATAATACAGTAATCTCTAGTGAGTATGTATCAGTGAAAATTCGTCAAAATATTGTAAGTTAATTTTTATTTTTTTGCCAAAATATTTTTATAATTTTTAGTCAAATGAAGAATAAGTTTTATAATTTTGTTTTGAATTATTTGTAAAATTTTTATTTATTACAGGTGATGGAATCATTATTTTGTTAGGAATTATTTTGTTAATTTATTATTAAATACTGAAATAATGATTATTTGTTATAAGAGATGGAATTATTTTTTTGTTAGTAATCATTTTGTTAAGTTATTATTAAATACTGAAAAAATGGTTATTTGTTATAGGAGATGGAATTGGTATTTCGTTAGAAATCATTTTGTTAATTTATTATTAATTGTTATTTCATTAGGAATCATTTTGTTAATTTATTATTAAATACTGAAAAAATTATTATTTATTACAGGAGATGGAATTGTTATTTTGTTATGAATTATTTTGTTAATTTATTATTAAATACTAAAAAAAATGGTTACTTGTTATAGGAGATGGAATTGTTATTTCGTTAGAAATCATTTTGTTTAATTTATTATTTTATACTGAAAAAATTATTATCTATTATAGGAGATGGAATTGTTATTTTGTTAGGAATTATTTTGTTAATTTATTATTAAATACTGGAAAAAATGGTTATTTGTTATAGGAGATGGAATTGTTATTTTGTTAGGAATCATTTTGTTAATTTATTATTAAATACTGAAAAAATTATTATTTATTATAGGAGATGGAATTGTTATTTTGTTAGGAATTATTTTATTAATTTACTATTAAATACTGAAAAAAATGGTTATTTGTTATAGGAGATGGAATTGTTATTTGTTAGGAATCATTTTGTTAATTTATTATTAATTGTTATTGTTATTTTGTTAGGAATCATTTTGTTAATTTATTATTAATTGTTATTTTGTTAGGAATCATTTTGTTAATTTATTATTAAATACTGAAAAAATTATTATTTTTCATAGGAGATGGAATTGTTACTTTGTTAGTATTTTATTAATTTATTATTAAGTGAAAAAAATATTATTTGGTATTAGAGATGGAATTGTTACTTTGTTAGGAATCATTTTGTTTATTTATTATTAAATACTGAAAAAATTGGTTGCAGGAGAGGGAACAATTGAACCCCCGTCATTTGTTCATGAAACCACCGGTGGTGCATATACATGAACTTCTACAGCAAGCTAGATTCCATCATGTTGCCCGGATTTGTCAAATGGGAATAAATAAATATCTTATAAGCGCATTAGTTGAAACATGGAGGCCAGAAATGCACACATTTCACTTTCCTTGCTGGGAGAGTTCAATTACACTAAAGGATGTTGCGATTGTGTTGGGGCTTCGTATTGAAGGTTTGTCGATTATTGGAAGCACTAACGGCAACTCAAAAGTAATTAGGAATATATATGAGCAGTTACTTGGTGGTCGACCAAGCCCAACTGATGTTGTTGCCGGTGAAATAAAATTTGACTAGCTTACAATCCATTTAAATTCACTTTCATATGATACGGCGGAGCGGATAGCATGTCATGCCCGTTGGTATATCTTATCTATGTTGGGTCATTTCATAATTCCGAATAAAAGCACAAGCATGGTGCATGGAAAATTTCTATCGCTACTTGAAAATTTGGAACATATTGGGTTGTATAGTTGGGGCTCAGCGTGTCTCTCTGCACTTTATCATGGGCTTGATCGTGCTTCACGTAATAATAGAAAAGAAGTTACTAGCTGCATGGTACTATTGCAAGTATGGGCCTGGCAGCGGCTCCCATGGTTGGCTCCTTTGCCAACCATGCCATTTGTTTTTCTCCTTGCCATGAGGTAAAAATATTTTAAATGAATATTTATGTTGTTTTACAGATTAAATCTAAAATAAAAAATATTTTACAGATGGAAACATTATTGATATCCACGTAATACTCCATACAATGATCTCCATAATATCAGGCTTGCATTGGATCAGATGCAATTTGATCAGGCAAATATTAGTATAGCAAAGACTTTCTTTTATTGTCAAATTGAATATTATTTGTATATCTTATGTAACATATTTATTAATGCAGTTTGTGTGGCAACCATATCAAGTTCTAGCAATTGATGCATACATTCCAAATGATGTGCGAGTTGAGCGTCCCTTATGGTCAACTGTTAATCCATTGATATGTTTTGAAACAATAGAGTGGCATGCGACCGATCGTGTGACGCGTCAATTCGGGTTTGAACAACCAATTCCTTCCTTACTAACTGATTGGAGAAAAAGCATCAGGAGTGGGTTATGTTGTGGGAGTCTTGACATGACCGTTTATTGTAGGGACAATCCACTAACAATTACGTCCCATCAGATGATTACCGAGACTGGTATATAGAGTGTGCAAGAAATTGGTTATGGTTGTCTCTTGAAGTGCAGCAGGACCAACCAATCCTTTAGGTCAGCTAATCCCTCAGGATCTGCCAATCCCTCAGGATCAGTCAATCCCTCAGCACCAATCATTCCATCATCACGAGTCAGACCAGGCATTCCCATAGTACCAGTCATTCCCACATTACCAGTTGGACCAGCCATTCCTATTTTACCAGCCGGACCAGCCATTCCTACATCATCAGCCAGACCAATCATGGGCGCAGTATCAGCCATTCATAGGCACAGTCATCCCTACAGTTTCAGTCATTCCCTGTGCCTTTGCCACCCCCTCAATCGCAGGATGTCTATGTACCATTACCTATTACAAATGATGATGTGGATCAATGGTTGAATTTGAGTGGGAATATTCAGCAGTTTTCTCCAGTGCAGAGCCGACATAATGTTGAACCATCGCGAATGTCCCTAGATGTAAGAGGCAGCCAATGGGGTTCAAGGAGCCTTCTGAGTCGAGGAAGAAAGTCTGTTGACAGCAGTGGCACTGAGTTTGGTATGAATAGTTCTTACCACCTTGATGATGCTATGTCTGCACCTTGGGGTGACTTTGATCTGAATGTGATGGCTAGTGAACCTGGTGTACAGGAAGATGTATACCAACCTCAGCCAATACTCTCCCCAGTTAGACATATATTTGCCCAGCCAATACAAGAGGGCACATCTTCATCTACCCTTGTGGCAACACCTAAATCTAAATCTGCAGCAGATGTCACTGGAGGGATGGAGGAGGGAGGAATCGATGAGGAAGGGAGAGACAATAGGAGAAGGAGTAGTAGTCCTAGCACACATTTTCAGAGAGGGGTTGGCTTTGGGTTACGAGAAAAAATTTGGCCACCTTTCAGATGGTGGTCTTCAGGAAGGAAGCCACCTAAAGGAAAATAGTCATTAGTATTTTTATTTTATCATTTCTTTTACATGTACTTTTTTGTGGTTTGATGTAATGTGCATATTGTAATCACACATACTTATTTCAAGTATAACTATTTTAGTATAAAAATAGTTATTGTGTCAATATTTTATTATTTTAAAATTTTAGATCACACATTTATATGAATAATTAAATCTAAAATTAAAATTTATTTTTATATTTTTTAAACAAATTTAAACATAAGATTTAAAATTTTTAGTTCATCTTAATTATTTTAAAATTTTGTATTACAATTTTAAATTTGACATCTTAAAACCTCTATGAGATTTAAATAATTCAAAAAAAGACAAAAAACTTAAAAGAATTATTCAAATAGAAAATAAACAAAAAGAATTATTTCAAGTAAATGTTCACAATAACATTTTAAATCATTTATATAAATAATTTTTATCATTAAAATTTAGAAATTAACTTTGTACTCTATAATATTATATATGAGTCATACTAATTTTTAAGATAATCTCCAATGATAAATTAATACTACGATACTCTTTTTTTAAAAAATAACTAAAATCTAAAAAAGAATCTATTTTTTATTTTCTCTATGAGGCAAAAAAAAAAACAATTTGAAAAAAATAACTTTTTAGATTTTACAATTATACATAAAAGGGACTTTGACAGCTCAAAATCATTTTTTTCACAAGTTTTTTTTTATAATTAGATAATTTTTTAAAATAATTTGAATCTAAGATAACTAGTTTTCAATTTTTTAAAGATAAAAGAGTGACTTTAAAAATTTTTTTAACTTTTTAAATTATATATAATATAAGTTTCATAATTAATTTTTTTAAAATATGAAATAAATACATTCAAAATTTAATCTCGATAATGTTTGTTTTCTCAAATCTAAAATAAAGACAACACTTATACTATATATTTTAAGAACAAATTAAAAAAAATACCTGTTTCATGTTATTCATTACTGTTGAGGGGGTTAACACCTTGCAACTTCTAGCCCTTCAAAATAATTTTTTTTGCAAAATAAATATTTTTGTATAATTAGATAATTTTTTAAAATAATTTGAATATAAGATAACTAGCTTTCAATTTTTTTTAATTATCTATAATATAAGTTTCATAATTAATTTTTTTAAAATATGAAACAAATACATCGAAAAGTTAATTTTGATAATGTTTGTTTTCTAAAATCTAAAATAAAGACACCACTTATATTATATATTTTAGAGCAAAGTTGGGGTTTATTAAAACAAAGTAAAAAGAAAAACAAAACACCAGCTTTATGTTATTATTCATTAGTGTTGAGCAAATCATTCTTGCATTGAAAGTGCCTCGTCCACCACGCACGAAAATGCCCTTTTTTAATATTTTTTCTTCAAAATCTCGCATGAAGCGAGTTTTTAACTTTAAAAAATGAAAAAATATTTTTTCTTAATTTCTCATATGGTGCGAGATTTACTTCTCCACACAACGGTAGTTACACTTTCAACTCCATATTACTGTATAATCTCAGTCAACATTCCATATTGAAAAAAAAGACCCTAGTATTGTATTATTTATATTTATGCATATTTTATAAATTTGTTTTAGATTTATATAAAGAGAAAAATACATCAAATAGTTGGTGGTGAAATTGGAAGCTAAAAGTTGTGATCGTATTACCTTTGAGTCATTATATATATATATATATATATATATATATATATATAAAAGTGGAGATCCGTTATATAGCTGCAAATCTTAGTACATTTATACTATTCAATAAATTTTTATGGATATAAAATTTTATCAATCTAACCATTGAATTCAAAATTTTTACCAACTAAATAAAATATATCAAATTTCATATAATTTAAAAATATTTTGATATTTCATCTTGCCGTTTTATTTTAATGGATAATATGTTTTTGAAAATAGAGGTAAATATCAATAATCAGAAAGCATGTTTGTTGTTGTTCAATTTTTTTGAAAATTGAGATTCTTGATCATCAATATAATATAACATAATTTAATGGTTAAATCAATTAAATTCAATTTCTATAAAAAGTTATTGAAAGGTATAAGTATACAAAACTTACACCTAATATAACTAGATCCTCATCCTACATGTGTGTGTGTGTGTGCGCGCGAGCGCGCACTCGTGTGAAGAACTACTAAAAAGCTATATATATGTGGATTTGTGGGCCCCATATATGTGCATGTAATGTAGAGATATCAAAATGGGCCGCCCCACTTCACCAAAAAATGGGGCAAGGCGGGCCAATCTGCACAATTAAATAAACTAAAATAGTCAACCCAACTCATTTTGAGATAAACTAGTGGATTGATCGACCAGAAAAAAAATTGCCAAAAACTTTTAAATGGTTTCGTGAATTTTTTAGAAAAAAAAATTGAAAAAATTTTCTCCTGTGTGTGAAATACTAAAATGTGAATTGTGACTTTGTATTTTACTTTTATCTTGAGTGAGTAGTGTCAAGTGTGTATAGGGGACATGTTTGTTCCTTATATTTTGAGTCAGAAACATGGTTAATTTAGTTTGAGCTCGGTCTCATGTCTTTCTGGTTTAGGCCTTTATAATTGTTGTAAAATAAAAATCAATAAATTATTTTTTTAAAAAAAAAAATCTTGATCCACCCTAACTCACCTATATCCATGGGTTAAGCAAGGTGGTTGGAAATTTTTACTAAACTTAAAACTTTGGCCAGCCCAATAAAAATATCACTTTTCCACTTTTTGACATCTATAATGTAATGTTAATTTAGTTGGGAGGTGTCCCATTTTTATAGTCCACACCATAAAAAGGAGAAATGAAATTTGATTTGGGGTGATATGTTGGCCAAAACAAAAACATTTAGGGAACAGTATTTTTAAAAAAATATGTTGCTGTTGATTTTTATAAATATAGGTTATTTTATTTTTTTTATCTCTTTTTTTTTGGTTTCAGTATTTTTGTTGTTTAATAATATGTTTTCTAAATTTATGTCCTTATGAATATTTTAGAAAGTACAGTTATTTCTTATAAATAGTTAAAATTTTGTTTTTAATTGTTATAAATATTTTAATAATTTTTTAAATTTTTACTAATATTATTATTTAATAATACTATCTAATTGTAGGGAAAAAGCATAATATTTAAAAAGGGATAATCAAAAGTAAAAAAATATATATTTACATTTATAAGAATTGAAATATATTTAAACTTAATTTATTTATTAATTTTGATACATTATTAATGTAAATATAAAAATGTTTTATACTATTAATTATATTTTATCATTTGTTTCCGTAGTTATAAAAAGAAAAAATCTTTTAGTTACCTAATTATATATGATTAGATGGTTGTATAAAAATATTTTATATTAATATAGTATCATAAATAATTTCTTTTATGATTAATTTGCAAAAGATTGATTGGGTTCTTTAGTCATTTCTTGAAAAAAACTTTGAATATGTGTTTAGAGCTGTGCGGAAGGACTTAAAGATAGGCCAAAAGTTCAAGGTTGAATGATGCGAGTAATCATAAGTACTTACTGGCCAATAACAATTTGCTTGCTTGGTTGATTTTCTGTTCATTTATTTTTATAATTTAGGTTCAATTATCATTTTTTTTTTAATTGAAAGTAATCAATAGATATCCTTATATACTTTCAATAATCCTAGAAGCATATCTTATTCCTGTCCGAAAGTGAGGTTTATCATCGATTAATTTTTTTGGGGAGTGGATATTACCACACCCTATTATCTATTATCATATCTATTTAATTTACTTCTGATCAATAGTACCAAAATGTCTTTTCTAAAATATTTGAACAAAAACTAATTTATTGTTGCTTTAATATTATTCAAACTCGTTGTAATAAATATTTCTAAATAGATTTTCTTTTAACATAGCTTCTGTAATTTTCTTTTGTGAAAAAGTTTTATGAAAATTTTATATTTTTTATTAAAGTAATAATGATCTACGCAATATATGGACAAGTATATTGAATAAAAAACAAGTGAAAAATTGAAAAATTATTTTTAACATACAACACTTATGCTCAATGTTTTTTTGAGCTTGTGTTCGTATAATTTAATTTAATACTAATAAGCATATCATATCATATCATATCATATAAAAATTCATTCGATTTGAACACTATTTACAATCAATTTTGGGTTGTTATACATTAAAATATTAATAATTATTTAATAAAAAATCATGCAAAAATTTTTCAAAAAAAATATAGAAGCTAGGTCAAAAGAAGATTTCTTTAGCAACATTAATAATAATGATTTTAAAAAATAATAAAGTAACAATAAATTAGTTTTAGTTTCAAATATTTTGTAAAGGATATTTTATAAAAAGTAATCAAAATCACATTAAATAGAGTATGGTAATAGACAATAGGTATGACATCCTCTTATTTGGGGGAAAAAAAAAATGTTACGGGTCAAGGCTAGGCTCATAGCCATCACAACTCATGACGGATGAAGTGACCAATTATTCGGGCCCCGACCTCTCTTTGCCAATTACCAGCTACGTGGCACTGGAATAAATAATGGGTGGTACAGGAAACTTCATATGAAACCAAAACATGGAGCTGCGGGGAATCGAACCCCGTGCCTCTCGCATGCAAAGCGAGCGCTCTACCATATGAGCTACAACCCCTCGACGTTAATGCGATAAAATCTAATATATCTTAGTATAACCCTTATTTTATCTCTCAATTTTAAATCACATATAATATATACCATAACTTTTTAAAATGTATATTGTGATACTGTAAAATTTTCAAACAAAGCAAAACTTCTCCTTTTGTTAAATTGGCATCAATTTCACTATTAAGTAGAAATGAGCATATCGTGTGCACAATTAAATGGCAAAATTATCTTTTATTTTAATAAAATTTTCCAATCCTAAACCCTCCTCACTCAAAAATGGATAAAATATTTTTTTATTACAATCAAACTCTAGTATCTGAAGGATATTTCTTTCCATTTTTTTAGCGCGGGAAGGTTTATAATTGGAAAATTTGATTAAAATGAAGGGTATTTTTGTATATTTAATTGTGAAAATGGATGTCAAATTAACTGAATGGGGTGTTTTATACTACTGAGAAAGTCCAGAGTGTCGTGATACACATTTTAAAAAGTCATAATGTAAACTGCATATGACCTAACGTTTAAATGTATAAAATATATTTTACCCTTATTTAAATGCCTGACATTGAGTATAAATATATAATTACTTGAGTGCAATACAATAATGATCTCTTTATATTTCTTATACTAGTCATTTCACCCGTGCGATTCACGAGTTGATAATAAGTATAGTTTGATGACTATTATCGAAAATAAATAATTTATTTAAATATATCTTATAAAAATTTGACTATATAAATTTATTTTGAAAATAAGCTAATAATTAAATAAATTGACAAAATATAAATGTGTCATTCTATTTTTTATCTTATTTTAAATATCATATTTATAAAGTTAAAAAAATCTCGATAGATGACCTATAACAATAAAGAGTCTATTTTATGAAAAATTTGCATATTTTGAAAGTTGAAATTGTTAAATAATGAAAGAGAATAAGTGGATAATTTTATTATACTATGAACCGTTTATAGGTATGACAATGGATATCCATGACAGAGAGAACATGTCCCAATGCACCACCTTACTGTTCCATGACTGCTGCAACGCTCACCAGAATGGATTTTCACTCTCCAAGATGGTCTTTCACTTCCCAGAATTCTCACTCTCCAAAACTCATTTATTTATATTTTTTTAATTTTAATTTAATGTAAATTAAGGAAATACTCTGATTTGGATTCAAATAAAATATCTAAAAAATCAAAATCCAAACAAATTAAAATCTAGATTTTAAGTTTTAGTTCAAATACGGGAATTCTTACGATTTTTCAAACTTAGGGGCTAAAAATGAAATATTTAAATGTTTCGTAAAATTCGTTAAAAATCGTCCTTTAACTTATTTTTTTTCTTGGGAACCATTACCAGGACTTTTGATCCAAAAAAAGTGGTTCTATCATATAACCTTCTAAGGATGTGTAGAATCTTAGATCTAGTGAAATTTAGGACTCGGATTTGTCTAAGGACACGAATACTGCTTTACGCTTTCCTAGGTAACAATATACTTAGGGTATTATAGAAAATATGTTAACTATGATATTAAGTTTTATTAAAATATCAAAACTAGTATAGTATAGTGTGTATTATTATATTTTTATTATCAATACCATTACAATATAATGTGGCAAATTTTATATATTACCATAATTTTTAATAAATTATATATTATACCAATTAAATCTAACACGCAAAAATAAAATGATATGCAATTAATATTATTCTTTAAAATTTTAATTTAAATATGAAAATGATTGATTAATTAGAAAGTGACTGATTGATCATATTATGTAATAATTTATGGTATTAAATTTTTAGTTATAATTTGTTGAGCATGATAATATTCACTATGATTTTAATTAATAAAATAATTTTAAGTTAATATAATTACTATATCAATAATAGTACATATTTAAAGTTGGCTCAATAATATCGATTTGATATCTCTTCTATAAATTCGTGGAGATGTTTGAAACTAACATAGATTATGATTAAAAGATATATATATTCTTACAATATATTGTTCCAAGAATTTAATTTTAATGTATTGTTAATGCAAAAATTAAAGATATTTTACACAGATATTCAGTTAAATAAAATTAAAATATTCAACAGCTAATTACCATATTCAAACGTAATTGGAATATAATAAAATAAAAAGAATACCATATTTAAACCATATTGAAAACCCTAAAAAACCTCACAAAACTAAATGATAACAGTGTAAATGTGAGTTTACAAAACATACTCAAGCATTAATTTCTCTGAATTTAAGTTAAAATAAATATATCATAGTAACTATTTTATATTTTTAAAAGTAAAAATATATTTCAAAAGGTAAACTAAGTTATTTAAATCAGTATTGAATTAATTCTAATAGATTTTAATTTATTTATCTTGATAGGCATATTTTTCAAATAAGATATATAATTTTAAAATATCCATCTATTATTTATGATTGACATAACTGTGATAGATTAAATTTATTACAAATTAATAATCACATATTGATTAAAAACTATCATATAAATTAATTTCAAATTATGTATTCACTGATAATATATAAATCACGTGTTTTATATAGAACTATAATATATTTGAAATAAACCATGACTATATATTAAGCCAAATAATTTTTTGATAAATAAGCCAAATAATATAATCATAAAATATAATTTAAAATATATTAGAATAGAAAAATACTATTTCATAAATTTCAAATATAGAACAAAACTTTGTAAAGTCATCTAACAAAAAAATTTGCATAGTGATATTGCAGTATCTGATAATGGATTCTAAAATTTGATTGTGAAGTAAAAGTGAGATTATGATTTATAATTGATAAATCATAATTAATGATTAATTATAATTGATGTGATTGATATTTATTAATTAAGTGTAATAAATATAGATTGATTATTCACATTTCAAATAAAAATTGTGGGCCCTAAATCGCTTTAGAAGTGACACCTGTAAAAGTTTCTCTCATAGGAGTTTGAAATATTAGTATTATAGATTATAGATTATAGATAGATTATAAATTATAGATACATTGCCAATAAAAATTGTCTTCAATCATAGTATACTTTTAATGTGATCAATTATTGTTTTTTATAATTTCTCTATATAGCCTACTTACATTTTGGTGTCCAAGAAAGAATTGTTTGTTAAATAATTAAAACTAATTCACTTTTTAGTCCAGAAATGTATATTATTAAGTTTGTGAATAATTGGTGAAGGTAAATAAATCAATATGATGTCTCCTTCCTGTGGTTGTAACTAGCTCCACTAACAGCAATGTGAGTATGAGTGAATGTCATAAATCTTATTTAAACAGCTTTAAAAATTCTTACAAGTCCAAACTAAGAACAGAGAGTATCTTAAAAGGAAAGAATGACTAAGAGGATATAAACTAAGTTTTAAAATATCTTTTTACTTTTTACCTTCTTTTAGAGGGGTTCTCACATGCAGATAAAAAGTTATCTGTAAGGTACAGATTTACTTGTATCAAATGATTGAATGACAAATGTGTAATGTGGGACCCATATATAATAAATTTAAAATGTTGTTAATTATTAATTAATTGAGGTAATAATAAAAAAAACAATTAGAAATTCAGATTAAGTGTCTCGTCTTTCTTCACCTCTACTGTTGTCATCCTTCCCTGGTTGCCCCACCGCCACCACCACTGCCCCAACTTGACGCACGAACAGCTCGCACCAAACTCCCCCTCTCCTTCTCCTCTTTCACGATGCAAGCTGGTCCCAATCTCAAGATCTCAAGCTCCTACCCCAATCTCAAGATCTCCATGAAAGAGCTTGGACATGCCACTGCAACAACTTCTCCCCTCTCCTCATCGTCGGCAGTGGCAGCTTCAACCTCGTCTATAAGGCCATGATGGCGGGGTAGATGGCAGCGCGGTTGGGGTGGGAGGCAGGGGCGAGGGATGCAGCGGTGCAGATCTCGAGACGCACTGAGGTTCTTCTCGATCTTGAGGAGGTTGAGGGCGGCGCGGCTTTTCTGTTTTGAGGTGAGAGGGGTTGTGGAGTCTGGGGAGAGAATGGAATTGGGGAAGTGGAGAAGTGGCGAAGGCGACGGTGGCGGCGGTGGCGGTGGAGGCGGCGGCGGCGGCTAGAGCTGAGCTTGACGTCGATGATGAGGGTGGTGAGTTGCAGCGACCAACAGAAACATCGACGATGAGGGCGGTGAGCTGCAGCGACAAGGACTGAGGGCGGTGACCAATAGAAACAATTTTTTTTTTTTTCATTTTTGGTTTCTCTACGTTTTTTTTTTTGTGTTTGATTCCTCTTCCTTAAACCAAGACTAATTATTTACCAAAACAAACCAATACTTCCTTAAACCAAAACTAATTGAGGTCATAATTATTTTTGACTAACATGGCCCACTCCTCTTGACATCCATATGTCACTTATTTATTTGTCCACCTCATATCTTCATTTTAAAGATAACAGTTTGGCCTGCACATGAGCATGCACCCTAAGGAAGAGAAAATCAAACCGAATCGGATGCTATTAGAACTAACCAGAGTTAGTATGTTAGTCTAGCGTTAGTTAAAGAATCAGTTACTCTTTCCTCATTATATATGAAGCCTGTTACCAGAAAGTTATTAATAATTTTTTCCATTTTCTCAATTCCATATTCTGTTATGGTATGTTTTCACTCTCTCTAGCTTCCGTAATCGATCTTTTCTTCGCGACCTCCTTCCTGGGTCTTGGTTCTCGGTTCTTGATTCGCCGCCATGGAAGACCTTTCAAACCCTTTCTTCTACCATCAATCTGATAGTCCCAGCCTCGTTTTGGTTTCACAAACTTTAACCGGTGACAATTACTCCTCATGGAGTCGGGCCATGCGTGTTGCTCTTTCAGTGAAGAACAAGTTCTCTTTCGTTGATGGTTCCTTGCCTACTCCTAGTACTGATGCAGAACCTATGCAATATCAGCTATGGGTTCACACCAATAATATGGTAATTTCTTGGTTGTTGAACTCCATTTCCAAGGAAATTCTTCCTACAATTGTCTATTATCAATTTGTTGCTGAGATTTGGTCTGACCTAAAAGATCGCTTCCAATTACGCAATGGACCTCGATTGTTCCAAATCAAGCGAGAATTGATGTCTCTCTCGCAAGGTCAGTTATCGATCGCACAATATTACTCACGACTTAAGGTTTTGTGGGAGGAGATGAATGAGCATCGTCCTTAGATTACTTGTTCTTGTGATGGAGTGAAATCTTTTCTTGATCACATTCAATCATAATACGTTTTACAATTTCTCATGGGGTTGAATGAGGATTTTTCTTCCATTCGAAGAAAGGCAACAAAGTTTACTCTCTTGTTGTTAAAGAAGAGAAGCAAAAGGCTATGGGAAATTCTTCCTCTGTTTTAGATCCAAACTTGGTTTTTGCGACAAAAGGACATGATCCTAAAACCAAGACTTCCAAGAAGAATCGCCTACTCTGTACTTAATGTGGAGTTACAGGGCATACCATTGAGAAATGCTTCAAGTTGCATGGTTTCCCCCTGGATACAAAGCCAAGCCCCGATCTGCTCTTGTGAATCAAGTCACGGTTGGCACTTCATATGATATGAAAGTTGAGACTGTGAATATTCCAGCCGAGCAATATCAACATCTGATCTCCATGCTTCAGTCTCATATGCGTGCTCCTACGGCAAATACTGATCACCACATGCCTGTGAATAGTCTTGAACCAGGTAGTGTCATGTCCATACATTCCATTGCTAGTAATTTCCCTTCTTCTTTATGGATTGTAGATTCTGGTGCTTCTTGTCACATTTCTTGTTCATTACAGAATTTTAAACACATTGAACCTACTTTTAATCATGGTGTTAAACTTCCCAATCAAACAAATTCTTGTTCATTTTGTTGGTTCTGTTATTCTTAATTCCCATATTACCTTGTACCCTGTTTACTATGTTCCTGAATTCAAAATAAATTTGCTCTCTGTTAGTTCTTTATTGCGCAACTCCACTTATAGACTTACTTTTACACCTAATTCCTTTGTGATCGAGGACAACATGACCTCACAGATGACTGGGAGGGGTGATAACAGATTAATTGGTTGAATCGAGAACTGGTCCCTCAACCAATTCGATTAGAGCATAAAAACTACTTTTGTGGAAACTGGTCAAAAACCACTGAATTGGTTGAAGTAACCCAATTTTTGCGGTTCAGCGATCTAAATTTTCAAAATATCTGACTAATGTATTTGAGCCCACATGGGCCCAACCACTTAAATGTGGTCTCGTAAAGACCTGTCATGTAGCAAGCGAGTGAAGTAAGTGACTCCCCTTTGTATCTATGATGAAATATTGCCTTCCCACTTAAGCTGGCAAGAGAAAATCGAACCAAACATAGTAATTAGGAGGAGACTATTGTCACTTTAATATGTTAACTGTCACTCCTGTTTTATTATTATTTATTGTATTATTTCTAAAATACCATTTTTTTCATTTTTTTTATCAATATAGTAATATAACATTGAATAATAATTATCAATTATACTATTTAAATTTATAATTTTTATTGTAATTAGAAAATAATTTGGCATTTTATATTTGATATCATCAAATTTTATATTCATTTACAGTTAATTAATTTAAAAATAATAATTTGAACTTAAATATCAAGTTTTTATAGTATCTAAATCATAAATCGCAATTTTTTTTCAAAAAAAAGGTAAATCAATAACAATAAACGAAAAGTATTCATTGAAAAAAAATAGTATAATATAAATTATCAATCATATATCCAATATTTTATTTTAAATCAATATTTTTAATACTGAAAAGGCTTATGTCAAGCATATTTTAATTTTATTGTTTTAGCTTATGATCTATTATTTTTTTTAAAAAAATCCTTTCCTTATCCTATATATCATAACAAACACTAAGTTTGTTTTTGTATATAAAAAGCAACAAGTTTTTATCTCAGTTGCAATTACTAATTTTATCAGTTTTTTAATAAAAAATTTAGCGTGTTTTATGAAAAAAATGTAGGATAAATTGTTTTACAAAATTATAAAATAGATTATAAAGGCAAAAATAATTAAACACTAAAATAAGTTTTTTGGTATTAAAAATATTAAATTAAAATTAAACATTGGATATATGATGATAAATTACATCATACTAATTTGTCTTTACTGTTCATTCATTTAGTATTTGATTGAATACCCATTGTTTTAATGTTTACATAATTACTATATACATTAAGAAATTTTTTTAAAAAAAATCTAATAATTAAATTCACATAAATTTTTTCAAATAAATTAATTGTATATGAAAATAAAAATTGATGATAAAAAATATAAAATAAATTATTTTTAATTGAAAAATTATAAATCTAGATAGAAATATAATTGATAATAATTATTCGATGTCATGTTACTATGTTAATAAAAATAAAAATAAAAGGAATAGTATTTTAGGAGAAACACAATAAATGATAATAAAGTAAGAGTGACAATAGGTGTAACATCCATTTTTTCATAAAATATTTTATAGAGTAATTTATCATATTCGTATTAGTTATTTGAGTTGATTATTGTATAATAGCCTAATAGGAATTTATGAAAGAATTAAACATTGATTTATAAATTAAATTATCACTCATATTCTTTTGTAACATTACATATATAAAGTAAGATATTAGGAAATAATATGGTGTAATATAGAATGTGTCATATATGTTCCTTGGTGATCAAGTCTTAAAGCTTGTTGGCTAAGCTTAGAACCTCTATATAAAGAGGTGAGGTGAAGAATGAATTGCAAGTGTAAAAGTGTTGAGTTTTGAGCATTCTTGAAAGAGATCAAGTGTAGAGGCATTATTGGAAGAGATTAAGTGGAAGAAAGAGATGGAAAGAGAAGAAGGAGTAATCATGAGATTATAGTTTTATCTCTATAATATACTACTTTTAAGGTAGGGAAGAAATTTCTTTAAACTATAGTTACATCATCCAATTCTTTTCAAAGTCTTTGTTTTAGGTGTATAAAAGTTTAAAAGATTTTATATAGAAATTATAAAAGATTAGAAGATTTTACATAGAAATCTCATAAAAGTTTGAGAGGTTTTCCAGAGAAATCCCATAAAAGTTTAGAAAATTTTACAGAGAAATCTCATAAATATTTGGGAGTTTTTTAGAGAAATCTCATAAAAGTTTAGGAGATTTTAAAGAGAAAATCTTATAAGAGTTTTGGAGATTTTAAGGAATAATTAATTTGTTTTGCATAGTCTTATGAGTAAATTTATGGTTACATTAGCTATCTTCTATATTACTTTGAGTTGTCAAGTTTATGCTACTTGAATATCTATACACTTTATTTTTTTTTAATTTTAATTATGCATTAACCTATATTTTATGCATTATGTTCCATTTATTTTACTGCTCTATTTTAAGTTTTATTTTAAAGAAGTTATTTATAATATTCAAAGATTTATGTTGGCTTTTAGTTATTTAAATTTTATTACTTAAATATTTTGCATATCATATTTTGAATTTATGCAACTATCTAAGAGAATAATGAAAAAAAAGACATTTAAAACTTTGTCCCTAATCGTAAAAAGGCAGAGGGACAGAGATAAAAGATCCTTTTATATTGCCTGCCTTGGTTAGTGTGGCATAAATATCTCGCTTTGTCATCACAATGTTAAAGAGTAACACCAGAGAATGAGAACTCCGTAAGAGAAGGCCTTCGACTATGTGTGAGATAAGCAGACGGGGAAAAGTGAAAGATTAATGTAACAAGATGATCATCTTAATAAGCTTTGCATGACATGCATTATCTAGTACATCATATTTATGCTATGATATATGATTATGTTATCATAAAAGATATGTGGCCATGTGTATTTTCCGTGTAGGTGCGGCTGGAACCACCACAGTGCAAAATGTTATAGAGATATTCATTTCCTATTGAGAATTATTTTCAATTTTCATCCTTATTTGATCTGGTGGTTTCAGATTAGCCAAGTAATGCTCGAGAAGAAAGCAGTCTATTTCAGATTCTGTGAGTATTTAGAGTTATAAATAATGTTCAAATTTATTATGTGTTATATGAGAGTTTGGTTGTGAACCTTATAATTAAGTACTTTTGTCAGAACATTTTATTTGTACTTAACTAATATAATAATAAATATCATAGTTAACTGTTTAAATTTCTAGTAATATCTTTTAGACTGAGCGGATGTTTCAATAGGCATTGGAGTGGCAATAGCCACTAATGAATCACTATTTATAGCAATAACAAGTCAAACGTCAATGGTGCTTATATAAGCAGGCAGAGTGTAATTGTGTGTGATGCATATTTGGAATAGCCACAAATTTAGCATTAGAATGGAACAGAAACCCCCAATCTGCGGACACGAGTATAGCCTCCGCGGTTTTG
The DNA here is from genome assembly GCA_031216105.1 of Dalbergia cultrata. NCBI lineage: Eukaryota > Viridiplantae > Streptophyta > Magnoliopsida > Fabales > Fabaceae > Dalbergia > Dalbergia cultrata. The sequence continues at coordinate 3,044,060 of CM062353.1, read as the reverse complement.
ACTACGGTTTATGCGTAACCCCATTTTAGCTGACATACAACACAACTGCATTAGTATTCATTCTCCTTCTGTTATGCATGAGACAGACACAGACACATCAACCTTCCGGAAAATAAGCACACCATCAATATCAATATATATAGGGAACGTATCATATTCTCCTAATAAACCAACCCTCTGATGTGATACGGCCCTATATAAGTTGCAGCAGTTCTCCACAAATACGTACAAGACGTATCAGGGCCAACAGCTACCTATAATAAGGCTATCACGTGTTTCTTGTTGTCCACCTTTGCCTTCTTCAGTTAATTTCTTGAGGTTCTGCAATTAACTGCTTCCTAGCTAGCTTGGAGTTTTGGAACATATATAGTTCTCTCTGTATATTATTACTCTTGGGTATTCGTCATCTTGGTTGGTTTTCGTGATGGAATGGTCTGCAACATGTGCTGCAAGGGCTTACCTTGATACCCTTCAACTGGTATTCACCTTCCCAGCATTTCCCTTCTTTTCTCTTTATTTATGTATATGTGTGTGTGTGTGTGTGTTGCAGAATTTTGGGCTATGCCAAAGCTTTTACGTTTTTTCGCCATGCACGTTTTTCCATCGTTATTTTCCTCTTCATTTTTTTCTCGGACAAAACCAGACATGAATCAATAATCAATAATCAATATTTTTTTCCGGAAAAAAAATGGATTCTAATGGATATAGAACACATGAATTCGTGTTGGAGATTCCACAGTTCAATATATGTGTTTGTGCGTCTTTTTTTTCCCCTTTTTTTCAATCTTCTATTTGCTTCTTTTTTTTTGGTTTTTCAAAAAGCGGAAACTAAACGTAAAGAGGAGTTTCATTGTACAGTTGAAGATGCACATTAAAGTTGTATCTTGAGACTCTTGGGTAAGAGGATCTGCATTGC